>CM062818.1:528763264-529363264 GCA_031772625.1 Pinus tabuliformis
CTATTCTTTATATATGCAGCACATTAGAATAGCATCAGCCCAAAACATCATCTTTACATTTTTTAAGAAGAGCATGGATCGTACCATATTTAAGATTGTCCTATTCATTCTTTCAGCTACACCATTCGGTTGGGGATTATAAGGCACAGCTGTTTGATGTTTGATCCCATGTTGGCGAAGATAGTTTTCATATTCATTTGTGTGTATTCTTGTCCATTATCAGTGTGAATAGACCCAATATGAGATTGTGCATCATTTTCAATCCATTTATGAAAGTTCTTGAATGTTTGAAAAGCATCAGATTTGTTCTTCAATAAATAAACCCAACACATTCTGGTGTAGTCATCAATAAATGTCATCTTATATTTATTTCCATTTGCAGAAGGAATAGGCATTGGACCACATAAATTTGAATGAATGAGTTCAAGTTTTCTATGTGCTCTTGAATGTGAATCATGAAAAGACTGTTTGTTATGCTTTCCTAGAATGCAAGCATCACATTGCTTAAATTTCCTAGGAATTGTAGGCAAACCAGCAACACCATTTTTCTTCAACAAGCAGAGGCTGTCATAGTTCAAATGTCCAAATCTAGCATGGCATAATAAACTTGATGGAAGTGTACCTTCTTCATAATGAGAATTGTATGAGAAATGTTGTGCACGAGCAGAGGTACCTTGCAGCTTGAGAAGCCTTTCTTCTTCTATTCCCCTCATGACAAGTGAGTGGTCAGACGCTTTTCTCACCTCAATCTTGCCATCAAATATATGAATGGAGGACCCAACAAACATCTCAGAGGGAAAGAGTGATGATTTGGCCATCGCGGAGGCCATGAAGAAGAAATTTAAATTGGAGAAGAAGAAGTGAGTGTACGCCATTTCCAGCATCAACAACCCTGTGGTCAAGGTTGAATGCAGGTATTGGCAAGGAAGGTGATGCAGAAGTGTCGGGTGGATGATGTGCCCGCGCCAGTGGTTGCGTTAGCAGCACAATGCGCAGAAGGGGTCCAGTTTAACTGGGAAAACTATTTATGCGGACAGTTCCTTGAGAACTGCCGCGAGGCACAGGAGCAGGGAAAAACTTTTCACTATGCGTGGCTTCTGTTGTCAATGGTACTTGCGGCATGGGAATTGCCCGAAGATAGCCAATTCCCGACGATTGTGCAGGATATTCCATAGGTAGGGAAGTGTGCTTCGCTGTGGGCAACCCGAGATGCGTAAAGGATAAGGGAAAGCAAATTACTATGGGTGCTCATGGAGATGAACATCAGAATGCGGATTAATCACAAGCCACGGTTATCGCCCACAGTCTACAAGAGTTTGCAGAGCTTCGCGGAGTTCAAGGTAGACTTCCACCATTTCTACATTAGGGTGCCGAAGCACCCCGTGAAGAAGTGGCACGAGCTACCCTATTAGGTGACCAACGATGTCATCTTCGCGGTCCTTGAGTCATGGCCACCGAAGTGGCGCCCTCTAACTAGCTCCGCGGTGGAACCAGAGAAGTCTGTCGTGCATCGAAAGAAGGAAGAGGCGAAACTGTAGATGGCACAGTTGGAAGAAAAACGTAGGAAGGAAGAAAGCAGCGGCTAATGCCCAGCCAGTGCGAAGTTGGTAGAAGAGCAGCAGAAGAAGAGCACGAAGGATAGAAGTCACCTTCTCCTGAGCCAAAGACCGACACAGAACAAGATGATGTGGACCCACAGACAGCGTCCACACAGCTAAAACGCTCGCACCCTAGAGAGCAGGTAGGGCCACAAAAGAAATCAAAGGCTTCAAAGACTTTGTTCGACCCGATCACCCTCACTGAGGCGTATCTCCATGATATTGGCAAGACGGTGAGGGACGTCACCGCGGAGGCCGTCCAGCAGTTCGAGGAACACCAGATGGTGTTGGGGGCTCTCCGAATGCAGATACAGGAGCTGCAAGTGTGCACTCCATAGGTTGGAACTGTATCAACCAACCTTGCAGTGCATGTCTGCAGCTGAGGAAATGTTGCGCGCCGGATGACTAACACAATAGTTCTTGGAGCACTCATTAAAAAATGAGCCTGGGGACAGCCTATGGTCAGGTTGAATCCTTTTAATCTTAAACGTGGTTGTGCTCCCTCAGGAGACATCTAATATTTGCAAGATGGATTCACTTCAGAACTACGAGCTAGGGAGGGTCACGTGCTCCAGGTTATGAGCGAGCAGTGCATCAACATTGAACAGTTGAGCCTACATCACGACGAGGCAGTGGCACAGAACAGACAAATAGTGCAGGTGGTGGAGGAAGCCTGCCAGATGGTTCCGAAGTTGGCCATCCAAGTAGAAGAACTAGTGGAGGCACGCGTCCAAAAATTAGCAGCATGGGTGTGCGAGGCAAAGGAAGAAATGGCCAGGGTTCAGCTAGATTTGAACCTTAAAATAGCAGAACTACAGTTTAGGGCGCAGCCTTCAACTCCGCCGGAGGTTAAGGAACATCGTGCCACCACAATCACCACAACAATGGCAGCAGTCAACATTTCAGTGACAGACTATACAAAGTTGTTTGAGCAGTCGTTTGAGGTCCTCACCACCCTGCAGGGGGACCCAAACATACAGCACCTAGAAACGGAGGCGCATGAGCTACAACAAAGATACGACGAAGTAGAAGGGACCGCGCAGACATTTTCCCTCACACAGAGGCTCGTCAAGATGCAGCAGGCTAAAGCGCTCAAGGAGCAGGTGGATGCTGCTCTTCATAAGGAAGTAGTTTTGAAGGCATGCTTACAGCCGTTGATAGATGATGCATATACCATTACAGCTCTCTATGAAGAAAATCTCACGCAGCTGCAAGCCACAGGAGAGGATTCAGGGCATCAGTTTAGCCACAGCAGTCACTGAACAGCGCGTCGAGGAAGTACAGCAGGCAGTCGCTCAGTGCGTTGCCGAACTTGCAGCAATCCAATCAGAGTTAGGAGGTCTTTGCGCCAAGATCTCCGCACTGACAAAGTGACTCGAGGACGACTCACGATGTTTTTGTTGGGGGCCTGTTGGGTGCGGGATCCCCCAAGGGAAGTTTTGGGGCTTAGAGCTCAGATTTTGGTCAAAGATTGTATTTCCGATGTAAAGACTCTGCATTTTGTGGGCACGGAGCTCGTAGTTTGTAAAAGACTTAAGGTTGTCCAGCCTTAATTTTTTTATTGTAATGTCGGTTGTAAAGACCTACCATGGTCCACGGACCATGGGATTGTATAAATAGAGTGAGGCTCTAAGTAGTTAAGAAATAGAATGACGATAACGATAAAGAATTGAGTGTATCTAACGAGAAAAGTCTAGTTTTGGGTCGTAGAGTAGGAGAAGGCTCTGCGCTGAGTGCGTGGACCCCTGTAGCTGAGTGTGCAGGGCGAGTCGAATTTGTAACAGTTTGGTATTTAAAAGAGAAGTTTCATATCATTTCTGCGTATTTATTTCCTATTTTATGCATAAACATTATATAAATTGCACTTTTAATACTTATATGATGCGCAAATGTATATATGTGTTGATTAAGTTAACGCAAGTTAGAATATTTGTGAACGCGAAGTTAGAATAATTGTTTACGCGAAGATTAGTAAGATGTTAAGTAAGATACGTTAGTGTGTAATTTGAGGAAGTAGTGTTGTTCGTTGTCATAGCAGCATGAAACCATCTCAGCCCCTGGTTAGGGCTACACGAAAGACGTTTATAACAAATCGCGAAGGTCTTTAGAACAGTGCGCGAAGTGACCATGCACTTTCTTCTAATCGAACATCACACACAATCTCAAGGGTGCGGAAACTTGGTTCCAGCATCCCCTCATACTGCTTTGGGTGAGACTTCAGCTGCACATGGGTTGATGCCGAAAGGGCCAGTAGTGCAGGGATTTGTTTAGCTAAATAACTCTGAACCTGGTTCAGGCCCCCATAAGCAACACCCATTGTGTCTGTTTATCAGATATAAAGAACAAAGATATCCTTCCAAACATTTTTTCACTATCTCAGTTTGGCCATCAGATTGAGGATGATAAGATGAGCTATGAGCTAACTGAGTACCCAGACAAGAAAATAATTTCATCCAAAAACTTCCAGTGAAAATGGGATCTTTGTCGCTTACAATAATATTTGGGTTTCCATGTAGATTTTGAATTGTTTCCATAAATGCAGTAGCAAATGTACGAGTTTTAAATGGATGAGATAATGCACAAAAGTGTTCATACTTGGTAAGTCTATCAACTACCACCATGATGACACTTTTTCCTTCAGACTTGGGTAAACATGTGATGAAATCCATTGAAACCAACTCCCAACGTTGACTTGGAATGGATAAAGGTTGTAACGGCCTTGGGGTCTTAATTGTATCAACTTTATTTTATTGGAAAACCAAACGTTTCACCAAAAATTTGTGAATATCATATTTAAGTTCATCCCAAAAAAATCCTTCTTAACCCTATGGTAAGTTCTTAAAAATCTTGAGTGCCCTACTGTCTAGTCAATTTAATGTCTTAAATTTCTCTACATAAATTATCAATCCGGGTATCGTAAACTGATGAAGTGTGGTGCACCATATGTGCTTAGTTAACCTTTCTCTTACTTCGTTGTTTTATAGTTTATGTTGTTTTTGGGGTTTTGTTCTTGTTGGTTTTCTAAAGTGTTTAATACAAAAGGAAATCCTATTCTAAGGTCTTAAGAATACTTTTAAAGGACAAGTATGGATAAAGATTTCAAGACAAAGCCTATGTCCCTAATGGTAACTTCCAAAACTTAGCACTTCAAAAGAACTTAAAACATGTTATTGATGGAGTTAGTATTTAAACAAAAGTGTAAATATACAACTAGTTCAATCAAAATAAAATGCAATAACCAAACAATGAGCTAATGACTATGAGACCCAGTATCCTTGTTGCTTCAGCAAAAGGACAAGATGATTCTATCATGTCATTAGTTCAATCAAAATAAAATGCAATAACCAAACAATGAGCTAGTGACTATGAGACCCAGTGTCCTTGTTGCTTCAGCAAAAGGACAAGATGATTCTATCATGTCATTAGTCATTAAAAGGCTATGTGCATCACTAATCTACAATCAACTTGAAAGCAATTTATGTACAGCTAATATACATAAGCACAACAAAATTAAATGCAAAATTAAATGACAACTATACAAGGCAGGGGCCCTCTGCCACCTATGAAATCAAAGCAAAATTGAACACACTTGCATGAATTAAAATTGCATGAATGAAAAATCTAATCTATCAAACTTGAAAGCAATCAAATCAAATCAAAGCAATATTTACAAAATGAAATCTACTCTACCTTACATTCTACAAAGCAATATTTACAAAATGAAATCTACTCTACCTTACATTCTAATATGCTCCATGACATCTACTTCACATCTCCTTCCATGTTGAGAACATCAAAGCTTTATTCAAATTCTTCAAAAGTACAAAGTACAACAAAGTTCTCCAAAGCTTTCAAAAGCCATCAAGGAAGAACTACAAACTTAAGAACTAGGGACTAAAGACTAACAAATGAAGGAGAGAGATCTCCTATTTATACAAAAAGATGAGAGCCATCTCATTAATGATAGTCCATGAATCTCTCCCTCTACCTCTAGAGTCCTAATCAAAATAGGAACTGATAAGACACATGTCTTCTTAGAGTTACAATACAATTAGGAGATGTGACACATATCCTCATGATCCCATGATTCTTTCCAACCAAATTCGAATTTGGCCTTAGAGTGCCACATAAGGGTCTTCTAGAAGCCTCCTTTCAACCTACACATGTCAACAATCTCAACCCATTTGTTAGGTATAAGCATATGCACATTATTTTCTAATGTTTAACCACAAATTCACTTAAAAGGCTTAGAAATAATAAAGATTGGAAAAACATAAAGGTGGCCCAATGATAATGAAAGTGGGATGAATGTGGTGACATAGTAGTGAAATGGAGGTGAAATGGAGGTGATATAATGGACATAATAGTGAAAGTGTAATGGAAATGAATGACATTTTCAAGGCTCAACACCTACTAAGGGAGAGGTGTGCAATTCCAAAAGAATATTTTGTTTGAGTTGGGAATTCTTAAAAAGGTATAAGTGATCCGTGTACCATTACGAATCACTTTTCTAGCTAAATGTATTAGATGTAGTGGGATCTTGCTACAACATTTGAATGAGTGCCCAAACTTCTTCGTCATTCTTCCATTTATCCCTTGCTTTTTTT
Organism: Pinus tabuliformis; assembly: GCA_031772625.1. Taxonomy (NCBI): domain Eukaryota; kingdom Viridiplantae; phylum Streptophyta; class Pinopsida; order Pinales; family Pinaceae; genus Pinus; species Pinus tabuliformis. The sequence continues at coordinate 528,769,470 of CM062818.1, forward strand.
ATCCAATCTGGTTGGATGATAGAAATGGCACAAAGCAATGCTTTCACATACTCATCCTTTCTTGAGAGTGCATCTACAACAACATTTTGCTTCCCTTTTTTGTATATGATTTCAAAGTCATAACCCTACATATTTGTGACCCATTTTTGCTGCTCTTCTGAAGATAATCTTTGTTCTAAAAAGTATTTAAGACTATCATGATCCGTTTTTACCTTGAAGTGTCTTCCCATTAGGTAAGGTCGTAATTTCTTAAGTGCATGTAGTATTGCCAACATTTCCTTCTCATAAATAGCTTTTTTAAATACTTTCCTTTGATTGGATGACTTTCAAAAGCAATGGGTCTTCCTTCTTGCATTAAAATGGCACCAATTCCATTTCATGAGGCATCACATTCCACAATAGCGGTTTTTGTGAAGTCTAGCATAGCTAAGACCGGTGCTTGGCACATTGCCTCTTTAAGATGTTCAAAGGCCTTCGTTGCTTCTGGAGTCCAAGAAAATGCATCTGTCTTCAGTAATTTTGTTATAGGTGTTTCTATTCTCCCACAATTCTTTAAAAAAATGTGATAATACCCTATCAACCCGAGAAATCCTCGCAAATGCTTTATGGATGTGGGGATTTTCCATTCCTTAATGTCTTTAATTTTTCTAGGTTCTACCATAACACCTTCATGAGATACAATATGACCTAGATATTCCAAATCTTGTACTCCAAAGAAACTTTTGGAGGTTTTGCATATAATTGTTTCTCCTCCAATAGTTTGAGCACCCTGTCAATATGTTGAGCATGATCCTTCCAAGACTTGTTGTAGATTAGTACATCATCATAAAATACTAACACAAATTTTCTACGGAAGGGTTTGAAAATGGAATTCATCAAACCTTGAAATGTATAAGGTGCATTGGTAAGGCCAAAAGGCATGAATGACCCCCATGAGTTCTAAATGTTGTTTTCAGAATGTCTTCAGTCTTCATCCTGATTTGATGATATCCTGAACAAAGATCCTAATTGGTGAAGTAAATTGCTCCATGTAATTCATATAATAATTCATCAATGACAGGAATGGGAAATTTATCCTTAATAGTGAGCTTGTTGAGCTCCCTATAATCCGAACACATGTGCCATGATCAATCCTTCTTGTGCACCAATACTACTGAAGCAAAAAAGAACTTTGACTGGGTTGAATTATACCAACATCTAGCATTTCTGCATCCATACGTTTAATTTCACTCTTTCGTTCATAGAGATATATGTAAGGCATGATGTTTGGAGTAACACTTCCTGGAATCAAATGAATAGCATGATCATGATCATGAATTGGTGGGATGCCTTTGGGAGTCTCAAATACCTTGGAATGTTTGTCCAACACTTTTTGGAGATCTAAAGAAATAGATGATTTCGATGTGGGAACCTCTAGTGAACATAATTCTGCAATTATGCCCTATTTTTCTTTATTTATAAGATTTGTCATGTCGTTAGAGCTAATTATATTTCCCGGTTTCCCTTTGATACCCCTTAATTCAACTTCCTTTCCTTCCCAAAAAAAATCAGGAAAAGTTATTGAAAATTAAAATTTATTATACCCAAAGATTGTAGCCATTTGACTCCTAGTACAACATCAACACCACCCATTGGAATGGAAAGCATTGCACTATTCAATACATATTCTCCCATGGATAGCTTGATATTATGGCACTTTCCAAAGCAATTTATGGTTCCTCCATTTGCAACCATCACTTGACACTTTGGTGTTGGATACAGGAAGCAATTCCATTCCTTGGCTATCTTACAATGAATAAAATTATGGGTACTACCTGAATCAATCATCAATATTACCTTTTCCTTTTTGATATGTCCTTCTATCTTGAGATTTTGAGGAGTGTTAATTCCTGCCAATGAATTACAAGATATGGTCGAATTAATTTCTTCTTTCTCTAGGGTTGGTTCCTGGTGTATATCCTCCTCTTTTGACGTTTCTTGTTCCTTTTCTTCCTCCTATTCACAATCTATGTAAAATAATTTCTTCTCAGCACATGTATGACCTTTAGTGTATTTGCTATTACAACTGTAACAAAGCCATTTTGCTCTTTTTTCTTTTAATTTTTTTGGTGTCAACCTTGTAGGTTTTGGAAGGCTAGGGAAAGCAACACTTCCATCTTTATAGTTGTGAGTGGTAGGTTTCCTTGTTGCCATAATTTTGCTTTCCACTTTTATTGCCAACCTGAATGTCTTCTCTAATGAATCAGGCTCCCAAAGGCGAAACTAATATTGGATGTTATCCTTTAAAGTCCCTATAAACACATCAATCATATGCTCCTCTGGAATATCATTTATCCTTATATTCAATTTTTGGAATTCCTCAATGTGCTCCACCATTAAACCCTTTTGTTTGAGATTTACCAAATGGCTAAATAAGGTGTTTCTCTTTGTATCCTCATAATGTGCTATCATTTCCTCCGTAAAAATTTTCCAAGTGAAAATTTTTTTACAAGAGAAAAACCATTGATACCATACAAACTGATTGGGTTCCAAATATAACGTGGAAATGAGTACCTTTTATCTGTTTTGCACATTATGGAGATCGAAATATTTCTTCATTTGTGGTATCCATGTTACAGGATCCTTGTCATCAAAATTCCTCATGTCGATCTTTGGAACATGGTGGGTCTTCAATCCAACGTTAGAGTCAATGAAATCATGATTAACATTTCTTTTGTTCTCATCATGAGTTTACTCTACTACCTTTTCGCCATTAGGAAGTCTTTCTTGTAGCAACTTTGTCAAACCTTCCATGTATTTATTCAAATCTTCCATGTTGCCTTACAGTTTTGCTTCTATACCATTGATCTTAGCTTCCATGTCATTCTTCAAATCATCCACCTTAGCTTCAATTACTTTTTGTGACAGAGAAATTTGTTGCACTTGGTCTCGTAATTTTGATATATCATGTTGCATTTCTTCCTCTTCTTCATGTGTCATAGTAGATATTTCGAGTTTCTTACTAGGTGTTTCCATTTTCTTTCTTCGGGTCATCAATTAATGATAATTATGCTTCACAGTGCCCTTTGAATCACTTCAAGCTACTTTCTCAAACAAAACTTATGCAAATTTTAAAAATACTACACACCTTTTTTTCGCTTTGTAGGAGCTCGATATTGAATCTGATGTATCTCTATAATTTCGGATCTCCAAGGTTTGAAATTTCGTCGTGTCATAACCCTCTAAGTCTTGTTTCTAACCCCACATCTCTGATCGAGATTGGATTCTCCAAGAAATAGTTACTCCCAATCTCCCACGATGACCTGATTATAGACTGGTTTAGTAGAGTGAACTTGTGCAATGTTCCATGTGTCACTGTTTCAATCTTCAGCCCTAAAAACGATACCCAACAAACTAAATTTTGTCCTCTTTCTTTCACTTCCTCAGATCATATCTCTGAAAGTATAGCGAGACAATATCTGGAATTTGTACACAAGGTTCACCAATATTGCAAAAAAAATGAGTTTTAATTTCAGGTTTTGAAGCTTCATTGAAAAAAAGTTATAATGAAAATTCCACGATGACCTGTTTGAAGCAATGAAACCCTAGAATCCAAAGCTCTCATACCAAATTTTATGCAACCAGCTCACAAAATAGAATAAGAGATTGATAAACAACTTCAAAATTAGCCTTTTTGAAGGGGAAACCTCCTTTACATTACACAAATGAACAATTCTTGAATGATAAAAATGAAAAAACCTCCTTTCTATATATAGGAGTCTAAGGGGTCACAATATAATCAAAGCCGACATAACAATAATAATGTAAGGGAAAAAAAATAACAACAGTGGGCTTCTATGGGGCACAATAATAACAATATTAGGACAACAGGGGCACAACCATAACAATCAGGGGCTATAATGACAATAATAATGGAAGAATACACTAGTATTATAGGGACCTAACATCTTCTCATATTGCAAGTGTTGTCTTTTGGCATGGTAAGTATCACACATTTTAAAAAGCAGTTTTGGATTGTTTCAAGGGGTAATATTTGTTTTAATGGGTTATTCTTATCATATAGACATGTATCACACTCATTTTCAAAGTTTCAAGCACTATTGCACAATTGTCATCACTATCGTCGTAAAGTGTATCTTTAGTGTGACACTTGGAGTGAGTCATCACAATGTCGTCGCATTGAAGAAAGTATGGTGTTCATGAGTTCTGGTTGTTCTATTTCAAGTCATCAAGTGATCTAAGTGTGTGATCATGCTCATTTCTTAATCAGTTTCAACCTCATTTCATTATTCCCACACTTAGTCAAAATTGTGAAAAACTCTCTGACTGAGGCACCTGATATCCTTCATCCCTCCTGGACTGCACACTACACAGTCTTAATCCTCAATCAACAACCTTGCCTCTTGAAAATGTGTAATGCACAATATCTACCTCCCGTAACTGCACACTATGCAATCATAGTGATTAAGCGCATCTCCATAGATCCATAACTGCACAATATTTCTCTCGACCCTAACCTGAACTATTCCATAGTATTAGTCCTCAAGCCTCAGACTTGAATTCCTGAATTGCGCAATTGTGTAATCACTTGGCCTCCTCTCCTTCCAAAACTTCACAGTAGGAAAACTCAGTGATCAAGCCCTCAACTTACCTCAATGAGCCCCTCAACTGCGTAGTCACCTAGCCTGGTCTCTCATAACTACGCATTGGGAAACCTCAAGGCTCAAGCCTCAAGCTTAGCCTCCTGAGTCCCTCAACTGTGCAACTCCTTAAGTTTCTCCTTCCAGAACTGCGCATTGGGAAACCTCAAGCACCAAGCCCCAACCTTGAGCTCTTGAGTCCCTCAACTGTGCAATCCTTTGACCCTGACCATCCTGAACTGTGCATTGAACAGTGTCAAGCCTCAATCACGAACCTTGGCCTATGGAACTGTACAATCCCTAAGTCAGTCGCCCAACCATTCACTAGTTCCAACCCTAACAAGTGATTCCACGAAACATGTTAGGTTATCGGTTTTCAGACTGATGTCATCTTGTTATGAATGGATTTCAATTACATGTAATCTATATTATTGTGGTAGGATGATGGTGGAGGAAAAGGATAAGGAGACCATTCTAGATGACACATATGGAGCTAAAGATACCAAATGATCATCAGGCAAGAAGACAAAGGAATGAAAGATTACAAAAGAAGGCATAAGATCAAGATCACATTGAAGACTCCTTATCTCCAAGTCATAAGGAGGAGGAGGAAGAATAACATGCACCATATTTCAAGAAGACACAAAGAAACTAGTAGCAAAGGGTGACTTGATTTTCCATGTCATCACAAAATCCATTTCGGCAATGTCATGCCATGTCATGTCATGAGTTATCATGTGCCACATCATTTTGTGGATTATGTAAATCCTATATGGGAGAAATGTATTATAAAGTGTAAGTCCAAGAGTCATGTATAGAATATGAAGAATCATGAAAAGGTTGAAAAGTCGTAGGGAAGTCAAACAGTCATGAGGGTAGTCCAAGAGTCACAACAGAGGTGAAGGATCGCCCCATTTATTATATATACACCCTCATTGCACAAGAAAAGGACTTTTCACATTGGCTTCTCCCCTAAGGCTTCTATATTTTTTTATTATTCATGTTTGTTTTCACAAGTACTAAAGTAGTTGAACTATTTCATTTATTTTAGTGCTTATCGCATTGAGAATGTGATGTAATGGTTGTAAAAATTGTCGCATCCGTGTGGACTATTATGCTTGATGTTAGATGAGTCTCTCTTGTTTGTGTGTGTCTCTATTAAGGTGGTACTATTACCTCTCTCTTAGAGGCTCACATTTATTTCCTCTTGCAGTAAGATAACCTTGGTACACCTGCAACCGAACATTCACCAGGCACACTCACTTGATTTTTCAAAGGCACATACACGCTTCTCCCTCTTGTTGACAGTTAAAACCAAAGAAAATTTGTAAGAATATATGGCAATTGGGCTAATACTCTAGATGGGGCTCCTCTTCCAAATGGTGTGAAGTCTAATTGGGACTTCACATCGGGGAGACCCCCTTGGTTGACTGATTTCCAACACCGTCAACAAATGGTGCTAGAAGGAGGTCCACATGACAAGTTGTGCCCATTGAGTCTGTTTTGAACCTCTTATCTGAAATGGATCATCCTCAAAATATACTCCCAGGGTGTTTTTCTAAATGTTCCCTGATGAACTTTCAATGCCCGATGAGTCTCTCCATGACTTGTCTCAATTCAAGTTTGATGGTGAGGGTGATACATCAATTGTCGAGAATGTGTCTCTTTTCCTTAAGTTCTGTGAATAATATGAAATCGATTATGAAGATGTGGCTTCTACCTCACTGTTAGGACTCCAAATTGACCACTTTTGACCTTGTATTTTTGCTATAATATTACCCTCTTCAGTCCATAAGTTGAAAGCTTTGATTATATAATGACCTAATCATTCCAAGGTATGAAGTAACTCTCTGCATTACTATATGTTTAATTATTCATTACATATTCATGTTATCTTTATAATTATCTTTGGAGAAGTTAACCAAGTTGCTAAGTAACCGTTGAACTGTCTAAAGTCTGCAGAAATTATAATTCGTAGTTGCTGCAACACCAGAAACAGCAACTACGTAGTTGCTGCAACACCAGAAACAGCAACTACGCAGTTGCTGCAACACCAGCAACAGCAACTATCTAAAGCAGGGAAAACGTTATTTTGCAACAACTGGAATACCGGAAATGACAAACAGCAACTATCAGAAGATCGGCAGAGTTCCATGCTGACACAGCATGATCAGCAACTGTCCAGAAAGGGTAAAACACGGTTACAGTTGCTAAAACACCAGGAACAGCATGAGTTTACTAAATCAGCAACAATGGGGAAGCGGCAAAGGATAGTACGAGGATTCCAAGAAGACGGTTGAAGTTTGTTTACCAGCTGTGTAACAGTAAGAGACCCAAGAAAGAATACACCGTCACACTGTTGTAACAGCATCCTGTAACAAGGATGGATTTCTTATTTTTGACAAAAAGGTTTAACTGAATGAACTATGACGGTCTATTGTAATAGATGTCTCCTCTATAAAGAGGAGACATCTACATTAGAAAAGGGGGAGAAAAGGAAACAAGTTGTAAGGGAAATTTTGAAAAACAAAAGCAAGTCTGAATCTTCATTGTAACTGGACATTTTGGCAGATGAATAAAAGGTTGTTCTGAGCATCTAATCCGGCATTTGTGTTCTGGGGAATCTTGTGAGAGGGACAGGGCCCACCTTCTTCACAAGATTCACCCATTCATTTCCTGTAGTGTGTGAGTGTGTTTGATAATTTCCTTTTGCTGGTACTCTGTTTGGATTCTGTAGCATTACCTCTGATAATTTCCTTTTGCTGATACTCTGTTTTGTTAATTGCTTGATATTGTAAAAGAATACTTCACCGGTGATTTGGAATTGCAGTGTGTATTAGCAACCTGGTTACAGGGGCAGGTGCTGAACATCCTTACCCTGAGGATAGGGTCCTGATCCTCTGCTAACAGAGCAGCCATTATTTTTCTTTGCAGATTTGTATTCTTAGTTAACTGCTTTCATTTCAATATACTTTAACTGTTATAACATAGAGTAAGGAGTTTGACAGAAAATAGAATTGTGTATACTACAGCTTTTAATGCTTTTAGAATTAAGTACATACAGTACGAGGTCACCTTTGAAATAAAAGGACTTTCCTGGGTTGACAAATTAATGTGGTACTCGACTGTTTAATCAATAAACAATTCAAGTAGCCAACACTCACCATTGAAGGTCGAGTTAGTCGCCAATGTCACACTCTACCACCTTCTTTCATTCATTCTCTTGAACACCTCATCAAGGAGCTCCATTCAAAATTTGATAGGTATGATTACTGATATGTTTATAAAAGGATTAATCAACTAAGAATGAAAGCTAATGAATCAATTAAGGATTTTTCTTATCGATTCCTTCACCACTATTATGAAGTTCCTAAAGAATACATGGATTGAGATTTCTTTAAATAAAATTTTGAGCATTTGGTTTGTATCTGTTTGCATAGTGAACCCAACCCACCTAATATTTATGCTCCCCCAACTCTTGTAAGCCCTGAGACACCCCTAATTTCAGAGGAGGAACGTATTATTCCCTTTGTTCCTCTTCCTCCTCCTTTTTCAGTTTTGGTGCGGATGCCTCCTTGAGATGATAATAAAGATGGGAAATCTACAAATCAAATTCCTTATCCATCTTCTCATCCTCCTTCCGTTTTTCATGATTCAGATCCCATGGAGGAAATCCTGGAATGGTTCATGAAGCCTATGGTGAAGACTAATTTCTCCATTCCTCAAGATGATATTATTACTCATAATTTAAATCGGGAATCTTATTTGGATACTTTTCATCCTCTACCATCTCTTTCTCATGACCCCTTGTCCCTCAATCTTCCTGATTAATCTCTTCCAAATCCAAGTAGTGAATAGGTGCAAGGTAATCACGTTTTGTAGGTAGAGGAATAGGAAGGTGAAGATTCTTTCAATATTTCTTCTCTTTTTTAGAGTCCTCTATGTGAATATGGTGTTCCCTCACTCTTGGATGATAATGAATCTAGTAATATCAGTCGTAAATAAAATGTAATCAATTATCCTAATCATTTTGAAGCCTTGGGAAATAATCATTCTAATCAGGATGACTCCGCTCATATATATTATGATGAATGCCCAAGTGCACCATTTAATCTATTATTTTCTCAAGAATATTTTGCAATTTTGTTTCATTCAAAGAAGATTCACTTATGAACACTTCTTCCTCTTCACCTCCCTATCCTTTGTGCTCTAATGTTTTGTAATACATCAACTTGCGATGGAAATTCTTCATGTTCTTCAAGTTTGTTATATGATCAGTTGAATCTTGAAATGACATGGGATAATGAGATTATCCATGATGAAGAAGAAAGCAATGAAATTATAGAGCATCCATTCCATCCCTTATCATCTCTTGCTTTGTAATGGGGCAAATCTTCGAATCAGTGTGATAATGAGATTTTTTTATGCTTGCATTCTTAAACTTGCGATCAGAAGAATATTATGACTTAAGTAATATTTTTTTTGAAGTTGAAAAATATGATCAAACTAGTTATGTAGGTAGCTTCCATCCAAATAACGGTGATCTTGTTAACTTAATTGATAGTAGTTGTCCACATACAATTTTATGATCTGACTCAGTTTGTAAAATGTTCTTATTTATTTTTTTGGAGTTCCATAATTTGTCAAGTATATGACACACTTCAACTCTCATTGAGGTTTATGTCAAGATATTGCGATACTGGTAAAATTCCTGAACCATGTCAAGTCTGGATTTCCTCGCAGAATTCTTTCACTTGTATTGTTTCACTAGATGCAAACTCATTCCTGATGGATTTTGGGATTTCTGATTACAATTTTTCTATTTCTTAAGATTGGATTTCTGATCATACTATTGTATTAAATTCATCCTCATGCAAATATCTTGTATCGAATTCAAGTTTGGAGCGTATATCTTTTGTGAATGCGCAAAATTATGAAGCAGGTCAATTTGAAGATTACCATTGGCCAAATAATTCATATATGTTAAATTCTATGGTGGATAATTAAGTCATAGTCTCTCTTGTGAATGTCTTGATGGCACCAAAAATTCTCTTGAGTGTAAGCAACTGCTTGAGTTATTTGTTGAATCAAGTTCCTCTTTTTCATCCATTACATCATGACTGGTTTCATATGTTCGTTATACTAACATTACTTTTCAATTCTTTTGATGATTGTGATGCTTGTATAGTTTATCACTAGTTACAGGAAAATGGTTTGTCACATTCAGTATGCGAGGGAGTTGATTCTATTTTTTAGAGAATTTGCAGAGTTGTTCAAATTAATTTATCTTTTTGGGAATTTAATGCTTTAATCAACCCATTTGATCATGATTTTGACTCTCGAGACTCTCATTCAGCGTACCATTTTCCCATCGACACATCAAATGAGAGTTGTTTTACATCCTTTGATATTTATGGTTTAACATCTTGTTATTTGGGTACTTGTCAAGCAATTAGGCACTTTAGCCTTCGTTGATGTTTGTTTCAAGTCCTCATTGTCTTGGCATGCCTACTGAATATCATCATATCCATTTTCCCTCACAATATTCTCATCCTCACCTCACGCTTTTAAATGAAAAATCATATTTTCAAAGGCTTCAGGGTTCTCAAGGGGATTGTTTCTAATTTTACAATCCAATCCCTGAATGGTTGGATTAATCCTACTTGGAAATATTTGTCGCAAATAACAAGTTTTGATCTTTCCTCATGCTTTCTAAGAATTACAGTGCAGATGAAGATATGTTCACAAGAAGCTTCTGAAGTTTTTTTAACTATGCTCTGTGTTGAAAAAGTAAGAATGTGAACTGGTTAGAAGTAGTGGTTGTGACACATCTCTTCACCGAAAGGCAAGACCTTCCATTTTTTGTGAAATTTATTCAAGATCTTAGCTTTTCTGTTGCACATTGCTTTATATTAGTTTTAATTGGTCGTATCTTTGTGATTGCAGGTTGGGAACAACTATGGTGGCTTCATTGGAAGTTTCTTTACACTTGACCTTGGCCTTCTAACTGGTTAAGTTAGGAATAGGTCAAGTTGCATTTACTACCCCCTTCTGCACTCATCCTGCACTCGTTTTTAGTAGTCTCTCTTGTGTTTTCTAACTTTTATCTTGCATCCTCTTTCTGGTTCCCCCCCATTTTCTTTTCCCTTTTGATTTTGTTTTTTGTTGTGTCTTGTCTCTTCTTTCATGTTTTGTTTAATGATATTTTGGGTGTCCCATTTGGGCTCAAAAATAAATGTGGCAAAATAGAAGAGCTCTTTGTGACACTACAACATTTGGCTAACCTTCAGTCCTTCTCCATCTTGGTTATCCTTTGTTCGATGATGTTTAGACAGAAAATATGATCCTTGCATGAGGAAAGCTCTATGTCGAACCATGATATTTGAGTCTATTGTAGAAGCCTCATCCCTACGATTGGTTCTCTACGTTTCGATGTTTCCATGTTGATCCAATCAAGTAGAGAAGGACAAGGGGAAAATATAAAGGAGAAAACAAATATCAGAGGTATTACATACACTTATTTGAAGGAACAACCTCTTATGCTCTCAATAAGTTGAGATCCCTCTCCCGCCCATGAAATAAATAAGTGTCGATACATAGTTTTATATAAAATAAATAAATAAAGGGTGAAAGGAGAGAAAGGATTCCTGCGGAGGGAGGTGAAGCAAGCAACTCTGTTGGGGTACTTTTCAATATCGCTAGAAGAGGAGTGATGTTTATGCTCCTAAAGTGACTCTGTCGGGGTATTGTTCAGGCCTACTGGTAGCAGAGCAGCACTAGAGATGAAAAACTATACTCTGAAAATCTAAAGCTCGTGATCTACATTACCCTTCTCCTGTCTTGAAACATTGTCATATTGTTGGTAATATGTTTATGTTCAACTGAGAAGGAATGAACAGGACTATTTTAACATATAGAGTAAGTGGGGAAGCTAGAGTAATCTGAATGATGAACCAATACTCCCTGAAGAACTAGACCCTGCACAAAGAATTTACCAAGGTAGAGAAGCTAGAGTTCTACCAGTGTGTCACCAAGTGTTATCGTTGAGACAAACACCCTTCAACATTTTGTACACTTGAATTTTGGAGCCTATTTTGGACCTTGCGATCAGTCATTCCATAATCACTTCTTATCTGGTTGATGCCTTATTAAGTCTTTAGTATCCGTTATTGGATTGTAAGTGTCGAAGTCACCTGCTCACACATGCTCATTTTGCAACAAGTTCATGAGCACATACTTTTATGCACGCTTCAATAGACCAAGAATAGTACTTCAAGATAGTGCATATGTAATGTTAAACCTATGTTGACAGTCAGTGCGTACTCTCAATTGACAATGTCTCACTTTTTTTTGCGATCGTACTTTTATTTCAGTGATTTTTTCTAACTATCGCTTTTTCTGCACTTTCACCTTCGCAAGTGTCGTTTTACTGTTTACGACTCACTTTTAATTTATTTCACCTTAATTAGTGTCGTATCCATGTTATCTTCACTCTGATGTGTGTCACCTCCACCGTCATTCGCATATCACAAGTGTTGTTCGCATTTTTCTTCTCATATCGCAAGTGTCGTCTTTTGGCATGGTAAGCGTCACACATTGTAAAAAGTAGCTTTGGATTGTTTCAAGGTGTAATATTTGTGTTAATGGGTCATTCTTATCATATAGACATGTATATAATTCATTTTCAAAGCTTCAAGCATGGTTGCACAAGTGTCGTCACTGTCGTCGCAAAGTGTATCTTTAGTGTTCCACTTGGAGTGAGTCGTCGCAATGTTGTCACATTGAGGAAAGTATGTTTTTCATTAATTTTTGGTGTTCTATGTAATGTCATCAAGTGATCCAAGTGTGTGATAATGATTAAGTATTGATCTTGTTCAAACTTATTTCATTATTCCCACGCTTAGTCAAAACTGTGAAAAACTCACCAACCGAGCCACTCAGTATCCTTTAGCCCTGCTAGACTACACAAGCTCATTCCTCAAGAAAAAACCTTGCTCTTGACACTGCGCAATGTGAAATCTCTGCCTCCCAAAATTTCAAAATTGTGCCATCACAATGCTCAAATCCATCCCCTGAGCTATAGAACTGCACAATATTTCTCTCCAGCCTAGCCTGAACTCGCATTGCACAGTCTCAGTCCTCAAGCCTCAACCTTAAGCTCCTAAAATACACAATTGTGCAATCACTTGGCCTCCTCTCCTTCCAAAACTATGCAGTAGGAAAACTCAATGTTCAATCCCTCGGCGTGTCTCCTTAAGCCCCACAACTACACAGTCACATAGCCTGGCCTCTCAGAACTGCACATTGGGAAACCTCAAGGCTCAAGCCTCAAGCTTGACCTCTTGAGTCCCTTAGCTATGTACTCCTTAAATATTTCCTTCTAGAACTGCATGTTAGGAAACCTCAAGCCTCAAGCCCCATCCTTGAGATCTTGATTCCCTCAACTGCATAAACCTTTGACCCTAGCCATCCTGAATTGTGCATTTCACAGTCTCAAGCCTAAGTGTTGAACCTTGGCCTTTGGAACTGCGCAATCATTGAGTCAATCACTCAACCAATCACCAATTCCATCCCTAAAAAGTGATTTCATGAAACATGTTAGGTTAGGAGTTTTTGGACTAATGTCGTATTTTCATGAATGGATTTCAGTTGTAGTTACTCTATCTTATCATGATAGGGTGAAGATGGAGGAAAAGGAGAAGGAGACCATGTTAGAAGATGCCTATGGAGCTAAAGAGACCAGATGATCATCAAGTGAGAAGACGAAGGAACATAAGATTAAAATAGAAGATAGAAGATCAAGATCACATTGAAAACTCCTTATCTTCAAGTCATGAGGAGGAGGAAGAAGAACATGCACCATCTTTCAAGAAGACACAAAGAAACTAGCAACAAAAGGTGGCTTCATATTTCCATGTCATCACAAAGTCCATGTGGCAGTGTCATGTCATGTCGTGTCATGAGTCATCATGTGCCACATCATTTTGTGGATTATGTAAATCCTATATTGGAGAAATGTATTGTAAATTGGAATTCCAAGAGTCATGTAAAAAATATGAAGAGTCGTGAAAATTTTGAAAAGTCGTAAGGAAGTCAAACAACCATGTGGGTATTCCAAGAGTCACAAGGGAGGTGAAGGATCACCCCATTTTTTATATATACACCCTCATTGTATAATAAAAGGAATTTTCACCTTGGTTTCTCCCCAAAGGCATTAGAGAGACAGATTTAGTATTTTTGGGGAGCAAGTAGTGGCTCCAATGCTCCAATATTGGAGCTAGTGATGTTCGTTGTATTCATGCATCTTGGTACTTTTACTTAATACTTGAAACTTGATGGCCATCACATTTTCATATATGGATTGTGGATATGTGTAAGATTGTTCTATAAATGTTTATGATTCAAGTTTTCTTTCACCTATACTAAAATAGTTGAACTATTTTAGTTATTTTAGTGCTTATCACATTGAAAATGCATTGTAATGGTTATAACAATCATCACATTTGTGTGGACTATTCCGCTTGATGTTAGATGAGTATTTCTTGTTTGTGTGTGTCTCTACTGGGGTGATACTATTACCTCTCTCTTAGAGGCTCAATTTTCTTTCCCCCTGTAGTAGGAAAAACTTGGTACACCTAAACCTGAACATTAACCAGGCACACTCACTTTATTTTTCAAAGGCACATACACGCTTCTCCCTCTTGCTCACAGCTATAAACCAAGGAAAATCTGTAAGAATATATGGAATCCGGGATGATACTCTGGATGGGGCTCCTATTCCAAATGATGTGAGGTCTAATTGGGACTTCACATAGTGGAGACCCTCTTGGTTAATGGATTTTCAACACCATCAACATAGTGCAAGGTGGATTTGGGTCTAAGAGACATGCAGAAGGGTTGTAGCAATGATTTTAGGATTCTAACTAATAATGGTTCCATCTAAAAAACTATTCGGTATCAATTAACCTAAGGTTAGAATAATTTGTGTGTGCAGTTGTTGAATAATAGTGGACAATTTCAGTTCTGTAAAACTAGAACTAAGCTTTTTGTTGCTATCACTATTGGCAATATATGGATCTTATGTTATATAGTAAGAATACTAATGGTTGGTAAAATTCACCCTAATTTACTATGGTTACTTGAGGAATCAATTTTTTTTTTTGAGTACTTTATTATACTATTTATACATTCAATAAAGATCATCATTGTTTGATAGATTAATGAGTATTGTAACATTGTTATTAAATACAATTTTGTCATGTGTTTATCTGAAACCCTAACTTAGAATTGCACCCCAAGGGTAATCTCTCTAAGAGGGATATTACAATTTTCTTATCATTTAGTGGATATCACCTTAAGTAGCCCTACACTTTGGTTGACGTATGAACCCATTCATCTCTTGCGTATGCCATCTATCAAGTGTTAGAACCTCCCCCACATAGGCACTCTAGCACCAATACCACTTTCACATTTTAGTGCATATGTCGTACAATCCTCTTTCAGGTTAGGAGTTTGGTTTATATTCATACCAAATCCATTAACATCTACATTTCTCATTATCTTGATGACAACCGATGTCCTCCCAGACACCCCCCTTTATAACCTCTTGGTTTACTCGAGGAGGGCCCTATACCACTTGTACTTGGTTCGGTTAGTGACAACATCATTTAAGCACCTTTTTTCAGAGCATCAGATATGAGTCACCATTATGTACCATCAAGTTTTTTCAAAATCACCTTGAGTCTTATTAAAATATTTCCATGTGTTGCACTTGTCCTACATTGTTGAGATTTAACCTCTAGATGTCTCATTTATTTACTGATATATATTTGGAATCATGTGTCCTAGTAATTGATTATTTCCAGTGGAATGTTTTTAATCACTTCCAGGTCAAATTTCCATGTTATGCTCTAACAAGGGAATACGTAAGTCCACTCATTAGACAAATCCCCCCCCCCGATTGGTGTCAATCTCTATCAATCACACTATAATTTGTACCTCATGTCATTGTTGACAACTCCTCATTTCCTCTAGTTTGATGGGTATTTCTCTATTGACTTGAGCACATGTATTCTGGGGCAATGGCATGGAGGGTAGTGTACCTTGGATCCATTTTCATCATTGGTTATTTCCTTGGATTAAGCAAAGAGAGACCTCAATGCCCTCTAATTTGATTGTTTCTCGCATGCTTGACTTCAACTCATTATTGTAGGGTTGAGAATCATACACCTAATGGTCCATTGCTTTAGTAGATTGTACCAACATTTGCACGACATGTGTGATATGTTCCAAGAACTTAGGAGGGTGTTACCCTTCAAGTAGCCCCTCACATGCTCAGACTTCAACAATTCATGATCTAACCTTAGATGCACTTAAGTATATTTTACTAGGTTAATTTTTGTCATTCTCAGATCCCACAACATGGGCCTCCCCTTAGTTGGCTTATTCAGATCTTCAGAGGCCCTTCTTATGAAAAAAGGTTGTTTAGGTTGTGACCACCCCCTCCTATAAACATTGGGGCATTTAGTCCTATGTACCCAAATTAGCAGTAATTATTTTATCATTCTTAGCCATTTTTTTCCAAGCACATGTTTAAGAGATTATGTATTTCATTTTACTATTTTTTGGCTTATTGATGCCAACACCTTGATGTATTATGTATTCTTTTGGTCAGATCCACTTTATTGGGCAAATAATTATTCTTTGTACTAATTTATATCGATGGGCATGGGTATGCCTCCGCCACCTCACTGAGATCATGCACACCCATTTTGAGACTCTTGTTTGATGAGTGGTGACCACTACATCCTCCTATGGATCTCGGTAGTAATCTCTCTCTCTCTATCACTGACCACCTCCTGTGTTTGGTGAAAGGAATTTTTTTATATATTTCAGTCATACGATGTGATCCTAACAATCATACATTGGGGGGGAATCCGTTATCATACAAAAAAGGATCACCTAGAAAAAATCATTAGGTGGATCAAAATATGCCATGTTAGTATGGGTTTATCACATTAAAACCCACTTTCAACTAAGGACATAGCCTAAGGAACCACTTTTCCTAAAAAAAAAAAATTACCCATTTACATTAGAATAACCCATATATTTGTTGGAAAAGGGATAGTGGTGGCTATTAATCTTATTTTCCTTAACCTTAATATTTTCTTGTGAATTTATTAGATTTCTTGTGTTCTTTTAGTTATATATTTCAACAAACAAATATCAAGAACGTAAACTGCAACAATAGAGGACACAAATTTAGGCTCTTAGCCAGGGAAAAATCCCTTCAACGGGAAAACCTAGAAACTCCTCTCTTTATAACAACCCTGGTTAAAAATTCATTTAAAAATATATATAAGACCATGGCCATGGGACATGTATTCCAAGATGAATGGTGGGAAAAACATCCTAGTGGGTGTCCATTTTGGTTATTATGGATAAATGGATTTGGAAAAGGCAATGGCAAAGGTTTTGGAAAGGAAAAATCACTTTTTTGGCACATTTATTTATGGAAATAATGGAAATTAGGAGAAAATGAAGGTGAAAGGTCACAGATTTCATGTGAGGAGGAAAATGAAGGAAAATAATGGAGGTTGAAGAAAATAGAGGCTTGTTGATAAAAAGGCTTTTGAGGATCAGTTGGCAAGATTTTTCTAACGCTTGGTCAGTGTAACCCTTTTTCAGTTCAGTTTTGGAGCTCTGTCATTATTCCCTCTCTCTCTCACTCTTGGACACCTAGAGTTTTCTTGGAGCACTTTGGCATTGAATTAAGAAAGGAAAAGAAGCCAAGAGGAAGGAAGTAGCAAGCAAGGAAGAGTAGGATCAAGAAGCTACAACAAGATTTTTTCCAGGTATCAATTTTCATGTGTGATTTCCTTGATATATTTGGCATGCATGTTATTACATGTGGTTATTTGTTGTCATGGAATGGGTTTTTCTAGGTGTGATAGTGTTTTCATCCTAGTCTTATCATTTCCGGATAGCCATGGTGTGAAGGGGTTCTCATGTTTTAGTTGAGCTCGATTGTCGTATGGATTTGAAGATGAGTGAAGTGGATCTCTGAAAGAAATAACACATGGCCTAGTGATCCCTGAACCAGACTATGGATTTAGGTAAAGTCACTGGCTTAGTGATCCCTAAACTGGAATGTGGATCGTGGTAAAGCCAGGTATTGTGTGCCTCAGTGGGCCTAGGAATCCTCAAACTGTAATGACAAGATCTATAGTAAATCCTAGAGGTGGTTGCCCTTGATTAGGCCTAGGAATCCTTTCCAGTGAATGGCAGGATATACGGTAAAGCCTAGAGGGTGGAGTCTCAGTTAGGGCATAGTGATCTGGTGTGGATTGCAGTAAATCCTAGAGATTGGTGTCTCGGTTATGGCCTAGTGATCCCTGGATCAAGGTGTGGATTGTGGTAAAGCATAGAGACTAGGAGATAGGAAACTCCTCACGATGTAGGTGGAGAAATCTGGTGGAATCCATGCTTTTTTTGGCCTAGTGATCTAGTGGAGATTGCAATAAAGCCTAGTATTGTATGCTTATGGTTTATGGCCTAGTGATCCGGTGTGGATTGCAGTAAATCATGGTTCTATTGATGAGGGTGAGTTGATCTAGCCTCATGAATCCCTGGTTCAGTTTGGTTTTAAGTCCCACATTCACACTTAGAATATGGAACTGGGGTTATTGGCTGAAAGAAAGATTTGGTTCAACCAATCTATGGTTGGGTGGTTCGTGGAAGTCCCAAAACTAGTTGGCCTTTTCATCCTTAATATGAGGTTATTTCTCCTTGTTAATTCATGAGTACTATACTGGTTTATATGTGGATTATATGGTTTTTGTTTCCTTGGTATTTCTGTTGTTATTATGTGGGTTATGAAAATGTATTATGATAGTGGCTATGTATGGATCTTATCATGTTTTTACTTATAAATTAATGAACAATGTATACATGCCCTAATAGATGAAATTGCAGCTAATGTGTTGAGGAATCAATGCTTCTTAGCAATTAGTATATAAGTATGAGACCCCTATGCTCAGTTCTGATGTTAAGACCTGCAGCTTTCATGTTTGTGACATGTTTGACGAAATTCCTGTCATGGATATTAGGGGTCCAATTTAGTCCTTGCTGATTTTTTTGCAAATATATCTTTTTTCCACTATGAAATTTCATTTCTTAAGGTGTCATTGATTTTGGGCAGTGGTCTAGGCTATGGGACTAAACTCGCACAACTCCGAGAGTCGCAGGCACAGCACTAGGGAAATGATTCCCCAGAAGCACCCTTGCCCTTGCTGTGGGGGATTTTGGAGCCTCCCAGACACACCCTTGTCCATATCAATGGAGCGTCCAAGGGTTTTATGATCTAAAACTTCAGTTGGTCTCAGGGGTTGGTTACCTAAGTGGTTGGGATGGATCCTGGGAGTTTTTTTGCTGATGTGGAAGGTATGTGTGGTGTGTTTCCGTCGATTCCACTTCCTTAAGGTGTATTAGGAGGTTGAATCCCATTATAGTGACCTCTCGTCACATATTTACGTTAGTTGTCCAGTTACTTGGGTAGATGTGGGATGAGGGTGTTACACTCTTATTATAATTTGCTTCAAATGAGATACATAGAACCAAACCCTAGACCAATCCTTCTCCTAATACCAAATCAACATTTCCTTAAGTATTTCCTTGATTTTGCACCAAACTTCTACACACTGCAACTCCAACCCTCCAGCTTCGATACTACTACTCATCCTGCGACTTCAACCTTGTAATTTCAATCTTGCAGCTTCCAAGGAAACCCTATGTAACACCCTCCTCCCACATCCACCCAAAGTAACCATGCCAACCGGGGTAAACATGAGACAAGAGGCTACTATGATCATATTCGACCTCCTAGGTGCACTTAAGGAAGCAGAATTGATGGAACATCACACAGAGTCATCCAGCATCATCAACAGAACCCTTAGAAGACAAGTCAGCCACTCAGATAGATTGTCCCTGGGTCCCACTATTGTTCTGGACCTCTAAGGCCATAGTCACTCTCATGCTATGGGAAAGGGAGCGATCAAAAACCCAAATTCACTCTCATAGGCCTGCCTGCAAGTGACTGTGGACTAAAGTTGCTAGTTTTGTGCTAGCGACCCTGGGATTTTAGCCACCTTTTCAGGCCCAAAGCCCAGGCCACTACCCAGAATGTAATGAAAGCTCATAATCAAGTAAAGTAAAGGGAAACAATGATGTACAAGTAAATATTTGATCAAGACCTTAACCAGAACCCTACTAGCCATGACAAACATTTCATCAAACATATTGTCAACATGTAACCTGTTGTACCTTAAGAAACCAATTTCCTGGCTGTGTAGAAATTTTGCTTAAGACATTAATGTTTATAATTATTGTCACTTGTTTATCACTTAATTGTATGTTGTATTCTCATATGAAGGACCTGAAAGACTTAGTTTTAAACCCTCAATACTTAGGTGACATGAAAATCTCAAAATGCCCTTTGGTTGCTGAATATAAATGATGAATGAAGAAAGCTTGAAGAAGTCATAGACAATATGTTGTTTTACACAGAATCTACTATCTGTTACACTTGGAGAAGTTAAAGATAATGTGTTGTCTTACACAAGAACTACTATCTGTAACTTATAAGAATTGCAGAGGTGGGAACTTCAAGTATAGGAGCGCTCTTTAAGGGACTTTAACTTCATTTACACAAGAAAATAAAGACTTGTAGCTTCATTACCATACTTAAAGGAGGAAAACATTTGATGAGACATAACAGAGAAGTCACAAAATCATATCCAACAATGTGTCGAAAACTTCTGATTCTTTCATTAATCAACAGTTGTATCAAGAATACAATGGCCTAGTCTCCAAGTTCTCCAAAGTTCGAACCTCTTCTCTGTAAACTTTCCTCTTTTTATAAATTATGAGATAGTTGGTAATCATCAAAACCGTCAAACTACCTAACTATCCTCTAACTGTCTAAAGTAAAAATTATTACAGAATATTACATAGAGGGTAAAAGACACCTCATTCTCAAGAAAATAAAATAACAGGAAGTAACGGAAATTAGAGGTGATGGTTGTTCACTGTTCGAATTTGTAGCTTGAGCCTGTGGTTGTACTAATGTATCTTTGTGTTGCTCTGTCATCCATTAATGGAGAAGTGGAGGAAGTGGCAGGGTATGGTGAGTGACGTGGGGCGGAAAGCTTTGGGAGATCATCGCGGGGGTAAAGAATGTACGGGAGTTTCAACGAGGTTGAACCCCCGCAATGACCCGCAATGATTTCAGGCACACATTTCGATCAACCATGCTAACGTCATGATCAACTGTGAGGGTTGAGATTTAATTAACCTTCATTCTCATTTCTCCCCCACAGCACACCTCAACGTACTTATCAAGCTATCACTTGATCACGCCTCTTGAACCTGCATGACCTTTAGATAATGGATCAGTTATTACAGAACTCAAAAAATTAAAACTCTGGTTCATAAACCTGTCGCATCCACCTTTTCAACGCCCCTTTGACTCCCATACGGACCCGATAGGAAATAAAAATTGTCGATTAATAATTTATTGGGTCCGATTTTAAAGATAGAACCTGATTACTTACCGACCCGATATCCGTCGGCGTCATACGGACCCGATAGGAAATAAAAACTGTCAGTTAATGATTTATCAGGTCTGATTTAAAAGATAGAACCTGATTACTTTCCGACCCGATATTCCAACCCAATATTTGGCCCGGACTTCAGTGAATTAAATTGTATTTGATACACCATCATGTTTGATCTCCGAAATAAACCCCATTCTAGTTAACTACGCGATTGTCATCAGATCTATGGCCTATTGATCGGACGGCCCAGATCTTCTCGCGGGTTTATCACTTTCAAAAGCCATAAAAATCGACCATTTCTTTCAAATCTTCACATTGCTTTTTATTTCTGTTATAACATAATATTTTATTTTTCTTTCATATTTTTGATAAAACTAAAAATAAAATTTAAATAACAATGGATGCTACAACATAACCTACAGGTGTAAACAACAGAATTAAGTGTAGGGATCTCATACTTATCTGAGAATTTCCATGAACCATTGTTTCCTCGTGTCATTTGTTTCCTTATCACTTATTAGGTCATATATACCATATCCATTCCAATAAAAGTAAAAAAAATACTGAGATCCATACATAGTTGTTGTCACAAAATGTGCATATAACCAGCATAATAAGAATAGAAATACAATAAAAATATCATCCATTAAAATCCATATACAAATCATTACCTTTACTCATGAAAATAAAGGGAATGGATTTATCATTAATGAATGCAATGAACCAACCAAAGATGGGACTACCACATTCCACCAGACCATAGAATGGTTGAGCCAAATCTCTCTTCAGTCATTCACCTACATGCCACATTCCAAGCATGAATGTGGGATCTCATAGAACACATCAATAAAAGCTCATCCAAGGCTTCTAGAGGCCATCCACCTCAACCCATCAAATAGTGATTCCAACCCATGGTCGGATGTCACAAAACCATCATCGGATTGGTCTCCATCCAAGCCTTTCAGGGCTTTCAGAGCGTTTGTCCAACCAAGGCTTCTAAGACTAGTAACTCAACCCACCAAGGGATTCCAGAGCGTTTGTCCAACTAGGGTTCGAGGACTAATAACTCAACCCGAGTTGTTATAGGGATTCCAGAGCATTTGTTCAACCAAGGCTTCCAGGACTAATAACTCAACCCAAGCTAAGGAAACATGAGAACCAACCACAAAAAGAAAACAATGAAAGTTACCCAAAGTCACCATGGCAATCCAGGAAACGTCAAGGCTAGGCAATCCACTGTCAATCTAGGAAATCCCCCCTGCCAATAACACATCATGACCAAGAATCCACATGCAAATGTCATGCATGCCAAAACTAGTGAAGAAATCATACATGCAACTCGATACCTGCAAGGAAATCTGATGTAGTCGTTGATCTCGATGCCTTCTTACACTTTCTGGCTCTTCCTTTTCCTTCTTGCTCCAAGAATCCAATTATGCCACAACCTCCAAGAGTGCTCTGAGAAAACTCTAAGTATCCAAGAGTATGAGAGAGAGAGAATAATGAGAGAGAGCTACAACACTAAACTGAAAAAAGGTTACCAACTGATCCTCAGAAGCCTTTTTATGAATGAGGCTTCTATTTTCTTCATTTTCCATTATTTTCCTTCATTTTTCTCCTCACATGCAACATGTTACCTTTCACCTCATTTTTCTCCTAATTTCCATTATTTTCATAAATAAATGTGCCAAAAATTCCATTTTTCCTTTCCAAAGCCTTAGTCATTGCCTTTTCCATTTTCCTTAGCCATAAACAACCAAATGAACACCCCCTAGGATATCTTGCCCAACATTCAACTTGGAATAAGTGTCTCATCGATCATGGTTATTGTTTTTAACTTTTATTACATGGAATTTTCACTAGGGATGTTACAGAACCCTCCCCATTGGGGAACACTGTCCTTGATGTTCAATCACAAATATACCTCAGCAACCCGTTGAAAGAAGACATACTGCTCATGGAGCTTTATAACACAACTCAATGCAGTATTTACAATGAAAGATTTGCTCAAGACATAACATCATGACAACATACTACATAGTGGAGCTTTATAACACAGCTCATTACGATATTTAAAATTATAATCATATTGAGTTCCAACTCTTATGACATCATAACATCATGATAACATAACCACATTGTAGCATAATAACATGACACCCATACTGCATAGTGGAGCTTTATAACACAGCTCGTTACGATATTTACATCCATACATGGGTGTACATATAGCAACGTCATCAAAATATATAGATATAACCAAAACATATGCCAAATCATATACTGAAACATATATCAAAACATATACAAAGCACCATGTCTAAGCATATATCAAAACAACATATAGCATATATGAAACCTTCATAAAGCATATATCAAACCATCATAAGCAAATACCAAACCACCATAGAAAATACCAAACCACCATAAGCAAGTACCAAACCACCATGTCAAGTTGCTTTGCCTCAACTGGCAAACAAAGAAGGATACATAGCCCACATCCGATCCGTCGTCTCCCATGTAGCTTCATCAGACCCAAAGTGCTTCCATTGCACTTTAACTTGCTCGATTGCTTGGTTCTGGAGCATGATCACCTTTTTTACAATATACACTAAGGCTCTGGCTAGAATTCTCCATATGGTTCCACCTACAATACAGACCAATCAATCACATGATCAACATCTTTAACATACTTCTTAAACAATGAGACATGGAAAACATCATGAATTTTCATTATCGGAGGTAGTGTAAGCTGATAGGCTACTAGCCCAATCCTCTCAATGATACTGAATGTTCCACAAAATCATAGTGCTAGCTTGGTAGATGAGCCAATGCACAAGGAGCTCTTCGTCGACTTGATGCACATATACACCTATTCCCCAACCTGGAACTCCTTGAACAACATGTTCCTATCTGCATAACTCTTCTACCTATCATGTGTTTCTTTTAGATTCTTCTTGATCACCTGCATTTCCTGTTCCATTTCTGCCAACATATTTGGTCCAATCGATACCCTGCTAACCAGATCACTCCAACTGATGGGAGTCTTACAACTCTTCCCATACAATGCCTTGAAAGGACTCATCCTCACTGACTCTTGATAATCGTTGTTGTATGCGAACTCTAACAAAGGAAGATACTCTTCCCACTTCCATTACTGATGCATCACATACATCCTCAACATGTCCTCTAATATCTTGTTGACCCTCTTTGTCTATCCATATGTCTATGAATGATAAGTTGTGTTGAAGGCCAACTTTGTGCCCAAACTTGTAAAAAACTCCTTCCAAAACATGGAATTCAACTTTGCATCCTTGTCTCACATAATCTTATTTGGAACACCATGTAGTCTAACCACATCCTGGATGAATACCTATGTTGCATCGCTATATGAGAATGTAGACTTCACCGGAATGAAGTGTGCAACCTTTTATAACATGTCCACAATGACCATGATGGAATCATGTTGCTTCACTGCCCTCAACAACCCTGTAATGAAGTCCATGGAAATGACCTCCCATTTACATTATGGAATCGCAATCAGTTGTAGCAATCCACCTGGATGTTTTCCCTCTGCTTTCACTCGTTGATAATCAAAACACCTCGCCACAAACGTTGCTACATCCCTCTTTAGATTTGGCCAATAGTAATATCTCTTCACTGTTGTCAGTGTCTTTTGATAACCTGGGTGGCCTGAATAAAGTTTCACATGAAACTCCCTCAAGATCACCTTCTTGAGTTCACTGCTATCCGTACATATATCTTGTCTCGAAACTTGACCAATCCATTTGTTGTAAGACAATAATCCATGCCCTGTGCACCTGCACCTATACTTTTACATGTACTGCCACCTGTACCTGTACCACTACATATACTTGTACCTGCACTTGTACATGTACCTATACCTGTAATATCACGTGTACTCATACTAGCATCCTTCTGCAACCTAAGCATGATCTCTATATACCTGACATCCTGCTGACCTGCCTGCAAAATCTTATCCTGTAAGTCTATCCCATTGGAGGTCATAGCTTCCAAGTGATTTACTTGTACCCATCTGCTGAGAGCATCTTCCTCCATGTTCTCCTTACCTTTGATGTACCTAATATTGAATTCGAACTCACTGATCGTGACCAACCATCTAGCCTGCCTGGCATTCAGATTCTGTTGGTCAAACAAATATCTCAACTCAATGTGACCACTCATAAGCACAAACCACCTGCCCATAAGTTAGTGCATCCACATCTTCAGTGCATGTATAATCATTTCTAACTCAATATTGTGTTTCTAGTATTTTTCTTGTGTGCTCGTTTAGCTTCCGTGATGCATAGCATACTACCTGTCCATCCTGCATAAGGACTCCACCAATCCCTCTCTAGCAAGCATCTATGCATACCACAAACTCTTTGCCTGGATCTACAATCTGTAACACTGGTGCATGTGTCAACAATTTCTTAAGCTACTTAAAACTAGCCTCACACACCTATGTCCATTCCAACTTCTTACCTTTTCTTTGAAATGATGTGATAGGATAAGCAATATGCGAGAAGTTCCCAATGAACCTCCTATAATATCTTGCCAAAGCCATGAAAGATCTCACCTCATCCACACTCTTAGGAGCTACCCACTCCATGATGGCCCTTATCTTCTCTAGATCAACTACAATGCCCTCCTTGGAGACAACATGTCCCAAGTAGTGTACCTAAGTATGAAAGAAACTACACTTGTTGAGCTTAGAAGACAATGGATACTCTCTCAACAACCTCAACACTGATGCTAAATGCTCGGCATGCTCCTCCTCATTTTTAGAATATACCAGTATATCATCAATGAACACAATAACAAACTTGTCCAAATATGGACACAACACACTATTCATCAAACACATATATGTAGCTGGATCATTAGTTAAGCCAAATGGAATAACAACAAACTCACAGTGTCCATACCTGGTCCTGAACGCAGTCTTGTAAATGTCCTCCTCTTTGATGCGTACCTGATGGTATCTGAATCTCAAGTCAATCTTCGAGAACACTACTGCTCCCTTCAACTAATCGAACAAGTCATCAATCCTCAGCAAAGGGTACCAGTTCTTGATAGTCACTTTGTTCAATTGCCTATAATCAATGCATAATATGAGTGTATCATCTTTCTTCTTCAAAAACAAGATTGGTGCGCCCCATGGTGATAGGCTTGGCCTAATGTGTCCCTTTTCCAACATTTCCTTCAGTTGCAACGTTAACTCAACTAACTCAGGTGTGATCATCCTGTAAGGCACCTTCGATGCTGGAGCTGCCCCTGGAACTAACTCAATAGAAAAGTCTACCTTCCTATGAGGTGGAAACTCTGAATTGTCCTCAAGAAATACATCCTAAAACTACTGCAAAACTGGATACCTTCTCAATACATCTGCATCCTCAACCTCCTTACCCTTATCACTAGAAATGTGTACTGCAAATAGCTTGCACCCTTTCCTGCAGCTACGCTTTGCTTGCATAGATGTCACCATCCTAACTAATGTGGCCTTCTTCTTACCTTGTAAGACTCTTGGTTCTCTACGGTCATCAGCACACTCAATATCTTTGTCATAGCAGTCAACCTTGGTTCTATGTAGATACAACCAATCCATGCCCAAAAACATATTGTATGAACCCAACGGTAATACATTTAAATTTTTTGTTCTAGGCATACCATTCAAATCAAATGCACAAGATCTTACCCAATGATGAACTCAGTTCTTCATACATATAGCCAATTGCACTAACCTAGACTCTACATGCAATTCCTTACTCAAACCACACTTATCCACCAAGTTAGGACTAACATAGCTATAATTAGATTCAGGGTCAATCAAAATAGAAATAACTTGATCACAAAGATTACCTTCCATCTCAATGATAGATGCTTGATGTGTTGCATGCCTATTGTCCATGACTGCATATATATGAGGAATACTTTGGCCTACA
The DNA here is from genome assembly GCA_031772625.1 of Pinus tabuliformis. Lineage (NCBI taxonomy): Eukaryota > Viridiplantae > Streptophyta > Pinopsida > Pinales > Pinaceae > Pinus > Pinus tabuliformis. Next base: position 528,796,689 of record CM062818.1, read on the forward strand.
TCTCCAACAGTCTATGCCTCCTGTGCACTGTATATCTGAGTTCTACTACCCTGATTCTCTAGGATATATCTCCTGTGATGGTATTTTCCACAAGTCCAACACTCTATAGGCTTGCAGCCTCCATCCTTATTCTTTTCTTCAGATTGATGTCCTTGTCCTCTATCTAATGCATTGAACCTCTTAGGCGGTGAAAAATTCTCCTTGTTATCTGTACCTTGTGGCCTTGCTTGCTTTTTATCCCATTTTCCTTTGTTCTTTACATTACCTCTCCAGCTTATCTTAGTTTCAGTGTTGCACTACAATTTTTCATAGCAATGCTTTAGCTTTCGGATGGCCTTCTCCAATGATCTAGGCTCATCGAATTCAATCCTATATTTTAATGCAACTGGTAGTCCATTGATGAATCTCTAAGTCTTAGCCTTGTCCTCCTAGTAAGGCACATACCTCAATAGTTCTAAGAACTTACTGGTGTACTCATCATCTATCATGGATCCCATCTTTAGTTCATATAATTTTGTTGCCCTATCGTCGAAGTGTCTCTCCAACAGATACTTCTTCTTGAATAGTGGCTCAAATTCACTCCAAGTCAGACCTTCATCATCTCTATCTCTGACATTCTTCACATCTTCCCACCATATATCTGCTTTACCTTTAAGACTGAAATTAGCCACTCTATCTTTCATGTTCTTTGAGTAGTCATGCAACCCGAAGAACTTATTCATACCGAGTAACTATGACTCTGCATCATGTGATATCTTTATCTCTCCGTCAAAAGTGGGTGTCTTTTCTTTCTTAAACTCATCTGGAAAGTATCCCCTATCATTCCTCCTGTAAGGATGATAACAATGATGATCATAGTGCCTATCTGAATCAGAATTAGAATCATGCCTGTGTCTATCCCTTCTCCTCTCCGGAGTGTCCAACAATCAGCCATCTCATACTGTGTCATGTCTATCTAATTGGTGACAGCCATGTGATCTACTAGCATATGCCCCATTAGTCTTATCCTCCTACTCATGACTGATCCGAAGTGGTCCTTTCTGCTACAAATATAACAAGCTCTGGAGTATCACTACATTTATCTCTGCTAGCTTTTTCAGTTTCTGTATAATTTTGTCATTATCTACCTTAGAACTCCTTATCCCTTCCTTTAAACTTCTCAGCATTACTGGAAAATTGGAAGAGTTCCCAACACCATATTTCTCTTCGAATTGGTACGAAGAGTCTCTGTAGTCAACAATCTTGCTAGCCATTTGATATTTCTTACTGCAATTCATAATATGTCACATAAACTAAATCAAAATAAACCAAAATACCTCAGTATAGCTCGAGGAGGATACCTTGTTTGCAAGATCACCAAATCAACATGATACATGTGCAACATAATCATAACAGCATATCGACATACACAAGTAAATGCATCAATGCATAAACATTACTCTAACTAGGATTCGGTCATCAATGCAAGGCCATATCAACAATGCATGCTATGACCTCATGCATGAAAACAACCATTACTCCACTATACACATTGACACATGCAACCAACAACATGCATAAGTAATGCCTAGTAACTACACATATGCATAAACACATGTAGTCGAGCATAATCGATCAGTTCTTGTAATCAACCTACAATACTGATGCATGTAAGAAAAATATTGAAGACTGTAACCTAACATACAAGAATGTAAGTAGGCGACATAAAATCAACATATAAACGACATATAACCATATGCAACCAATCATGTACTCATGACAAATACATTTCTTGAAATCAATATCAAGTTCTCCATGATAACCATATCACAACCCTAATCAATCGTCAAGCAAACACAACAAGTACACAAGTGTAAGAGACACACATGCAACTGACATGCATGCATGACCAACACATTCAACACATTCATCTCGAGAGTTGAACCATGCTCTAATACCACTCTGTAACACCCTCCTCCCACATCCACCCAAAGTAACCATGCTAACCAGGGTAAACATTAGATGAGAGGCTACTATGATCAGATTCAACCTCCTAGGCGACCTTAAGGAAGCAAAATCAACAGAAAATCACACACAATCATCCAACATCATCAACAGAACCCTTAAAAGACAAATCACCCACTCAGACAACCTATCCCTGGGTCCCATTGTTGTTCTGGATCTCTAAGGCCATAGTCGGTCTCATGCTATGGGTAAGGGAGCGACCAGAAACTCAAAGTCGCTCTCATAAGCCTGCCTACCGCCGACTATGGACTAAAGTTTCCAATTTTGTGCCAGCAACCTCAGGATTTAAGCCACGTTTTCAATCCCATAGCCTAGTCCACTGCCCAGAATGGAATGAAAGCTCAAAATCAAGTAAATTACCGGGAAACAATGGTGCAAAAGTAAATAATTGATCAAGACCTAACCAAACCCCTACTAGCCATGATAGGTATTTCATCAAACATATTGTCAACATGTAACCTACAGGTGTAAATAACATAATTAAGTGTAGGGATCTCATACTTATATGAGAATCTCCATGAACCATTGTTTCCTCATGTCATTTGTTGCCTTATCACTTATTAGGTCATAGATAGCATACCCTTTCAAATACAAGTAAAAACATGTTGAGATCCATACATAGTTGCTGTCACAAAATGTGCATATAACCAACATAATAGGAACATAAATACAATAAAAATATCAGCCATAAAAATCCATATATATATATTAGTACCTTTAGTCATGAAAATCAAGGGAATGGATTTCTCATTAATGAATGCAATGAACCAACCGAAGATGGGACTAGCACGTTCCACCCGACCATATAATGGCTAAGCCAAATCTCTCTTCATCCATTCACCCTCGTGCCATATTCCAAGCATGAATGTGGGATCTCATCGAACACATCAATAAAAACTCATTCAGGGCTTCCAGAGGTCATCCACCTCAACCCATCAAATAGTGATTCCACCTCACGGTCGGACATCACAAAACCATCATCAGATTGGTCTCCATCCAAGCCTTCCAAGGCTTCAAGAGCGTTTGTCCAACCAAGGCTTCCAGAACTAGTAGCTCAATGCACAACTTATACAAGGCTTCCAGAGCATTTTTCCAACCAATGTTTCCAGGACTAGTAAGTCAACCCACCAAGTGCTTCCAGAGAGTTTGTCCAACCAGGGCTTCCATGACTAGTAACTCAACCCAAGTTGTTACAGTGCATCCAGACTGTTTGTTAAACCAGGGCTTTCGGGACTAATAACTCAACCCAAGCTAAGGAAACATGAGAACCAACCACAAACAAAACAATGAAAGTAACCCACAATCACCATGGTTATCCAGGAAATGGAAAGGCTAGGCAATCCACTGTCAATCCAGGAAATCCTCCTTGTCAATAACATATCATGACAAAGAATCCACATGCAAATGTCATGCATGCCAAAACTAGTGAATAAATCACACATGCAACTCGGTACCTACAAGCAAATATGATGTAGTTGTTGATCTCAATGCCTCCTTTAGCTTTTCAGCTCTTTATTTTCCTTCTTGCTCCAAGAATCCAAGTATGCCACACCCTCCAAGAGTGCTCAAAGAAAACTCTAAGTATCCAAGAGTATGGGAGAGAGAGAGAATAATGAGAGAGAGCTCCAACAATGAACTAACAAAAGGTTACCAACTTATCCTCATAAGGCTTTTTATGAATCAGGCCTCTATTTTCTTCATTTCCCATTATTTTCCTTCATTTTCCTCCTCACATGAAACCTATGGCCTTTCACCTCCTTTTTCTCATAATTTCCATTATTTTCATAAATAATTGTGCCAAAAATACCATTTTTCCTTTCCAAAGCCTTTGCCATTGCCTTTGCCAATTTCCTTAACCATAAACAACCAAATGAATTGTTAGGCAACCAGCTCACAACATAGAAAAAAATATAGATCAACGAATTCAAAATCAACCTCTTCAAGGGGGAAACCTCCTTTACATTACACAAATGAATAATTCTTAGATGATACAAATGACAAGACCTCCTTTCTATATATAGGAGTCTAAGGGGTCACAATATAATCAAAGCCGGCTTAACAGTAATAATGTAAGGGCACAAAAATAACAATAGTGGGCTTCTATGGGGCACAATAATAACAATGTGGGGACTAAATGGGCACAACAATATAATGACGGGGTTGAAATAATAATAATAAGGAGCTACACTAGTAGTATAGGGACCTAACATGCCCCTCTCCTTCAAAACTTGTTGTCCTCAATGCTTGAGTAGTTCTGGATGCCTTTGTATAAAATTCTCATCCTCCCATGCGGTATCTTTAGCAGTTAAGTTCTTCCACTTGATGAGATACTCTGATATTGATCTATTTCATAGCTGTCGGGTTCTTATTTCCGTGACTTCTTCACGTTCCAATATGACTTTTCCTTCCTCGTCAAGTTTTGACAACTTGTCACCTGTAACCTTCTTTAAGCATGAAACATGGAAAACTGGGTGCACTCGGGAAGATGCAGGAAGCTCCAATTTGTATGCCATAGTACCAATCTTTTGCAACACCTTGTAAGGACCATAGTACTTTGGTGATAATTTATTATCCTTCTTAGCTTGCTTGAGGGACATTTGTTTGTATGGTTGTAGCTGTAAAAATACCCAGTCGCCTACATCAAAACTTATTTTGCTACGATGTTGATATGCCTGTTGTTTCATTTGATTATGCATCAAAGTGAAGTTATCATTTAAGAGTTGGAGAACTTGTTGTTGATGCTTGATGTGATCTTCCATTGCTTGAACCTTAGAATTTTCTCTTAAAGATGATGCGATGGATGTTGTATGATATCCATAAAGTGCCATAAATGGGGTCATGTTTGCTGAAGCGTTATACCACCATTACACCAAAGGTAACCACTTGACCCATTGTGTTTTTTTATCATATACAAAGCAACGAATATATCCTTCCAAACGTTTGTTCACTATCTCCATTTTTCCATCTATCTTGAGAGTTTGAGGAGTGGCAATTCCTGCCAATGCACTACAAGATATGGTCGAATTCATTTCTTCTTTCTCTAGGGTTGGTTCCTGATGTATATCATCTTCTTTTGACATTTCTTGATCCTTTTCTTCCTCCTCTTCACAATCTATGTAAAATAATTTCTTCTCGGCACACTTATGACCTTTAGTGTATTTTCTATTACAACTGTAACAAAACCCTTTTTCTCTTTTTTCCTCCAACTGTTGTTGTATCAACCTTGTAGATTTTGAAAGGCTAGGAGCAACAACGCTTTCGTATTTATAGTTGTGAGTGGTAGACTTCCTTGTTTCCATAATTTTTCTTTCCACTTTTCTTTCCAACCTAAATGCCTTCTCCAATGAATCAGGTTCCCAAAGATGAACCTCATGTTGAATGTTATCCTTTAAAGTCCTTATGAAGACATCAATCCTCTGCTTCTCTGTAATATCATTTACCCTTATATTCAATTTTTGGAAGTCCTCAATGTGCTATTCCATTGAACCCTTTTGTTTGAGATTTATCAATTGACTAAATAAGGTGTTGTTCTTTGTATCCTCATAATGTGTTATCATTTCCTCCGTGAAAATTGACCACGTGATAAGTGGTTTATGAGAAAAAAGCCCTCTATAGCATACAAACTGATGAAATATGTACCTTTTGTAACAGTTGAACATCATGTATATCAAAATATTTCTCCATATATAGTATCCAAGTTATCGGATCCTTGCCATCAAACTTCCTCTTCTCTCTTTTTCTTTCTTTTAGAAGCTCGTCCTTGAATGATTGTAACTCTGTGATTTCGGATCTCTAAGTTCTGAAATTTTGTCATGTCGTAGCCCTCTGATTCCTCTTTCCAACCCAATAAGTTTGATCGATATTGGATTCTCCAAGCAAGGATTATTCCCAGTCTCTTGTGATGACCAGATTATAGACTAGTTCAGTAGAGTGAACTTGTGCGATGTACCATGTGTCCTTGTTTCAACCTTCGGGCCTAAAAACAATACCCAACAAACCAAATTTCTTTCTATTTCTATCGCTTTTTACTAAATTTGAATCTGATGCTCAGAGAGAGAGTTATGATGATTTTCCCAAGGTCACCTGTTTGATATGGAATTAGGGAGCCTACACCAACCCTAACTTCCTCAATTCATATCTCTGAAAATATATCAAGACAAGATCTGAAATTCAGTCACAAGGTTCATCAAGATTTCAGCTTAAATGAGTTTTAATTTTAGCTTCTAAAGATTTGTTTAAAAAAGGTTATATAAAAAATTCTATGATGACCTTTTTGAAGCAGCGAAACCCTAGAATCCAAAGCTCTGATACCAAGTGTTAGGCAACCAGCTCACAAAATAGAAAAAAAGATATATCAACGACTTCAACATCAGCCTCTTCGATGGGGCAACCTCCTTTACATTACACAAATGAACAGCTCTTAGATGATACAAATGACAAGGCCTCCTTTCTATATATAGGAGTCTAAGGGGTCACAATCTAATCATAGTCAACATAACAATAATAATGTAAGGGCACAACAATAACAATAATGGGCTTCTATGGGGCACAATAATAACAATATGGGGACTACATGGGCACAATACTACAATAAGGGGTTTCACTAATAATAATAATAAGGGGCTACACTAGTAGTATAGGGACCTAACATGAACACCCCCTAGGATGTCTTGCCCAACATTCAGCTTGGAATAAGTGTCCCATCGACCTTGGTTATTGTTTTTAACTTTTATTACATGAAATTTTCACCAGGGTTGTTACACCCTAGATTATCCTCCTCTTGATACCTTCCTAGAGAAATAAAACTCCTCCTAAGGTCAATGAGGTCTAGACATAGTATCCTTCCCTCCATCTACAAGATGTTGCACTCCATCTTACTACAACTCGATCTCACAATTTCAGCCTCCTTCTATAGCACCAGAAACCCTATAACTTTTCATGTGTGAGGGAGATAGAGCCCCCCAAAAAAAAAAATCATCCTTTCTTATATTCATTGACTTTCGCTCTCCTTCCCTTTCTTCCCAACTATAGATCGAGCTTCTTCTTGTGATATCGAACTTGTGGAGTGAGTGTCTTCAAATGAGTTTGAACTGCTCCTTTATATATCCTTCTCAAGCAATTTAATTCCCTGCTCATTTATATATCCTTCTCAAGTGGTTTAATTCCCTTCTTTAGGCTGACTTGATGTTCCTAGGGCCAAATTGTTCTTTTGGAGCTTCCAGGACTTTCTAGACTCAAAAATAATTCTTTTTACAATTACAAATTGCCTGGAAGGGTCTTAAAAACATTATGTCGACTCCTTTGACTCAAGACAATAAATCCTAAGACCTAACAAACCCTAGAAGCATTAAGAACATGTTTTTACCTAAAATACCATCAATAATGATCATGAAACCCATGCTTTAATAATAGCTTCTTTATTTTCTTGTTCGTTACATAGGATACATATTGAAATGAGTACAACAATTATGAAGACCAAAACTAGTTACATTTTCAACACTCCATCTTAACTAGGGAGGTATTCATAATTGTACAACCAGTGTGTTAGCACTTGAAATTTCACCTCAGGCTGAAAAAGGTAAACTCCAAGGCAACATCAAACCACTTAGCCTCGTAGCTAGCCCTACGGGGCAGGAGAGGGCTCTCTCCGGTCTATCTCGGTAAAGATCTTCAATGGGCGAGATGACCAATAAAGAAACACTGATTTTAGGCTAGTAAACTGATAAAAAGGTTTGAATTGGGAAGTTTTAGGATTTTGGTGGAAAGTTGGGGAAAGGCAATTTTGGGTGCGGGGATTGGACACAGTTTTTGCAAGGCGTTCTTTGGGGCAAGGTAGGAGACTGTATTGATGCCTTTGAATTAAGTGAATGGATAGGAATGACCGGTGAGGGGCTAAAGAGAGCAAGAAACCTTCAAGAGTTCTCTTTAGACAGATGAAAACATAAATATTAAGCAAACTTAAAAGCAGAGCATGGCAATCATGAATTCTACTTTAACACTTCATTTGCCTAATTTGCAGAAGGAAAAGTGAGAAGATGAATCACATAACAAACTTACAAGTGCAAAGAGAAACACACCATCAATACATGTAACCACAGGAATCCCAAAAAGGATTGCAAAACCCTGGTCTTTCTTCCTTTGCCAAAATTGCAGAGATACAATGAGTAATACAATAGAGCTTTCTCCCTCAAGAGTCCAACCCTCCAATCCCTGAAAATGACTAAGAAAATACATAATATAGGCAAGCTAACACCTTTCCTTTCCTCTAGGGGTCGAGCTCATCCTTCTAGGAGCTGTTTCAAACAATTCTAAACTGAGCACTAAAATCTAGGCAGTCAAAACAACTTGCCTCTATAAGCTAGGAAACCAATTCATTCATTAAATGTTTGCTATTTCATGAATGAATCTTCTAGAATAGGTAAATAAGTGTCATTTCAACATGAAAATACATTAATTACATCAAAGAGGGTGAAAAATCCCATCACAAGTCAAAACTGGTCAAAGCTGGGCGAATTCCTGAGCTGTAGATGAATTCCTGTGAAAACTGCCCAACGAGTCGCGCCCTCTTCCTGAACGGGTCGCGCTACTTTGGAGCTGATTTTGAGGTACTTCCAGGTGTCCAAATGAGGCAAAAGTGGGCTTTTTGGAAAGGTATGGATGTCTAATTTCCAACCCAAGTGGAATTTCTGAATTTGGTGGTCATTTTCCCCTCCAAAATTGCAATCTCCCAAGACTGCTTCCTGTGTGTCAAAAAGGTGGCAGAAAGTCATTTTTTGCTTGTTTTTTGACTTTTTGGAGGCCCAAAACTTGGTGAAATTTCTTGGAAATGGCTGAGCAAGTGTAACTTTCCATGACAAATCCAGAAATGCTGAGTTTTCCCAAAATGGAGTTGCCCAACGAAAGGGTCGCGCGCGGCACGCGACCCATTGGTGGAGAAAACCTGTTTTTTGCCCAAAAAATCACAAATGACCCAAAATGCTCAAAATTTTTTGAAATTTGTGCTGGAGTTGAGTTATTTAGCATCATGCTCCTTCAAGGAAGCCTCAGCCAAGATATGGAGGGGATCGGACCTTTTCCTTCGTTTTTGTGCTTTGGCCAGTCGTCTTTGGAGCACCTTCATTTTTGCCTTGCATACGTGCATTCGTGCCCAATAGTGATTTTTCATGTTCCTGAGAAAGTCCTTATCTTGGTTGGCCTTGGCCAGTAGCCTCTCCAAATGAGCATTGACCTGGAGAAACATAGCCTCTCGAGAGATAAAATCCTCCCATGGGATACCCTGCTGTTTTGACTGTTTAAATGCTGCTCCAAGGGGACAAATAGCACAAGGGAAATGTTAGGGAAGGGAAAATTTTAAGGGAAATTGGGAAAAATATATGAAATATGGAGTTTCATGGAAGGAATGATGATATATCCCATCACACAATTATCATTTGCAAAGTTTTTATGAGAAGCAGGGTTTAGGATTAGATTCTTGATTTTTTAGGAATAGGGGTAGGGTTTTAGGGCTTTTGGTATTTTTGGTAGAGAGATTGAGTAAAAATGATGAGGGAGGTGGAAATAGGATGTAGGGAAAAAGTGGGGGTGAAAAGGATAACCTTGAAAACAACAAGACAAACCCTAGCTCAACCAACACTTTGACCTTCTTGAGCAAATATGCATTGGATTCATTATTTCAAAATGATGACTTTAAAATACATTCTCATGCTTTTCAAGCTTTGACAAACAATGTATTTTAATGATGAGAGGCCTACCTACAACCTTGAAGCAATCCGTGGTTATTTAGCAGCTTACTGGCGAAATTTGGCAGAGGAATTCCCAACAGGTCGCGCGCACTGCCCAACGGGTTGCGCGCCAGTCTCAATGGGTCGCGCAGGCAGACTAGACAAACTCACCCAAATTTTCTTCAAAACGATTCTCTCTATTGCTTTGAGGCACAATGAAGACTAAATGGAGGGAGAAAGGGGCTTTATAGTCTTTTTTTAAATTAATTTCATTTCAAACCCTCTTTCTAATGTTTATCATGACACTTTTTCAAACTTTGAATGCTGCTGACTTTATGGTTTCCTTTTGTCCTGAAATTGGTTGAATTGATGTTTTTCTTGAAAAATTTTGCAGGGATAGCTTCTGAGGAATCTTGGCAAAGGGGACCAGGGCTCCATGCTGACTTTCAAAGAATTTTGAATTTTTACAACTTTTTACAAAACTTTGAGAAAATGACCTTGGGCTTTAAAAACAGGGTTTTTAAATCAAAGGTAAAAATTAGCTGTACAAGATGAAATCTTTTGAAGAAACACTTTCATAGTCATCCCTCTGGCCTGCTGGGCATTTATTGAATTTTAAAGACCTGACCTTAAAGACAAATTGGACCCAAACCCTAGACCTAGGACTTTTGACCTCAGGACAAGACAATCAACCTTAAAAGAGTTTATTGACTGAAACAACTTGATCCAGCAGTGCCAAGAGGGAAATAAAGACACCAGCTCCTCCATCAGGGTTATGGCATGCCTAATGGAATGCAAATGAGATGACACTGATGAGACACCTACTTATGCAAATGCAAAGAGCTTTGATCGCTGATGGAGGGCTTCTAGACCGACTCTAACACAGTGCAACATCATATCTAAAATTGAAGAGTTCTCAAGAAGAGTCGGATTGATAAGCCATATTGTAAGCATCATCATCATGACCATCACTGTCTCTGAGGCCTAACTAGACAAGCTCTTCTTTAATTAAGAGCATTATATTGGGAGGCTTTATGTGTGATACTGCACTACCTCTACAAGGTACATACCCCATCCAGATGTCTACAAGGTATGTCCTTTTAGTACTATTCTTATCTTGGATCTCCAATCCTGAGTCCTCAAAGAATATCAGTCCTCTTCGACCACTCCTATTGGATACCTATCACATCCTCAAAGAGCATCAGTCCCTTTCCTTTCTTGGATGTTATATCCTCAATGAAACCACAAATGCTTATCCAATCCTCTGTCATTCTCTCTTCATCACCTAAAGATGACAATACACATGTGATGTCCAACATCACTCCCTATCAAACTGAGAGGACATCCCTATTCTCCTTTGGTCTTGAGAATACAACCTTGCTCCCATATAAGGAGACATATTTACTTCCTCCCAAAATCACAGGAGATCTAGACTTCCTTTCTATTTGGGAAGTCATCATGACAAGCCTTACAACTTGTCTTTGTAAGAATATCAATTACTATTTCTTCATAGTTTCCCGACTCCTTTCCTCTGCATCATCGAGCTTTCTTTCTTTCAAGGTATCATGGAACCACCTTCTCTCTTCAATCTTGTGATAGGTTCTACGACAATCTTATTGCTCATCACTATTTTCTTTGATATGAAGGGATTACATAAAGCCTTCTCAAAGTTCAAGGTGATCATAGCTTCTTCTTGAAAGTGATCTTCCTTTGAACTCTAATTTATCTTCTCGTACTACTACTTTTTAGTCCCAAGATGTCCATGTCTTGACTTCACAATTTAGAGGTACCAGATATTGAACTTCTCTCAATATCCTTCATCCATATAGTTGAATTTTCTCAACTGCCATCATATATTCCTGCAACATCTTCCAGGTAGAAAAATAATATGTTGACCAAGTGATCCTTTTTTGTATGATTAGTTTTGTTGCGCTAATAACAATTAGAAATTTATAAACATGTGCTTGCTCCTTGCTTTTTGTGCTGAGGTTTCCTCAGTTGTTGGTGCTTACAGACATGTAAATTTCCTTAAGTTAAACAAGACATTCATGAGAAAAATAGCCTCATAAACTAATAATGAAAAGCAAACATGTACATCGCAGCAAACCATTAAAGAGACATATTAACACAGTGTTTTGATGAAGGATTTCACCCCTCTTGGGCTACATCTCCTTGGTCCAGCTTTCATGGCTTGGGCCTCTTATTAGCTCAATGTGGCAAAAATGTTGTTTATAAATCTCTATGGCTCCTGATACTTGCACCAATGTGTTTAGAAGGTCCAAATTATCTAAGAAAACTTCTTTCTAATCTCAATTTGGTCAAAAATTGCATAAGTTATGCCTCATTCAATTTTTCCTAGGAAACCTCCGCTAAATCTGGAGAGACTCTAGTTAAGTCCGCCAAATTTGGTGGTGGTTCTGGATTTGGTGGCTCCGCCATAAATTCCGCCAACTTAATCAACGGATTAATTAACTGTTAAGCTTGATTAATGGTGCTCTATATGTGCTTAGTGTTGGCGTCGGCCCTTGATTTCCATTGGGTGGTTGTATGGAGAGGGGGCTGGCCCCGCGGCGCTGACTCCCTCCTCTCCGTCGTCGGCAACTAAACGCGCATTTAATTATTTGTACGCGGCAATATATTTCATGTTTTGTTGTTGTGGTACATTGGTAATTCATGGTAGTTGGGCAGGGGAGGCCGTAGGTTCCATTCTCCCTCCCTCCACTCCTCATATATTTTTGTTGCCATTTAATACATTGCCATTCAAATTTAATATATGCAACATATATAGTTTGAACTTTGGTTAATTCGAATTTAAATTAATTTAGTGTCTATATATATATATATATATATATATATATATATATATATATATAGTTAAAAGCTATATAATATAAAATAAAAATTATATATAATATTTAAATAATTTTAAAAAAAATCAAATTCCACCTCGGAGTCAACTAGACAATTTTCCTTTCACACAACCACACTCGCGAATCCAAAGGTGACACTTGCCACAGCTTCATTGGGCGAAAACTGAAGAAGATTCCCCTTGTTGACTGCCATGCCATCATTCTGTGCCATTCTGCAATGCTTTTAGGTGTTTAGGAAAATGAACAACATGCCTTTTTTGCTTCATCCAAACTTCATTTTCAGTGAAATGAATTGTGTTGCGATCGTCTTGATGAGATGGACGCAGGCATACAGTTTTCGAGCCAATCTGAGAACTTTGAATTTTGAGCTAAATACTAAGCACCTGATCATTCCTCCCCACTAGAATCCTTTTGGACCCCAAAAGATACTTTTATTTGACAAGTAGATGAGGGTACAGCCCCCTCACCTTTCTAAGCTCGATCAAATTGGCTTTTGAAAAATTTGTTTCCTTGAGCTCCTCTCTAAGGAAATCAACATTCACTTGCCTTGAGGACCCCGTTCTTCTGTCACAGATGGCGTCTTATTGAAACTGATTCAGAAATTCTGTAGGAATGCATTCAAAATGTGAAATCTGAACATTCTCTCCTTGTTCAACAACTTGAAGCCTCTTTTTGCAAAACTGACACCAGCTTGCACCGTCGACTTGAAACTTGTGATTGACATAATACCTGTACTTGTCTTTGCCCTTTTCAAGTTGATCTTGCACTGTTTGTTGCACCATTTTCAGTCATTCATAGAAACTCATGGTTTTGTCCATGTCGCCATCAAAAGCAACATCCTTCTTACCAAGATGACATAACAAAATGTAATGCAAATGGATGACAAATTTCACTACTTGGTTTTCTTGACTCAAGCCCAATTGTACATCTTGAAAGTATGAAATTTTCTGAACATAACTTTCATGTAAAACATAATGATGCTTGAATACAACAGTTACATAACCAATAGGCCTAAAAGGCATAACAATGAACTTGTTGCTTATACCTCTTTTGTACCTTTGAACCAAGTGAAATTTTTGACAAGTATCCATCCAATGAAAGTGCATGGATCGCTACAACTTAATCTTTACACCATGGAAATCTTCTGAATGAAATAAGATGGTGAAGTTTCTTGCATAAACCTAAAACTCAAGTGAACCTTTCAAGTTTGAAAGAGCATAAAAAAGAATTAAACTGATCTTTTGGTTTGAAGTAACACATGCCTCTTGCTGTTTTCCTTCCCACTAGAATACTTTGCACACACATGACAATGCATGCCAAGGAGCTTCGAAAGAAGAAATATCAACAACAACTCTCCTCCAACATTGGGCTACTCCCAACAAACCTCTTATCAAGATGACGATCTTGGGCGTTGACCAATCAACAATGGCATCCAACTTGGAGAGGCTTGCCTTCAACTTACCTCCTCCAATATCATGGCCCAAATGCATCAAAGAAGTGAAACCCAACTTGTACTTTGATATCTTCAAAACATCAAACAATTTTCCTTCATAGATGACATGTGCATAAGAAAAAATTCTCAACATGTTTATGTCACTCGAGAGGAAAATTTCTTGAAGAAATGACTCTTTTTTGCCACAAATACATGTATGTAATAGAAGTGCCACAAAGAACATACAACATTAAAAGCCATACAAACCATTCTTGTTTGGCGTCATGTATATTCTTGCACTGACCTCTTTTTGCAACTTTGCTTTGGCGAAAACTACTCCTTTTGTCCTCTTTCTTGAAATACTTACCATTCCTCTTTGGCACCATAACCTTCGGTGTACGACATGGCGTAAGGAATGATTGAATGAGCGCAATGTTGCAAAAATGTTGTTTACAAAGATCTATGGCTCCTAACACCTGCACCAATGTGTTCAAAAGGTCCAAATTAGCTAAGAACACATCTTTCTAATCTCAAATTGGTCGAAAATTGAGTAAGTTATGCCTCATTCAATTTTTCCTAGGAAACCTCCACTAAATCTAGAGAGAATCCAGTCAAGTTCGCCAATTTTGGTGGTGGTTCTAGATTTGGTGGCTCTGCCATAAATTCCACCAACTCAATCAACAAATTAATTAACTACTAAGCTTGATTAACGACGCTCTAAACATGCTTAGTGTTGGTGATGGCCCTTGGTTTCCATTGGGTGGTTGTATGGAGAGGGGGCTGGCTCCCTCCTCTCTGCAGTCGGAAATAACGAATAATTAAAATCAAACTTACCTCATCATGATGACCTTTGCGTTCCATCAAAATCCTCATCAAGCATCTCCACTTGAACTTGCTTCATGCATTAGAGTGCCCATGGATCGTACTTGATTACCAAGTTACAACGTTTCTTCCAAAGAATCTATTGGATGTTAATCATTTATGTATATTCTAGAGAAAGTACTACTATTTTATTCATTTTAAAGTAAGTCAAATCATATTCTTTTCAAGCATCATATATTCACATACTTAAACATATTTTATGACTGACTTTCTCCCATAAGATTCTTGTACATATGAATCTTATCCAAAGTTTTCTATCTAGCATGCATTCTTATGCTTTCATCTAATCATATAGCTATTTATATATCTCACAAAGAGTCTATATCCTGACCCATTTCATTCCTTCATCCCTTTACTAGTATGATTCCACATTACATGGAATGTCTACTAACATTTTCATGATGCTTTCCCTAATGACCTTCCAAAATGATGGACTTTCCTGAATCATGATAATTCAACTAAGCAAGATGACAAATTCTTAACATAATGTTAAACAATATATGGATGAACAATATACAAAAATGTTCTATATAGACATTTATCTAGATGATGTCTACAAAGCACCTTAAACATGTAAATTCTAGACATGCTACTACTATATGCTCATTTTTATGATGTTATGCAAAACATGCTATCCTAAAAGAAAGATTAGCCTTCATAAAGAACCTGACAGTCACTAAACCTTCTTTAGCAGTAAAGATCCTTCATTTATTCCTTCTTTACCTTCTTATCAAGTTCTGCCACTGCCTTGGCTACATGAGCTTCACTCCTTTCCTTTCTCTTGTTGTTCTACTTGTTTGGATAGCCCCTCTTGAAGCGTCCAAATTCATTGCATCCAAAACATTGCACTTTGGACATATCTTTCTTCTTGGAATTACCAAACTTTCCCTTCTTCAACTTCTTGACTTGGCCTAGAAAGGCTTGATTTTTCTCATCAGATACAATATCATCCTTTACCTTGATACAATGCACCCACAACTCGTGAAAGGGAGTCGAATCCTTCTTGGAGTAGATGCTTGTTGCAAAGATGCTCCATTTTGGTGGAAATTCATTTAATACATAGGTGGTTACTTTAGAATCAGTAATTGGTTCCCTAAGTCCTTGCATATGGTCTCTTAGTTGAGAGACTCTCATGAGAAAGGATGCCACATCCTCATCATTTAATTTCTTCATTTTATACAACTTATTCCTTAATGACATATTTTGTCTTGTTGTAATTATCGAGTACAAATTCACTAGCTTGTCATACATTTCCTTGAAAGTCTTCAAATTTTGTTCCATGGAACAAGAGAATCCTTAATTGATTCAACTATGATCCTTTGAGCCCTTACTTCCCCTTTCTTGTAATTTTCTAGTTCTTATGTCTTAGCTTTCTCAGGTTCAATAATTTCCCAAATAACATATTCCATTACTTCTTGTTTTGTGAGTATCAAGTCAAATATTTTCTTCCATGCTAGATAGTTTGATGCCCCAATGAGCTAGTTGTTGTCTTTGCATAAAGAACTCATATGAATTGAAGATTCAGGCATGATGTAATAATATGTTACTTGAGATCAAGATTCTCCTTGATGATGTCTTCAACCTTCTTTGATTCCTTCAATATTCTTGAAGAGTCTTCAACAAAAATAGCTTCCAAGATCCTTGATGCCTTCTTCAAAGATGCCTTCCAAATAGATCTTCTTCCACAGAGAGATCAACACTCTTCTTCTCAGATCTTCCCTTGATGTGAGCTTGATGTAGACTTGATCTTCTTCAATGTAGAAACACTACTTCTAGGTCTTCTACCAATGAGTCTTCAATCCTTCTTGAAGTATTCTTCTTTAGTCCTTTCTTGAGAGTTTCCTTTTTCCCTTCCCCTTAACAAGTAACTCCTTCTAGTGTCCTTCTAGCTTCCTTCCTTGCTCACCTTAGCTCTGAAACAATGTTGGAAAATGGATAATGGTTGCTATTAATCTTATTTTCATTAACCTTAATACTTTCTTGTGAATTTATTAGGTTTCTTGTGTTGTTTTAGTTATACCTTTCATCAAACAAATATGAAGAACATAAACTGAAACAATAGAGGACACTATATTAGGCTCTTAGCTAGGAAAATCCCCTCCAAAACCCAGAAACTCTTCTCTTCTTAGAATATTCTTCAACTGAGATACAAAGACCCAAACCCTAAACCAATCCTTCTCTAAGTACCAAGTCAGCCCTTCCTCAAGTCCTTCCTTGATTCTGCACCAAACTGCTACACACTACAACTTCGACCTACCAACTTCGATACTGCTACTCATCCTGCAAATTAAACCCTGCAATTTCAGTATTGTAGCTTCCAAGGAAACCCTAGATTAGCCTCCACTTTAGACCTTCATGGAGCAAGACAACTCATATTAAGGTCAATGAGGTCTAGAAATAGTATCCTTCCCTCTAGCTACAAGATGTTGCACTTTGTCTTATTGCAACTTGATCCCGCAATTTCAGCCTCCTTCTCTTCCCAACTATAGATCGAACTTCTTCTCGCGATATTGAACTTGTGGATTGAGTGTATTCAAATGAGGCTGAACTACTCCTTTATATAGCCTTCTCAAGGGGTCGCATTCCCGTCTTTAGAATGACTTGATGTTCCCAGGGCCGACTTGTACTTTAGGAACTTCTAGGACTTTCTAGGCTAAAAAATAATTCCTTTTACAATTACAAATTGCCCGGAAGGGTCTTATAAACATGATTTTGACTCCTTTGACTGAAGACAATAAATCATATGACCTAAAAACCCCTAGAAAGAACATGTTTTTACCTTGAAGACCATCACCATGAGCATGAAACCCATGCTTTAATAATAATAACTTTTCTTTTATTTTCTTGTTTCTTACATAAGATACATATTGAAATGAGTACAACAATTATGAATACCAAAACTAGTTACACTTTCAACAGTATTCACTAATTTTATGTTATTATCATAATTTTACCCATTTATGTGAAAATAATTTAATTATTTTCACTCATTTCATTCATTTCATTCATTTCCATGTAAATAAATCAATAAATCATTTATTCATTAATTATTTCTAACAATTTTATCGAGTTAAATGAAAATAATATAATAAATCATTTATTTATAGATTGTTTTCATTAGTTAACTCAATAAATCATTATTTTTTAGTTAGTTACCCAAATAAAGGTCATTAACCATTATTTTTTACCCTTTCCTCTTAGAAATAATAGTGAAATACCAAGTTAGCTATATCTTGATGTGGTCTACCAATTATTTTTTAATATTTGACCTCATCAAATCTAGCTAACATTTTATTAAAAATAGGTGATGTTTTTTCCTCATTTCACCATGAACCATTTTCATTGTCATTATGCTCTTTTGAGTTTTCTTCACTATTAAGCTCAAACTCTTTTTCTTTTCTCTTTTTTCTTTTTTCTTTTTTCTTTTTCTTCTTTGTGTTTGCTTGCCCTTTGGAGAGAGGGATATCATTACTTGCAAAAAGGATTGTTAATGAACCCTCCTGAGGAAGAGGTCTCCAAAACCATCGTTGAATAAGATATTCTCATGTATGACATATTTTCTTAGTAAAGCTCATATATATTTGGGTATTTTGGAGTATCATAGTTTGTTTTATGTGCTACATTTCTAATATGTTTTTGTAGTACTTTTAATCAGAATGGTAGTAATATACATATGTTAATGGACAACCAATAGAACTCTAAAGTTTAACCAATAAATCCTCAAGTTTCCTTGTTGGGCTATTTACAACCCATAGTTTAGATATTTTTTCTAACCCTTGCTGCAGGAAGAAACCAATAGCCTATGTGCTTATGTTTTGATGATTTCATTTGTCTCTTCAACTATTCAAATAATTATCCCTCCCCCTTCATCCTCATTGCCTACAAATACAAATGTTTGTATTCCTTTCTATGTGTGTGTGCACACATGCACACTCCATTCTTTGCTTGTAGATCAAGATTTGGCATAATTTGTGTTCATGATTTATAAGTAATTTGTAGTTATCATTTCACACCACATATGGTATGTGTTATTGTTATATATATATATATATATATATATATATATATATATATATATATATATATATATATATATATATATATATATATATATATTTGTTTTACCCATTTATGATATAATTATGAGTAGTTGCGAGAAGATATTGCAACCATCCACTCTTAACTGGTTGAAGTATAATTATATATAAGAAGGATATGGCTATATTTATTATACTTGACATATAATCATAGTTATTGTAAACTTCCTAGTTGTTGCATTGTCAAAAAATGATGAAGAAGGCTATGACATTCTTCACTAAAGCGCCCACTAGGCATCTTAGGATGAAGATGATTAAAAACCAAATATTAATAAACCAAGTCATCCAATATCTTCATGTAAATGCATAAAATTATAATAGAAATGGGTAAACAAATTATAAAACGTGATGATAACATATAACACATGTAGTGCCAAATGTTACCTATAAATTACCATAGGGGATTCACTCACGAACTTGCGTCATAGCACATTCATTCCTGGGATATTAAAGAATACCCATAATTTTAGTAGATGTTGAAATATACCCCTAAAATTCCTCTTGTTGACCCCCTCTTTCAATCTATACTTACAACTTTTTAAATCCCTATTTTTACAAGATATCTTCAGTATCCATGTTTTCTGTGGAGTTTTTAATACCCCTTTTTATTTCTACCCCTAAAAAATAATTACTAATATAAGTTATGTATATGCCCTTTATCATTATAAGTTATTATTTAAATATAATACATTATTAATATGTCTTTAATAATATTCTAAAATGTGATAACCACCCTTATCTTATAATATAAATCAAACACAAATATGTTTTAATAAATAATATTTAATTATAACTAATATCATTAATCATGTGCTTATATTTTGAAAGACTTGTATATTAATGATATTAAAAAATAAAAAATGAAATCCAAGATTCGGTTGGTTTATAGAGTTTATGAGATGTTTGATTATAATTGTAAGGTATCCATAAAAATTATACAATTTAAACCGTAAACTCACAACTAGACTTGTAATTACATTTTAAACAATAATTAAACAATTACATTTTGAACAATAATTAGACATATCTTTAATTACATGGTCTAATCAATGATCTATTGCTTTATAACTTTTTTAACAAATCAATTATTTTAAACTTGATTATAAACATATTAAACATGATTTATAATCTTAAACAAGCTAAATTAATCAAACACATTAACATGTTATCAATTAATTCAAGATAGTGTGTGGTGGACCCTAAAATAATAAATAATTACAAACCATGGGAAGAAATAGGGTGGTTTTGCCCCACACTTAAAGTGGTTTAACCTCCCTTCCACAGCAGGTGAAATGAATATGAATGATCCATGCACATAAAAAAAGGTTTTATCTTTTCATTGCCATTCATTGTGTTAAAGCTCGAGCAAGTTACTATGCAAAAATAGCTTATAGTCATGGATCATTTTAAACTTGATTAAAAACAAATTAAATATGATTTATAATCTTAAAAAAGATAAATTAACGGAACACATTAACACACTACTAATTATTAATACAAGATAGTGCACAGTGGACCTTAAAACATATATAAGTACAAAGCATGGAAAAATTATGGTGGTTTAGCCCCACACTTAAAATGGTTTGACCTCCCATCCAAAGTGGGTGAAATGATTTCAATTAACCCATGCACATAAAAGATGGTTTTACCTTTTCACCCCCATTAATTGTGTTAAAACTCGACCAAATTACCATGCCGAAATAACTTATAGCCATAGATCACTGTGAGGCATTAAAGTTGTGGTAAGTGATGTCATTGATGACCTTCATCTAGGCATACATAGCTCCACTATGATCTTTTAAGTGTCCACCGAATCCATGCTTCATTATGCATCCACATGAACAACAAAAAACCACTTTCAGCAAACTACTCATAACAACCCCCCCTCCCTCGTGGTGGTTTGGAACTTGGAGGGGGGGGGGGGGTGGTTTCGCAATAACTTTGGCTTGTTAATCTGCATTGAGTGGTTTGGACACAGATCCCCACCATTCCCCTTAGCCTGCTAAACGTCGACTCGAGGGGGGGGTCCACACTATACATACACTGTTAGATCTAGTGCTCCTATGGATCAATGGTGATCCGACACTTTGAATTGCACTTGTTGATTTTCATTGATTTTCTTGGTGTATTCCAATGTTTTAAAACTTTTATTAAAGTGTCGATATATTTCAATATTAACTCCCCGCCACATGAACTTTAATTGCATAACTTTCTAAACATGGAAAAGACATACATGACACAAAATTATAGTTGGAAGACATGTGAACCCCATCATGGGCCAAAAACTTTCAACCACCCCCCTGCCCCCCCCCCCCCCCGAACAAAATAATAATAATACATATTTGTAAGCAGAACTTCGACGAAAATCACATGAGGAAAGACCTTTGTCGACGCGTTTCGAACCAACCAGTGTGGTTCATCGTCAGAACCACATATATTTCTATGTATAATTAAAAAAACCTTTATACGCTAAATACTATGCAATATATTGCTTTTATTTTTTGCTCCTTCCTTAACCCCATATATGAACAAACATATTAATATATTATCCATCCGGTGACATCTCGTGCAAATTACCTATCAATCTTGACCACAAATTATCTCATACACTAAGCCATGCATAGGTAATTGAGTGCATAGGGAAATGACAAGGTATTTGTATTTATAGGCAATACGACTGAAGGGGGTGTTATTGTTGTTTGAAGATTTTAATAGAAAAATATTTTCATCAAAACATAAACACATAAACCTTCCTTTTTCAATTAAGGAAGATTGTTGAGAGGTTCCAACTAATTCACCATGAAAATACATTTAAGGAATTCTCTCAACATGCAATAGTTCTTGAGCCTAGGGAATCGGGTAAAGTAACATGGGTTTTGTTATATGAGTATAGAAAAAAAAACAATAAAAGGACTAACGTTCCCAATAATATATAGATATATTTAAAAAAATTATCCCACTAAACTTGTGAATATTCACATTTACGTAAAACACTTTGACTTGGGAATCTTCCATTTTGTCTCCCACAATTCATAGAATGGTCATCAACGTTGCAATATCAAGGTTATATTTTGGATGTTAAGGAAGGCCCATTCTTGTCTTTATTACACATGAGGGTATCTGATGTGCACATAGAAAATTGTTGACTTTGATATATGCCTATAAAATGCCTCAAAAACATAATCAAGTTTAGTTCAAGGGAGGTTCCCTGGATTAAACTTGGTTGTGCTTTTAGAGAAACTAACGAGCACATAGAAAAGTCAATGATTGATTTTTCTACATGATTGTCAAGTGCATCCAATGCACAATTGAGATAAGGATGTCCCTTATTAACATTCAAAATAGAACCTTCACATTACAGCTCCAATAAATTGTGGGTGCCAACATGGAGTATTCTCAGGTCAAAGATTTGAACATATATGTGAATATTCATAGGTAAGCAATGTAAACTTTGAAACAGGAACTGATACTGTTACCCGTTTCGTAGAGATAGCAAAAAAGTGACCTAATTTTGAAAAGGGGTGATGCAGAACATACATTTTGTTTTTAGAGCATAGTTTTTGGCACTTTAATTTTTTTTATGTACATCACGTTTTAGAATGGTAGTGATTTTCATGCTGATTTTAAAAAGTGAGCATTCTGCATCACACCCCTTTTTTAAAAGCCCTGTTTTTTGGCTTTAAATTTTTTAATGTATAAAATATAAATAATTATTTTGTAAATTTGATAATTTTTGAAGTGGTCGTTTTCTTCACATTTTCTTGTTTTTTATTTTAATTTAAAAAAAAAAAAAATCGTGAGGTTTTTATTGTTTTGCATTTTTAAATTAGAAGGTCGATATTTAGACTTTTCGATATTCTACATATTTATACATCCTTAATTAATTTTCAATCCACATGAAATAATTGTTTCTAAAAAACAATATTTTTTTAACAATGGACATAAAAATAACCATTTTTAACATAAATATAACTAAAAAAATACACATTTTGATAATTTTTTGCTAGAATTGACATGTCAAAATCACAATTTTTATACGATAATTTTAACTAAAAATAGTTAAATAATAGTTTTTTCTATGAATTTCATGTCAAAAAAATAATAAAAATCACTTTTTTTTTCAAAAAATAATGATTAACTTAAAAATCAATGCAAAAATCACATATTACCAATATTGAACGTATAACAACCCTAATTAAGTGTTTATTCTTCTCATAAAATGTCAAAGTCAAAACATTGCAAAGCTTGATTTACAAGCATAACTTAAATTTAATCAACAATGTCATGTAATCCAAACTCTTCGTCCTCTAGAGTTTCATCATTGTCTTCTTCCACAATATTTTCTGTTTCATTTTGCTCATTTTCCTCTTCTAATGGGTCTTTGATGTCTGCGAATCTCCCAATGTATGTCTTTCCAAACATTCCATGTAATGGTGGTTGGGGTTCCTTTGCCTTTTTTGCCACACGTGATTCACTAAAGTCCTCTTTCTTCAACCCAATTTCTTGCATTGCATCTGGGAGAAATTGAAGAGCATTAATTCTTTGCTGAATGAAATTGCACTGCACTGGATCTTTTTCAATTGCAATGCAATTTCTTCCTTTTTGAAGGCAACATGCTAGTGTTGTACCTAATTATCAAGCACAAAAGAAATAATGAACTAAATTAGTACAATGACATATTAATTAAAAAAATAACATATTGAAATTCAATTCCATATAATAAAACTTACCTGAGCCAGAAAATAAATCCAGAACCCAATCTCCTTCATTTGAACAAATGTCTATAAGATAGTTAATCAATAATTGTGGTTTTTTATAAATGTTAACTATCTCTCCTTTTGCTTCTTTGTCTTCATATGTTAGTTTTCTCACAACAGCATCATAAGTCAGTATTTGGCTATGACTCATTCTGTCTACCTGATTAAAAATCATAGACATATGGCTATCATCTTTTGCCCAACTATCAATATGAATGAACTCACAATCATTTATAAATTGTTGATCTTCATTGTGAAGAAGATTTGACTTTTCTCTGTAACATGAAATAGTAAAAGTTAAATTAACTTGTACATAAATAAATTTTTCAACATTAATCAAATATACATTTTAAACGTCTTACTATGTAAGCTGCATCCTTGAATTTGTTTTCCCCTTGAAGCTTGACAATATCATTGCCAATTGTGTGTCTAAATGAAATGTCACAAATCTCCATAATGGTGATGACGTGACTTCTACAACTCCTGCAACCACTTTACTAAAAGCTTGATAAGTATAAGGGTCACTATCATAGTCAATGTTTGGAATATTGAAACCATGGGGAATATCTGCAATGACTAGGGCATAATCCCTTTTAGGTATGAGTTTAGCAATGTCTTCACAGTCGCCTTGTATTACTTGATATTGAAAAGTGTCTAGCTCATTCCAAATGAAATGATTAAGAGTTGGATCAAGTTGAACATCCTTAATACGTTGCTTCCTCAGTCTTTCGATCTTTATTTTTTCAATAAAGGTTTTGAAACTATCTGGCACTCCATTATCATCCTTCCTCATCTTTTATAAAATAAACAAATATATGTGTAAGTTATAAATTAAAAATAGTACACAGGTGAATAAAAATGAATGTATAAATCAAGATACCTTTTTAAATGCAAGATAAAAAGCTTTTAATGTTGATGTAGAACTTGAATCTGGATAGTTGCGTACAACATCATCCCAACTATCTTCATTCAACAATCTAACCATTTGTTCTTGAATTTTCATATAAACTTTGTGACTACATAGATAAAGTAACAAAAAGTTAATATAATGATATGTATAACAAATACTACCAAGAACAACATGTTTTATTCAAAATATAATTATAATCTAGAAATAAATAAAAATATTTCAACAAACTTACTTTTGAAATTCTTCAGACATTTCCTCCAATGATAATTCCCCTGACCTCACACGAGATAATATTGTTTTGACAATTTTTTCATCTTTCACTCCTTGCATCGCCCTCCAAGGTGTGATAGTCATATCATCTGGAAGATGCTTCATTTCAGGAGCTAATTTACTATTGCCACATATCAATGGCTTAGACTTTTTTACCTTCTGGTTTTTAATGGCAATGTCTTCCCACATGCTAAAAATCTCATCAATCAACCTCCAAACATCTCTAGTTCTAAATGCCAATTGGAAAATGTTATCAACACCTCTGAATAAATCACTATGTTTTCTGCCTTTTCCACCTTTTGAATTGGTTTTCTCTTCAATTTGATATCCTATTTCCATACAACATTCCTTTCGGAAATTTACAATAACATTTGTCCTATCCCCACCACATTTTTCTTCAAATTCACTATGAATAAATCTAACCCTTTGGATGAAAGTCATAGACATCCTATATTCATTATCTGAATTATGATCCCATGCCACTAACTTTGCTTCTGTATCAGATAAACCAGCATAAATGATACATTTCATTGTTTCAAAACATGGGTTATTAGGATATTCCTCCATCAATTGTCTTTGAGCTTCTACAAAATGGTTCCCCCCAAGCACATAATAATTGTATTCAAAACATTTTGACTTATCAAATGCTTCTTTGTTGGGAACTTGAAGTGGATCAACAAGAAGCACATAACTAACCACATGAGCATATGGATTGTACCTCATCAATGTCTTCAAGTTGTGAACATGCAGATGATGTGGCTTTCTAACTTGATATTGACATTGTCCTTCACTTTCTTTATAGGTTTGCCTGACATTAAGCTGATATGTGTGACCACCATTAATTAAGTTTCTCTTTGTCAAATTCTCTCGAATGACATTTTGTTTTGTTTTGATAATGTCATCTTCTAAATCAGCTCCTGGTGTAATGATTTCTCTGCTTTCTTTTGAAGTTTCACTAGGTTCTTGTCTGTTGGTAATGACTGCTTCAAAATCATCAACTTTACTTTTCTTGGTCATAACATTCCCAACATAGTTATTCTTGGGCATTGTTACTTTTGGATTTTTATGGCTCTTCTCAGTTCCAATGTCATCTTCAGTAATGACAACATATGTTTCATTGTCAATTTCAACTTCATCGTTCTCAAAAGTAACTTGTTTACCCTTGCTAGATTTATCCACCAGAGACCTTTTTTTTCTGATTCTTTGGATGTAGTTTTGTAGCATTATCAATTACTTCATTTTGCCTATTTTCCATATCTTCTTCTGACACTGAGTAAAAACTGCTGACAACTTTCATGATATCATTCTCAATGAAATGAATGCCTCCCAACCTAATTGAACAACTTTCAACGAAATTCTGCCAAACAAAATATCATATGTCAATAAAAAACAAAGTTAAAAAATATAGCGAGACACTTTCAAAAACACAAAATACAAATATAAATAACAATACTTACGATGTTTTGTGTCATCTCATTTACGATTTGACTACACAACTTTGTAGATACCTCTCTCGTGTCATACAATGAATATGATAGTTGGTATTTAACCCTTTCATGTGACTTGGGAGCTTTTGTAAGTACGTAAACAACTTCAGTGTCTAGTACCGAACACATATCTACGACTCTTCCCATCACCTCAAAAATTCCAGTATCATTCGATATATCGATATATAGATATATATTCACATTTGTGCTTTCTCTTTCTTTCACATACCACATTCTTGATGGAAATTTCACCTCTTTCGAATTCTTCCAGTCTGAAATCATCTTCTTATCACTTGAGGCACTTGAAAGATTTGTAGTCATGAGCTCAGGTGGAGTTCGTTCACCAATGTTTCTTTTAGAAGCACCTTTAAGAGTCTTTGGTCTAGAAAGATTCACTGAAATTCTCTTTGATGTCATTTTCCTAAAAAATAGAAACACATAAATCAGTAAATAATAAAAACATATTAACTTAAATTAACAACGAAAATATATCATAAATTTTAATCAACAATCACCCCACCCACCGCCCCTCACATTCCAAAAGGGCATGCATTAACATTCTAGTGTAAAAAAAGTAAATCACAAATAAAACATATTTCTCGGGCGCCCTCACCCAACCCCCCCCCCCCCGCACGGCACGAGCGCCCTCACCCAACCCCCCCCCCCCCCGCACGGCACGGGCGCCCTCACCCACCCACCCCCCCCAAGCATCCCAACCCCCCACCCCCGGCAGCCCGGGCGCCCTCACCCGCCCCATCGCCTGGGCGCCGCTGCCCAACCCCCACAACCCTCCCTGGCCCGGGCACCCTCACCCGCCCGCCCCAACCCTCCCTACCCCCCCCCCACCCGCCCGCCCGCCCGGCCCGGGCGCCCTCACCCGGCCCACCCCGCCCGACGCCCTCACCCACCCACCTGCCCACCCGCCCCACCCCTCCGGGCGCCCTCACCCGCGCCCCCGCACGGCGCCCTCACCCACCCGCCCGCCACACCCCTCCCGGCACCCTCACCCACCCACCCGCCCCACCCATCCGGGCACCCTCACCCGCCCGCCCGCCCCACCCCTCCCGGCGCCCTCCCTACCCCCCTCACCCGCCCGCCCGCTCGGCCCGGGCGCCCTCACCCGCCACCCCTCTGGGCGCCCTCGCCCGCCCGCCCCACCCCTCCCGGCGCCCTCCCTACCACCCCCCCTCACCCGCCCGCCCCAACCCTCCCGGCGCCCTCACCCCTCCCGGCGCCCTCACCCGCCCGCCCCACCCCTCCGAGCGCCCTCCCTACCCTCCCCCCCCCCCACCGGCCCGCCCGCCGGGCCCGGGCGCCCTCACCCGCCACCCCTCCAAGCGCCCTCGCTCGCCCCACCCCTCCAGGCGCCCTCACCCGCCCCCCCCGCCCGACGCCCTCACCCACCCGCCCGACCCAACCCAACCCCCCTCCGCCCGGGCGCCCACCCAACCTCCCTCCGCCCGGTCGCCCCACCCACCCTCCCTTGGCCCCGCCACCCGGGCCGCCTACCGGGCAGGGGCACGGGCGGCCCGGGTGGCGCCGGCCGAGGGCTACCCTCGGCAGGCGCCACAGCGGAATCGCCCTGCCGCCTGCCGGGCGGGGGCGCGGGCAGCCCGAGTGGCACCTACACGAGGCGCCCTCGTGCAGGCGCCACCTGGGCCGCCCTCGCCCCCGCCCGGCAGGCGGCAGGGCGATTCCCAGAATCGCACTGCCGCCTACCGGGCGAGGGCCCGGAATCGCCCTGCCGCCTGCCGGGCAAGGGCGAGGGCTCCTGCAGGGTGATTCCAGGAATCGCCTTGCTGCCTATCGGGCGAGGGCGAGGGTCGCCCGGGTGGTGCCTGCACGAGTCGCGGAATCGCCCTGCAGCCTGCCGGGCGGGGGCGCGGGCGGCCCGGGTGGCGCCGGCTGAGGGCTGCCCTCGGCAGGCGCCACCCGGGCCTCCCGCGCCCCCGCCCGGAAGGCAGCAGGGCGATTCCCTGCACGAGCCGCCCTCGTGCAGGCGCCACCCGGACCGCCCGTGCCCCTGCCCGGCAGGCGGCAGGGTGATTCTGGGAATCGCCCTGCCGCCTGCTGGGCGCGGGCGCGGGTGGCGCCTACATGAGCCACCCTCGTGCAGGCGCACCCGGGGCGCCCGTGCCCGCGCCCGGCAGGCGGCAGGGCGATTCCCTGAATCGCCCTGCTGCCTGCCGGGCGCGGGCGCGGGCGACCCGGGTGGCGAGGCGAGGGCGGGCGAGGCGGGCGGGCGAGCGAGGGCGAGGGCAAGGGCGGCCGGAGGGGTGGCAGGTGAGGGGGGGGGGGGGGGGGGTAGGTAGGGCGCCCGGAGGGGTGGGGCGGGTGGGTGAGGGCGCCGGGAGGGGTGGGGCAAGCAGATGAGGGAGCCCGGGCCGGCCGGGCGGGTGAGGGCGCCCGGGCCAGGCGGGCGGGTGAGGGGGGTAGGTAAGGCGCCCGGAGGGGTGGGGCAAGCGGGTGAGGGCGCCCGGGTCAGGTGGGCGGGTGAGTGGGGGGTAGGTAGGGCGCCCGGAGGGGTGGGGTGGGCGGGTGAGGGCGCTTGGAGGCGTGGGGCGGGCGGGTGAGGGCACCCAGGCCGGGCGGGCGGGTGAGGGGGGGTAGGTAGGGCGCCCTGAGGGGTGGGGCGGGCGGGTGAGGGCGTCGGGTGGGGCGGGCGAGCGGGTGGGGGCTAGGGAGGGCGGGCGGCTGGCGGCCCCCGGGGGGGGTGGGGCGAGCGGGTGACGACCCGCCACCTGGGCCGTCCGCGCCCGGCAGGCGACAAGGCGATTCCCGGGGGGGTGGGGGGGGCGGGTGAGGGCGCCTGGAGGGGTGGGGCGGGCGGGTGACGACCCGCCACCCGGGCCGCCCACACTCGCGCCCGGCAGGCAGCAGGGCGATTCCCAAAATCGCCATGCCGCCTGCTGGGCTAGGGCGCGGGCGGCCCAGGTGGCGAGGGTGAGGGAGGGTGCGCGGGGCGTGCCCGGGGGGAAGGGGGTTGGGCAGGGGGGCGCACCCACAAGTATTAAGCAAATGAGGTTGACCAGGCCCACCATGCTCACGATGGATGTAATTGTTATTTTGGCTCAGGAAAATTATTAAAAAAAAAAAAAAAAAAATCATTAAACTAATTTAATATAAAAGTTTTCAAGGAAAAAAATTTAACTTACCTTTCAATTGCGAGAATTCTTCGTTGAATATGTTGTTGATAGCGATTTAGCTGCTCCACAAATTCACGAGTCTTTCAACGATTTTCAGAAAGCCTGGATGTGATGTGAGTAATAGTGATAATAAAATTTTAATATATAAGTGACGTTACGGAGATGTTTTATTGTACAGTTAATATGGGATAATTTGTTTTACAATATTATAAAGTGAATATTATAGATTTGTTTTACAACGGGTTGAATGTGGGATAATTTTTTTTAAAATATTATAAAGTGAATATTGTAGTATTGGAAAGCGAATATTATATGGTTTAACTATTAAAATAATTAATGTAGAAGTTGTAGTGTACAATTTTAATTATGATTTCATAAAAAAATTTAGTTTACATTTTTCAATAAATTGTAGAACAAAATAATGAAGGTAAATAAATTTAACAGACTTTTTGGAGGGAAATATTTTCGCGAAACTTTTTGGAGGGAAATATTTTCGCGAAATTTTTTGGAGGGAAAATTTCATTCTTTAAGCTATATAATATCTTTAGGAGACTCTCCATTTGTATCATTCAACATATTCTATTTGAAGGGATGGATTGTTCTAATAGTGAAGTTTCGATTTATACACCATCAACTTTTTCATCGCGTAACAACTCTATTCATATTGATGAATATAGCGGGAATTCTCCACTATGAATAGAAAGTCAATTCTTCCACTTAGTCTTGATTCTAAGGACTATGAGAGCAGCACTGATGAAAGAGGGGATGGAGAATTTCAAATAAATAAAGAGTCACAGATTCCACTTAGTCCTACTTCTAAGGACTATGAAAGTCGCAGTGATGAAGAGCATGATGGTGAAGTTCAAAAGAACGGAGTGCCATGATGTCCACTTAGTCCTAATTCTGAGGACTATGAGAGCAGCAGTTTTGAAGAGCATGATGGTGAAGTTTAAAAGAATGGAGGGTCACGGTGTCCACTTAGTCCTAATTCTAAGGACTATGAGAGCAGCAGTTTTGAAGAGCATGATGGTGAAGTTCAAAAGAATGGAGTGTCACGGTGTCCACTTGGTCCTAATTCTGAGGACTATGAGAGCAGCAGTTTTGAAGAGCATGATGGTGAAGTTCAAAAGAATGGAGTGTCACGGTATCCACTTAGTCCTAATTCTGAGGACTATGAGAGCAGCAGTTTTGAAGAGCATGATGGTGAAGTTCAAAAGAATGGAGTGTCACAGCGTCCACTTAGTCCTAATTCTGAGGACTATGAGAGGAGCAGTTTTGAAGCACATGATGGCAAATTTCAAAAGAATGGAGTGTCACGGTGTCCACTTAGTCCTAATTTTGAAGACTATGAGAGCAGCAGTGATGAAAAGCATGATGTTGATTTTCAAAAGTATGGTGTCAAAGTGTCCACTTAGTCCTAATTCTAAGGACTATGAGAGCAGTAGTGATGAAAAGCATGATGTTGATTTTCAAAAGTATGGAGTGTCACGGTGTCCAGTTGGTCCTAATTCTAAGGACTATGAGAGCAACAGTGATGAAGAGTGGGATGATGAATTTCAAAAGATTGGAGTACCACAATGTCCACTTAGTCCTAATTCTGCGGACTATGAGAGCAATAGTTATGAAGAGCGTGATGATGAATTTCAAAAGAATGGAGTGTCACTGTGTCCTCTTAGTCCTAATTCTAAGGACTATGAGAGCTGCAGTGATGAAGGACAAGATGATGCACTTAGTCCTAATTCTAATGAGTATAAAGGTAGCAGTGACAAAGGACGGGATGTAGCATCTTCAATAAGTAAACAGTCACATTTTCAACGTAGTCCTAATTCTATGGATTATGAGAGTAGCACTGGCAATGCATATGAGGAAGAATATCCATTAAACATCGAGTCAGATTTTCCATTCAGTCCGAATTCTAAGGACTACGACAGTAGCACTGAAGAAGCGGAAGATGAAGAAGATCCTCCAAGTCAATATTTGAAAAGCAGAGCTGATCATAGTGTGGATAACATTCCTCTTAATGATGATGAAAAGCCTTATACAAGTGATGATCCAATGATGGAGATGTTGCCAAAAAATATTGTATCAAGGAGTAGGAGCAGACCTTTTCGTATCAATGCAAGTTGTTCTAGTTATACAAGGGGTAGAGCAGAATATCTGACGAGAAGAAGTTCTATCAGTGCTCTCATTTCAAGTGAATGTTGCCAAAAAGATTGCTTGAAACATATGGATTTCAAATTTGCATTAGAAAGCAGGAAGAGATATTTGTCAATGAATAAAAGCATGCAAAATTCATATTTAGTTGGGTGCATGCAATCTACATTGTCAGGTTATGATTATCATATTGGGACTTTTTTTATCTGTAGAAAAGGTTTCAAAATGTTTCATTCGATTGGGAATTTTCGTCTCTCGAGAATTCAAGAAAATTTGGAAAAGGATCCCACATTTTATTCAGAAGTACGTCATAAAAGACAGTTTGGTCCATTATCAAATACTGCAATGTCATGGATGAAAGATTTCTTTTCAAAGCATGGAGAGTGTATGCCAAATAGAGAGACAATACATATTCCAGATAATTTTTCAAGACGAGAAATCTACAACTTATACAAAGAATATGTAGAAGGTGCTGAGGGACATGACCAGTTTATTACATATCAATATTTTGTGAAGGTATGGAAGAAAGAATTCAACAATGTCCGTATTCCTAAGAAGACAAGGATGGGGATTTTCAGTACATGTGCTTCTCTTAAATCAAAAAGGGACAAATGTGAAGGCTCAGAAAGAGGTAAGCGTTCATAACTTTAACTTTTAAAATTGTATAGTCATCAACTATGAAAACATATTTCTTAATGAATCTCTTTTATGTTGTGTAGATTTAATTGTCAAACAACTTCAGGAGCATCGCGAACAACAAACAAATGAAAGGAAGAAGTTGTACAAGCATCGAAAGAAGTGTTATGATAATCCGAATAAATATTTGGGTTTTATAATTGATGGTATGGACCAGAAGAAAACACTTTTACCACATTTTGTTCGCACACCCAAAAATTTACAGGAGGAAAACTTTATTCAATTTCACTTGGTCGATTGTATGGTCTTCAATGGGAAAATGTTGCCAAGGGTGTACTTCACAGCTCCAAATATTCATAATGATGCAAATATGACCATAACCATAATTCATGATGTGATTTCTCATTGGTCTGGTAATCTTCCTGAAGTTTTGTATCTACAATTGGACAACACTTGCCGTGAAAACAAA
Organism: Pinus tabuliformis; assembly: GCA_031772625.1. NCBI lineage: Eukaryota > Viridiplantae > Streptophyta > Pinopsida > Pinales > Pinaceae > Pinus > Pinus tabuliformis. The sequence goes on from CM062818.1 coordinate 528,829,524, forward strand.
AATCAGGTTGTTTTTGGATATCTAAACATGCTTGTTGAATTGAGAATTTTTCAAAAGGTAAAGGTTGGTTTCCTTCTTGTTGAGCACACTCATGACCATATTGATCAGATGTTCAGTCATTTTTCAGTCACATTGAGGAGGAAGGAAGTTGGTAGCTTGCCATCACTAATTGAATGTATTAAGAAATCATACATCCCAGAGCCTACTTTTGATGTGTTGGAAGAAACTGTTGACATGCGAAGGTTTATTCTGGGATCATATGGTGAGGGGAAATGCATTGAACAACTTAATGACATTAGCTTCCAACATCAATTTCGTATCAAAAAAATTGATGGGAAAACACTAATATGGGGCAAGAAGTATTGAACTACTATAGAATGGGCACCTTCATCAGGTTTGCAATTTTTGAAGTTCATTCCAGATCATCCAATATTTGCATCAAAAATATTGTTATTACAATCAGTTGGTGAAGTTCAGAATGCACGCAGACAAAACAGGGCTATAAATTATTCTGATTGCCTGGAAGAAATTAAAAATGTATTAGATATACATATGAGTACTTTGACATTGCTGATTTAGTTTGGTGGGAGTCATTTTTCAATAATCAAAGTGATATCATTTCGACAACAACAAATGAAGATATACCTTTGAAAAATCCATTTATTTGGCCACAAAATGTGTCGAATGAACATGAGGAAGTAAACATTGTTGAACAGCAACAATCTCAAGGTATTATTAATTCTTCACAGGCAGCGGAAAGAGAGATGTATATTGGTTCCAAAAGGTCTCGTGCACAACGTGAAGCCATGGAAGACCTTTATAGGGGTTCAGTACAGGATATTAAGGATGGTTGCATGATTGCAGTGCTAGCAGATGGAGATCCCAATGGCTATCCATTTTGGGTTGCTAAAGTTATAAAGGTCTTTACAGAAAATGAGGATGTTACAAGTGTTGAAGTACATTGGTATGCCACAAATACACACCCATTCAATGGTGTGTATAAGCCAGAGATGGTAGTTGACAAAAAAAATGGCGGAAAAAAAAAAAAAAAGGGTACAAATGTAAATCGCCGCCGCACAGACATATTAAAATTGGAGGATGTAGACATACTTGTTTATGACTTCAATTTAACAAAGAGAGGAACTCTTCGCTCCAAGACGATAGAGATTCTGAAAAGGTTGTTACCAGAAGGAACAATGTTGACGCGGGAGTCACCTGAAACCAATCGTAGATCTAGAAGAATTTTGAAACTTGAAATGTTGGGCATGCATGTGGACTCAGATGGGGCACTAGTTGATGAAAGAGAAGAATATGGAACGTCTTCGTCAGCATCCAGTCACTCATCTGAAGATGTGAATTCTGATGGTGTGCCAGAAAATATGAGTGATTTTGAATAATTGTTTAAGACAATTTATATAACTGATGTATGCATCGTATCTTCAAATAAAATTAATGTTTTCCATATGGTGTTAAATGAGAAGTTATGAGGCATTTTTATGTTGTTGGATTATATGTCTTAATTATGATAAATTTTATTGTTTAAAATATCTACAATGCAATATTAAATTAGAGATATGATGTATGTTTTATTCAATATACAAATAATGACTTTTGAATGCATTTAGTGATGTAATTTGTTCATAATGTCACGGTTTTTTAATTTTATAGTTGAAAAAATTTCAATTTTTTTTGTATCTAGCATGTTATGGTTGAAAACATGTTAAATTTATACTTAGGAAAGAAAAATGATATTCTACCAAAAACATTAGTGTGTTTTTCCCTCATAAACAACTTTGTTTGACACATAAAAATTTGGTTTTATTAGCATTTTTTTTTAATTTTGAAAATTGACCCTAAAAAAAAAAGCATTGTTCCAGTGTCATCACTTTCATTTTGAAGCTATATTTTGCACGAAAATTTCATAGTAAATTTTGCAGTCACTGCCATTTTTAAAACATGTTCAAAATTGACACCTAAAAAATAAAAACATCGTTCCAGTATACACACTTTTCGTTTTGAGCACTGTTTTTGATGTTTTTTTGGGGTTTTTTGGCCAGAGTTCCCGTTTTGAGTTTATAGTTCCCGTTTCAATGTTTACATTCTTGGTATAATGGGGTAAAAATGGTGAAGGCCTTTGCTTTTTATTGAGAAGGTCGGTCCTTCCATCTTTGATTTTCTACACTCATATATCAAAAACCATGTTAATTTACCCCTAGCAATGTGCCCAACAACTGCTATATGTTTTAGTGAATTTCTTAAATATACATTTCACAATAATCTATCTAGAACCTCTCAATAACCTTCCTAAATTTAAATATGAAATTTCGATATGTTTACATTTTAATGATTTGATTTGTCTCTTTGAAGCTTCAAACAACTTAGGATGACACCCCCTTCATCCTCATTGTCTATAAATACAAATTCCCTTGTGCCTTCTTGTATGCACTCCATTACCTTCTTATGGCTCAATGTTTGGCATAATTTGCATAATCATTTTTATGTTAATTTGTTTATCCAAATATTCAAATAAAAATCACACCCCCTTCATCTATGTTTCCTATAAAAATTCCCTTGTTATTTCCCGTATGCACTACATTTCCTACTTGTGGCTTAGCATTTTCTATAATTTGTGGTTAAGATTCACCAGTAATTTGTTTTGGAAATACATGTGTTATGTACTATTATTATGTTTTATTTACCATTTATGTTACAATTATGTGTAGCTATAAGAAAATATTGCAACCATCCACACCGTGCCCATACCCAACATGGTGCAATATAACCCTATGGAAGCAAACTATGGTTAAGTTTTTTAATATTTGTTTTGTAAATCATTTTCATTGCAAGCTTCCAAGTAAAAACACTAATAAAGAATAAGGTATCCTTGTTATCAACACTATTTGTTAATAAACCTAATAGGAAACCTACAATAAAAATAATTACAAATCAAATATTAAAAAATATAACCATAACCTATTTCCATAAAATTATAATACACTCCATTGGATATGGATAACTACCATTCTTGTATCTACACATAATCATTAAAAGAATAAATCAACAAAATATAACACATAATACACTTAAATCCAAATGCTACCTGCAAATTACCTATGAAGGTCGACCACAAATTATGCCAAACAATGAGAAACGATCAAGTAATGGAATGCATATGGGAAAGAACAAGGGAATAACTTTGCATTTATAGGCAACAATGTTAAAGGGGATATGATCATTGCTCGAAGATTCAAAGAGAGAAATCAAATCATCAAAGCGTAACCATATAGACATACTATTTGAATCTAAGTAGATTATCTTAAGTAGATTATATTAAGGTTCTAGCTAATTCCATGAGAACCCCCTGATGTTTTTTCTAATGTTAATCGTTCATGGGAGCATGTTATGTAAATCAATGCAATTTTCTTTTAAGTGAAAGACACATGAAAGATGATGTTAAATTTATTTGTAAATTGAACTCATGATTTTAGATTTATTTGTAAACTTAACTCAACAACGATTTTGAGTATCATGTCTTATAATATCTCCTTTGAAAATAGCTTGTTTATATATAATTTTTCTAAACCATTACTAGGACAATAACTTGTCCAAAATTGATAATAAATTGTTTAAGAAAATTATATGAGGCTATTACAAAAATTGAGTATGTTTAGAGGTTTCAAAAGAGCTTATTAACAATAGTTGTCTGAGAAAAATAAAAGTGTGCATGCTAATAGCCATAACAAGTTAGCGACAAAAAATAAAATACAAAGACCAGTGAAAGAAAAATGTGACAAATTAAGTAGAATGGGAGATATCAACCTTAATAGGACTAAGAGCCCATGAACTAGTGTGGCAAACAACTGAACCATGATCTACCGTCTCCTCCATATGCACCAAACACTGCTTCATGTCCTCAAGTTGCAACGCATTGTCATCCAACATTAATAATATTTCCTATTTTGCACCATATCTGTCTAACAAAACTCTACCTAGAAGAGCCTTCGTGCACCAATACAAGTTAATGATGCAAACATATTGATTTTCTTAGCCATGGAGATGTGTCTAACATCCAGAACCCAAGCAAAGATGGACTCCAGCACCTCAAAGTCAAATAAAAATTGACATTCTCCCTGAATATCATCTTCCATATTGTCAATTTTCTCTCGAAATTGTTGGGGGGTCTATTTCTTGTGGAGTTGAGCTGAGTTTGCAACATGTAGATGAGTTTGAATCCCCCCCTTGGAAGCCCTTTCGTTAACCCCACGTTAAGAATGATCTCTATGTTAGGTGTGTGTTATATTCTTTCCACGACTAGTCGCACGTGCGAGGGGGTCACAGGGGGGCGGTAGCCCCCATACACTTGCCCCGGGAGATTTTTTTTGGACCCTATATTAGGTGAGCGGACCCACCTATGGTTTTGTGCATGAGTTTCGCACATGGTTTTGGGCATGATGGTTTTCTTCCCATAGTATTTTGTAGATGTGGTCAAGGGAACTATGGTTATGTTCTAATCCATAGTTAATGGATTGGGGTTTATGAATGCTTCGACATGTATATGTGTGTGTGTGTGTGTGTGTGTGTGTATTATAACATTGAAAGGAATATAATGAAAAATCAATCTGGTAGTCCCAATTTTGGGGTCCAGGGGAAAATCTCTATGTATTTGTTTTGTGTTTCTCGCCATTGTATATTTTTTGCTTTTAAGAATTTGTTTGCAGGTAATTTTTATGCAAGGTTAAAACCTACACTCTCAAGTGAATCATTTCCAGTAATGTAGTGACAAGCAATGAAACCCATAACTAGACTATAAGGAAAGGAAAGGATGAGATCACAAAAAGAATGTGAGAAGAGAGAGAATAAAGCAGAGGCCAACTCCCACTAAGATAAAAAAAAAAAATATTGACTTTTTTTTATAGATTTAATAAGTCGCAACTAAATTAACACCACAACTAGGGAAATAGGTGTAAACAAATGAGAATGATAACCATAACCATAACCATAAAAGCCCATAAATCTACCATGAAGCGGAGAGAGTTGAGAGAGCTAGAAGCACTACCAAAGACACCTAAACCCATGATTAATAGATGTTGTGAGGTCAAAAGGAACGGGGGTGGTGGCACAGTGTGAAACATACATCGATCATTGTCTTCCTGTGGACCAAACCTACAACATTACACCCTTACCTAGAGGACTAAGTTCACATGCTCGAAAGGTATATAATGATGATCAAATGTGGTGAGATGATAACGCGTCAATCCCTTATTATGAGGTGTCAACTTTATCGATCATCCACACTACCCATTACCTCCCATTACCTCCCTTCTAAACCGATGTGGGGGGTTTATATATAATCTCATACATATACTTTTAAAATATTTTTTTTGAACAATACATATTTTTAATTAAAAAATTATTAATTTATTATTATATAAATATGTATGTTTTCTTTTTTATAAGTAAAGTTTCATCTAAAAAGTTTATTAATAGTTTTAGCTTTTGACCATCACATACCATTGGGAAGACAAGGTTACAAATATTTTTACTCCAAAACTTTTGTGAGATAAGTACCTTTCTATCACTTTTTCTTGTGAATGAAAAATTAAGACAAGGTTACAAATATTTTTACTCCAAAACTTTTGTGAGATAAGTATCTTTCATAACTTTTTCTTGTGAATGAAAAATTATTACAATATTTGTGAGATAGTTTTCCTTTTACAATATTTAAATTAAATTTATTTTTTTTAATATTAAAATTTTTATATACATTTTTTAAATATTTAAATTAGTAAATATGAAAATAATTTATATGATTTTTTTAATAAAGCTGTAATAAAATTTCACATATAAATATTTATCAAAATATATATTTTTATATAAATTAGAAAGGAGTCCATGGGCTTTTGATTGATGGTGAATGGATGCACTATTAAGGCACTCCTTCAATAAGTCATTGGTTCAAATCCCCATAAGTGCTTACCTACCAAAAAAACATTATTATTTTTAATTATAAAATTATTAAAAATAAAAATATCATAAATTTTTATTTTTATTAAATTATATATATATAATTTCTTTCATTCTTTTGGGGTGAGGTTTTGTAATATCATTTATCTTGTTTATCATCCATTAAATGATCCACTAAAAATGTATATAACATATATTTGTTAACATATTGTATAAGTATTTTGAAATACATTGTATAGATTTTTAGAAATAATCCAGTATAAGAGACCTATAAGAAGGGGAAAGAGTGTCTGACCAAGAATTTAATTGAGTTGAAATTAAATTAAATATGTTGGAGGAAATAATCATTATTATTTTTAAATTCAAAAATATCAACTCAAAACAAATAAAAAATTGGTTTTACATTAAAATTTAAACAAAAAAAACTAAATTAAAAATAAATTAAATAATAGAGATCTCTATTAAATAATTAATATTTTAATTTAAAAGTTAGATAAATTATTTACATATTTGGTTTTATATAAATCTTTAAAGATAAAGAGGAATCATGATTACTTAAAGAAAGTAGTAAAAAACTAAAGGAAAAAATGGGAGACATGAAAAATAGAGTTATTTAGATTAAAAATAAGATATATAGAAAAATTGAATTAGAGAAGAATTAAGAAATAAGAGAAATATAAATATTAATTATAATTTTTAAAAAATAATATTAAAATTTTGAAAAAAAAAAATTAAATATTAGTATAAGATTTTGAATTAAATATCAAATAATATGAGATAATTATAAAATGTTTGAATGGAGTCAAGGGATGAAAATAAAGATTAAGGAAAATGAAAAAACACAAAAAGAGAGAAAAAAATAGAAACTATAATGATGAAAAGTACCATAAAACAAAGTTAAATACAATGAAAAAGAGACTAAGCAATATTAAAAGTTAGAAAAGAAATGAGCGGAATTCCTTTGAATTTAGAATTAAGAAGAGTTCTCGTGCAATGCATCTAATTTAATCTCAATTTCTAGGTCCAAACTAGTTAACTTCATTACAAGCTTTATATGTTCTCCCTAATGAATAAAGTGTTTAACTATATATATATATATATATAAGATTAGGAATATATATATTTGTTCAAGGTTATTTATTCTCAATAACAAAGCTCCAAGTTATTATATTAAAGTTCATCATGACACTGATTGGAATTGAATTTGCTTGGGGAGGATTCTAATCATTTCTCTCACCACCTAAGATAAATCATATATATTCATGAGTATTAAATTTTAAAATTTATTTTTATATTAATGATATTTAAATAACTTTATTTAATAATAACTTAATTATATATACTTATAAATAATTAAATTATTTAAATATTAATGAATTTATTTAAATACAATTAATGTCTTGGTTATAAAAATTAAGTATAAAGGATAATAATTATAAAAAGTTTTAATGTAATTTTAATTGAGTTTATCTTAAGTGATGGGATGAATGATTGGTATTATCTTCATCCATATTCATGTTCCCGAGTAATATAATAAATTTTGATGTAATGGCTTAAAACTTTCTTATTAAGGTCAAGGATAAAAAACATATATATTTCTCATTAAAAATACAAAGATATTTTCCCACAAGCATACTTACTTAAGAGTTCATAAGGCATGAAGCCAATATAGCAATATTCATAGGCATAGAGCCATTACAAAACTTCTCATCATGTCACTAGCAAGGATTTAAACCTAGGTGAGAAAGATAACAACCACTTTGTCCAACCACTCAAAATTTAACACTGAGTGAGAAATATAACAACCATACTATCCAACCACCCAAAATAACGTTAATTAACCATTAAAATAAACCATATATATATATATATATATATATATATATATATATATATAACTTAAACTTAAACTTAAAAATTTTCCATATTAAAAAAAATATTTCAAATTTCAAAAGCTTACACACCATTAATATCTATCCAGAAGAGTTCAAGCAATGTACCGAGAAAGTTCAAACATATTGTGATATATCACATGAAAGATACAAGGTTGGCACTTTCAGCATCAACAAGAATGGAAAGGATATTCAAAGCCTTGTTTGAGACAAATTTTACCGAAAACAACTAAGTGAAAATTTACGTAAATACCAGGGTTGGGCTTGTCCAAAAGGATTTGACATTCAGATATGTGGGAATGATAGCAATAGCTGCACAGGACCAGGATGAGATACGCCAGTAGATCCCATGCTTTGGCTTGTCCAAAAGGATTTGACATTCAGATCTGTGTGAATGATAGCAGTAGCTGCACAGGATGAGGATGAGATATGCCAATAAGGGTCATGTGGAATTGGGAGAAGTTATTAGGGAAAGATGAGATTTATCAGGAATAGATAAATTGGCCTCTCTGCTGCTTTATATTTCTGTTTCCATTTGTGTTTTTTTTTGGATTTTTTGCTGTTACCAAAATTTTTATCTGTCAGCCACTCCAATCAAGTCCATCTCTATCACACAGACCGGCAGATAAACAGTGGGTATGAAATTGGAAGATTCACGGGTCAGATGGATCAATTATGGACGAGTCCTTTGCACATTATTAGGAAGGTTGGTCCATTTATTTTCTATTCATTTTCTGCAATGACAGGTTGACACATTTGCTGCAATGGCAGGTGACAGGGCTCATTTTCTGCAATGACAGGTGACACATTTGCTGCAATGGCAGGTGACAGGGCTGTAGTCTAACTAGATTGTTATTTTGTATTAAAAATTATGGAAATTTCGATGAGTTTTTAATAAAATTTAGTAAGGATTTTTATAAATCCAAGTTATAGTCGTCAAATTTGAAGGTTTTCTGTACTTTAAAATTTTTGATGTTGTCCAATCTATTTCCACTTTCCACCACCAAAAACATGATTCAAATATTACTGGCGCAATATTTTGTTTTTGACTCAAACATTATTCGAGCAAAATTTTTTGGTTTTTTTAACCCAAATTCCAGCCACTTTTGACCAACCAAACAACCATCCAGACAATTGCTTAGTAAACACATCCATTAAAAATTACGGCACTCTGAATTTTCTCTTCTTCAACTTGACACGGTGAAGGCAGGGATCAGTGATTCCCTGAATGTGATCAGACCTACACTGATTGATTGCTGTGGGTAAGAATTGAACCTTTTGTTGCCATTTGTGTTTAGCATCTTGACATTTGTCGGTTGGATAATGTGACACTCTTGGCAATTCTGGAATCTCTGGTTTTCTCTGTTTGTAGTGCGTCTTCACTGCTGATTACAAGAGAGTGTGTCATTGTTGAGCTTCCCATGATTAAAAGGAAGCCCCGGTTGTGGACCACTGAAAAGCATATCTAGATTGGCGTGCCTTCCATATAGTGTCCTCTTCTGAAAGTACGTTTAAACTTGATATTATTTATAGTTCGATATGTGACTGTCTAGGACACTACATTTCCACTTCTTGTGCATTTGATTGTGTATTCGAACCCATGTAAAGGAACTTCGTCCATTGGTATAGTGCATTCAAAGAATTTGAGGGAACAAAAATAAATAAATAAATGTTATTCACTTTCTAGAAATAAGGTGTTTGATTTGTTTGATTTACATAGTTCAATGTACACCAAAGTATAAGTTCTTGACCTGCTACCTTTAGTCAAGCAAATAAAGAAGCGTCATGGTTTGTGAGATCAATATTTCTGCCTTCCCTTTGTCTACTAACTGCTAAAGATCATTTAAAGATTAGAAGATATTGTAATCATCTGCTTTCATCAGCCTACTAATGGGGTCCAGATGCTACCATCTTCCATTACAAGTCTTGGAATTCTAGAATATATGAATGATTGATAGGCCAAAAAACAAGTTTTGTGTTAGGGAATTAAAGTTATAGACTAGGAGGGATTTTGTTCACATTAGATATAGGGAATATCAATGATAGAATATTCTCAAGTGCATAGGCTCAACTAAAAACAGAAGTTAGATTCTGATATTTAGGGTGGCATATTTAAGAAAACAAAAAAACATAATTATTTGCAAAAAGAGGTTGATGTTCTTAGACTAAGGATCTAAGCAAACATTTGGATGCTTGCAAAAAGTTGAGAACATAGTCATTATTGTGTAGATTCGAAGACATTTGAAAATGTGTAGAAGATTATATCAAGCATTATAACTAAATGTCTATTTGACTCATATGGTGTTTTATAATTTTTTTTTATATGTGTGTTGCTTTGTGCTAAATTTCTCTAGCTTTGTAAGTCTATCTTCCTTTATATTTTCAGACAATATAGTTTATGTTGGCTTTGTTAGGTGGTCCAGAGCATTAGATGCCTTGAGGGCACCCTTTTTTAACATGATGCTCAAGCTATATACTACATTTTAGGGAGCACAATGACTTTGCAGATGCAACATTGTACATTTTTTCGCAGAGCATTAGACCTTTTGATGACTTCAATAGTTGATATACATCCCAGAGCACCTTGACGAGCCAGAACACTGACCTTCTCTTGCCTAGCATGGAGGATTCCATATGACGTACTTGTTGAAGAAAGTTTAACTAGGTTCGGTCTTCATAAATATAATTTTGATCTTTGTACTTGTAAAAGAAAAGAAATATTTTTTTTTAATTTATATCAATGAGTTTCTTGCTCATTGCATAGGTCTAGCACATGTCAAAGTGCTATAGGGACTTCAAAGAGTCAAAAGAAATATTGAAGACCCTTAAGGGCATGCTACACCATGTATATTTATGTATTAGAGTCCAAGAGATTCCTCCTAGCAAAGTCCTAACCCTCCTCCATATGTTGACATCACAAAAGGAAGCAATCTGAAGCATAGAAGTCAAGTCAGCCTCAAGTCATCAAGTCAGCCTAATAGAAGAAGCAGACCTCTATATATAAGGGTCATTCCACCTCTCCAAGATAACACATCTCATCTTTGAAATCAGAGAGGAAAGAGGAAGAGAAAAGGGTACGAAAAAGTCAAGGAAAGAAGCCTCTAGTGCAGCGAAGAAGGAAGGAAGAAGACCGAATTTAATAGTGTTGTCTTAAGGCCTATTACCATCACACGTGTGAAGGAAAGGAGGATCCCTATGCTGTTATAACAATCCTCCTATTGCAGTCATACAAAAAGAGTTGGTTGGGCTAGATAAGAGTGCCTATTAGGCCTCTCACTCAAGCGAAGGAAGAAAGAGGAATTTGACATCAGTTTCTTGAATGAATACCTTCACACATGCGAAGAATTAGGGCCACATTGCTATCACATCAGACCTGCAACTATATATCAATAAATAGCTCGATTGGATAAGGTATAAGATCCTTTTCTCAAGTGAGAAAGTTTGCAGAGGAACAAAGAGAAATATATCTTCTATGACAAGCATAACTAGGGCTGCAATCAGTTGTCGGAAGAAGAACATAGTGGGAGGACAAAGTGCTGCAAAAGGAAGTGATCTTGGATCAAAAGAAAAAGGCTTGACTTGTGCTTGGAGGATCTTCTTGTCAAGGGTCTAGGGTTTGGCATTTGTCAATTGAAGCTTCAATAAGAGAAATTTGAAGAAGGGTTTTCCTCTCTAGGAGAGAGAGGTTTTGCCCTAGTTGAGAGCCAACATCTTGTGTTCTTGTCTCTTATGTTTTGGTAATTGTTTGATGAAGTTAGAGAACATACAATAAGAAGAAGAAGAAGAAGATCGTGTTAACAAGAAAAGTAAAAGTACTTCACAAATTTTTATCATTGCTAGAAGAATCTCATCATAACTCAGATGCCCTAGATTCTTCAACATTGTATGAGAGCTAAGGTGACACATCAAAGAAGGGCATCTCAAGAACAAATACAAGGTTGAAGCATCAGATCTATAAGCCAAGGGTTTCAAATCCATCAAGAAAAAGTAGGTATATCATCTACTCTTCTAGATCCACCAAGGAAGACTACAAAGCAAGAAGAAGAGCCTTTCATATAAAGGCACCTACAAGAAGATCCATTCAAAGAAGAATCTACATCAAGATACATCATCTTCAAGAAAATGAAAGCACTCGAATTTAAGCCTCACACTCTAAGAAGTCTTCATCACCAAGCAATCTCTTTTAAAACATCTTGAAAGAAGCAATTTGAAGATCTCTAAGATCCAAGAAGACAAATCATCAAATCTTCAAGGAAGGAGCAAGACTTCTTCATCACCAACACTATCAAGTAAGTATTTGTATGTCCTCTTCTGAACATATCACAATGTCTTTTTGCAAGGAAAGCAACAAATTGGTTGGGACTATTAATTTCCTTGCATGGAAAAAGAGGATTGATTTACTTCTCAAGGAGAATGAACTTCTAGACCACATCAAAGGGAGTATCATTGTCCCTGCTAAGGAAAAAACTCAATCCCTAGCAAAATATAAAAAGGATGAAACGAGGGCTCAAAGGGTTCTAATAGAATCCATCAAGGACTCTCTCATTCCTTATGTTTCCAAACTTGAAACATCAAAAGAAATCTATGATAAACTGATAGAGTTATTCTCAGTTAGCACAGTTGGAGAAGTGATATCATTGTGTAATGAATTGTATAAGATGAAGATATCCAAGGAAGGAAGAGCTCCCTACTTTATGAAAATCTTAGAGATGAGACATCAACTACAAGAGCTAGGAGAAGTCATGTCTGACAGAGAAATGACAACTGTAGTACTCAATGTTCTACCTGAGGAATGGGGCAACTTCACATCAAGTATATATGCCAAGAAGGAAGCTACCCCACTAAATGAACTTTGGTTTCTATGCAAAATTGAGGAAACTAGACTCAAAGCCAAAGATGATGTGGGATCAAAGGAGCAAGCATTTGCTGCTATGGCCAAGAGAAGAGGAAATTTTGGCAAGTTTGGTCCACGAAGGAAAGGTAATAGAGATATGTCCAAAGTCCCATGCTTTGGTTGTCAAGAATATGGACGCTACAAAAGGGATTGTCCCAAGTTTAAGAAGGACAACAATAAGAGGAAAAGAGAAGAATCTCACATTACTCAAGAAGTGAAAGAATAAGAGAAGAAGCAGAAAAAGGAGGACCCTCCATATCTCTATTATGATTAAGTCAACTTCTTTACATAAGTCTTCTTTCAAAGTTTTGGGTATCATAGGAACATGTAGAAGTAGGATAGAATGCCTGGTTTATGAGAAATGACATCTTCAAGAATATAGGAGCATTATTTAGAGATAACTCAGATAAATATATTCATATAGGAAGGATGTATCTACTGAATGACCTCATCAATGTAGAAAGTAATGATCATAATCAAAATCTTAGAAAGCCACTATCATCAACAAGAAGAAGTATTTGCAGAATGAGGACTACTAAGATCCTCTGGTAGAATCTTCACTAGAAGGTTCATATATTTCAAGAAAAGCAGATGTCTCGATAGGAATTTCACTCATGGGGATTCAAGAAAGGATGATATGCACGCAAGAAAAGATGAAGCAAAACAAAGCGAATTGAGGTAATCTCAATCTAGGAAGTTGTCAAAGGAAGCTGAGGTGATCAAGAAAAGAACTAAGATGAGGTATGTATGCATCTATGTTTTCAGTTTAAAATTCATGTCATCATATGTATTAATGAGCATGAGGAATGGCTCTAAAAACATGGTCAAGAATAGGGAAGATCTCTTTCATTAATAATATGCTCAAAGGCATGATTCACACACCAATAAAGGTCAACATGAGAAATGTCCTCATAAGGAGTATGAGGTGGTTGACTAAACAACCTATGAAGAAGTATATAGGAAAATAAACCAGAGATGAAAGGACGCCATGGTGACTAGGAATCATCATCCGACATATTTTTTGAAGGCATCTCCCGAAAGAAGGCACAAGAACTCTTACAAAGGAAGAAAATAATCAAAGGACCCTTGACACTTGGAAAGACCTTAGAGATATGATAATGCAAGATGTTGATTAAAGCCAATAAGAAGTCATGATGGAGAACCATCTCATAAGGTACTATTTAACTTAATTTTTGAATTCTTGAGTAATATCTGGATGAAGTCATGCAGGGCTACTAGAACAAAGTAGTGCAAGTGCAAGTACAACTAAGCATTCATATGATGAATATTCCGAAAAGAAGCATGATGAAAAAGAAGTAGCCAGATGACGAAATTTCCAAACATGTATCAAGAAGGCCACTTTCCATGAAGAAAGGAATGACCTGATAAACTAAGAAGGAAAGTGATCGATGGTTGATGCCCTGCAAAGAAGAAGCTCAACAAAATTTCCTGACATCAAGGAAAGAAATTGATTAAGCAGTTGAAGGACCCACGAAAAAGAAATTGTTGATGTAAGAAGAAGTCCCTAGTTCAGAGGGAGCTCGATCAAGTCCCTAGTCAAAGGGAGCTTGGATGCATTCCTTCACAGGAATGTATATATCTTCCCTAGTTGAGAGGGAAAGATAGACACAACATTATTGTCTTCACTTGGGAAGAAAGAATGGAAGGATTGAGTAATCATCTAGCATCTTATGCTCTTTGAGGATGTGTAGGGCATCCAAGATAAGAGTAGGCAAGAGGACCAATATTCTTTGATGATTGGGAACCCAAGATGAGAATATTCTTAGAAGGTCATACTCAGTGAACACCTGGATGGGTATGTACCTTGAGAGACAATGATGAAGGTGTCTATAGTCATTGGTCTTGCCAACATTGTGCTTGGATCTAATGAGAGATAGATCTGTCAGTCAAGGCCTTGTTGTGGAAACAATGTTGATTACTATGATGTTATAACAGATGGATTGCCAATCTGATTTCTCTTATGTGATTGTTTAGATTGAAAATGGCCGAACACATTGTAATGATTTATCAATACAACCCTAGTTAAGAGGGAGTGTTGAAGAAAGTGTAACTAGGTTCAATCTTCATAAATATAATTTTGATATTTGTACTTGTAAAAGAAAAGAAATATTATTTTTGTCATTTATATCAATGAGTTTCTTGCTCATTGCATAGGTCTAGCACATGTCAAGTGCTATAGGGAATTCAAAGACTCAAGAAATATTGAAGGCCCTTAAGGGCATGCTACACCATGTATATTTATGTATTAGAGTCCAAGAGATTCCTCCAAGCAAAGTCCTAAGCCTCCTCCATATGTCGACATCATAAAAGGAAGCAATCTAAAGTATAGAAGTCAAGTCTGCCTCAAGTCATCAAGTCAACCTCGAGTTGGCCTAATAGAAGAAGCAGACCTCTATATAAGGGTCATTCCACCTCTCCAAGATAACGCATCTCATCTCTAAAATCAACGAAGAAAGAGGAAGAGAAAAGGGTACGAAAAAGTCAAGGAATGGAGCCTTTAGTGCAACGCAGAAGGAAGGAAGAAGACTGAGTTTAATAGGGTTTTCTTAAGGCTGATTATAGTCACACGTGTGAAGGAAAGGAGGTTCTCTCTACTATCGTAACAACCCTCTTATTGCAGTCATACAAAAAGAGTTGGTTGGACTATATAAGAGTGCTTATTAGGCCTCTCACTCAAGTGAAGAAGGAGACCACACAAGCGAAGGAAGAAAGAGTAATTTGACATCAGTTTCTTGAAGGAATCCCCTCACACATGTGAAGAATTAGGGCCACACTGTTGTCACATCAGACCTACAACTATATCTCAAGAAAGAGCTTGATTGGATAAGGTATAAGGTCCTCTTCTCAAGTGAGAATGTCTACAAAGGAACAAAGAGAAATATCTCTTCTAGGACAAGCATAATTAGGGTTGCTATCAGTTTTCGGAAGAAGAACATAGCGAGAGGATGAAGTGCCGGAAGAAGGACGACGAAGTGCCAGAAAGAGGACGAAGTGTTTCCAAAGGAAGTGATCTTGGATCAAAAGAAAAAGGCTTGACTTGTGCTTCGATGATCTTCTTATGGAGGGTCTAGGGTTTGGAATTTGTCAATTGAAGCTTCAATAAGAGAAATTTGAAGAAAGGTTTTCCTCTCTAGGAGAGAGAGGTTTTGCCCTCGCTGAGAGCCAACATCTTGTGTTCTTGTCTCTTTTGTTTTGGTAACTGTTTGATGAAGTTAGAGAACATACAATAGCAATAATAAAAAGAAGATCGTGTTAACAAGAAAAGTAAAAGTACTTCACAAATCGTTATCATTGCTAGAAGAATCTCATCATAACTCATATGCCCTAGATTCTTCAACGGTACTAGTGGACCCAACATAAACCTAGGTTGGCCTTAACACTACTTTATGGGCATGCCATGATCTGAGGCCCAAATAATGATGATAATCCTTAGGATGAATGAGGAGGGATCATTGCACCTAATGGAGCCCTAATAATGGAGAGAGCAGACACCATGTTTCTCACTTGACACCCGTGAAGATGATGTGTGGCACCCACAACTAGATTTTGGACCCTTGGAGCTATTTTGATGCATGATTTGGGGATTTTCCTCAAATGGAGGATGATCATGATGCTTGGAGGCATTCTCAGCCTCATCTTTGCCTTCATGGATCATTTGCAACTCAAAAGGGGCATGACATCATCACATTTTTAGCCCTATGACTCACACATGTGGGATTATAATGGAAAATTATGTTATAAAATCTAGTGAGTTGGCTTGTAACCCTAATTTACTTTTTGTCCACTCAAAATCAAACTTGTGGGGGGGACTTCTTAGTTAGAAATCAGGTGAAGTAGACCTCATATAAATAAAATATCACCTCACTCATTTGTTCATCATCACTTGTGGAGAATTCAACTTCTCTTAAAGAACTCTACCTAGCATTTGTACTTCACTACCTTGTGGAGATGTGATTTTATGTGGATTTTTGGCTATTGGAGATTAGTCCTTGTTGTGGAAATGTCATTTTGGGATTGAAAGAAGGCATGTTCTTGGATATTTTGTGAGTAATTTTTGTTGAATATCATTTATAGTTATTGCATGTAATGAATATTTATAGGGTTTCTATGTTCCATGTCTAAATGCTTACATTTATATGAAATGCTTGGTAAATTTTGCATGCTTTAATCTTGTATCCTTGAACTCCCTAGAGAATCTCCTAGTGAGATTTTCTCTAGTGAATTTTCTCCCCTCATAAAGAGATAACTAGGGTTAGCAAGTGAAAGCTTAGGGTTTTCCCCATTACTCTCTTCAAGGGTTTGATATTTCCATGGTAAAAATCCCTAAGACTCCATCTCCCAAGTATATTTAAGTTACTAACATCCATATTGGTGTTCAAAAATAAAAATAAAAAACTCTAACATCTCTTCTTTTTCTTCTCCCCTTAAAATTGTGGCCCTTCAAGGAAAACAAGTAGGGTTAGAGTTTGAGACCAAATTCAACTAGGCTATAAGCATTGAGTTGGATGGAGGTCATTCTACTTTTTTTAGCCGTATAACATCAAAATCTAACAATTTGCATGGTTGGGACCTAGGGCTGATGTCATCAACCCTAGGAAATTCAAGAATAGAAAAACCTTAATCAACACTAAGGCTTCAACTTAGGATCACTTGCAAGTTTGTGGCTCTTGTTGTTAAGCACATCATTAAACAAGCCTTTTATCTCTCCTTATATGCCTAGTTGTGCTACTTTTGAATCGTACATTAAAAACCCTAGGCTACAAGTCCTTTATAGGTTGCTTCTAAGGTATGTTATTCATTGTTTAATAGAATTGAGCCTTGTCCTTAGCCTAAGTATCTTGGGTAAGCCTACTCAATTGTCACCTTTGAACCCTAGACCAAGTATATCCTTTAGGTGAGCTAATTGGGAAGCCTCATGTGTGGTGAAATTCCATTAAAGAGTAGGAGGTGGATTGTTGAGGTGGCAGTGCCATCCACCTCATTGCTGTGTCTTGATTTGGTTTTTGCCTTGAGGCATCTCACAAGACCCATCATACTTTGAGGCAAAATGGCCCTCATACGTAGGAGCATAGTTCCCAAGAGGGTTATTAACCCTCCATATTAAAGTTGTTTAGGTTGGCCTTAAACACACCTTGTAATACAATAAAAAAAAATATATGGCCTTGGCCATGATTACAAGTACACTAATGATACATATAAATGTGTTGTTACCACATGTATAGATTACACCAACAATTCCAACAAGCCCCCTTGTGTTGAACAAGGGGCCATAGGGTGATGTCATTACAACACAATTTTCACATCCTCCTTAATGTTGAGCATGTGGACACAATGCCCTCTCCTCAAATCCATATCACTCACACAATTATATTTCCATACCTTTGTTTAGGTGGCTTGTCATAAAAGTATAGTGAAGTCATTACAACACAATTTTCACATCCCCTCAATCCTTAACAAAGGGCCACAATTCCCTCTCCTCAACTCCATATCACCCACACAAGCATGATTCCACAACTTAGTTTAGGTGGCCTATCATAAAATTATAGTGAAGTCATTGTGATTTAGTTAGATTGTTGAAAGCAACCAAGTGTATATCATCTAGACTAAGTCAACATCATAAAGAGAAATACTCACTATAACATGTTGATTGGTTGAAGGTACAAATAGTGGCTCAAACTATCCATGAAGTTGAAGTGATTGAAAATAGTACATCCAATAGATGTTGGCCATGTGTCGTATTCTTTGCAAGTAGACTTATTTTGATTCCCATGCAAACAGGGTTTCTATGGGTGATCACCCCTTAGCTAGGGGCTGCAAACTCTCCCCCTTCCCCCTTGGTTTTGGGTAGTGTTCTTAAAAATGTTGGGTCCATTTTTTGTTTGTTTTGTGCTTTTTTGAATAATGGTAATGTAATTTGAGTTAACATATTAGGATTTTGGATGATGCAAAATACTTAAATATTTTTTTGTGAACCGTCAAGTTATTACAATGAAGAAGAGAGAGGTGTGGCTCTACATTAGGTTGATTTTCTTGGTTAAGAGTTTCCATGGTCAATCTATATGTTGTCTATATGTGCCATTGTTCTTTATTTTTTTTCTTAAGAATCTATATGCACTACGTCACTTACAAGTTTAAAACTTATAATAAACACCAACATCATAATGTGGAAAATAGAGATCCATTCTAATATATTGTGACTTGTCTATGCAATGATAATTTATTAATACAAGATAGTGTGTGGTGGACCTTAAAACAATAAATAACTACAAACAATGGGTAAAACTAAGGGGGTTCCACCCCACACTTAAATTGGTTTGAAGTCCCTTCTAAATTGAGTGAAATGAATATAATTGGCCTGTGCACATAAAGATACTTTTACCTTTTCACTCCCATTCATTGTGTTAAAACTTGAGTAAGTTACCATGCCGAAATAAATTATATCCATAGACCACGGTAAGGTGTTAAAGTTGTGGTAAATGATGTCATTGATGACCTGTCCAGACACATGCAGCTCCACTGTGGCCACTTACCTATCCATTGAATACCATGCTTCATTAGGCACCCACGCCAATGGCAGAAAATCGATTTTAACAAATTACTGTTAATATCCCCCTACCTCTCAAACGATTTGGAACTTTGGGGGGGGAGGGAGTTCGTAAAAAATTTGGTTCATTGATCTGTGCTGAGTGGTTTGGGATCGGATCCTCTTTATGCCCCCTTGCCTCGCTAAACATCAACCTTGGGGGGGGAGGGGTGGTCCATGCCATACATACACCGCAAGATCTAGCACTCTCGTGGATCAATGGTGATATGATACCTTTAATTGCACTTGTTAATTTTCATTAAGTTTATTAGTGTATTCCAATGTTTTAAAACTTTCATTGAAGTGTCAATATATTTTAATATTAACTTCCCACCACATGCAGTTTATTTTCACAGCTTTGTGAACATGGAAAGGACGTACGGGGCACAAATTTACAGTTGGAAGACCCGTGAACCCACTGACGAGCCAACAAATTTCCCACCCCCCCTCCTCCCCCCAAAAAAAAACATATATTGCTATGCATAAAAAAAAAAAACTTTCTACCCCTAAATATTATGCAATATATTGTTTTTCATTTTTGCTCCTTTTTAAACCCCCTATAAGAATGAACATATTAATAAAATTTCCATCCAATAAAGTCCCCATGCAAATTCCTATCAATCTTGACCACAAATTATGTCAAACACTAAGTTATACACATGTAATGGAGTGCATAAAGGAATGACAAGGTGTCATTATTGTTTGAATATTTTAATACTCAAATATTTTCATCAAAACATAAACACATAGACGTTATTTTTTAAATTAAGGAAGATTTTTGAGAGGTTCCAACTAATTGACCTGAAAATACATTTAAAGAATTCTCTAAAACATGCAATACTTGCTAGGCCTAGGGGCTAGGGTAAAGTAACACGGGTTTTGTTGGATGAGTATAGAAAAACAACAATAAAAGGACTAAGCTTTCCAATAATACATAGATGTATTCAACATTTTTATCCCACTAAACTTGCGATTATTCACATTTACAAAAAAATATTTGACTTGGGAATCTTCCATGTTGTTTCCCATAGTTCATAGAATGGTCATCAACGTTGTAATATGAAGGTTATATTTTGGATGTTAAGGAAGGCCCATCTATGTCTCTATTATGCATGAGGTATTTGATGGGCACATAAAAAAATCAATTATTGACTTTGAGATGTGCCTATCTGATGCCTCATACACACAATCAAGTTCAGTTCAAGGGAGGTGCCTTGGATTTACCTTGATTGACCTTTTAAATAATCTAATGAGCACATATCAAGGTTAATGATTGATTTTTCTACATAATTGTGAAACACCCCCAATGCACAATTAAGATAAGGATGGCCATTATTGACATTCAAAATACAACCTTCACATTGTAGCTCTAATAACCATTCTACAAATTGTGAGTGACAACATGGAGTATTCTTAGATAAAAGATTTGAACATATATGTGAATATTCATATTCTAATGGTATAAAAATGGTCAACGCCTTTACATTTTATTGAGAAGGTTGGTCCTTCCATCTTTGTTTTTCTACAATCATGTATCAAAAAATATGTTACTTTATTCTCTAACAATGTGCCCAACTACTGTTATATGTTTTAATGAATTTATTAAATGTATGTTTCACAATAATTTATTTAGAACCTCTCAACGATATTCCTAAATTTAAATATGAATGTTTATATGCTTACATTTTGATGATTTGATTGGTCTCTTTGAAGCTTTAAACATCTTAGTATGACACCCCATTCATCCTCATTGTTTATAAATACAAGTTCCCTTGTGCCTTCTTGTATGCACTCCACTACCTTCTTATGGCTAAGTGTTTGGCATAATTTGCATAAACATTGTGATTATTTAATTTGTCTATGCAAATATTCAACTAACAATCACACACCCTTCATCTATGTTTCCTATAAGTACAAATTCCCTTGTTCTTTCCATTATGCACTCTATTGCCTATTGTGGCTCAACATTGGGCATAATTTGTGGTTAAGATTGACCAGTAATTTGTTTTGGAAATGCATGTGTTATGTGCTATTGTTATGTTTTATGTTTTGTTTACTATTTATGCTATAATTATGTGTAGCAATATGAAAATATTGTAGCCATCCACACCTAGGAGGGTGCACTACAACCCTATGGAAGCAAATTATGGCTAGGTTTCTTAATATTTGTTTTGTAATCATCTTCATTGCAAGCTTTCTATTGGGGACATTAGTGAAGAATATGGTATCCTTGTTCACTAATGACATTATTTTCCAATGCACCTAATAAGAAGCCTACAATGAAGGTAATTGCAACCATATATTAATTAATTTAGCCATAACCTCTTTCCATGGGGTTATAATGCACCCCATTAGGTATGGATAACTACAATTCTTGTAGCTACACATAATTATTAAAAACATGGATAAACAAAATATAAAACATAATAATAACACAATACATGTGAATCCAAACGCTACCTACAAATTACCCATGAATCTTGACCACAAATTATGCCAAGCAATGAGCAACTAACAAGTAATGGAACACATATAAGAAGGAACAAGGGCATTTGCGTTTATAAGAAACAATGCTAGAGGAAATATGATTATTGCCTAAAGATTCAAAGAGAGAAATCAAATCATCAAATCATAACCATATAGACATACCTATTTGAATCTAAAAATATTATCTTAAGGTTCTAGCTAATTCCATGAGAACCCCCTTAGTTTTTTTTCTAATGTTACTTTTACATGGGAGCCTCTTATGTAATTCAATGCAAATTTTTTTAAGTGAAATATGATGTTAAATTCATTTGTAAATTGAATTCGTGATTTTAGATTTATTTGTAAAATGAAATCAACAATGATTTCGAGGATCATGTCTTGTAATATCTCCATTGAAATTAAATTGTTTATATATAATTTTTATTTTCATACATTAAGATTTTTGTTAGTAATATAAGGCATATTTTGTTATCTGTTAGTGGCATGTCACTTGGAAAACAAGGCCACTACTAGAACAATAACTTGTCCAAAATTAATAGTAAATTGTCCAAGAAAATTATACTAGGCTATTGCAAAAATTGAGAATGTTTAGACGCTTCAGAAGAGCCTATTAACAATAGCTACCTCTGAAAACTAAAAGTATGCATGCTAATAGCCATAACAAGCTAGTGACCAAAAATATAGAAAGACTAGCTAAAAAAAATATGACAAATTAAATAGAATGGGAGGTATCAACCTTAATAGGACTAGGAGCCCCTAAACCTATGCGGCGAACAATTGAAATAAGATCTATTGTCTCCTCCACATGCGCGAAATTGCTTCATGTCCTCAAGTTGTAGTACAATGCCATCCAACTCCAGTAGTACTTTCTCTTTTGCATCATATCTATTTAACAAAACTTTGCCTACAAGAGCCTCCATGCACCAATACATTTTAATGGTGTAGACATATTGATTTTCTTTGCCACGAGTGTGGCCAACATCTAGATCCCAAGGAAAGACAAACTCCATCACCTCGAAGTCAGATAAATGTTGGCGTTCCCCCTTAATATCATCTTCCATATTATCAATTTTCTCTCGAATTTGTTGGGGGATCTAGTCCTTGTAGAGTTGAGTTGTGTTTGTAGCATGTAGATGAGCCTGAATTCCCCCTTGTGAGCCCCTTTCATCACCCCCACCTCAAGAATGAGCTATCTAGCGAACCGTTTCCAATAATGTAGTGACAAATAATAAAACCAAAAAATAAATCACAATGAAAGGAAATTCTGAGAGCAAGGAGAGGTGCAATAGGAGAGGGAATAAAGCATAGGCCAACCCCATTGAGATAAAGAAATAAGAAAGAGTAGAGACTTGCTTGCAGATTTAATGAGTCGCAATTGAGCTAGAGCCATGAATGGGGGAAATGGGTGCAAGAAAAGGAGAATGATAGTTGAAACATAACCATAAGAGCCCATAAATATACAATTAAGTGGAGGGAGTTGGAAACAATACTGAAGAGACCTGAACCCATCATTAACATATGTAGTGATGCCGGAGGGGAAGGGGGCAGGAGTGGTGGCATAGTGTGAAACATACATTTTTTTCATCCTCCTATGGACCAGACCTGCAACATTAGACTCTCACCTAAAGAATTGAGTTATGATCTAGATTGAATCATTATATTGTTTGTCATCCATCTCGATGCATAAATTGGAGGAATCATCTCATGGGACTATTTTTACTGGCAAGACCCAATTTAGCGAAACAGGGTCTGAAACCTTCAAGGAGAATTTTGAGGTATAAAATAACATTTTTTGGGGGTAAAACTTTGCCGCTCTAGCTTGCAACATTTCATGTTATTCTACACATGAATATCTTTCCAATGACACAAGAAGCACGTCAATTGGAGTCCGTATGCAAAAGTTATGCCACTAAGAAGTTGACCTTCCTGTTTTCACACCTATAGTTCGGGAGGATGTCGTGTCAACCCCCATATTTCATGGAAAAGGGGTTAGCACATTTTTGATGTAATAGACTCTAGAAGAGTCTATATTGTGACTCTAGTTAAGAGTTGATGTAGTCAAACTTAACCACTAGTAGGCTATCAGACTGTGTTATAACCAACCACTAGGAGAAAGAGGCATTCCATTCTTTCGAGAGAATTTTGTTCCATAGTTGAGCAAAGATAGCTAGGAGAGAGAGGAGGTAGTGCACACAGAGAGGATATTTGTATTGTAGCAGCCAACGGGCCACAAGCATTACTTCTTTGTACTTGCAGCCATATTTCCAGACAGAGAAAGAGAGCAAAGTGGCCTCACCTTCCAGTTGGGTTTTTCTCTCGAAAGGGTTTCCCAGAGAGAATATCTTGTGTCTTGCATGTGTGTGTGAGCTTATTTTGTCATTCTCTACTTTCCTTCATAATTTATATTCGTATGCATGCACTAATTACAGTTAAGTTTACATATCTTAAAGTTTAATAAAACTGCAACAGTGTAGAATTTTAGATTTTTAATATAATACTGTCAGATCTATTGTGACGCACTGTCCAGTGGAATATCCATGACAATTTACAGATCATTTTGTATCAAAGAGGGTTTCTTTGGGTATTTTGTGGAGATTGTAGGGATCTATACCAGCGAGGCCGAAAATTGTAAAACCCTAATCATGGCCGACAAATCTATAAACTAACCTCGTGATCCTGCAAAGGTGAGGTTTTTGTGACTCGAACAACAAGTTGTGGATATAAACCGCAATTTAAACCTCCTCATGGCAACCTTAAGCAATAAAATGAGGATATTTGGAGAAGACGGGGGTTCAAATTTAGAGGACAAATCATAAGGGGGATTGGGAGGTCGAGAAGAAATAGAGAACCAGCCGAAGAAAGAAACCAGAAAAGATCAATCCAGCTCGAGTGTCATGAATCAATCCCTATTTAAAATGGAAGCAAAAGTCAATATCAAGCCTTACCACGATGAGATTGATGCTCTGAAGTTGAACCAATGGTTGAAACAAGTGGAAGTTTATTGCAACATCCATTAGATCAAGGAAGGGTAAAATATCTCATTTGCGCCACTGAAATTAGAGGGTCATGCACTAACTTGGTGGGAGAGCCACACAGAAAACCTAAGGTTGGAGGAAGAACCTCCAATGACTAAGTGGTAGGATTTCAAAACCCTCATTAAGTCACAGTTTTATATCATCGGGTACGTGGAGGATCAGTGGATCTGGTGCCATTACTTCAGGGAAAAGTCAGGCCAAAGCGTGCAGGAGTACAACACTTAATTCGGGAAGATGGCTATAATGTTGGGTATCTCTCCAAAGAACCCAGATGTACTCCTCAAGTATTTGGGTGGTCTACATCGCCCTCTGCATGAGAAAGTGATGATGTTCAAGCCCAAATCGGTGGACGAGGCTTGTGTACAGGTACAGTACCTGGAGAACATAGGCCTAAACAGAGAGCAATCAAGTAGATCAAAGCAGAAGGAGCAACCAGAAGCTTCTAAGGAGGGGAAGAAAAAACAAAAAGAGGGGAAAGATAAAAAGACTGCGGCCACAACACACTAGTGTAAATATCCTAGTAACCACTGCAACATTGATGACCATACAGAGGAAAAATGTTGGAAGTTGCATCCAGAGCTAAACCCAAAGAACAAGAAGAAAGATAACAAGAAGAAGAATTTCATGGTCACTGATTCGATCAACCAAGTTGAAAGCAACTTGAATGTGGATGAGAAGATCATCTGTACGTTAGTACAAAAGGAGGTGAATTTGAGTAGCCTTCAGCAGCAGGAAGACAAATAAATTACCAAACTCTTCCATATAAAGATACATGTCAAGAAGACAAAGATTGATGCTCTATTTGACTCAGGATCACAAGAAAATCTCATTGCAACAAAGCTAATCAAGAAGTTGGTGCTAGAAGTTCATGATCATCCAAACCCATATCCATTGGGATGGGTAAATAAGGATGTAGAGATGAAGGTAACAAAACAATGTAAAATTAGATTTGCTACCAATGATGATTTTATTGATGAAGTAGATCTAGATGTGGTTCCCCTTAATGTATGTGTAGTCGTGTTTGGGAGTCCATACATGCACATGCGTGATGAAATATTGATGAGGAGAGGGAACCAGTATCGACTCATCAAGGATGGAAAAATTTTCATCATAAATGTGCACAAAGGCAAGTCAAAAATATCAATGGTAAGTGCCAACCAAGCCAAGAAATTGATTAGTTCCAACAAGAAGTATTTTTTATTGTTTTTAAGAGAAAGTCAGTCTGAAGAGGAGTCAATAAGAGGCAAGGCATCCATGAGGGGTGTACTAAGAAACATAAACAATAATTGGAGTTGTTACAATCATAAAAGTATGTGTTCCAATAGCCTAAAGGGTTACCACCTAATAGAGAAGTGGAGCATGAGATCCAACTATTTCTAGACTCCCCATTGCCAAATATTGGGTTGTATAGGCAGTTTGTTATAGAAGCAAGGAGGTGAAGAAACAATGGCAACAACTTTTAGAACATGGTGTCATCCGACCAAGTACATCACCATGTGGGTCACCCATCATCATTGTGTCGAAGAAGGATGGGATTTGGCGGATGTGTATAGATTACAGGGTGTTGAACAAATTCACACCTAAGAACAGACACCCTTTGTCCATGATAGATGGTCTTCTAGATAAGTTGCAGCAAGAAAAGTACTTCACCAAGTTGGACTTGAAGTCTGGATATCACCATGTTTGATTTAAAGAAGAAGATAGATGGAAGACCACCTTCAAAACCAGAAAAGGTTTATATGAGTGCTTAGTTGTGCCATTTGTCCTATGTAATGCACTAGCTGCATTTATGAGATTAAAGAATGATGTACTGCGCCCTTCTATAGATTCATTTGTTATTGTCTATTTGGATGATATACTAGTATATATTGCTACTTTGGAGGAGCATATTTTACATTTGACGCAGGTGTTAGAAACATTGAAGAAGCATAAGTTTCTAGCAAATTTTAAGAAGTTCGAGTTTGTGCATCAGTCTTTGGTGTATTTGGGGTATGTGATTGGTGGAGGAGACCTGAAGATAAATCCTTCCAAGATGGAGGCCATCATGGAATGGTTGGTTCTACTAATTTTTCTGAGGTTAGGAGTTTCATTAGGGAAACACAGTACCTGAGGAAATTCATAGCCTCATTTTCAATAGTAGCAACACCGCTCCATGCCATAACAACAAGTGGCAAGAGTTTTCTATGGGGAAAAGGTTAGCAAAGAGATTTCGAGGTGTTGAAGAAGAAGATCATTCAAGCACTAGCTATGGCATTACCAAAGTTGTAGCATCCATTTGAAGTGGAGACAAATGTAAGTGGGTATGTTATGGGAGTTGTCTTGATGCAGGGAGGGAGGCTTGTATGCTACCATTATGAAGTATTTCATGGGGCAATCCTTAGCTACCCTACCTATGGTAAGGAGATCTATGTCATGGTGCAAGATGTGAAGAAGCGGAAGCATTATCTGATGGGAAAAGTGACAATAATCCACATAGATCACCAATCGTTATAGTACTTGCAGGTTTAGAGTAAGCTACAACAGACCAAGCATTACAAGTGGATGGGGTTTTTACAATAGTTTTATTTGGTGATCAAATATAAGAAGGGAAGCACAAACAAGTTGTATGACATGCTTTCAAGGCCACCCACACCAAAGATTAAATCTTTGGGGACTCTTATGCACATGTATCCATTCACCCATGATGCATACAGAGAGGTATATTTAGAGGATGAGGACTTTAAGGAGGTGTACCAACAGTTGTAGAGTTAGAGTCATGTGCACGATGATGACACCACCGTTTACTACCATCTCCAAGATGGGTTACTCTACAAGTTAGATAAGTTATGTGTTCCTAAAGGTGAGTGATTGCAGCTGATTAGAGAGACTCACACCTCCAAGGTTGCAGGGAACTTTGTTGTAGGGAAGACCGTGGCTAACTTGCAGAGGGGTGTGTATTGGCCCAAGATGCAAGATCATGTGGCTAGGTTCATAAGAGGATGCATGCTTTGTTGTACCATTAAGCCTAGCAACATGAACCAAGGTCTATGTCATCCCTTACATGTACCTACTCGTCCTTGGGAAAGAATTTCCATGGACTTTATGGGAGGTTTACGGACAACCAGGAAAGGTGTTGAATACCTGTTCGTGGTAGTTGATAGGTTCAACAAGATGTGTGTTCCGATGCCCTGTAAAAATATCATTAGCAGGCAAGAAGCATGAAACTTGTTCTCTGGACATGTCTGTGTTATGGAACCAGCTCACAAAAAGATAGTAAAGATAGATGAATGCCTTAGAAATAAGCCTCTTCGAGGGGGCAACCTCTGATCCAGGTGGATATTGGTGGCCACCTGCCAAGTCCACCTGGACCCCCACCATTGTCTTTCTCAGCATTTTCAGTTTCCTTAATTGTAGCACAGTTTACTATTTTTAGCAGTTTTTCGGGTCCTGAACTTCTGGAGCCGTTTTGAGGCCCTAAACGACGTTTTTTTGGGAATCTGGGGCAACATGGGTCTATGGATCGATGTTGCCTCCCAAAGTGGTAGTACTCGGATAGATCTTTCTAACGAGCTATCGTACGCGTCAAACGGAGATCGTATGCCAAAGTTACGACTCCGGGAAATTGATGTACCAATTTACCCAAACGGGGACCACAATTTGGCGTTTCATCTTCTAGGGTTAGGTTTCGGGATGTGAAGGGTTTTCCATTGTTTCTCAACAATAAATAGGCCTTCGAGCCTCATTGTAACGGAGTTTTTTTAGAACAGTTCAGAGGCATGTAGCCATCACATCTCTTCTCAGAGATAAGCTACCATCGCCCTAGCTGGTTTATTTCCATTTCTGGTTGTAAGCATATTTCAGTATTTTTCATTAATGAAATGAAGTATTATTTCCGCTGCATCTTTGTGTATATGGTTATCTCTGTAATTTGTTGCGTTCCTGTTTAAATCCGGATCAGTGGTATCAGAGCGGTCTGCTTTTTCTCTGTTTTTCTTTGCATGTCCCCAACAAGGTCGGGATATAAGGAGTTAGGGTTTGAACTGGTTGAACCTTTGCAAGACCAGCCTCGCAAATCCCGACGGCCTCCCATGGCGGACGAGAAGAAAGACGAGGGGGCAGGAGATCCCATCAAAATCTTGCTCGAAGAAGCCCTCGAGCGACAACGGAACGCGATGATGGACAACTTTGCCCAAATCCTTCAGCGGCTACCCAGAAGCGGCACATCGGCTTCCAGCAGCTCCTCTGGAAACGCCACACCCTTTAAGGTACAAGTTAATTTTGAAATCCCCATATTCGAGGGTCAGATAGACGTCGATGCCGTAGATAAATGGTTAAATCTGCTAGAGGGTTATTTTTCTGTTCATGAATTTTCGAGTCGGGAAAAGATTGTTTTTGCTCTTCTCAAAGCAGCCCCCCACGTCAAGGACTGGTGGGAAACCTACTGCGAGCAGAAGGATGAAAGTACTGGCTCACTATTTTCAGCCGCACCCACCTGGGATTCGTTCCGGGATGCCATCAAGGAGCAGTACTACCCTGTCGGAAGCTATGAGGATGAATACATAAAGTGGACCACGCTGCGGCAGGGAAGGGACCAAGACGTGCCGGAGTTCACCAATCTTTTCCATACCCTTCGCACAAAGTTGGGTATCAAGGATTCAGAGCAACATTTGATACTCAAATACCGTGGCTGCCTGCACAAGTACATCCAGGAAGAAATACAATTCCTAAACATCCCCTCGCTCGGCATAGCATACCGATATGCCGTCAAGGTCGAGCAGAAGTTTAAACAAAAGAAGCGAGACTTTGGATCTGCGAATCCAAAGCAGGGGAAAGGTGCCCCTAAACCACAGAACAAAGGACAAAGCCAAGGCGGGACAGCCCAAGACAACCAGCCGAAGCTGCAAGCAAAGAACAACGCCGCGAAGCCGAGAAAGGACACTGGAAAATGGTGCGAGTTCCATAAGAGCTCCACTCACAACACAAGTGAGTGTCGGGCCAAGCAGTCACTGGTGGCTGAGCTAAAGGTTTCAGAATCAGATGCATGTTCCGACTCTGAGTCAGAACCCGATAAGGGGTATGAAAAAGGGAAGCAGATCATTGATGCGGATCCCAGCGCCACTGTTGCTACCGCAAAGATCCAGAAAAATGAACCCGAAGATCCAGAGGAGGAGGAGCGTCTCTTCCACTCCCAGATGTGGGTAAAGGGCTCCCCGATACAGTTCATTGTTGATAGCGGGAGTCAAAAGAACCTCATTTCGGCAGAGGTCGTGAAGCGGTTGGGCTTACCGACCACAGCACATCCACAACCATACACCATTGGGTGGCTTCACCAAGGGCGAGATCTTCGCGTGAGCCAGCAGTGTCGCCTTCCATACAACATCAAGCCCTTCACGGATGAGGTATTGTGTGACATTGCTCCCCTTGAAGTTTGTGATGTATTACTAGGACAACCATACTTGTGGAAGCGACATGCTGTGTATGAATCAAGGCCCCGTGCTGTTATTATTACATTGGGAAATAAGTTGTTCAGGATACCAGAGGTAGCACCACCTGCCGCCATCTCTTTGATTACTGCAAAACAATGCAGTAAGATCATTTCCAAAACCAGGAAATTTGTTTTCCTGATGATACGCCCTCAAGGGAAGAAGAAGACAGTGGCCGCGGCCTCCAAACGAGGTCCCTCTGCACGACAACTACAGATGGACAAGATTGTGGAGGAGTACGAAGACATCTTCACCTCCCCGGCAGGGGTTCCTCTGCACTGTCAAGTCAAGCACTCCATCGATCTGACCCCAGGTGCGCCGCTACCCAATGGACCAATTTATCGGCGCTCCGTTCTGGAGAACAATGAAATCAAGAGGCAGATTCAGGAGCTCCTGCAGAAAGGTCACATCCGTCCGAGTTCATCGCCCTGTGGGAGCCCGATCGTGTTGGTACAGAAGAAGGATGGGACGTGGAGACTCTGTATTGACTATCGGGCGCTGAACAAGATCACTGTCCGTAATAGGTACCCGATCCCGCGGATTGATGACCTCCTAGACCAACTAAAGGGGGCGAAATATTTCAGCAAGATCGATCTGAAGTCAGGATATCACCAGGTACCAATCGAACCCTCAGATGTGTGGAAGACTGCCTTCAAATCCAAGGAGGGCCTCTTCGAATGGTTGGTCATGCCTTTCGGATTGACGAATGCTCCTGCAACCTTTATGAGGCTAATGGATGACATCTTGCGGCCATTCACCAACTCCTTTGTAGTAGTATACTTGGATGACATTCTGATCTTCAGCCAGAGTTGGGAAGAGCACCTCCACCACATCCGACAGGTTCTCCAAACACTGCGGCAACACAAGCTATGTGCCAATTTGGAGAAATGCACTTTTGGCATGACCGAGGTTCAGTATCTGGGATACATCATTGATGAACAGGGGGTGCATGTCGATCCAGCCAAGGTCCAAGTCATTCGGGATTGGCCCTCTCCAACCACTCTAACAGAGCTCCGCAGCTTTCTAGGTCTTGCCAACTTCTACCGCAGGTTTGTGTTGGGGTTTTCTCATATTTCTTGGCCCTTGAGTCAAGTCACCAAGGGAGGGGCGAAAGCAAAATTCTTTTGGTCTGAATCTCAACAGAAGGCATTCAGGGAGTTGAAGGATCGCCTCTGCACGGCACCAGTGCTCGCGTTACCAGATTTACAACAACCATTTGAGGTCGAGACAGATGCCTCTGACTATGCTATTGGGGCAGTCCTTACTCAACATGGACATCCAGTGGCATATCACAGTGAAACACTTTCAGACACAGTCCGGAAGTACCCCACTTATGATAAAGAGATGTATTCCATTGTACAGGCCTGCCGACAATGGAAGCATTACATTTTGGGGAAGGAAACGGTCATCCACACAGACCACCGACCCCTGCAGTTCATACAGACCCAAGGGAAATTGCAGAATGATCGCCATCAGAAGTGGTCTACATACCTGCAACAGTTTCACTTGAATATCAAGTATAAAAAGGGCAGCACCAATAATGTTGCAGATTGCCTCAGTCGACCACCGATCATGGCGCTAACCACCGTGCTCAACTCTTGTGGGCACGAGACTTCTGATTGGCCACTTCTCTACAAAAGCGACCCAGAATTCGGCCACACATACCAGACACTCTTGGAGGGTCGGCATGTTGCAGATTTTCACCTCCAGGATGCCCTATTATGCCACCTCGGTCACCTTTGTGTTCCTTCAAGCGAGCGTGCCAAGATGATTTGGGAAGCACACTACAGTCGGGCTGCTGGGCATTTCGGGGTCGAGAAAACAGTGGCAGTACTGCAAAATTATTTCTATTGGCCGAATCTTCGACAGGATGTTGGGAAGTACATCCGATCATGTACTGCCTGTGCCATTGCCAAACCGACCATTAAGAAGCAAGGCCTCTATACCCCGTTGCCTACCCCTAGTCGACCTTGGGAATCCATCTCCATGGATTACATGTCAGGCCTTCCTTCCACTAAGCATGGAAATGACTGTGTTTTTGTGGTCGTCGACAGGTTCTCGAAGATGGCCATTATGATGGCCTGCAAGAAGAATATCACAGCAGAAGCCACTGCTAAACTCTTCTTTGAACGAGTGTGGGTGCACTTTGGGATCCCACAGTCTATCATCTCAGATCGGGACAGTCGGTTTCTCAGCACATTTTGGTCCAGTCTCTGGTCAATGCTGGACACCAAACTCACGAAGTCCACAGCCTTCCATCCTCAAACTGATGGCCAGACAGAGGTTGTCAATAGGATGATTGTGCACATTCTGCGCATGTATAACTCAAAGCATCCACGCACATGGGACGAGAGCCTCCCCTATGTTCAGCACAGCTACAACCGAGCTCTTCACAGCTCCACTGGCCATAGCCCTTTTCAGGTGGGTTTGGGATTCCAGCCACTATGCCCCATTGATGTGGCCATGCCACTTGCAGCTACTCACATGAATTCAGCTCATGTCCAGTCCGAAACAGATAAGGCCACCAGCTTCATTGAGCGCATCCAACATATTCGCCAGCAGGTCCATGACATTCTTGAGAAATCAAATGCCAAGTACAAGCAGCGACATGATCAACATCGGGTGCCACACAAGTTTCAGGTGGGCGACAAAGTCTGGTTGCATTTGCAAAAGGAACGCCTTACTGGAGCCTATCGGAAATTGAGACCACTCCGATATGGTCCTTACACCATTACTAAGGCTATGGGAGACAATGCATTTGAGCTCAGCATTCCCCCATTCCTTGGCCTGCACCCAGTGTTCAATGTGGACCGCCTTCGGCCATACTTTCCACCATTGCTAGACACATCCGACATTGCAGAACAGCTCAAACCCACAGAATTAAATCCAGATTGCATGGAACAAGCTGCAACTGATCGGATCATGGACACACAGATCAAGAACACTCGCCAACAGAATATCCAACTGTATCGAGTTGTCAAAGCAGGCCAACTCCTTCAGCAGGGCAAGTGGCTCACCAGGGAACAAGTTCAGCAGAAGTTTCCTCATCTCATGGAGGAGCTCAACGCAATGGGGACCATTGCTTCCTAAGGGGGGAGGAATGATCCAGGTGGATATTGGTGGCCACCTGCCAAGTCCACCTGGACCCCCACCATTGTCTTTCTCAGCATTTTCAGTTTCCTTAATTGTAGCACAGTTTACTATTTTTAGCAGTTTTTCGGGTCCTGAACTTCCGGAGCCGTTTTGAGGCCCTAAACGACGTTTTTTTGGGAATCTGGGGCAACATGGGTCCATGGACCGATGTTGCCTCCCAAAGTGGTAGTACTCGGATAGATCTTTCTAACGAGCTATCGTACGCGTCAAACGGAGATCGTATGCCAAAGTTACGACCCCGGGAAATTGATGTACCAATTTACCCAAACGGGGCCCACAATTTGGCGTTTCATCTTCTAGGGTTAGGTTTCGGGATGTGAAGGGTTTTCCATTGTTTCTCAACAATAAATAGGCCTTCGAGCCTCATTGTAACGGAGTTTTTTTAGAACAGTTCAGAGGCATGTAGCCATCACATCTCTTCTCAGAGATAAGCTACCATCGCCCTAGCTGGTTTATTTCCATTTCTGGTTGTAAGCATATTTCAGTATTTTTCATTAATGAAATGAAGTATTATTTCCGCTGCATCTTTGTGTATATGGTTATCTCTGTAATTTGTTGCGTTCCTGTTTAAATCTGGATCAACCTCCTTTACATTACACAAATGAACAATTCTTGGATGATACAAATGAGAAGACTTCCTTTCTATATATAGGAGTCTAAGGGGTCATAATATAATCAGAGCCGACATAACAATAATAATGTAAGGGAACAATAATAACAATATGGGGACTACATGGGCACAACAATATAATAATGGGGTTGTACTAATAACAATAAGGGGTTACACTAGTAGTATAGGGACCTAACATGCCCCTCTCCTTCAAAAAGTATTGTCCTCAATGCTTGAGTAGTTCTTGATGCTCTTGTATAAAATTCTTGTCCTCCCATGTGGAACCTTCAGCGTGTAAGTTCTTCCACTTGATGAGATACTCTGAAATTGATCGATTTCGTAGTTTTCGGGTTCTTGTTTCTATGACTGCTTCAGGTTCCAATATGATTTTCCCTTCCTTGTCAAGTTCTCACAATACTGTTTGAACTGGGATCTTCTGCAACTTTTGAATGAGTTCCCACTCCTTTGGGCATATGGATATCTGTAAGGCTTGATGTGTGGAGGAACACTTCCTAGAATCAAATGAATAGCATGATCATGATCACGAATAGGTGGGAGGCCTTTGGGAGTCTCAAATACCTTGGAATGATTGTCCAAAACGTTTTGGAGATCTGGAGAAAAACATGATTTCGATGTGGGATCTTCTAGTGAACACAATTGTGCAATTACGCCCTGTTTTTCTTTATTTAGAAGCTTTATCATGCTGTTAGAGTTGATTATCTTTCTAGTTTTCCCTTCAATACCCCTCAATTCAACTTCCTTTCCTTCCCAAAAAAATTTCAAGAAAAATTTCTTGAAAATTAAAAGCTATCGTACCCAAAGATTGTAGCCATTGTACTCCTAGTAAAACATCAGCACCACCCATTGGAATAGAAAGCATTGGGCTATTCAATACATATTATCCCATGGATAGCTTGATATTATGGCACTTTCCAGAGCAATTTATGGTTCCTCCACTTGCAACCATCACTTGACACTCTGGTGTTGTATATAGGAAGTAATTAAATTCCTTGGCCATCTTGCAATGAATAAAATTATGCGTAGTGCCCGAATCAATCAACACTATTACCTTTTTCTTCTTGATATGTCCTTCTATCTTGATAGTTTGAGGAGTGGTAATTTCTTCCAATGCATTACAAGATATGGTCGTATTGATTTCTTGAGACTCGATGTGATCTTTCAATTCTTGAACATTTTTCTTCTTGATATGTCCTTCTATATTGATAGTTTGAGGAGTGATAATTTCGTCCAATGCATTACAAGATATGGTCGGATTGATTTCTTCTTTCTCGATGTGATATTTCACTTCTTGAACCTTTTTCTTCTTGATATATCCTTCTATCTTGAGAGTTTTAGGAGTGGTAATTCTTTCCAATGCTTTACAAGATATGGTCAGAATCATTTCTTCTTTCTCTGGGGTTCGTTCCCGGTGTATATACTCTTCTTTTGACATTTCTTGATCCTTTTCTTCCTCCTCTCCATAATCAATGTAAAATAATTTCTTCTTAGCACACTTATGACCTTTAATGTATTTGTTATCACAATTGTAACAAAGCCCTTTTTCTCCTTTTTCCTCCAATTGTTGTGGTGTAACCCTTGCAAGTTGTGGAAGGCTAGGAGAAACAACACTTCCATCTTTATAGTTGTGAGGGGTAGACTTCCTTGTTGCCATAATTTTGCTTTCCACTTTGTAACAAAGCCATTTTTCTCTTTTTTCTTCCAATTGTTGTGGTGTTGGTCTAAAGAAGGTGTTGCTCTTTGTATCCTCATAATGTGCTATCATTTCCTCTGTGAAAATTGACCACGTAACAAGTTGTTTACGAGAACAAAGCCCTTTATACCATAAAAATTGGTCTGGTTGTAAATATGAAGATGCAACACATACCTTTTGTAACAATGGTACACCATGTAGATCAAAATATTTCTCCATCTGTAGTATCCAATTTACCGGATCCTCGCCATCAAACTTCCTCATCTTGATTTTAGGAGCTCAATATTGAAACGACTGTAACTCTGTAATTTCAGATCTCTAAGTTCTGAAATTTCTTCTTGAAATAGCTCTGTGAGTTCTCTTTCTAACCCCGCAAGTGTGATCAGAATTTGATTATCCAAGAAAGAGTTATGCCAAATCTCCCAAGATGACCTGATTATAGACGTTTCCAGAAGACCGAAATTGTATGAAGTGCCACGTGTCACTGTTTTGACCTTAATATCTGAAAAATATACATAGGAAACTACAGTCTGTCCTCTTTCTGCAACTTCTTACGAAATTTCAATCTGATGCTCGAAACAAAAGTTATGACTATTTTCCCAAGGTCACCTATTTGGAATGTAATCCAGGAGTCTACAAAAAGGTCAACTTCCTCAGATAACATCTCCGCAAATATAGTGCGAAAAGCTCTGAAATTCAGAACCGAGGTTCAACACGATTTTGTCTCAAATGGGTTTTTTGTTTCGCTTCTGAAACGTCATACAAAAAAAGTTATAACGAAAATTCCACGATGACCTATTTGGAGTAGCGAAACCATAGAATCCAAAGCTCTGATACCAAATGTTATGGAACCAGCTCAAAAAAAGATAGAAAAGATAGATGAACGCCTTAGAAATAAGCCTCTTCGAGGAGGAAACCTTCTTTACATTACACAAATGAACAATTCTTGGATGATACAAATGAGAATACTTCCTTTCTATATATAAGAGTCTAAGGGGTCATAATATAATCAGAGCCGACATAACAATAATAATGTAAGGGAACAATAATAACAATAGTGGGCTTCTATGGGGCACAATAATAACAATATGGGGACTACATGGGCACAACGATATAATAAGGGGGTTGTACTAATAACAATAAGGGGTTACACTAGTAGTATAGGGACCTAACAGTCTGTGTGCACTTTGGGATACCAAGGAGCACCATTTCAAACAGGGATACTATTGATTTGGGGTAGCATCGGATGTGATCTAGTCCTCAAATTTTGCAGGGAGGATTGAGCACATGTATTCCGAAGAACCCGTAAAGCATTTTGGGAAATTCCACCCACAAGTGATTTTATTAAAATAATTAATATTTTTAATGGGGTTCCTAAATCTAAACTTAGGAAAATTAAAATATTAATGGGTATTAATCTAATCAGGGGTGAAACTTCTAGAAAAAGCCACGAATCAATCCAAAATGATCTGAGTCTTTGATTATGATTTAATCTAGGCTGTTGGTTGCCCAATAGGAAGATATAAGAAGGGGCTTGAGGTTCATTTGGAAAACACACCACGCAAATACTCAATTACCCAAGTAAAATTGATTTTCTCACTGGTCGAAGTTTGGCAAGGGAAAATCAATTTAGAGCGAGAGTTGTAAGTGGAGGAGATACAGAGAGGGTTCAACATTAGTCAAGGAGACAAGGACGAAGACGCAAAGTAGTAGAAGGATAACGTTGGGCAGATTGATGCTAGTAGAGGTAGCGCTAGCTGGAGTGATGTAGACATTGCACGGGCTAGTCCAAAGGTAAGAGAAAGTGACGCTGGGCAAGACAAAGAGACACAGAGGGTGGAGGAACCTCCCTCTCGGGTCAGATACTTGTTCAGGAATGTCTGCAAATATTTTTCAGAAAGCCTTGTTCTATACTGCTGGGTGTAATTTGTACATGTTGATTTTTGCTGAAGAATAATAAAACCCTCATCTGTTGCACTAGTTTTCCCGCAATGGGTTTCTCTAGGGACAATTTTCCAAAAATAACTGTGTCATTGTGTTTGTATATGTGCTAGAATTTTACTTACATTTATTTCATGCGATGTTTTAATTGTGAAGGCTGCGGTAGAATATGTGTCGATATTTGTTGTAAGAATACAATAGATAACTTATTTATGAGGTAATAAGTAGAAGAAATCATATTAATCACTGTAGTAGGATTTCTTTGTTATAAATTTTCACATGCTATCAGAGCTACAGAGAAGCAGAAGAGAGAAGTCAGAGAATCCAAGGTTGAGAAAAGAAGGGAATTCAAAATTCCTGCAAGGGAAAAAATTCAAATCTCCTAGAGGATTACACTATTCAAACCAAAGAGATTGAATTTCGTGGGAAAATTCTCTCTGAGTGAGCTGATAGAGAGGTAAGTATTTTCTAATCGAAATTTATCAGTGGTAGAAGGGACAACGCATTAGAAGATTCAACAAGGAGCATTATTTTAGGTGGGACGCAGTTTTTCCTACAGCAGTTGCTGGGATAAGTTAGCATCATAATTGACACAATATGGATACTCAAGGTGTCTCAGATTTATCTACTAGATTACTAGATGAAGAATTAACATGCCTAGCTAATTCAACATCAGCGGATGTTTGGTACATTGATAACAGGGCTTCAACTCATATGACTGGAGTACGAGAACATTTCTCGAGCTATCAAGAAGAACAAATGAACTTCCAAATAACTATGGGAAACAAAACGAAATGTACTCCAGTAGGGAGAGGCACCATAGCTTTTCAGACGGAAGCAGGGACCAACATCTGAGCCACCAATGTTCTGCATGTGCCAGGATTAGGAATGAATTTAATTTCAGTGTCCCAGTTATAGGACAAGGGATATGATGTATACTTCATCAAGAAGAAAGTATACGTTAAGCATCCAAGCTGGAAGAAGAAAAAGAAAATTGGGGTTCGAAGCAAAAAGTTGTACAGGTTGCAGCTCGAATCGCTAATGGCACATATAGGCAGAAACTATAATGGTGAGAAGGAGTGAAATTAATTATGGCACAGGTGAATGGGGAACCTACACCATAGAGCACTAAGGATGCTCAGAGAGACTGTTACAGGGGGTACGAGTCGTAAGTAGCGAACATGATGAATTGTGAAGAGGATGTGTGCTAGGAAAGTACATTAAAGCAATTTTTTCCAGAAGTAACAATAGAACAAAGGATGTATTAGGATTAATACACTCAGATATCTGCGGTTCTATGTCGACAAGGGCTCTTAGTGGTGGCGAATACTCCGTCACTTTTATCGATGATCACTCTAGAAAAACCTGGATCTATTTCTTAAAGATGAAGGATGATGTCTTTGATAGTTTTCGAGAGTTTAAGGATCTTGTTGAAAATATGACAGGGAAAAAGGTAAAGGTATTGCATTCAAATAATGGTGGAGAATATACAGACAAATATTTCATAGATTTCTACGCAAAGAAGGGCATCAAAAGAGAGTGGACAACTCCATATAATCCGGAGTAGAATGGAGTGGTAGAACGAAAGAACCAAACTATTATTGGGGCAACCAAAGCCATGTTCTATGATTAGGATCTACGTAAGTATCTGTGGGAAGAAGATTGCAACACAACAATATATATCCATAATAGAACTCCTCATAGAGCAATGGGGAAGAGAACGCCCGAAGGAGTATTCACAGGGAAGGAGCCGAAAGTCAGCCATCTTAGGATATTTGGAAGCGTGGATTATTGCCACATTCTAGACGAGAAGCACAAAAAACTGGATCAGATTTCAGAAAAGGGGTATCTCGTAGGATAAAAAGAGACATCAAAGGCATATAAAATCTACATTCTAGGCAACAGGAAGATTGTAGTAAGACGGGATACAAAGTTCATGGAAGATAGAGCTTTTAGGAAATCTCGTGAAATGCCTATAGAAGATCAGTCAGGTGATGTTATGTTAGTCCAAGAACAACAGGGGCATCAAGAAGGATAGATAAAAGAGCATACACCTGGGTCAAGTACAGTGACCAGTACCAATATTTCCTCAAAGGGAGGAAATGTAGATGCTTCTCAACAGACGGAACAACATGATCAGGAGGATGAGTTGGTTGAGCCTCCCACCACCAGTGGTAGAACGAGAAGAGAGGTGTGGAAGACACTGAGGGACACAGAGGAGTTTGTTGGAGCTCCTAGAGCCGAGAAGAGGCAACGCAGACAACCAAATATATACCAAGCAATGGTAGCTCAGGTTGGAGAACCCTCTAGCTTTCAGGAATTTGTTCAACACAAAGTATGGGTGGATTCCATGGTGGAAGAGTACAACTCCATCATGACGAATGATGTCTGGGAACTAGTACCTAGACCAGAAAATATATCAGTTATAGGATCACGATGGATCTACAAGATCAAGTATGTTGCAGACGTAAGCATAGAGAAGTACAAGGCAAGGTTCGTAGGCAAAGGGGTATGCTCGGTAAGAAGGGATAGATTATGAAGAGACCTTCACCCCAGGTGCTTGTTATACCTCTATCAGATCTGTTATATCCTTAGCAACTCAAACGGGATGGGAGATTCACCAGATGGATGTCAAGACAACATTCTTGAACAGAGTGATAGAATAAGAGGTGTATATAAAACAACCCAGAGGCTTCGAAACTCATGAGAAGAAGTCTCATGTTTGCAGGTTAAAGAAAGCACTCTACGGGCTCAAGCAGGAACCTAAAGCATGGTATGGTCGAATTGATAGTTACTTGCAGCAGCTGGGATTTGTCAAGAGTGATGTTGATCCAAATCTCTATTATTTACTAGTAGAGAATGAGCCACTTATTCTGGTATTATATGTAGATGACCTGTTCCTAACTGGATCATCTAGGCTCATCCAAGACTGCAAGAAGAATCTTGAAGTCGAATTCGACATGAAGGACTTGGGATTGATGCATTATTTTTTAGGGTTGGAAGTTTGGTAGAAGAATGGGGAGATCTTCCTTGGACAAGGAAGGTATGCTACAGAGGTTTTGAAGAGATTCAGAATGCAGGATTTCTGACCCATGGCTACTCCCATGATCACCAACTGGAAGAAAATAGATGCATCAGAGGATAAAGAAGTAGATCCCACCTTGTACAGACAACTCATTGGGTCGCTTATGTATCTGGTCAACACTAGGCCAAACATTTGTTTTGTTTTCAACACTCTTAGTCAGTTCATGGTGGAACCAAAAAGGGTGCATTGGGAAGCAACAAGACACATACTTAGGTATGTACGTGGAACAATCGAATATGGGTTGAAGTACTCTATATGGGATGATATCAGCTTGAATGGGTTCAGCGATGCAGATTGGGCAAGTAATTCAGTAGATCGAAAAAGTACCACAGGGTACTGCTTCAGTGTTGGATCAAGGATGATATATTGGTGCAGCATGAAGCAGAAATCGGTAGCATTGAGTTCAGCAGAAGTAGAATACATGGCAGCTAGCACAGCTATGTGTGAAGCCATGTGGCTTAAAAAATTACTTGTGAGCCTATTCAAAAAAATGATGGAGGCAACCAAGGTTTACTACGATAATCAAAGTTGCATCAAACTCTCTGAGAATCTAGTATTTCATGATCGGTCGAAACATATAGATATTCATTGTCACTTTATCCGAGATTTTGTTCAGTGTGGGGCAGTACAACTACAATATGTTCCCACAGGAGAGCAGGTGGCCGATATACTCACAAAGGCTCTCGGAAGAGCTAAGTTTACTCAGTTCAGAGAGCAGTTGGGTATGGTTGAAAATTCGTTTCAATAGCAGCAACATGTTGCAGTGTAGGGATAGTTGGAAGTGGTAGTGCCAACAACATCACAAATGCAACAATTCAGAGGGAGATGTAGTACATATGTAGCATTGTAAGCGATAGTGTCAAAGGTAGTAGTACAGTTGTAGTAGCAATGCAGTAGTTGGTGGATAGCATGTCAGATATCAACAACGCAGAGGACGATGCTTCAGAGTCAGAGTAGTATGCAGTAGCAGGATATTGCTAGAGCACATTCCTCGCTAAGAGGGAGCGTTGATTTTGGGTAGTATCGGATGTGCTCTAGGCCTCAAATTTTTTAGGGAGGCTTGAGCACATGTATTCCAAAGAACCCAAAAAGTGTTTTGATAAATTCCACCCACAAGTGATTTTATTAAAATAACTAATATTTTTAATGGGTTTCCTAAGTCTAAACTTAGGAAAATTAAAATATTAATGGGTATTAATCTAATTAGGGATGAAACTTCTAGGAAAAGCCACAGATCAAGCAAAAAAGATCTGAGCTTTTGATTATGATTTAATCTAGGCCGTTGGTTGCCCAATAGGAAGATAAAAGAAGGGGCTTGAGGGTCATTTGGAAAACACACCAGGTGTTAGCGCTTGAAATTTGCCTCAGGCTGAGAAAGGCAAAATCCAAGGCAACATCAAACCACTTATCCTCGTAGCTAGCCCTACGGGGACAGGAGAGGGCTCTCTCCGGGTCTATCTCGGCAAAGATCTTCAACAGGCAGAGATAACCAATAAAGAACACTGATTTTAGGCTAGTAAACTGATAAAAAAGGTTTGATTTGGGATTTTTATGGTTTTGGTGGAAAGTTGGGAAAGGCAATTCTGGGTGCGGGGATCGGACACAGTTTTTGCAGGGGGTTCTTTGGGGCAAGGTAGGAGACTGTACTGATGCCTTTGAATTAAGTGAATGGATAGAAATGACCGGTGAGGAGCTAAAGAGAGCAAGAAACCTTCAAGAGTTCTTTTTAGACAGATGAAAACATAAATATTAAGCAAACCTAAAAGCAGAGCATGACAATCATGAATTCTACTTTAACACTTCATTTGCCTAATTTGCAGAAGGAAAAGTAAGAATATGAATCACATAACAAACTTACAAGTACAAAGAGAAACACACCATCAATACATGTAACCACAGGAATCCCAAAAAGGACTGCAAAACCCTGGTCTTTCTTCCTTTGCCAAAATTGCAGAGATACAATGAGTAATACAATAGAGCTTCTCCCTCAAGATTCCAACCATGAAAATGACCAAGAAAGTACATAATATAGGCAATATAACACCTTTACTTGCCTCTAGGGGTTGAGCTCATCCTTCTAGGAGCTGTTTCAAGCAATTCTAAACTGAGCACTAAAATCTAGGCAGTCAAAACAACTTGCCTCTATAAGCTAGGAAACCAATTCATTCATTAAATGTTTGCTATTTCATGAATGAATCTTCTAGAATAGGTAAATAAGTGTCATATCAACATGAAAATACATTAATTACATCAAAGAGGGTGAAAAATCCCATCCCAAGTCAAAACTGGCCAA
The DNA here is from genome assembly GCA_031772625.1 of Pinus tabuliformis. Lineage (NCBI taxonomy): Eukaryota > Viridiplantae > Streptophyta > Pinopsida > Pinales > Pinaceae > Pinus > Pinus tabuliformis. The sequence continues at coordinate 528,872,655 of CM062818.1, forward strand.
AGCTGGGTGAATTCCTGAGCTGTAGGTGAAAAATTGTGAAAATTGCCCAACAGGTCGCGCCCTAATCCTGATATGTCGCGCTTCTTTGGAGCTGCTTTTGAGGCATTTCCAGGTGTCCAAATGAGGCAAAAGTGGTCTCGTTGGAAAGGTCTGGATGTCTACTTTCCAACCCAAGTGGAATTTTTGAATTTGGTGGCCATTTTCCCCTCCAAAATTGCAATCTCCCAAGACTGCTTCCTGTTTGTCAAAAAGATGGCAGAAAGTCAATTTTTGCATGTTTTTTGACCTTCTGGAGGCTCAAAACTTGATGAAATCTCTTGGTAATTGCTGAGCAGGTGTATCTTTGCATGAAAAATCCAAAAATGCTGAGTTTTCCCAAAATGAAGTTGCCCATCGAATAGGTCGCGCGCGGCGCGCGACCTGTCAGGGAGAAAAACCTGTTTTTTGCCCAAAAATTCATAAGTGACCAAAAATGCTCAATTTTTTTTGAAATTTGTGCTGTAGTGAGGTCATTTAATATCATGCTCCTTCAAGGAAGCCTCAGCCAAGATGTGGAGGGGATCGGGCCTTCTCCATCGTTTTAGTGCCTTGGCCAACCGCCCTTGAATCACCTTCATTTTCGCCTTGCATACGTGCATTCGGGCCCAATAGTGGTTTTTCATGTTTCGGAGCAGGTCCTTATCTTTGTTGGATTTAGCCAGCAGTCTCTCCAAATGAGCATTAACCCGGAGAAGCATAGCCTCTCGCTCAACGGGTACCAAATCGCCGGGTCTCTTTCGAGCCAAGTTGCGGTCCTCATGGATCCTTCGCAACTCATCTAGAGTGTGCTCCTCCTCAAGTTGCTTGTTGCGCTGCTCCAAGTAGGTGATGGTCCAATTTGCCATGTCCAATCTTTGCTGCAATGAGTCATTTTCAGCTCTAAGGTGCTGAATGATCTCCTTTGACTCTAGGCTAGGAGAAATGATGTCAAGATCAACAACCTCTATGCCTGGAACACCTGATGGTCCCTCATCAATCTTGGGTTGTTTGCTTCTCTCTGGTACCTGTGCTGCTGAAGAAGGCGAGGCCCCTTCCACCTGGTGTGGAGATAACACTCGTTGAGCTGATGAAGAAGGCGAGACCCCTTCCACCTGGTGTGGAGAAAATACTCGCCAAGCTGCTGCAAATAAAGCCCTGTGGCCTCTCTGATAGGTGACCAATGGAGGAGAGCTGACATGTCTAGTCTCAGGGATATCATGCTGCTGTGATGGTCCTCCCTCCTCATGAACAATCTCAGGATGTGGTGGTGGTGCTGTGAACAACTCACGAGAGATAAACTCCTCCCATGGGATACCCTGCTGAGCCAACTGATGCATGACCACAAGCTGGATCAAACCATAATGATAAATGCTCCTGTGTTGCTGTGTTGGGCTCCTTCTCTGCACCAAGGGCACCATCCTCTCAATATCTCGGCACATGAACCATGGTATGTTCATCATTCGTGCCCGTGTGAAATGCATCAACAAACGAATATGGTACGAATACAAATATGCAAACCTGCCCTCACAGGTGAAATAGAGCATGATGAGCCTCATCAAGGGAGCATACTCATCCCTCAAAAATCTGAAAGGAAACATACCAGTTATGGACCTCATGTAGGCAGGTTTAATGAAGGGCTCATACTGAAATCTGTCCAACACTTTGCGTTTGTTCCACTCTTCTCCCACATTTGGTATTCCTGTTGCTTGAGCAATACTTTCAGATGACAATATAAAATCCACCCCTGCAAGATTTACATGCCCATTATGCAAATGCAAAACAAACAAGCAAGCCAATTCCCTATGATGCTGAATTTGAGAAATCCTCTCGCAAAATTCATAACATGAGAGGTAGCGGAAACATGTGACCGCAAGTGGACAAGCTTGCAAATCGGTCAAAGAGGTGGGCTCCTCTCTCTTATGGTGACCACTCTTACCACCCCTGTGAGGCCTCCTTTGTATCTCAATTTCTGGTGTTGACTCACGGTCATCACTTTGCTCATAGTCGGTTTCAGTTTCTGACATGGTTTCAAGAGCAAAGTGGCTGAAATGTACTGCTGCTTCTGCTCAAATGACCTGCTGCTTTTCCCTGTTTGTAATGCTGCTTCAAGGGGACAAATAATACAAGGGAGATGTTAGGGAAGGGAGACTTCTAGGGGAATTAGGGAAAATACATGAAAAAGGGAATTAAGGAAAGGAATCATGACATATACAACATCATACCATTATCATTGTAAAGGTTTTATGGGAGGTAGAGTTTAGGGTTATATTATTGATTTTTTTTTTAGGAATAGGGGTAGGGTTTTAGGGCTTTTGGTATTTTTGGTAGGGAGATTAGGTAGAAATGATATAGGAGGTGGTAAAGGGAAGTGGAAAAAAGTGAGGGTGACAAGGATGACCTTGAAACAACAAACAAACCATAGTTCTACAAGCATTTTGACATTTTTAAAGCAAATATACATGAACCTCTCATTTCAACTTGATGGCATTAAAACACATTTCCCATGCTCATTTTCTTTATCAAGCAAAATACTTTGATGATCAGAGGCCTACCTGCAATCTTGAAGAATTTTGGGGTCGTTTGGGAGTTTATTGGCGATTTTTTGTAGATGAATTCCCAACAGGTCGCGCGCAGGTGCTGACAGGTCGCACGCGCCCAACAGGTCGCGCTAGTGTATTTTCCTAACTGGATGAACCCCCCTGACAGGTCGCGCGCAGGTATTGACAGGTCGCGCGCGGGCTCTGCTTGTAAATTTTGCTCAATTTCTCTCCAAATCGCTCTTCACTATTGCTTTGAGGCAAATGATGATCAAATAGAGGGAGAGAGGGGCTTTATAGGCTTGATTTAAATTAATTTCTCCTCAAACCCTCTTTCTAATGTTTTTAACTTGACACTTTTTCAAAATTTAAATGCTACTGACTTTATGGTTTCCTTTTGTCCTGAAATTGGTTGAGCTGATGCTTTTTCTTGAAAATTTTTGCAGGGATAGCTTCTGAGGAATCTTAGCAAAGGGGACCAGGGTTGCATGCTGACTTTCAAGGAATTTTGAATTTTTACAATTTTTTACAAAATTTTGAGAAAATGACCTTGGGCTTTAAAAACAGGGTTTTTAAATCCAAGGTAAAAATTAGCTGTACAAGATGAAATCTTTTAAAGAAACACTTTGATAGTCCTCCCTCTGGCCTGTTGGGCATTTATTGACTTTTAAAGACATGACCTCAAAGACAAATTGGACCTAAACCCTAAACCTAGGACTTTGACCTCACGACAAGACAAGGAACCTTGAAAGAATTTATAGACTGAAACAACTTGATCCAGCAGTGCCAAGAGGGGAATAAAGACACCAGCTCCTCCATCAGGGTTATGGCATGCCTAATGGAATGCAATGAAATGACACTGATGAGACACCTACTTATGCAAATGCAAAGAGTTTTGATCCCTGATGGAGGGCTACTAGACCGACTCTAACACCAGGTAGATACTCGGTTGCCCAAGTGAAATCATTTTTCTCACTGGTCGAAGTTCGACAAGAGAAAATCGGTTCATATGGAGAGTTGCAGGTGAAGGAGAGACATAGAGGGTTCAACATCAGTCAGGGAGACAAAGACAAAGACGCAAAGCAGTAGAAGGGACAAATTTGGGCAGATTGACGCTGGTAGAGGCAACGCTGGCTGGAGTAACACAAGCATTGCGCAGGCCAGTCCAGAGGCCAGAGAATGTGACGTTGGGCAAGCCAAAGAGACGCAGAGGGTGGAGGAACCTCTCTCTCAGGTCAGATACTTGTTCAAGAATGCCTGTAAATATTTTTCAGAAAGCCTTGTTCTATACTGCTGGGTGTAATTTGTACATGTTGATTTTTGCTGAAGAATAATAAAACCCTCATCTGCTGCATCGGTTTTCCCGCATTGGGTTTTTCCAGGGACAATTGTCCAAAAATAACTGTGTCATTGTGTTTGTATATGTGCCAGAATTTTACTTACATTTACTTCCTGCAATGTTTTAATTATGAAGGTTGTAGTAGAATATGTTTCAATATTTTCCGTATGAATATAGTTGATAACTTATTTTTGAGGTAATAAGTAGAATAAATCATATTAATCACTGCAGTAGGATTTCTAGTTTAGAAATTTTTAGAGATACAAGATTTCTTAGTGCATTATGGACTACATTGAGGGAGAATATGGACACAAAGTTGAAAAGATCTACAACATTCCATCCACATATGGATGTGAAGACAAAAGTAGTTAAAAGGACTTTGGTGCAAATTCTAAGGGGATACAACCAGAAGCATCTGAAGACCTAGGATGAAAATCTGGTTTATATACAACATTCTTACAACAAGCAGTCCACATTTCTACAGGAAAGTCCCTATTTGAGACTTGTTTTGGATATTTTCCACCTTCGCCTTTGGATATTGCATATGGGAAACAAGGACGAGTGGAGGAAGATATTAAAGGAGATGCTTTGACGGCTGGAATTTTTATAGAAAAGATCACGCATATCCATCTACAGGTACAAGAAATACTCCAGAAGTCACAGGAGAAATATAAGGCCAGGCATGATTAGCACATAACAAAGAAGTCATTCAAGGTGGGAGACAAAGTATGGTTACAGTTGAACAAGGAGAGGTTGCAAGGACCTGGTAAGAAAATCAAGGCTTTGAGGTATGGTCCCTTTGAGATACTGGAAAAGGTGGGTGATAATGTCTATCGACTCATTTTACCACCATATATGCGCATTTACTCAGTTGTGAATGTAGAGAATTTGAAACTCTATGAGCCTTCCATGCTAGATCAGGAAGAGGAACAAGTCCTACATTCTATGGAGGATTTGGCACCAAATGCTCAGGCAAAGTTGACAAAAGATACAGTTTTGTAGAAGAGGTCCAAAACTACAAGACAGGGGCAACATGACCTTTGGCAGATTGGGTTGAAGGGACAACTTCCAGGCAAAGCTAAATGGTACACCAGAGAGAAGGTGGAGGAAAAATTTCCTCACCTCATTTAGTAGAAGCTTTTGGGGACCAAAAGCCTCCCAAAATGGGGAGGTGTGATCCAGATTGGATCATTATATTGTTTGTCATCCATCTCAATGCATTTGGAGTGGAAAAAGTGGAGGAATCAACTCACGTAATCGCTTTTACCGACGGGACCCAATTTGACGAAACAAGGTCTGAAACCTTCTGGGAGTGTTTTGAGGCATCAAACGACTTTTTTTGGTGTAAAATTTTGTCGCTTTAGTGTCATACTATTTCATTCTATTCTACACACAAAGATATTTCCAACAACACAAGAAGCGCGCCAATTAGAGTCTGCATGCAAAATTTATGTCACTCATAAGTTGACCTTCATGTTTTCACACCTATAGTTCGGGAGCCCTGTCAGCCCCCATATTTCATGGAAAAGGGGCTAGCCACATGTTTTTGATGTAAAAGAATCAAGAAGATTCTAATTTGTAACTCTAGTTTACAGTTGATGTAGTCAAACCTAACCCCTAGTAGGTTATCGAGTTGCATTATAACCGAGCCACTAGGAGGAAAAGGCATTCAATTCTTTTGAGAGCATTTTGTTCCATAGCTGAGCAAAGATAGCCAGGAGAGATAGGAGGTAGAGCACACAAAGAGGATCTATGCACTGTAGCAACCCATGGGCCATAAGCATCACTTCTTTGTACTTGCAACCATACTTCCATACAAAGAAAGAGAGTAGAGCAACCTCACCTTCCAACTGGGTTTTTCTCCCAAAAGGGTTTTCCAAAGAGCATATTTTGTGTCTTATGTGTGTGTGTGAGAACTTATTTTGTCGTTCTCTACTTTTCCGCATAATTTATATTCGCATGCATGAACTAATTATAGTCAAGTTTACAGATCTTAAATTTTAATAAAATTGTAATAGTGTAGAATTTTGGATTTTTAATATAATAATGTCATATATGTTGTGACGAATTGTCGAGTGGAATATCCACAACAGTTTACAGATTAAGTTCACATGCTCGAAAGGTATAACATGATGATTTAGTGTGGTGGCTTAGTAGCACATCAAGCCCTCGTCGTGGGGAGGTGACATCCTTATCATCCACACCACCTATTTGCTCCCTTCTCACTCGATATGAAGGGGTTTATTGCGCCGAGAGGTGCTCTCCAACCCAATATGGAAGAGATGTTGTAAGTTTATGTTACGTAAACATTTTGACAGAGTGAAATTACATAACAATAAAAATACAATTAAAAAAATAAATAAATACAAAAATAAAATTAATAACTATAATTATTAATTAAAACATTTTTGCTAGGTCAAATTACATAAAAATAAAAATTAGATAGAGAAAAATTAAATTAAATTAATAATTAGAATCATCAATTGTGAATGATTAAACCAGCCTAGATCCATCTTAACTCATGTTTTATTATGTTATAGAAACATTTTGACTCAGCCAAGATAAAATAAAATAAAATTAACTCCATGTTAAAATAACTAGTTTGTTGGGTAGTTAAGGTAAGTTTGAGATAAAAATAAAAATAACCCTTAAAGGAAAGATTTTTATTTATTTTATTATTATTAAAGCATAATATATTTTTTAATATATTAATTTTTAACATTTCAATTTTATGTTTTTAAACATTTATTTTAATTTTTAATTATGAGTTTTTATAACTTTTTGTTTTATTTGACTTTCTAACATATTATTTTGTATTTTCCTTGGAATTCTTTGGAGCATTTCGACATTATTTATTTTTTGTTAGATCATATCCTCCATCCATGTCATGATGATGAGCCACAATACGAGGTTCAAAACGTATCATTATGAATTAGAAAAATCTGAATTCAAAAAAAAAAAAAAAAAAAACCTATGTTAAAATACAAATTCTAGGTTATTATTTTTTAATTAATTTTTGTTGGGTAGTTAAACTTTAAAGTAGTTACCAGTGATTTTTCAGCTCCAGGTTTATGAGAATGCATGGTATTTCCCATGATATTCATGTGGAATATAGTCTATTTAAAGGGGGGAATTAAACTAGCCTAGATCTATCTTAACTCCGGATCTGCCCAGCGTGAGAAAGGTCAACTCTTTTTGCATCTTAAAATATTTACATTTCAAAAAAATTGATCTCTCTATACACTTTGTAAATCCAAAATTAAAATAAATTTAAATTAATGTATAATCTTATACATGTAATTTTAAAATATATATTTTTAATCATTTATATTTTTAATATATTATTTTATATATATATATATATATATATATAATTTCATTTAAATCACTTTTGACTAACACTCTCCATTGGGAAGGCAAGGTTACAATTATTTTTACTCTTATAAATATAATTTCATTTAAATCACTTTTCACTATCACTAAGCATTGGGAAGGCAATGTTACAATTATTTTTACTTCAAAACTTTTGTGAGATAGATATCATCCATAATTTTTTTCTTGGGAATATAAATTTATTACAATATTTGTGAAATAGTTTATATATATATATAAAAGTTTATCCATTATTTAATTAAATTAATAAATATGAAAATAATTTATATTATTATTTTTAATAAAATAGTAACAGAATTAAAAAGATAAATATAAATATTTCTATATAAATTGGAAATACAAAATTAATTATTATTTTAATTATAAAAATATTATAAAATAAAAATATTATAAATTGTTATTTTTTAATAAATTATATATATAAATTATGTGGAGAATAAAACACTAATTATTATTTTAATTATAAAAATATTAAAAAATAAAAATATTATAAATTGTTATTTTTTAATAAATTATATATATATATATATATATGAATGATGTGGAGATTTTTACATTTTACATCAGTTTTTTCTATTCGATCCTGCACATAATGGAGGGGAATGAGTGTTGACCAAAAAATTATAATCAAATTTGAATTGAGGAAGTGAAATTAAATTAAAAGGAGAAGATAACCATTATTGTTTTTAAATTTAAAGGTAGTTATAAAAAAAATTATAAACAAATTTGAATCCATGAATTGAAATTAAATTAAATATGAAGGAGAAGATAACCTTTCTTGTTTGTAAATTTAAAGTGAGTTATAATGTAAAAAATAAATTAAATGAAATAAAATTAATTAAATTAAAAAAAAAAAGATTAAATAATAAAGATTGTATTGAAAAATGATGTAATCTAATTTATAGATGAAATAGTCTTTTTTCATAGGAATTCACTAAAATATAACAATATAATTTCAAGATTTTTTGTTATTTAAAATACAGTTTTGTATGCATAAATGTATTCAGCACTCTGAAAAACCTTTGGGGCACTTGAATTATGCAAATTAAACAATTTAAACTCAAATTTTTAAAAATCTCCGTCAGATTCTGATCAAAATTAGGGAAAAAGGTCATTTCATCTATAAATTAGATTAAGCCTTGAGAAATTAACATTTTAACTTAAAATTTAAATAAATGATTTACAAATATATTTGGTTGGAGATAATTTTTTTAAAGATAAAGAGGAATAATAATTAGTTAAAGAAAGTCATAACAAACTAAAGAAAGAGATGTGAGACATGAAAAAGGAAGAGAGAGATTTAAATTACAAAGAAAGTATATGGAAAAATGATATTCTAGAAGAATTAAGAGAAACACAAATATTGATTAATAATTTTAAAAAATAATATTAAAATTTTAAATGGAAGATCAAAATATTATTTAAAAAAATTAAGAAAATAATTAGATATCATTATAAGATTTTGAATTAAAGATTAAAGAAAATTAGAAAACTACAAAAATAAAAACTATAATGATGAACAATAAGATTAAAAAGGTTAAACATAATGAAAAGAAAGGATTGGAGAAGAAAGGAGCTAAGGACATTTGAATTTAGAATTAATAAGGTTTTTCCTCCCATGCATATATTTTAACCTCAACCCCTAGGTCTAAATTTTTTACTTTCTGTACAAGCTTCATATGCTTTTGATGATGAATGGAGTGTTTATTCTAAATGTTTGACATTAAACATATGTATGTATGTATGGAACAACGAATGTATGTATTTGGCTAAATGTCTACACACACAATATTTTATACTAGGAATATATATATATACTGAAGATCAGCTGTGGGACTTGAAATCAGATTACAAGCCAATTATTTATGTTTCTCTTGGATTGGAAAGAAACAATTAGAGTAAAAAATTTAGCATGTCCAACAAAATCTCCCATAGGGCAGAATTATTTTGACCCCAGAAAATTGCAATACCTTCAAAATGACGCTAGAGAGGCTCTTCGAGAAGGAGAAAATTACAATTCACAGCCTTCATAGTCATGAATTGACACATTTAATTCAATGCACACTTGCAAAGTGCAAAAGAGAAAAAATTAAGAAGTCTGAAACAAATTGCTTCCTAGTTAATGCTTGGTTTGATGAGGAATGCAAAAAGGCAAGGAGAATGTGGAAAGAGTCAAACAAGGACAACATAAAGCTCAAAGCTTACAATCAATTATTAAGCAAGGAAAAGACCGATTTCATGGTTTCAAGGAGGGAAGAACTAATCTTCCTTGGGAATAATAATCCCAAATTATTTTGGAAGGAGCTCCAACCGAAAAAGATACAAATTGGAAATAATATTACAGCTTCTAAATGGTTTGACTATGCAAGACAACTCAATGAGCAGGCTCCCAAGGTTGACCCTCCCCCCTTGGTCAACACTGATACTGAACTCTTCACGGTACAAGAGGTAGAGATGGGTATCAAGAAGTTGGGTGTTGGAAAAAGCAAAAGACTTAACTGAACTCTAAGCAGAATATCTAAAGTGGGGTTCAAAGATTCTTGCACCTCACATTACAAAAATCTTCAACAACATCATACAACAAGGGCTCCCCACAGATTGGACAACTAGTCTGGAAATACCTCTTTTCAAGAGCGGTGACGTCAATAATCCCTCCAATTATAGGACCATCATGATAAACCCTTTGTTTGCAAAGCTATTTGGAAGCATGCTAAAAAATAAAATTAGCAAGTGGGCAGAAGAAAGAGATAAGCGTGCTAGAGGGCAAGCAGGTTTTAGACCTAAACATTCCACAGTTGATCATTGTATAACTTTAAGGCACATCATTGAAAAAGTTTGGGAGAAAAAGTAAGAAGTCTTTTGTTGCTTTGTTGATTTCAAAAAAGCGTTTGACTCGGTTCCTAAGGATAACTTTTGGCACAGAATGGAGGAACTTGGGGTTCCTAAACATTTGAGAGCAGCTGTGCATAGGCTGCATGAAGAGGTGAAAGTCAAAATTAGAACTTCATCAGGCATTTCTGAAAGTTTTAGAAGCGATATCGGGGTCAAGCAAGGTTGCCCACTGTCTCCTACCCTTTTTGGTTTATATATCGATAGCTTGAGCAGTGGTTAAATTCGTAAGGGGGTGATGGTATCTATTTGGGCAAGTTTGTTATAAGACTTCTCTTATATGCAGATGACCTTATTCTGATGGCTAAATCGGCTCTCGGTTCGCAAGAGCACTTCTATCCCTTGAGCATTTTTGTAGAAGTGTCGGGATGCAAGTCAATATTAGCAAAACGAAAGTAGTGGTCTTCTCTAAGAAAAGAAAACATAACCAACATAAGTTCTACTTTGAAGGCAACATTCTAGAAGAAGTTGCGGATTACAAATACCTCGAAATTGACTTCAACAAAAATCTAAGCTGGAATGGTTGTAGAAAGAAAAGAACTTTGGGGGGTTGGAAAGCATTTTATGCTTTTCAAAATAGGTGTAGAGAGAGTTATGGGACTGGAAAACCACTTAAACTCTTTTTGGGCTTCTAGTGATTCTGGTGATTCTCTATGGTTGTGAACTATGGGCTAGCAGTACATCCGACATGCAGTGGAGACAAATTGAGAAAATTCAGAAGCGTTTGATTACAAACAAATTTAAGATTAAAAGTGCAGTTCCTTATGATATCTTGTTAAGTGAAACAGGGATTGCTCCTATTGAAGCAATTGCTATGGTGTGAGTCATAAGATATTTAAAAAAATTGAGCAAATGGAAGAGGGTAGATGGCCTAAGGTTGTCTTTAATGATAGATTGTGCAAGAGCAAAAAAACTTGGATGCAGCAAAATAACAAATGGTTTAGTAAATGGGGTATTTGCTTGAACACGTGTCCCATAAACAACAAAGAGATAAAATCTTTTGTTATGGAAAAATTCCACAAGCATACTTGGGATAAGGAGCTAGGAAGAAAGAAAAATTACTATATTGAAGTGTTTAATCCCACTCATAGTCATCAACCAAAAGCATACATAGAGGCCAATATCTCTTGGAGAGCCAAAATTCTTATTGCTCAGTTAAGGACTAATTCTCATCAACTCCATTGTGAAACAAGGCGCTGGAAAAGGCCAGAGGAAGCATGGGAAGAAAGAATATGCATTTTTTGTTCTTCCAGAAAAGTGGAAACAAAAAAACATTTCATTTTAGAATGTGAGGCTTTGAAAGACAACAAGGAAAGTTATGCAAATATGCTGGCAGCTAGCTCTTGGTATAATCTATTTAGCGAGGGGTTTGTCGAGAAGCTGGGAGCATTTATTTTGAAGCTTCACAGAAAAGGGTCGAATACATCAAGCAGATGAAGAAGCAATCTGTCCCATAAGCTATCTTTAGCCTCGTGGATGTTAAAATTCTTTCTTTCTTCTTTCTTTCTTTCACTCTCAATAACAAGACTCTAAGCCATTACATTAAAGTTCCTCGTGTCATTTGTTGGAATTGAATTTGGGTAGGGAGGATGTCATCATTTCTTCCATCCATCTAAAATAAAGCATACATATTTATTACCAAAATACTAAATTTTTAAATTTATTTTTATATGGATGGTATTTAAATAAATTTATTTATAAATAATTTAATTGATATTTAATCTTATAATATTAATGAATTTAAATAATTTAATCATAAATACATATAAATAATTAAACTATTAAAATATTAATAATATATATGAGAAATAGTAATCAAACTATTTAAATCAATGTAGATTTGTCTTAAATCGTGATTTACCAAGTTTTGAAAGGGATTATGTCTGGAGTTAAAGATGGATCTAAGCTACTCTTTATTTCATAATGGATTTTCTCAAACCCTTAAATAGTCTTAATCATAACAAATTTTATGGACAAATACCATAAGCTATGCAAGACCATGGGTTTGTAATATAATTATTATTTTTTAATTTTTATATTCACTTAGTCACATTATATAACACCTTAAGTAGTGTTCTACAACATCGTTGTCATATTAGACTATAGAGCATAGATGCAATAAAACTAATATCTTAGTTATAAATATTAAGTATTAATAGTCATGATTATACAAAGTTTTAACATATTGTCTGTTAAGTTTATGATTAGAAAGAATAATTGATATCCTCTTCAACCATATTCATGTTATTCATGTTTGAAAATAACATAATAAACTTTGATATAATGATTTCAAATCTTGTTATTAACATCAAGGACCAAAACACATATAAAAATATTTTCCACAAAACAAACAAATTTAATATATATTTTTCCCCACAGAAAAATCACAATTTTATTCAAAAAAACAAAATTACATTTTGCATATGTTAAAAAGCATTCGAGCGGAGCCTTACCTTGTACCCAAAAAAGAAAATGCAAAAAGAAAGAACACTAAACTATTCTTTTCTACTCTTCTTTTTCTCCACTTTTCGCCAACCACAAGAGTTGGGAGTGGAAGATATAATGGCCATTTGATTCTCTTCTACATTTACAGAAGTTTCTTTATCAGAGTCTGAGCTCTCTGATGCATGAATTCTTTTGGTGCCACTCACTTCCTTTTCAGAAATAACCTTTTCATTTTGCTATTGATGAGTTGTAGTCGTTGTTACTTTGGAAGAAATTGGAACCATCAGAACTACCTACTCCACCCCTCTCTTCTCTATAATTTCTTGGGAATTTTGTTCAACAATATTTGTAGTATTATTTGGGGTTTCTTCTTCCTTTGCTTCAACATCTTGTGAATATGAGAACTGCCATCCCTTTGGATTTTGGGCTTGTCTCTTTTTTCTTTTGGGGTCTTTCTTTGCCCGAGGACATGAGTTTTGAAGATGTCCAGTTTGAAGACAAATACGACATCTAAACGCAATATTTTCAAAATATAGACATTAAAACCACTGCAAATTATTATGAATCAAAATAATGTGATCAGGTAAACCTTTACTAAGGTCCACCTCTACACAAATCCTGGAAAAAGTAAAAATTCCTTTTGTGACTCTATCCACATCCACCTTTAAGAACTTTCCCAAAGAATTGTCGATTCCTTCTAACACTTTGTGATGCCAAAAATGCAGGGGAAGATTATGTAACTTTACCCACACCGACATTTGGATACCACCATGGTATTTGCATCAAAGCACAGAAAGCATGGGGTCATAAAAAGACCTGCACTACCCCAAAACCATGGCCCCTCTCTTAATATGTAATCCAAATATCTGGATGTATCAAAATTGACAATAAAAAATCCCTCGAGCATAGGTGAATACCACAATTTTCAATCCAAGTGGAAAAGATCTAGTGATGTAAATCCTCCTTGGGCAAGAAAACATTAAATTTGCATATGACTGCTTTGGAATAAAATTCATAGTGAAGCTCATTTTACCTCTGGCAGGTTTATTGTCAAAGCTGGTACTTGATTCATTTGTTGCACAATGTAGGGACGAAGAATATTGGGGAGGTGATCAATAGTTTTGTGCGTTTCAACCCCTTCCTTTTATCACATCGTTGAAAGAGACTGGAACTTTAGGGTTACTAGATCCAAGACATCCTCAGGTTTAATATGATGGATGAGTCACATTTAATGTCGTAATATTGTAGCTTGGAGTCATCCTGCATTGATTTCCTTGCATAGATCAGACTTTGATATTTTGCTGGATCCCCAACTTTTCTTGAATCTTTTGCTTTAAATATTTCACTAGATCTCTAGCCCAAACCCTTATGATGATGAATTTCCCAACAAGGGATTTAACAAAAAAATGGGAAAATTTCTTTCACTGTCAGCTCTGGGTTTTGGCAGTCAATTTCTCTTCCTACAACCTCAGATCCAGGCACTATAAGGTTGAAAGGATCCATTGATCCACCTAGGCAACTGTTGGAATTTCGCCTCCCTATATTCACTTCTGCCGCCAATCTCCAAATGATAACATGATGTATTTTCCATGAATCCTTGTCTACCCTTCAATTCCAAGGAAAAAAGGAGGCCTAGACATCTGCTAACAGGATCCACTTTGGACATGACATAGTAACCTATCTTCGACATAAAATCTCGCCTATTGTCTCCTAAGAAAAGTTGAAAACTATAAGAAGACACAATGATAATCGAAAATCCGTCGGTGTGAGAGCATGATCTATCACACTGGAGATATGCACGCCGCCTAAGACCCTTCTCTCCTTAAGTTGATTATACCCACTATAGAAGGAATTTGTAGAAGAAAGACGAATTTGGTGTTTTGTGCGAGAAATCCAACGCACGAGGAAGACCTTCCACCATCTTCGATCTAGAACTAAGATCCAAAAAAATAAGTCATCGTATGAAGTGAAAGAAGGCAAAATCTCTATAACAATAAAAACTACACAACAAAAAACCGTAACCCTCATCAATCCATCTTTTCCCCTTGAGATTCCAAATCACTTAAATAGATTATTAATTTTATATAAAATATTTTCTAAACAAACTAATATATATATATATATATATATATATATATATATATATATATATATAACTTTCAAAATTTTAGCTATCAAAAAATATTTCTAACTTCAAAAACTTTAATATATATATAACACTAAACTTACTATGTCGGTTATATATCTATATGAAAACTTACTATGTCGGTTCAAAATTTTACATAATGAAAAGGAATATTTCAAATTTCGAGAGGATACACTCCATTCGTATCTATCGAGACAGTTTAAGCCATGTACCGAGAAAGTTCAAACAGATAGTAATATATCACATGAAACCTACAAGGTTGGAAACTGTATTCAAAGCCTTGTTCGACAGAAATTTGATCGAAAACAACTAAGTGAAAGTTACGTGAATACCATTGTTTGGCTCGTGCGAAAGGATTTAACACTCAGATCTGTGGGAAAGAGAGCAAGAACTGCACAGGATGAGGATGAGGATGAGGATGAGATACGCCAGTAAGGGTCATGTGGAATTGGTAGAAGTTATTAGGCAAGGATGAGTGTTATCAGAAATAGATAAATTGGCCACTCTGCTTTTTTGTGTTTCTGTTTCCATTTGTGTGTTTTTTTGGATCTTTTTGCTGTTACCAAAAATATTTATCTGCCAGCCATTCCAGTCGAGTCCATCTCTTTCATACAGACCGACAGATAAACAGTGGGTATGAAATTGGAAGATTCTCGGGTCAGATGGATCAATTATGGACGAGTCCTTTGCACATTATTAGGAAGGTTGGTCCATTGAGAGGTAACGGCAACAGCCGGTGATGACATACACAGTGCATGGGAGAGCATTCTCAATTTTCACTCAAACTTGACACAGTGAAAGCAAGGATCATTGATTTCCTGAAAGTGATCAGAACTGCATTGATTGATTGCTGCGGGGTAAGAATTGATCCTTTTGTTGCCATTTGTGTTTAGCATCTTGATAGTTGTCATTTCAATAAAATCACTCTATTAGCATTTATGGAATCTGTGATTTTCTCTGTTTGTAGTGTTTCTTCACTGCTGACCACAAGAGAGTGTGTCATTGTTGAGAAGGAAGCCCCAGCTATGGACTACTGAAAAACATATCAAGACTGGTGTGCCTTCCATATGGTGCCCTCTTCTGAAAGTAGGTTTAAACTTGATATTATTTATAGTTCGATATTTTACTGTTTAGAGCATTACATTTCCGCTTATTGGGCATTTGATTAACTATTCGAGTCAATTTAAAGGAAATTTGTCTATTTAAGTCCCATGCATTCTTAGCAACCTAGCTTTTTCTGGAGAGTAGAAGTTCATTCAAAGAGTTGAGGAGAAAAACTGTTATTCACCTTCTAGAAATAAAAAGTGCTTGACTTACACGGTTCTTTGTACACCAAGCACAAGCCCCTGCTCTGCTACCTTCAGGCAAGCAAATAAAGAAGCGTCATGGTTTGGGAGATCATATTTCTGCCTTCCCATTGTGTGCTAATTGCTAAAGATCGTTCGAAGATTAGGAGATATTGCAGTCATCTGCTGTCTTTCTTTATGTTTTTTGACAGTATAGTTTTGACGAATATTAAGCACCATGCAGTAAGCCAATCATTGGCTTACTGCCTTTCCATCTTGTCCATTGGATGAGAATAATGTAATATTCAATGGATAGGATGTAAAGGCCTTATTGTTTGCCATATAGTTTTGGCTTAGCAAACAAGTAATGTTCACCTCAGTTCATTAGGACAGGATTTGTTTAGTAAGAATCATTCAATCAGGTAGAATCCAATTGAATGGGAGAATGTACCCTTCTAGGATATAGACTTTTACTACCATGTAACATCACTTTTAACCTAAGAAACTGGATTCATCCAAATCCCCTATCGTGTCCCAAATCCCACAAATCGGACACGATTAGCTAGGTGTCCCAATGAGCATGTCTGACATGTCTTGGAGGGTGGGATTCGAGGGACATGTGAATCCCGACAATGTGTCCTGATTTCGGGACACGTGTCCCCTAAAAAAGTGTGTCATGCAGCTAATAAATCCCGATTTGGACTCATTTGGCACTCATTCTTGAGTGTGTCTTCTGTTGTGAGTGTGCGGGAGCTTGTAGCAAAGGGTTTGAGAGCATTTTGGACGTGATTCAAGTGATAGGTAAGTGCATTTTGTTTCTATTTTTTTGCATTTTAATTACAGCGGTTTGAATGTGCATTTTTTTTACAAGTTTGTGCATTTTTTCTTTATTTTTTTCTAGCATTCATGGCTCAATCAAGGGCAATAGGGAAGGGGTAAAGGAAGGGGAAGAATGTCCCCATTGGTGATGCCTCCCCTGTTCCAATTTCATTAGGGTCTATAAGTGTTCCCTCTATTGGAAGTGGGGCTGCAATAACAGAGTCAAATGTTGAGGGCAAAATGAATTTAGAAAGACAACAGGCTCAGGAAAACAAATATCCCTTATGGAAGTATGTCACAAGAGAACAAGGGCTAGGCAACAAGTTGAAGGGAGGAGGCAATGTTGCTTGGAAATGAAACTATTGCAACAATCATTTCAAGAGTACTTATTACCGTGTGAAAGGTCATTTGTTGGCTTTACTAGGCTGTGGAATTGGAACATGTACACAAGTGTATTTAGCTAAGAGGAAAGAAATGGAAAAAGAGGCCAATGTTGGTGTGGCAAGGGTGGCTACATCATCTAAGAAAAACAAGAATGATGATCCCCTTCCATTCTTAAGGAAAAGCAGCAATACATTTCCATTTGAGAGTTTTGGTAGGGGTGTGGGTCAAGCAACAAAAAGAAAGGAAGTAGCACTTGCCCAATGGATAAGATTTTTCAGAAAAAGAAACAGGAAGAGCTTGATCTCACCATTGCATTCTTTTTCTATCAGAACTTCATATCCTTTAATGTTGCAAACTCACCTTTATTTCTTGAGATGTGCCGAGCTCTAAGTCAAGGGGGCTCTATCAAGGTATGTGCCTCTTGGGTGAGAGAAACTTAGAAACACATTGTTGACTAAGGCAAAGAAAGAGGTGGACAAAATGCTTGAGCCTATTAAATCAGCATGGCCAACATCTGAGGTTAGTATTGTTTCTGATTGATGGATAGATCCAACACGCCACCCACTCATCAATTTCATGGTGTCTTCCTTGAATGGACCGGTTTTCTTGAAATCAATTGATGCACTTGGACAATACAAAGATGCACAATATATTGGTGAGTTGTTCATTAAAGTTATTGAAGATGTAGGTGTTGATTCTTGTGTGCAAATCATTACAAATAATGCACCTGTTTGCAAGGCTGCTGGCATGATTGTGGAAGCTAAATATCCACAAGTATTTTGGACACCTTGCATTGTCCATTCCTTGAATTTAGCACTTAAATATATTGCTTCTGATGTGCCTTGGATTGGAAGTATTATTGAGGATGCATGACATATCTGCAACTTTGTACAAAATCATACAAATGCCCTCACAATCTACAAGGAGTACACCAATCTATCATTGTTGAAGATTGCAAATACATGGTTTGCCTCTTCATTCATCATGTTGAAGAGGTTGAGGGAGGTCAAGACTGCTCTTGGGGCCATGGTTATATAAGAGTTTTGGTCTTTTTGGAGAAAGACAAATCAAGCAGCCTCAAAAAGAGTCAAGGACACAATGTTAGATGATGCTTGGTGGGCGAGGGTGTGGACCCTATCATTGCTTTGCTATGATTTGCAAATACAGACCAACCCATCTGATGAGCCCCAAAAATGGATAAATATTTGGGCTCATTCAACCTCCTAATTCGACTTAATCCACCATTCTCATTAGTTTATTGCATGTTTTTGATTATATTTATGCTAATAGAGTGAATTGGGTTAGTCATTATGCCAACAAGTCTAATGTGTGCTTTGTGTAGCCTTTTTGGTGAATTTGGAGACAAAGTCAATGGTTGAAATGAGCACTTGGCAGCCAAATTCGTGGAGAGTATTTTTAGGAAGGTGTTCCCTTCATTTATGGGCCCTTACCTCGAATTCTCCACCATCAGCTCGGACTTCAAGGGCCACCAAATCAATTAGCACAAGGGCAGCCAAGCAAGTCAAGTAGGACTGCTGTTAACTACAAGTTTTGGGCAGCCGAGCCCCTAAAGTTTAGGAGGATTGTTGGGGTCCTCAATTTGTATAAATAAGAAGGCTTAGGGCCTCATTGGGGGTTAGCTAGTAGTTGGCCAATGGTTAGTCATTTTGTAGGCAGAAGTTAGCTAGTTTGTATTTCGATTTTTAGGCAATAGATTAGCTTTGCTTTCAGCTCATTTTCAAGTTCTCCTTGTGGACAGTTTTGATGTAACTCTTCTTTTCTTGCTCAATAAAGATGAATCCAGCTTTGCACCAGCTCTAAATCTCTCTTAGGAGGCTGTAGCTCTTGGGGTTGGGCCCATCTCAAGTGCCCAGTACCTCCTTTGTTTATATTTATGTGTTTTTGTTGCATTCTTAGAATAAAATCTGCTATTTAGATTTAAATATTGTGTTGTTATTTAGGTTGCTTTCGATGATTAAAAAGGTTCTTCATGTTCAGATTTACTTGATAGGTTAATCACAGGGAATATATTCAGAAAAAGGCTACCAAGTACTTTGGATCTCACCTCCCCTTCAGTGGAATCATGAGTTGGGACCAATGTAACCTTGCTGCCCACAAAAACACATTCTTTGCTTCACCATGCAATTATTAGTGTTCGAATCTCATTTGCAGAACTTGATATCAGTTTTGGATGCATGTTTAGGTTTATGATTGCTTAGTTGCATAGTTGTTTCACATGGTTTCCTTGCAAATAAACTTCTGTTCATTTCCTTTTGCTGTTAGGTCAGATTAGAGTGAAGTAACTAGGTCATAGGTTTTATAAGTGTTTGTTTGTTTAGTTTGAAAAACCACTTGCAGAGTACCTGTTATCCTTCCTTACCTGCCCATACTCCATCCAACCTACCTGCTTCACCCTTCACTTAGAACCCTTACCTTACATTTGCCTCATTCGCTTACTTTGCCATGATTCCCATATTCTTGTGCAACATCGTTTCATCCCTCCTTGAACAGATCTCACCATCTACGCCACTCCTCAACTCCATCCTCCAAGTCTTGAACTCCCCTACACCCCTATTTCACCTCCATACTCATTCCTCCACCTTTTTTCCTCCATCCATGCTTCAAAACCCCATTTCTGAACATCCTGTAGAAAAATTACAGAACATCCTGTAGAAATCCTAAACATCCTGTAGAACCCCTGCGGACTTCCTGTAGAAGCTCACGAATGAGGTTTCTTGATAGCCAAACTCTGTGAAACTCTCTGGAAGGGTGTTGGGGACTCCTTAGACCCTCTCTGAACCTTCCCGACCTCTTCCAAGCTTTTCTCCTCCTTGATCCACCTCTGCACAGTAAAAAATAGTTAAAAGCACATGCATGATAATTCCAACAACTTAATCAAAAATACAAAAAGATGTTTTCTTCAGATAGAGGTAGTCTAGACACATGTATTTTACCTTCATAGAAGTAATGGCATCTCTTTCAGTAGTTTGCATGCTCTCCTTTGCGTCAGTAGGACTAGCTGGTAGAATTAGGGTTTGCTAGGGTTTGCGTTTCTTTTTGGCTTTCAGTTTCTTTTTGCAATTAGATTAGCTTCGTTCGAGTTAGCTTTCATCCATCAATTAAAAAGCTTCTTCTAAGAGCTCATAGAAGTTGGCTTAAGCTCCTAGTGGACTTGTGCCAGCTGACCAAGTGACAGCTGCGGCAAGAGCTAGTACTTGTGCATACAGCACCGTCGCTTCCAAGTTTGTTATGAACTACCGGGTTGATAAAATTAAAGAAGGGAGTTCCAGGAGTTGTAGCATTATTACTACAATACTGGAGCCCACCACCATCCTTGGAGAGGTTTATGAGGGATGTGATTCCATGATTGAGTTTGTGATGACCATTATTTTACAGAGTGATTGCCATGAGTATGAGACATCATCAGAGGCCTTCTTCACCACCATACAGGATATTCTTCTTAGTAGATGGGACAAGAATTGCACACTTTTGCATTGTTTGGCTCACTCATTGAACCTAAAATACTATAGTCATGAGTGGCTGTATGGTGGACCTTCTCGTAGATTCCCTCCTCACATGGATGGTGAAATTTCACAGGGGAGGAAGGATGCACTGAGGCAGATTTTTTAGGATAGAGCATCCCTCAATGAGGTGGAGGATGCCTTTGTGGAGTTTTCCACTAGCATTGGGCGATTTGCAAGCTATGATGTGATTAGAGACAGGGGGGCTAAGAAGCCCTATTCTTGGTGGGAAACTCATGGGGCAACAAGCCCTCCTCTACAACAGTTAGCCATGAGGCTCCTCTCTTAGGTGACTTCATCCTCTTGTTGCGAGAGGAATTGGAGCACATATGGGAATTTGTATAGTGTCAAGAAGAGCAGGCTTGAGCAGTCTAGGGCAGAGACAATGGTGTATGTGCACACCAACCTTCGTCTTATTTACAGGCAGAGGGATGAGTGGTTGAAGGGAAAGACAAAGATGTGGGATGTCTTTCCTGATGATATGGGTTTGGACAACAATGTTGAGTTGGCATTGGCCAACTTGGATCTTAATGACCTAGTGCTAGAGCCTGTCACTTTTGATGATGGTGATACTGTTGAGGGGTCATCCTCCACAACAACAAATGTAGAGATGACATTGGATACAAAGGAGGAGGATGTAGCGGAGGAGAGCAGTGGTGCCCATGACAATGATGCTGATTGATGACTCATGAGTCATGAGCTACCTACTACCTTGAGGCTTGTAGTTGTTTTGTATTTGTTATTTCTATTCGCCATTGGCACTGCTACTACCTATGTAACACATTTTGATTTTGATGCCTTAATGAGAAAATTGCAGTTTCTTGTCTTTCTCCTATTGGATCATTGATGAATCTGTCACAATTGTATATGTATGCATAATGTTACTTTTTAAAACTTACAAATTTTAAATTTACAATGTAGAACCTAGATCTATGTCTGAATTTGTATCATGGATGAGAATTTGTGTAAGAAATATCTATTTAATATTAATTTTTAATATATATCTATATATATATATATATATATATATATATAACGTGTCCTAACATGTCTTGTGCCGGGGGGTCAACGTGCTTGTGTCAGACACTCGAATTTTCATGTCCTGCGTGTCCTGTGTTCTTGTGTCGGTGACTTAGCTCTTAACTAGTGTGTTTTTCCTTTTACTTTTTTTTGTCATTGACATGCTTTGAGAGGTCCTTTGTGTGGGATGTTTTGCTCCTTTTTCCTTGGAATACATGCAAAGGGTCATAAGGCCATTTGTCATTTTCATAGGCAAATGCCTTTCCTTTCAATGGTCCAACAGTGCTATGTGGCACCACATCATGTGAAGGGTTTTCTTCTAAATGTATGTAAGCTCCTCCGTTAGGGTTTCCTATTATCTTCAACATGCTTTAGCAATCTCCTTGAAGAGGGTTTTCAACTCTGATGCTTATTGATGCCTTTTCTTGCCTTGTATCATGCTTTGGAGCCCAAACAAGTTAGGGCATTCAACTCCTTAGATTATGTTTGACCCTAAGCTCACGATGAAGTTTGAACCATGCCCTGGATATCTACTATGGCAGGTTTATGTTATAGTGCTCCCTACATCAATCACCAATGTGATATTGGAAAAGGCTCCATCAAAATCTAGCTATTATTGAACTCCAAGGGTCTTGTTCTATGCTTGGTGAGAGAAGCAAGGCTCATGAAAATGCAAAATGAACCATTCATTTTCAAAGGGGGTAACACATTGTAAATATTCCTAGTGTGGAGCCCCAGGCTGCTAGTGAATGCTTATGAGTCTTAGCGATGGGCTAGGATTATGGTGTGGTTGTTATGTTTGCCATGGTATGGTTATGTTATGTAAAAACATGTGTAAAAAGGAAATTTAGTGATATAATATCCACCAAAAAGGTTGCTTTAGTAAGCAACAAGGCATTAATGATATCAGAAGAGAGGAAGAGGAAAGGATGTTGGAAATATTGAGAGGGTGGTGAATCAATATTTCTTATCAATTAGTAACTTATTAAACTTTTCAGAGCATTAATTAATCTTCAAAATCAAACATAAGTCAACAATACATAGAATCAACAGATAAAAGACAGCAAAATTTTTAGGTGGAAACTCTTTTGGGAGAAAAACCACCGAATGCTTCTCTAATAATTTATGAGTACATCAAATGCTTCAACTCCAACTGAAAAGGGAAGCCCCAACTCCCTAGTACTCTAGAAAAGCATTCAATTTTCCAGCTCCAAGTGGAAGGATGCTCCAATGCACTAGTTTTATCAGTTGTTGCTGAAAGGATGCTCCAACACGCTTGCAAGCTCCAACTTGCCCTAGCACCACATTACCACCATGAGTATTTTCAGGCTCCAACCTGAAAGTGACTTCAACCACTTGCCTAGCACCACCCAACCACCTTGAAAATGATAATAGATCAGACCAACTATTGTGGGCTCCTATACTAGGGACAATGATCCACTTACAAGATATTTGTGGGCTCCTGTACCAAGGACAGTGACCCACTTACAAGATATTCAATTAGCCCTTACTGCTAATGGCACCCTTACAGAAATGACGAAACCCTTATTACAAATGAAAACCTAACGAAACCCTTACTGCAAAATTCAAACTGATGACTAAGTGACTCTTTCTATCAACCTGCTGTAAAATAATGATGACAATGAAGTGTTTGAACAAATGTACCTTGATACAGTGAATGCCAAGAATGATGAGACTGTCTTTATTTAGATAAAACCTTTATTTTTAGAGTATGATGTGTCACTGAAACTCTTCTACTAAACTCTCTTCAATTGAGTAATAACTTCAAGACTGCTGCTGAATCATGTGGCACTTACTTCAGAACCCTTACTGTAATTTTCCTCAGATGCACAGTAAGATGACAGGACTGCTGCAATGACAATGAGGCACAAAACCCTTTATTGCGAGACCGAATGAATGCTTCTGGATAATTAGATGCTTTCCAAATATGCTGACATCAGTCAGTGAATCTGCTTATAAAACCCTGGATACAAACCAGGATGCAAACTGATGACAAAGTGCATATTCCATATTTTTTTAATAATTGCAAAATGGTGACACAACATAAGCATTGAATACTGACTTCATGCTGAATAAAATGTTATGCCATTGTAGTTTGCACAATACATCAGTCCCTTCGTAACTTGGAAACCCTTGTTCATTTATGGCACCGATGATTTGTGCACAGGGGTACCCAAATCACCAAGACAAGAACTGAAGGGGCAAGTCGTCATATACCATAGCTCTAAGCATAGAGATCAGATCTTAGTAACTTGGTTACCTGCGTTAGGTTACTCCTTTGGATTTAACTCTTTTCATAGGGCTGAATACTTCCTCAGGTCTATAATGATAAAAGGTCCCAATCAAGCGATGCTGTTTTGCAAGAAACTTGCAACAAGGAGATATGTTGAGACATTAATGAATGCAAGAGTTAGTTTACTTGTCAACAAGACCGCAGGGCTTATAGACAGGCCAAGAACCACTTAAACCACAAGTTATAACTTCCAGAAATGAGACTGCACAGTGATTTGAAAATTGGATCTTAAAACAACCAATGCATTGTCACAGGATCTGTGCACAAGGCCACAATAGATTTATGAATGCAGGACTGATTTGATTCCATGCATTAGCAACCTATTAAATTTCAAATCTTCACTGAATTGATTAACATATTTGCTTTAGGATTACAGGTCGCAACTTTCAGAGATTGGGCCATATGGTATTGTCCACAACAAGAGATTAGACTGCTTAGTATATTGTTCGGAAGCCTGCCATAGAAGTTTATTCTCTTAGACAATAAGGCCGCAGAGGAGATGCATTCAAGAGATGCTCTGAATTTCACAAAGCTGATGTCTTGAGAGACCTCCGAACTGCACAGAATGCTAATGAATGAAAATTCCAAGTCACAGGTACTCTCAGATTTATTCCATGATGGAGGCCGAAAGTTAGATGTATATCTCGCCGACCTTTTCACAGAATATAATATCAAGTTAGATGTTTTTCTCAATGTTGCACAAAGCGGGGACGAAATGGGGACGTTTTTTGGAAGCAGGGACGTGGAAGCGTCATTTTCCAAAAATCTAGGAAGCGAAGCATCTACTATATATATATATATATATAATATTTTTTTTTGCATTTATACTCAAAACAAACATCCCAAATACCAAATTAGTTGTAGAAGACATGAAAACATGCATATTTTTGCATAAATCAAGATAGATATGGAATCCATGATTCCATTGTAGTTACTAGTATGTACATCAATGATTAATTATTTGAACATCAACCATCCATATTCTAGCAATTAAAAACATACATCAAATTTTTAAGCATATTATAAAACATAAAACATTTAAGCATATTATAAAACATAGAGCATATTATGATTTATCTAGCGAGCAACTGTCAACATTTGTCATGTCCAAAATTCAAATAATAATGTTTACAAAATAGGTCACTTGGTCACTGCCAAGACAAAAAGGTTCAAATTCACAAGCTTACAAGTCTAATGATTAATCTATGACAAAAGTAGTAAATTGTGAATATATCTACTAATCTCTCCTCCTTCCACCACAAAGAGAACGTGGCGGCAGGCCTCCACATGATGGCAATGAAGAAGATGGTGCCTGTGGAAGTTGTGGCACTGAAACTAATGAAGACGAACCCCCTGCTGTTGGTGTTGAACCATGGAACCTAGGAACCAAGGGACCAGATGGGGGTGGCATCTCAACACGATCATCATCATCCTGGAATCGCTCAAAAAGTTCATACAAAAAAAACTAGTTAACAAAAAAAATTAAAAACATGAATTAGAGAAATGCTTTATAAGCAAAATTCATACCACAATGGACATACCTGGATAAGAGCATCCTCTAATTGCTCTAATCACAACACTCCATCCTCCAAATTGGGCTCCTCTGGATTCCTGTCCCAAATCTTGATGTCTTTATTATTCTTTGCATCATCACATTAATGGGACAATAATCACAAGTTGTAATGAACATAAACCAAGCTCTCTGCCTGGTCTAAACTCAACCTGTTCCTTTTAACACTGTGGATGAAAGAATAAGAGCTCCAACACCTCTCTGCAGAAGAAGTGTTTACCACCTGTGATAGCACCCACAATGCCAAAGTCTGTAGAAGTGGAGTAGCCCCTCCATGCATGTTCCACCACTCAAGAGAAGAAAAAGTCTCTCGATCTCTAATTGCATGCATGCTCCCAAATGGACCAGTGTTAAGTGTATAGTTGCTCAACTGTCTCCGTACCATGGCAGCCTCCTCCTCATCAGGGACTAATTTACTCAATGCAATCATATATTTTTTGTGAACCTCTTGATCTTGGTGTGGTTTTCTCCTGC
Organism: Pinus tabuliformis; assembly: GCA_031772625.1. Lineage (NCBI taxonomy): Eukaryota > Viridiplantae > Streptophyta > Pinopsida > Pinales > Pinaceae > Pinus > Pinus tabuliformis. Next base: position 528,898,810 of record CM062818.1, read on the forward strand.
TTCCTCCCCCAGGTGCTGGTGTTGAAAGCCATGATGGATGATAGTATTTAGGTGTCAAAACATATGCTAATGCATGCAATGGAACATTTAGCGTTTCTCATCGGCTTTCCACCTCTGCACGAATATAATTGTACAAGGTGATATCTCTAGGCTCAACAATGTCTTTAATCTGCCCCAACATGCTATCCATTTGCTCATACACCTCCCCAATTATTGGTCGATCTAAATCTCCAAACTTGATCATGTAATAAATTGGTTTGGTGAATTGCAAAACATAGTTAACCTGTGACCAAAAGTACATGTCAAGATTAGTGTCCTTGGCTGCATTAGCACCATTTCTATTAGTGCTAATTTCATCCCATGTTTCAGCACACACCATATTAGTTAAAGCTTGTCTCACCTTCACTAGCCACCTAAAGGTGAGGTAATAGTTGGTAAATCTTGCCTTTGCAAGTTTAAGCAACTTCAACTTGGAGTAAGTGCCATAGAAGTAGTTTACCCTTGTATGCCCTGTGATGAATTTAATGAGTTGCTTCCCTCTCCTGTAAAGCTCATTAATCCACCCACATTCTTTATGCTTCACAATATCATGCATCAAAAGGTTCAATGTGTGAACCAGGCACCCAGACCAAAAGATGTGTGGATGAGTACGCTCAATAATTTTTCCTGCTGCCTTACAATTTGCTGCATTATCTATGATCACTTGAACCACATTATTCGGACCAACATCTTTGATTGATTGCAATAGGAGATCTGCAATGTTTTGGGAAGATGCACTGATGGAGGAGTCATGACATGTAATAAATACTGCACCACTAGCAGAAACACCAAGAACATTTATCAAATGTTGGTTTCTAATATTTGTCCACCCATCTGATACAATGGATACCCCACAATCTACCCACTCATTTGTAAAACGTGTCAAAGCTCTTTGAACCTTTGCTTTTTCTCTTTCTAATAACACTGTTCTAGATTTTTCATAGTTGCGGGACTTGTATCCTTTTGGGGCTTCATTAATGGCCTTTACCATTTCATGCCAATAGGGAGAGCGAAGCACATTGAATGGTACGCTGCAAGCACAAAGAAATCGGACTATCTTTCCATCCACATCATCCCTCCTAGCAACATTAAGGAAATCCCCTATTGTTCTTTTACCTCCAGAGCTTCCAGAAGTACCATGAGGAGATGAGCTACCAAATCTAGAGGTTGCACTTGATTCATAATGAGTTTTTTGTTTCTTGCTTTTTGTTGTGCAACCTCCTCTATTTGGATGTATTTTCTTCTTTGTTTAGCTAAAATGTTTTGGCAAATTTGTATCCCCACAACACCCTTTTTATCATCACTGTCCATCACCCCACAAAGATGCCTCCTCACACGGGTATATGAACCACTAAATGGTTTTCCTCCATGACAACCATGAGGGCACAAAAATTTGTAGCTTCCACCACCCTTTCCCCCTTCAAGTTTGGTCACATAGTTGCACAAGGGTGTTAATGCAGCTTTCCCATCTAGTGTTTTAGTTTCCCCTTCAGGTTCAACTTCATCCTCTTCCTCTTCAAACCCTTACTCCTCATCACACATTGGGTCACTCATATTGGGACCACTATCCTCTTGTGCTTCTTCCCTTCTATTCTTACTCCCCCTTGCCATCATTAAAACCAAAAGTGGAAGGATACATAGAAGCCAAAAGAACACCATCTTGGAATATGGATATAGGTGGTGGACAACCGGCAATTAAATGAGCAAGTAGAAACAATGGGAAAGAGTAGGAGAGGGAGGAGAAAAAAAAGATGTCAAAAAAATAAGGGGGTTTGGGTTTGCACTTACCTCTTTAGCTCTTGTAGATGGAAGTCCTCCAAGCGCCTCCTCCTTCACTCCTCCAAGCTCTCCTCTCTTCTCTTCTCCAAGCTCTCATAAACTCAAAGTGAAAAAATGAGAGATGAATGGGGGGTTAAATCTCTTCATTCCTCACCTTAACCTAAGGTGGACCTACCCCCAACAAAGCAAAATGCCAAAAATAAAAATAAAAATTAAAAAAACAACGCTTTTTTTTAGCCACGCGGCGGAAACAGAGGAAGTTGTATGGAATCACTCGCGATCCGTACGCTTCGTACTCTGAAGCGTGACGTTTCATATGGCCGAAGCGTCGTACGAAGCGCGTTTTGGAAAAACCGAAACGTGTTTCGGTCACACACTTCCGAAATTTCCAGGAAGCATGTTTATCAGCGTTTCGGTTTTTCCGAAACGCGCTACGTACGACGTTTCCCCCACGCATCCGTACGGATCGCGAATCGTGGTTTTGATATGGGGGGACGTTTCTTGCAACACTGGTATTTCTCCACGACCTTTTCACATAATATAATATCAACCTGCAACCAGAACAAATCCCTTGATCCAAACTCTTCAAAATCCTTCCAGATTAGGCAACTTGCTTGATTTTTCTATCTCCCATAGGGCCGAGAATATTTCAGACAAAAAATCACTTCATAGGATATGCGTTAGATCCATGCTCTAATGGTTAGATCTATGTGGAGGGAATTGAATGTTGAATTTCAAATTCTTGGAACAAAAACCCTTGATACCTTAGGCCAAATTTTTAATTCAATATTAGATGCGCTCAACAAGAGATCTTTGCCAAAAATATTTAATTTATTCTTAATAATAAGATGCCACATCAACCATTTGTTGGGGTTTTTGCCTAGAAGTTGGGGGCTTCATCTTCAAACAAGAATATCTCTCAAACCATGAGGGCTCTTGTGGCGTGCCACATACCACTCGAATTGAGTCAACAAGGACAATCCAACTAAGCTGGTCCAAACACGAAGAACTGTGATTTTCCATGTTATTTTGGTCAACAAAGTTGGGGCATCTTCTGGTGCTGCTTGGGTTGACATCAATGACAACCACATGTCAACAAAGGAGACGTGTGGGAGATTTGATCTTGACACTTGTACTCAGGGAAGTATTACGTTTTAGCCCATGCTTCCTTGCAAAGCTTTCCCATCTATTTGACCTGAGTGGTCCCATTGATGTTTTCCCATGCTTCTTGGGGGAAGACACATACTCTCTATGTAAGTGGGAAGTATATCTTGTGCAAATTCTTGGGAGGCTTCATCATTATCATTCATTATTTCTCCAATGAGCATTACTATCCCATGCTTTTGATTTTTTCTACTTTTGGGTTTATCGGAAATTGGTTTGAATCCTAGGGTTTTAATCATTAATATGTTGGCAAATGGAAAGAAAGTGTTATTTACTTGTGGCTGGTAAGTGCCAATCAAAGTTGGATATTTGTTATGAGAATGTGAGAGGAATGAGATGGTTTTGAGGGAAAACCATGGCTGGAATGTCCACAATAATGCCCCATTAAACCTACAACCTTTTTGTTGTTGCTCATGGATAGTTTTCGATCCAAGTTTTTTTTCTTTCAAGATATTCCTAAAAGGAACTAATAATTTTAAACTCTTTTTGTCCACATTAAAGAGGATTGCAAGGGAAGAAGATCCTTAAGGCACTATTCAATAGAGAAAGGGAATATCTTTACATTGTGTAGGGTAGTGGAAAATTGATGGTTGGATGACAACCTAGAGTATTTAGTGTGAAAATTTGGAATCCCGAATCCTATTGCAGCAACTGGGAATTACTCTCCTAATTGTTAATTAATTTTAACAATTTATTTACTGTTTCCTACAACAAATACTGAATAACTCACACTGCAACCTACACAAATAAAACTGCAGAAGAATAAACACTGGAAGAAATGCTAGCGTACACATAAATTTACACAATTATTTTTGGATCAATGTCCCCAAAAAACTTAACTTGGGAAAATTGGTGCAACAATGAGGGTTTTATTTATTATGCATCAGTGAAATTTGAGTACATCTATGGATGCCCAACTGACAATCCAAACAACAAGAAAATTTGAGTAAAATATTGAAGGGAGTTACCCTTTTCCCACAGGAAATCTTTGGCACCAACTTTCTCTATCAAAACTCCGCCTCCTAGAGCACTGCGTCAACTTCTGTGCTGCTTGTTGAGAAATCTAGGTATGAATAGTTAAAAGATTTCTCTACTTGATAATTGCTTGTGATATACTTTTACTTCTTAGCTTATAATCTTTTCTTCGTTATGTTATTATTGTGTTCTTTTCATTAAGACAATTACCAAATTCCAATATGTACAATAAAAGACAAGTGACATTGTATGTAAGCTTGTTAGCCAGGGAAAAAAACCTCTCACCTCTTGAGAGGAAAAACCGATAAAAAATTCTTCTTCTAGATCTTCAATTGATGAGTACCGAGACCATGTCAAAGACCCTTGACTCTAGTATCCTCCCAGGAACCTTGTCACTAACCTTGATGCTTTGCCTCTTCCCTTCCTCGATTTTCTTCTTGATGTCGAACTGCTCTCCTTGGCTTCCTTTAGAGAAACTCGGTCTCTATCCTTCACACTGCTTCTTCTCAGCTTCCCCTAGAGAATTTCGGTCTCTAGTCTCTAGCTCGGTCACCCAGAACAAGTACCCTAGAAGAACCCTTCCTTCGCTATCTCCAGAAGAAACTTCTCCTTTGCTGACCCCAGAAGAAACTCTCCTTCGCTAACCCAGAAGAATCTCTCCTTCGCTGACCTAGAAGAAAATCTCCTTCGCTTACCTAGAAGAAACTCTCCTTCGCTGACCTAGAAGAAACTCTCCTTCGTTATGCGCAGAAGAATCCTTCCTTTGTTATCCCTTCTTCGCACTTTTGCTTGGAGCCTCTTCTTTGCACTTGTACTAGACCTCTTCTTCGTACTTTTGCTTGACCTCTTCTTCATACTTCGGCTTGACCGAATGCTTGTCGAGTTGCTTGCCTCTAAGTGAGGCCGAGTGTGGCTATATATACCAATGTTGCAGTAATCGTTATCGGGATATTATCGGCGATAGGAAAAAATTGGAAAAAATCGTAAAAATCAGAAAAAAATCGGTAAAAATCGGGAAAAAATCATAACATACAAAAATATTCATTTTTTTAAAAGTTTTTAATATCTAAAGCATCTACAACATAAAATAAATACATTGACACATAAATATGATAAAAGAACTAATATATAAGATGTGTAATATCATTTCTAGTGCTACATCACACATAACAGTGAATCATGTCCTGAATAGTAAATCCTGAATCCTGAGTCCCAACTTAGCCTCAAAATATTAATAAAAAATATAATAATATATCTCATATCATGAGTCATAATGTCATATACAATGAAATGAACCAAATAACTAAAGTCTAATACTACTGATTTCCTCTGCCCCTCTAGATGTAGATGCAGATGGAGTTGGAAGTGGACTCTGCTGTGCTCTAGAAGGTGAAGAACTAGGAGCTACAGGAGGTAGACCACGTCCTCTACTGGTGACAAGGGTAGCCTGGGTAGGTTGTGTCACCTCCTCCTCATAAAAAATTAGAGATTTTTTTTTTCCAAAAAATCGCGATTTTTTCAAGTTATCGCGATTTTTTCAAGTTATCGTGATTTTTTGTGAAAAATTCTTTGGCGTAAAAATCGGGCGATAATATCACCAAACTCAAAAAATCGCGATTTTCCGATATTATCGCGATAATATCGCGATTTTCGCAACACTGATATATACACTTCAACACATGTCCTTTAGGCCGACATGATCACTAGTGGTTAGGCCGACTTCTTCTAGCAAGGTCTTCCATTGTTGTAGGCCAACTTGAAGAGAATAAGTGACAAGGTCTTGGCTTTACATAAACATTTTTGGGCTTTTACAAAGTGTAACATGACTTCATTACATGACAATGACTCTAATATTTTATGATTAAATGATGAATAATTCCTGAAGACTCTCAATGGCAGTCTTGACTCAAAAATAAAATCTCTTGCTCATGAAACCCATGAAGCAAGCAATATAATAATTTTATTCTTCTTCTTTACATCTCATTACATGAAATCATAATTACATGTCATTATGAAGACCGAACCTAGTTACACTTTTCAACACTCCCTCTTAACTAGGGAGGTATTCATAATGGTACTTGGTCATTCTCAATCTGAAGAATTTCTCATAAGAAGAATTCAGCTTGGTAACTCATTTTCATAGCATCATATCAACCAGCATTGTCACATAGCAAGGTCTTGACTAACAACTCCATCTCTCCACAAGATTTGAGCTCAATGCTGGCAAGACCAATGATTTATAGACACTCTCGTCATTGTCTCTCTCAGAACATCCCCTACCCAGGTACTCAGGGTGTGTTCCATGAGGATTATTCTTATCTTGGACTCCCCAACCTTCAAAGGATATCAATCCTCCACAACTACTCTTCTTTTGGATGCCCTATCTCATCCTCAAAGAGTATCGAATGCCAAATAATTACCCAATCCTCCATTCTGTCTTCCCAGGTGAAGACCAGAATGACATGTCTATCTCTCCCTCTCAGATAGGGAGGACATATTCCAATAAAGGAATGTACTCATTCCTACAAAAGGAATGTACCTAAGCTCCCTCTTGGCTTAGGAATTTCCAAGTTTCTTCCAAGTAAGAAACTTCTTTTTAGGCTCCCTCTTAACTAGGGACCTACAACAACTCCTCATGTGGAGATCATGAAACAACCAACTACTTGAAGAGATCCTTCCTTTGATGTCATGAATTTATTCTTCATTATGGAGTCTTCATCTTTTGGGACTTCTTCATAGGGCACAAACCATCCATCACTTTCGTTCATGAGTTAGTCATGTCCTCATTCCTTTCATCAGAAAGTGATTCATCAATTTTTCCATCTGGCTTTGCTTCATGTCATGCTGCTTTCTTCATGCCATATTTTCTGAAAGGATCCTACATCCTTCTATATGGTTTTCCTGAAAGTCATCCACAAATCTTCCCTTTGGCAGCCCTATATAAGCCCATCCAGATTTTAGTTCAAAAATAATAAATGAACACTTAAATCAAATATTACCTTTGTGATGGTCTTTCATCATGACATCTTCCTGTAGGTATCAACATCTTGCATACATGTTGATACATTTCCCACATATATCCATTGTCAAGGGTCTCTATCTTTTTCCGACTTTCATCAGAGTCTTCATATCTTTCCGGGAGATATTCTAGTCAAATCTTCTTGGACTTCGGATGTTGAATGCCTTTTACCTTTGTTGCATATTTTATGATCTCTTCCTTTCTTTTCACACACTTCATTCCCAGGAGCTTCCAATCAAAGTTCCTTAATTGTAGTCAGCTTCCTCATGATTCATATGAGAACATATTATGTTGATTTCATCTAGTGCGACTTATGCTTTTCTGCAATCTTTCAGAGGAGGAGATCCCCTTTTTCTTTGATCATGTTTCCCAAGATGGAAATAGTGATCCATATTATCTGCAACCATATGACATGACTTTCATAATAATCTATGTAAGCATACATACCTCATCTTTCCTTTGGGTCATCCAGACTTCTTGTAACAACTTCCTTTGAATGAACGAGTTTTATCTTGCTTCATTGTTATGTCATCATACCATCATCCCTTGAATCCCATGAGTTGGAATTCCTGATGAAACACTTGCTTTCTTTCTAGATTAGTGAATCCTTTGATAAGATTCCATCAGAGAAACGTGAGGATCTTCCATATCCTTACCCAACAAATGTTTGCTTATTGACTATTGTATGATGATCCCAGTCGATGGTGATCTCTTCTTCTTTCTATAAGTATCACTTGAGATCTCAGTGAGGTTTCCAAGAGCTCTTACTCTTTGTAATCAATAAAATTTATTCTAGACATTCTTTCTACTTCCCATATCAAGAGCTCTTGCTTCTAATGCTTCTTTCACGATGCTATTTTCTAATTAGATGCATCATGTCTTATATACACTGCTTCATATCTATAAATTACAAGTGAAAAGTACCTTCTAACCTTCTAGTGAAGAAGATCATCTCAATCATAGTAGAGATCTTTTACTTCTTCCTTCTTAAGCTTCTTTGTCTCAGGTTCTTTCACTTCCTCGGTAATGTGGGCTTCTTCCCTATCCCTCTTGTCCTTATTACGTTTAGGACAATCTCTTCTATAGTGCCCAAGTTCCTGACATCCATAGCATCTTACCTTAGCCATGTTCTTCTTTTTCTTTTGAGGACCAAACTTTCCAAATTTCCCTTTTCTTCTTGCCATAACAACATATGCTTGATTCTGCTCATTTGGTCCAACATCAACCTTCGCCTTTAGTCTGATTTCTTCGATCTTACAAAGTGACCATAGATCTTGAAATGGAGTAGTCTCTTTCTTTCCATATAAACTTGAAGTGAAGTTACCCCATTCTTTCGGTAGTGCATTTAGTACCACTGTGGTCATCTCTCTATCAGACATGACTTCTCCTAGCTCTTGTAGTTGATCTCGAATTTTTGATATCCTCATGAAGTATGAGGCTATTCCATCTTCCTTGGACATATTTAGTTTGTAGATTTCTTGCCTTAATGAGATTACTTCTCTTGTAGTACTTACAAAAAACAACTCTACCAATTTGTCATATATAGCTTTTGTAGTCTCCAACTTTGATACATATGGGATTAGATAGTCTTTTATAGATTTTATAAGAATTCTTTGGGCTCTCACTTCTCGCTTCATGAATCTAGCATGTGCTTGAGTATCTTCTTTTGGAGGCTGGGTTATCGACCCCTTGATGTGATCCATGATCTCATTCTCAATAAGATTTAGGTCTATCCTTTTCTTCCATGCAAGAAAATTTGTAGCCCCAACAAATTTATTGCTTTCATTGCAAAAAGACATTTTGTTACTATCAGATATAGTCATATACTTACTTGATAAATCAATGCTTGCTTCCTCCTTAATCTTGATGTTGATAGAGGATTTGTTTCTTGAGAGATTGATGAGACAAAGCTTGTTTCATGATCCTTATTGAGTGTTTTAGTCTTCCTTCTTTCTTGAAGATGGTTGCAAGACTCTTGTTGGTGTATATTTCTTCGATTTAGGGTTTTGAAGATCTTGACCTTGGTAGCCTTTGAATTTGCTACGATCCTTCTTCTAGGCTTGATGTCTTCTTGAATGCCCCTTGTTGACTTCAACACCAAAGCTCTGATACCATGCTGAGAAATCTAGGGTATGAATAGTTAAAAGATTTCTCCTTGATAATTGCTTGTGATATACTTTTACTTCTTAGCTTATAGTCTTTTCTTTGTCACGTTATTATTGTGTTCTTTTCATCAAGACAATTACCAATATGCACAATAAAAGACAAGTGACACAGTATGTAGGCTAGTCAGCCAGGGCCAAAACCTCTCACCTCTTGAGAGGAAAACCCGATAAAAAATTATTCTTCTAGATCTTCAATTGATGAGTACCAAGACCATGTCAAAGACCCTTGACTCTAGTATCCTACCAAGAACTATAACGGCCCATCTAAACTGATCCACTATGTAAAATTTTAAAGTTTATGATAAAACAAATATGATGAATTTTAAATAATAAATATGTTAAGTTTTATAAATATAATTAAACTTTATAAACATATATAAATTAAATTTTATAAATTATATAATTAAACTTTATAAACTTATATAAATTAAATTTTATAAATTATATAATTAAACTTTATAAATTTATATAAATTAAAACTTTAAAACTAAACTATATGCTAAAAACCTAAAATCAAATAAAGGACCCTTTTAAAAGGGGGCGCTTACAATCAGCTAAACATTTATAGCAGAACGCATTTGACAGGAAAAGATCTGAGAGCATCAATGCGTGGAAGGCGTGTCGGGACAAGGGAAGGCGGTGGCTGCAGGTAGGAGGGCGGCCACCGCCAGGCCCGTAGATAAAACCGGAGGCCTGAACCGAGAGAAGGGGGGGGGGGAAACAAGAGAGGAGCAGAAAGAACCAGGAGCAGAAATTCACCAGGAGAAAACCAGGAGGAAGATAATTATCCATTGGAAGAGCTTTAAGCCGTCTGAGGTTCTGGGCACGGAGGGACAGAGAGCTTCTGTTGTGAAGTTTTCTGGATTGAGCAGCTAGGTTTGCTCAATCTGGCTGGGTGGTATTGGTCTCCCGGAGACTGGATCAAAATAGCCACGACATCACCAGCAGAATCAGCAGCAGTTAAGGTAAGTACAAATTTAAATTCTTCAGGCTTTCTGTATTTCAGATTCTAGTTACTGTGTTTGGTCATTACAAGAACCTTGTCACTAACCTTGATGCTTTGCCTCTTCCCTTCCTCTACTTTCTTCTTGATCTCGAACTGCTCTCCTTGGCTTTCTCTAGAGAAACTCGGTCTCTATCCTTCACACTGCTTCTTCTCAACTTCCCTTAGAGAATCTTGGTCTCTAGTCTCTATCTCAGTTACCCAGAACAAGTACCCTAGAATAACCCTTCCTTCGCTATCTCCAAAAGAAACTTCTCCTTTGCTGACCCCAGAAGAAACCCTTCTTCGCTAACCCAGAAGAATCTCTCCTTCGCTGACCCAAAAGAAGCTCTCCTTCGCTGACCTGGAAAAAACTCTTTTCGTTATGCCTAGAAGAATCCTTTCTTTATTATGCCTTCTTTGCCCTTCTGCTTGGTGCCTCTTCTTCGTACTTTTACTAGACCTCTTCTTCGTAATTCTGCTTGACCTCTTCTTCGTACTTTTGCTTGATCGAATGACCGAATGCATTGCCTCTAAGTGAGGCCGAGTGTGGCTATATATACACCTCAACACATGTCCTTTAGGCCGACATGATCACTAGTGGTTAGGCCGACTTCTTCTAGCAAGTTCTTCCATTGTTGTAGGCCGACTTGAAGAGGATAAGTGACAAGGTCTTGGAGGATACTTTACATAGACAAGTTTGACCTTTTACAAAGTGTAACATGACTTCATTACATGACAATGACTCTAATATTTTATGACTAGATGACAAATAATTCCTAAAGACTCTCAATGGGAGTCTTGACTCAAAAATAAAATCTCTTGCTCATGAAACCCATGAAGCAAGCAATACAATAATTTTTTTTTTCTTCTTTACATCTCATTACATAAAATCATAATTACATGTCATTATGAAGACCGAACCTAGTTACACTTTTCAACACTGCTCTGTGTAGTTGGCTAGATAGCTTGCTTCACACTGGGCTCTGATTAAGTCGTTCTGCCTCTGGATGCTGAGAAAATCGTCTCTCCGACCCTTTAGGACTCCTTCCCGACCTCTGTAATTGAGAATGAATTTCCTTCTCTCCAAATCGATCTGCCTGACTGAAGCACTGTGCAGTCCCTCCACGCTGCCTCTTTGGGATAATTCGACTCACTTGCTGCTGCCTCCCCAGATCTGGAAAATCTTTCCTTCGGATCACTGTCCTTCCCCCTCACTCACTACTTTGATCTCAATGGCTCTCTCTCTGGTAACTGACTGCTGCTACTCTAGAAATCGACCTGCTCATGAAATTTAACTACTCAACTGTCCTCTCCAAGTGCCCATCGACTTCTTCTTATAATCCTCTGTTGGGACTCCAACGACCAAGATTAAATGTTAATCAATAGCTAGGGTTAACTTGAAGTTGATCTGTGTGAGTTTCTAGAACATGCACACCTTGAATTAATTAATTATGATTAATTAGTTATATTCCCTAAGTTTAGACTTAGGAAATATTTAAAAACTGACTAATAATCTAATTAAGTCATTTCTAGGTGGAATTTTCAGAAATGATTTTTGGGTTTTGGGGATCTCATGTATTCTAGCCTCTCCACAAAATTTCAAGGATAGAACACATCCGATGCTACAAAAACTAACACTCCCTCTTAGTGAGGAATGTGTTCTAGTGCTCTACTAACCATCTTGTAGCAACACCTTGTTTCTACATCATCTCCTATCACGCTGCTGATGCCTGGCCATGCTGCTCACCAACCATTGTGCAACTCTGATATGTGCTGCTGCTGACCCTGTTGAATTGCTGCCAACACCGCATCTACACTACAATTCCCTCTCCATTTGTTGCTACTGCAATTGCAACATCTGCAACCAAAAAGCATCCTAAACAATGGATCAACTGTGATAAATATGATGCATCTATCTCTTGAGTCTTTGATTGCTGCTAGTATCTGCGCTTTCACTAAGGAATTTGTGTTGCTGTTGACTCTGCACTATGCCATCTGCACTGCTTCCAACTATACACTATGCTTCCCATCATCTGACTGATATTTGTCACTCTGGCATCTGACTGCATCTACTGCCACTGATCCATATTGCTACTGAATACTGTGGGCCCCCATAGCAAGGTACTGATCCAAGAGGTGGACCTCCTGAAGGGTCCTTTCCATCTGTAGCACTTTGGGGCTACAACACCAAGTCACCCCACTTTACTCTTGGGGATATATCAAAGAACATGGCGAAGTCTTCCTCCAACCTAGAGGACAGCCTATCGATCTCTGTTAATGCTGCTTGCTGGTCCTGCTTCTCCTCCTTGTGCTTCTTGCAGAGAGGACATTGGGTACTATAGTGAACGAGCTCACCACATCTGAAGCACTTGACATTTGACATGCCCTTCTTCTCTCTCTGCTCCCCCTATCCCTGACTGGAACCCTTTGATGCAAGGGCCACATTCTCATCCTCCTTCACTTGTCTCTGTCCGTTGCTGTTGCCACTGATGGAGCTCTTTAAAAGAGATCGCCTCAACCCCTCCTACTGCAAATAGGACCACATCTTGCCCCAACTTGGCAAGGTATCTCTTCCAAAAATACTTTGGAAAAACACCTGCCACTCCTCGGAGACACTATTTAGTTCCAATCACACTAGCTATTTGGGTTGAGGTGCTGCCCCAATAGTAGACAACTGTTCTCGGACTTCCTGAATCCTGGTGAGGAAGTGGTCTATGCTTTCCCCCTTCTGCATCCTGATGCATCTCAACTTCTCTTCTAAGTACATCTTTCGCTGCTTGGAAGTTCCGTGGTACGGCGTGGAGAGAGTCTCCCACATCTCTCAGGCAATCCCTTTGCCAGTTATGTGTGAAACATTGTGATCCTGAACCCCGTCTAGGATCAACCTCTTCACCCACACCATCTCCTTTCTGTACTCCTTTAGCTGATTTGCATCCTGGGGCACTTCTACCATTGCATCAATATATGTCTTTTGGCCAAATTCATCCAGAAGGAAGGACATCCTTGCCTTCAGTTGACATAGTTGGAAGCTCCATTCAACCTGTCCTAATCTCGAAGCCTAGTAGTGGCCATCTCAAACAATGTCGAAAATCTCCTCTTCCCTTTTGCTCAGCTACTGCTAGGCTATTCGCACTCCCTTCTGGAGTGAGAAACTCTACTTACAATGTCTGTTGATCTGCAAGGGAAATCAAACTTTTTGAGACTAGAAGTTCCCTGAGGAATTTTTTCCCTCAGTGTGTGCTCTTCTACGCTAGCTCTGCTCTAGCAAATTGCTGCAAAACTATTGTGTCCAACTGGAGATTTGCTCTGTGAAAATATTGGGCTGCTCCCTCACTCAGAAAAATCGAATCTCCTCAAGAAACTCATCCTCTTGGCAGAGTGACAGCGCTGCCCCTGGGGTTTCGATCTGCTGCCTTCACTGAACAACGAAACTCCTCCTTTCTTCGCTAATGAGCTCTTCGGCCGATCATTTGCGCTCTGATACCATGTGAAAATTCAGAATCTCGAATCCTATTGCAACAACTGGAAATTACTCTCCCAATTGTTAATTAATTTTAACAATTTATTACTGTTTCCTACAACAAATACTGAATAACTCACACTGCAACCTACACAAATAAAATGCAAAAGAATAAACGTTAGCACACGCACATAAATTTACACAGTTATTTTTGGACCAATGTCCCTGAAAAAACCCAACTTGGGAAAACTAGTGCAGTAGTGAGGGTTTTATTTATTATGTAGCAGTGAAATATGAGTACGTCAATGGATGCCCAACTAGCAATCCAAACAACAAGAAAATCTGAGTAAAATATTGAAGGGAATTACCCTTCTACCACAGGCAATCTCTGGCACCAACTTTCTCTATCAAGACTCGGCCTGTTGGAGCACTGCGTCAGCCTTTGCGCTGCTCTGCGTCGCTGGCTGGACAACTTGCTTCAGACTGGGCTCTGATTACGTCGTTCTGCCTTTGGATGCTGAGAAAATCGTCTTTCCGGCCCTGTAGGACTCCTTCCCAGCCTCTGGAACTAAGAACTAATTTCGTTCTCTTTGAATCAATCTGCCTGACTGAAGCATCGCGCAGTCCCTCAGCGCAGCCTCTCTAGGATAATTTGATTCACTGCTGCTGCCTCCCCGGATCTAGAAAATCTTTCCTCCAGATCACTGTCCCTGCCCCTCACTCACTGCTTCGATCTAACTGGCTCTCTTTCTCCGGCAACTGACTGCTGCTACTCTAGAAATCGATCTGCTCATGAAATCGAACTGCTCAATTGTCCTCTCCAAGTGACCATCGACTTGTTCTTATAATCCTTTGTTGGGACTCCAACGACCAAGATTAAATCTTAATCAATGGCTAGGATTAACTTGAAATCGATCCGCGTGAGTTTCTAGAACATTCACACCTTGACTTAATTAATTCTGATTAAGTAGTCATATGCCCTAGGTTTAGACTTAGGAAATATTAAAAAACTGACTAGTAATCTAATTAAGTCATTTTTAGGCGAAATTTCCAGAAACGGTTTCTGGGTTTTGGAGATCTCATGTATTCTAGCCTCTCCACAAAATTTCAAGGCTAGAACACATCTGATGCTACAAAAACTAACATTTAGTGGTTAGAATATTGACTAGTCTTTATCATGAGAGAAATGGGTCATGCTAAATAATATTAGGACCTTGTAGGAGCTTTCTTCACCCTATTATCATGGTCTAGTTTGGGCGGGAATCCTTTGAAGGTTCTTATAGTTGTGCATTGAATCACTCCCCATTAGTTGAGTTGGTGGACTTCATTGGATTATAGATAAGTGTGTTAAGATCACAAGTTGAAGGGATTTAATGAAACCAAAATGCCAACCCAAAAGCTTGCAATAAAAGAGAAAAAAAACAATGCTAAAGAAGTGTGCTAGGATTGAACCAATGTACACTAGAAAGAGAAAGATGCCCAAGCATAAGTGTGCTACATGTGAGATGTACAAATATAAATAAAAGAGAAAATATGCCAACCACAAGAGAATGCCAAAGATGGAGTGCCCTAGGCTTAATACACTTGTTTTAGAGAGCCTTAGCGCAATGATAAAAAAGATGATTTACAAGTAAATCTTGAGAGGTGTATTTATACCACTCAAGTAGACAATGCATCCTTCCAAAGGGTTATGTGCCCACATAAGTAGGAGCATACTTCCCAAGAGGGTTATTGACCCTACATACCAAAGTTGTCTAGGTTGGCCTTAACCACACCTTGTGAGACAATTAAAAAAAATTAAGGTATGGCATTAGTCATGATTACAAGTACACTAATGATACATATAAATGGGTTGCTACCACATGTATAGATTACACCAACTATTCCAACAACCCCCCTTATGTTGAACAAGGGACCATAGGGTGATGTCATTACAACACAATATTTATTGTCCCCTTAATGCTGAGCAAGGGGCCACAACGCCCTCCCCTCAACTCCATATCACCCACATCAACATGATTCCACAACTTAGGGAAGGTGACCTCTCATAGAAGTATAGTGAAGTCATTGTGAGTTAGTTGGATTGTCAAAAGCAACCAAGTGTAGAGCATCTAGACTAGGTCAACATCATAAGGAGAGATTCACTATAACTTGTTGATTGGTTGAAGGTACAAAGAGTGGTTCAAACTATCCATGAGTTTGAAATGATTGAAAACAATATATCCAATAAATGTTGCACATGTGTTGTATTCTTTGCAAGAAGATTTATTCTCATCCCCATGCAGACAGGGGTTCGGCGGTTGCTCACCCCTTTATCTAGGGGATGCAAGCCCCCCAGATTGGGGTAATGGCCTTAAAAAAATAGGGTCCATTTTTGTTTGTTTTGTGCTTTTTTGAACAATGGCAATCTAATCCAAGTTAACAGATTAGGGTTTTGGATGTTGCGGAATACTTAAATATTGTATTGTGAACCATCAAGTTAATACAATGAAGAAGAGAGCGATGTGGCGCTACATTAGATTGGTTTTCTTGGTTAAGAGTTTCGATGGTAAATCTCTATGTAATCTAATTGTGCCATTGTTGTTCTTTATTTTTTTCTTAAGAATTTATATGATCTTCTTCACTTACAATAAACTCCAACACCATAATGTGGAAAATAGAGATCCATTATAATAGATTGTGACTTATCTATGGATGAATCTGTAAGTAGTGTAAAGGATCCTATGAACCGCTGAGTAGAAGGTCCATCAAAGGTGAGTAAGAATATATAGCTCCCCCACATGAACAAGTGGTCATAGGTCCACAAATATCACTATGAAACAAACACTGAGATGTAGTATCACAATAAATCGAAATATTCACTATAAAACCACCTATTCTTGAACATAAATAACATCTCTAGATATGGTGGGGTCAAAGGTGAGATCATCAATCTTGAAACCGGTAAGGTTCAATGCGTTAAGTGCTTTGCCATATGTGCACCATTTTACCACTCAAACTCTCACCCGATGTCTGAAAGTCCCATTTGATAAGGTGAAAACCCAATGACAACTTGGAAAAGTTATCCAATATCACCACAATAATTTTCTCCCACTTTTTAGGTTGGCTCTTCTCCAACTCAAGTGGGGCTTCTCCAAAATAGGATTACTAAAGCTTATTACGAAGAGGCTCAAGTTGAATAAGAAGAAATAGCTTTAGCAAAATAGAAATAGTAAAAGTAATTTTATAAATGGAGTGATGCAAGGCTTATGACTAGTGTCAAGTGCACTGGGCAAGTGGAGTCAAGCATCAACCACTAAGGGCAACAACTTATGAGATTAAGAGTTATTATAAGAACAAGTAAAGAAGTTACAAAAACACATATCATGTTCTCCACTATACAACAAATTATTTGTGAAAAACCCAAATTATGGAGAAGTTCAAACAAGCGTGGCAATGCATTTAGAAAAGGTAGATGTGAATGGTAACTAACTCTCGATTAGGATGAAAGATATGCATTAAACATCTCTTTGATAAACACAAAGATATACCTGAGATCTTCTTAGGAGAGGCACAATCTTCTTGATGAGGAGTAATGTTACCTATGTTTCATCCCTTCAACATCCATTTGATACAAATATTTCCAACCTTAGCCTTCAACAAGTAAACACAAGAAAGTCTGTCACAAGAGGAGAAAACATTAACTTTCCATTGTATTCAAGATTTTAACCATCATAACTTGCTCAATGTTTGTCATAATTTCTATTTGACCACAATTTAAAATATTGTAGCCATTATGCATCTACTAGTACCAATCTCACAACAATATAGGCACCCTATCAAAATATGTCTTCTTGTGAGCTATGGCACCTCTCCAAAACTCCTCCAAAAGGGATCTCATTAAGTGTGCAAGCAATGGTCTATTAGTTATAACAACTCCTTAAACATAGGGTGACCTAAACGTGTGTACTAGGGCATAGATCCATGTGCAAGATTACCAAATTAATCCACTTGATCCATAAAGAAAGCAAAATCATGTGACTTGGCCTCAACGTATGTGCAAATAAGAGGGAATCAATGGAGCACTCCTCTAAGAATGATACTTCAACTGATCAAGTTGATTTGGGGTAGCATCGAATGTGCTCTAGCCACGAAATTTGGTGGAGAGGTTGGGGCACATGAGATCTCCAATACCCAGAAAGGGTTTGGGCAGATTATAAACAAATCAAGAGATATTAAAATAATTAATATTTTTAATGGAGTCCCTAAGTCTAAACTTAGGGAAAATAAAATATTAATGTGTATTAATATGAATTTGTGTTAAAGTGGTCCAAAAGACATGGATCAAGCCAGATCTAATCTTAGCCATTGATTAGAGACTTAATCTCGGCCGTTGAGATGTCAACAGGAAAAGCATAAGAGGGGGCTTGAGGGTCAGTTGGAGAACACACCAGTGTGATCAGTGATTTTATTCTCTAGAGTGGGGTTTGTTAAGAGAGATAGAATCAGTGATCGGGAGAGTAGCTGAGGGGCATTGAGTACAAAGAAACAGAGAAGGCAGAGATTGTGCTGGGAGAGCAGCGCAACAGCCAAGGAGGGTGACGCAGAGCCAGCAAGGGCTCATGCAGGGTCACATAGAGGCAACCAAGTTTTGCGCAGAGCACCAGAGGGCCAGCGTAGCTGACGTAGAGGCTCCCAGAGCTGACGTAGGGCCTCCTGGGGCTGACGCAGGCCTAGAAACGTTGACACATGGCCAGCGTGAGACAAAGGCGCTGACACAGTCCAGTTTAGGCAGACGTTGGGGTTGCAGGAGCAATTTTGTGCGAAGGAGCTGCCGGAAGGATTTTCCGGGGGTTTCAGCCAGGAGATTTCTCTCAATCTGTGAGGTATAGCTGCTAAGAAAATTCTCTCTTGGGTAGGCTAGTTTCGGAACCCAAATTGTACTCTGATATTGCTTAATAAGAAAACCCTCAGATAGCTGCACCGGTTTTCCCACATTGGGTTTTTTCGGGGACATTAGTCCAAAAATAATGGTGTCATGTGGTGTGTTTGTTCTTGTTTCTTTTAGTTGTTGATCTGTAATATGTTGAGCATGCACTGGTGTTTATTTTCAGTATTTACTTTGTAAATAACTTGTTAAAGGAAAAATAACAAGTAGGTAGGAATAAATCAGAAGAAGTGCATGAAGGGTTTCTAAATTAAGTATACTTAGAAACTTCAACATGGTATCAGAGCATGATCGCAGATCACAGAAGGACTAAAAGGCACCAGCCAGAGCCATGCAGAAGAAGCCGAGAACTGCGCAGAGCCTCAGAGAGGTCAGCGTTGTTGATGCAGAGGGCCAAAGGGCTAATGCAGGGCATCCCAGGTTAACGCAGACCCATCCGGGGTGATACAGAGCCAGCGTGAGGCAGAGAGGGGCTGACGCAGTTCACAGAGAGGCAGTTGCTAGAGTCTAGAAGGCTGCAAAAATATTGCAGAGTGGAGCTGGTGAGGTACTGTAGTCAAAACAGTACCTGACAGAGCAGGGCTAGAGGAGTTGTTATTGAGGGTTTCTAGGCGAGGAACCTGAATCAGCAGTGCAGTTGCACAAGACGATTAGAGTAGGGGGCATCTCGACAAGCGGCAAAAGGATTCCAAGAAGGAAATCAGGACTCGAAGGGAGTCCAGAAGAGAACTTCCAGACGGGAAGTAGAGACTTAGAGGAGTCCAACAAAGAACTTCCAGGAGGGAAGTAGAGGAGCATCATGGCACTTCACGGGGTGAGGGACCAGGATAGACTGGATTGAGCATCGAACTTCTAGTCTGGAAGGCCAGAATCTTATCAGTGCTTGACAGGAATCGTGTGAAGAACTTCGCCTTGAAGGTTATAGCTATCCTAGTCGACCCCAATGATAACGACAAGTACGAAGAGGCGATGGCGAGGGCCAAGTGCATTATCCTTGACAGGGTCAAGGATCATGTGGTACCACATATAGCCGAGAAGGAAACGCAGTTGAGATGTGGGAGGCTTTCAAGAACCTGTACCAACATACTTCTATGCAGAGAAGAATGCTACTTGAGAACCAGAAAGGTCAATCGATTGACACCTTCCTTGGAGGACTGAATGAGATCTGAGATCAGTTGACTGATATAGGAGCGACACCAGATCAAGAGCTTATGGTGAGGACAACCTTGAATGCTGTCTTAGAAGATTGGGAAGTGTTTGTCCAGAGTATCCTAGGCAGAGGGACTCTCCTACCGTGGGACGAGATGTGGGCAACTCTTCGCTAGGAAGAGATCAAAGGGTAGTCGAAGGCAGGTAGCAGTAGCAAAGGGATCAAGGTCAAGGAGGAGGAGGAGGATGTTGCCCTAGCATCTGAGGAAAAGCAGGAGAAGCAAAAGAAGAAAGATCTCTCCAAGATCAAGTGCTTCCATTGTGGGGAGATGGGTCATTATGCGACCCAGTTGCCCAAGGAAGAGGAGTAAGGGAGAGTCTTTTGAGACTAAGGCAGCGCCAGTATGGGCAGAGAAGAAAGTTTTCACAGACGATGACTGTGCCATGAGTGCACACGCACCACTTGAGAAGAAGTGGGGAGACATCGAGCTATAGTTAGATGGACAGGCGATGAGGGGCAGGACCCTTGAGGTACCTAGCCTCTTGGATTAGACTTGCTATGGGAGCCCTGGCGAGGAGTAGCAGGACTGGCTGAGTCAATAGAGGCGGATGCGGATGGAGCGACAGAGAGAGCTACAGTGCAGAAGTCTTGAGACAACGCGAAGCTAGCACGCTGCAGCAGTGCGAGAGGCACAAGAGTGTTGCACCAGTGCAAGACGACACAGAGAGGTGTGCAACGGTGTGAGATGCAGGGAATTGTTGCAGCAACGCAGAGGTTAGAGAGCGAGCACTTGTCAGCGGTAGAGAGAGCTTCAGCATCAGTGGGTGTTTCTAGCCCAACAGGGAGGTCAGTTGGGAGATCAATTACTTACTTCTTAGTAACTGAGTTGTAGTGCCGCAGTGGGCAGCATGACGAGAGGAGGTGTAGTGCGGAAGCAGTGCTGGGAGAAAGGACCAACAACAACACGAATGAAGAGGGAGCTGTCGTACAGATGCAACAATGGTAGTGGCAGAACCATGGGCAGTAGTACAAGATACAACAGTGCAGAGGATGTTGGGCAGGAAGGCCTAGCATCAGAACAGGTACCGATGCTGAATGATCAGAGTAATGCTCAGTGAGGAGTATTGCTAGAGCACAATCCTCGCTAAGAGGGAGTGTTGATTTGGGGTAGCATCATATGTGCTCCAGCCATGAAATTTGGTGGAGAGGTTGGGGCACATGAGATCTCTAATACCTAGAAAGGGTTTGGGCAGATTCTAAACAGATCAGGAGATATTAAAATAATTAATATTTTTAATGGATTCCCTAAGTTTAAACTTAGGGAAAATAAAATATTAATGTGTATTAATATGAATCTGTGTTAGAGTGGTCCAAAAGACATGGATCAAGCTAGATCTAATCTTAGCCATTGATTAGGGACTTAATCTCGGCCATTGAGATGTTAACAGGAAAAATATAAGAGGGGGCTTGAGGTTCAGTTGGAGAACACACTAGAGTGATTAGTCATTCTATTCTCTAGAGTGGGGTTTGTTAAGAGAGATAGAATCAGTGATCGGGAGAGTAGCTGAGGGGCATTGATTACAGAGAAACAGAGAAGGCAGAGATTGTTCCAGGAGAGCAGCGCAACAGCCAAGGAGGGTGACACAGAGCCAGCAAGGGCTCACGCAGGGCCACGCAGAGGCAGCCAAGTGCTGCGTAGAGCACTAGAGGGGCTAGTGTAGCTGACGCAGAAGCTCCTAGAGCTGACGCAGGGCCTCCTGGGGCTGATGCAGGGCCAGCGTGAGATAGAGAGGGGCTGACGCAGTCCAGTTTAGGCAGAGGCTGGGGTTGCAGTGTTGAAATTTGGTACCGGAGGACAGGTGGTTCCCTTAGGCTTTGATCTTTGGCCTAGGGAAAAGTGTCTAAAAGAATTTAATTTTTCTCCTAAAGTGACTTTATAATTTTATAAAGTTAAATCTAATTTAAAAGTGACTTTAAGTGATAAAGTTACTAAGTCTATTTTTAAAGTGACTTTTATAAAGTCAATGAAAAATTAGAAAGGAAAAGTGACTTTGGAAATAAATGACTAAGTGGGTCTTTATTAAAGTGGGGTGAATTAAAAAATAAAAAGTGAGATTTAAATGAGCATTTAATCTCAGCCTTAAATCTCAATCTATTTCAGCCATTGGATTTAGGGATCACCCAAAAGTCACTTGGATCACCCAAAAGTCACTTGGGGTTAGATTAAAGGAGGAAAATGAGGAAAAGGTCATTGATTCTTTCATGAGCAGATTGAGAGAAGGAGAGCAAGAGAGATTTCTGGACAGTGAGCAGCGGAGTTTCAGCAGCGGAGTATCAGCAGCAGAGTTTCAGCAGCAGAGTATCAGCAGTGGAGTTTCAGCAGCGGAGTTTCAGCAGCGGAGTTTCAGCAAGGCTGAGTTTCAGCAAGTCTGTACAACGGAGTTTCAGCAAGGCTGAGATAAGTTGTAAAAGTTTGCTTGCTGATTTTTGCTGAATATTTCTCTTACTGTAAAAAGGCATTTTTCAGAAATAAAGAAGAGCTCTCAAACTAGTTTTCCCTAAGAGTTGAAGGGGGTTTTTCTAGGGTCACATTGACAAAAAATCTCAGTGTTTAAATGTGTTTTAATGGCTGTTTATTACTGCTGATTTTTATTTCTGCAATTTCCAGCATTTTGTAAAATTTCCAGAATTTGTGTTTTCAGCAAATTTATTTTTTCCAGCTTGTTTAAACGTATGGTTATGGGAAAGGGCATTTAACTGTATGGGAGAAATAAGGAGAAACTGAAAACCGGGGTGGGAAATGAGAAATTTCTACATGGTATCAGAGCTTGAGTGCTGAAGGAGAGTTTGGGACAGCGAAAGGAAAAATTACAGCTGCTGACTTTTCACTCAGAAAATTCCAGCAAGCTGATTTTTCCATAAACAACAGTTTTATCTTTACTACAACAGTGCTATTTTTCAGTTTTAGGACAACAGGATGTCATTGGGATTGAGGGTGGAAGATAGGCTGGATGGGCATACAAATTACAATGTTTGGAATGAGAGAATGCAGAGTATTTTTGAGGAGGCAGAAGTCTGGGATATCATGGTGCATACCACACAGAACCCTGTTGTTGTGCCTACTGATGCTACTCAGTTGACAGCTTATAATAAAAAGAACAACAAGGGTAAGACGCTGATTCTAGACGGAATCAAAGACCATTGCATTCCTCATGTGAGAGGAAAGAGCAATGCCCATGAGATGTGGACAACATTGTCCAATCTCTACCAGAGTACCAATGAGAACCGGAAGATGGTCCTGAAGGAGAAGCTGAAGAACATTAAGATGGGTAATGATAGTGCAGCTGGATATCTGACAAAGATTACTAATGTGAGAGATGAGTTGGCAGCAATTGGAGAGGCCATTCCACCCACTGAGTTGGTGCGGATTGCAGTGAATGGCCTCACCCGTTCATGGTTGAACTTTGCTGATGGGGTTTGTGCACGTGAGACCCTTCCCACATGGGAGAGGTTTTGGGATGATTGCATTTAGACAGAGATCAGGAAAGGTCAGCTTGGGGCAGCCAAGCCAGTTGAGCAGGATGAGGATGTAGCACTGGTGGCAGGAGGCAAGAAAGGCAAAGGGAAGAAGCAGGGTTCCACAAGTAGTGGTGGGGGCAAAGGCAAAGGTAAAGGTAAACAAGGGAACACACAGAAGGACTATTCCAAGGTGAAGTGTTGGAATTGTCAAAAGATGGGACACTATGCAGTTGTGTGTCCGGAGAAGAAGAAGAAGAAGGGGAAGAACCAGGACGTGGCAGCTTCAGCAGAGATTGAGGACTTTGCAGGTTGTTTTGACCGGGAGTTTGCGTTCACTACGTGTGAGTCCTCTAGTGCAGGATCACCTGCCACACAAGTTCAGAGGGAGCATGCTTTTCCTTCGATTAGCGGAGCATCTTCAGGTATTTGGTATGTGGACAGTGGGGCTTCATGTCACATGACAGGAGTCCGTGAGTACTTCTCAGAGCTTTCAGAGAGTGGCACTGATATAGAGGTAGTACTCGGTGATGACAGAGTTGTTAGAGCAGTTGGGGTGGGGACACTGACATTTCAGAGGGAGTCCAAACCTCTCTTGAAAGTGTCAGATGTTCTTTATGTGTCAGGGATGAGGAAGAACCTCATATTCGTCTCAGCTTTGGAGGACAGAGAATATGAGGTACTGTTCAGGGGAGGACATGTGTTGATGTATCCCAGGGGCACTCCAACTGATTCAGCTAGAGTGATAGGTGTACGCCATGCAAAGGTGTACAAGTTTGCATTCCAGCCCCTTTTGGCATTGAGCAGTAGTACCGACAACAGAGCTAGCAGTTATGAGTTGTGTGAGATTTGGCACCGCAGGATGGGACATATGTATCATGGAGCCTTGAGGACATTGCGGGAGATCACTACAAGTGTGCCAGATTTCAGTACTGATCACTTTGATACTTGCAGAGGTTGTGCGATGGGCAAGTTTTCCAAATCCCCTTTTTCCGGCAGTGACAACAGAGCGACTAGGATACTTGATTTGATTCATTCCGATGTGAGCGGTCGGATGTCTCATGTTTCCTTGAGTGGATATGAGTACTATGTTTTATTCATTGATGATCACTCCAGGAGGACCTGGATTTATTTTTTGAAGACCAAGAGTGAGGTCTTCAAGCGGTTTCAGGAGTTCAGAGCTCTTGTGGAGACACAGACAAGTCAAAAGATCAAGTCCTTGAGGTCGGACAATGGAGGAGAGTACACCCTTGGAGAGTTTGTTGACTATTGTGCGGAGGCAGGCATTAGGAGGGAGTTCACTGTTCCTTACAACCCCCAGCAGAACGGGGTTGCAGAGAGGAAGAACAGATCCATCATAGGGGATGCCAAAGCCATGTTACATGATCAGGGGTTGCCATTGTTCTTGTGGGCAGAGGCTTGCAACACAGCTATTTACTTGCAGAACAGGAGTCTGCATCGTGCCTTGGGGCACATGACTCCGGAGGAGGCTTTCTCTAGGAAGAAGCCTGATATTGGTCATCTTCATATCTTTGGATGCATTACATACTCCTATATACCCAAGGAGAAGAGGACCAAACTAGAGCCCACCGTAGAGAAGGGTATCTTTGTGGGCTACAGTGAGACCTCAAAGGCCTTTCGGATTTACATTCCTGCACAGAGGAGAGTTGTTGTCAGACGGGATGTGAAGTTCGAGGAGGACAGGGCCTTTAGGAGGTCACGGGAGTTAGAGTATCTGGATCAGCCAGACCCTCAGCAGCAGTTGAGTCGGTGGCAGGGATCCAGTGGGCAGGGATCAGGAGGATCAGGAGGTACATCTATGAGGATGTCAGGTTCGTCAGTGAGCAGTGGCTCACCGAGCCAGAGGGGTGGTGCTCCGGGCAGCATGCAGAGCAGTTCACAGAGTAGTTCACTAGGGAGTCCACTGATGGACAGCTCACACGGTACCTCAGCTTCTACAGGTTCAGGTGCAGGCAGGAGGACAATAGACAGGCAGTCAGGAGTTCAGGCTCCTGATGATGATGATGAGGAGGAGTTTCATTCTCCGGTGGGAGAAGTGCGCTCAGGGAAGAGGAAGCTCAAGTGGCTTCAGGACACCTTGAGAGATGCCTCATCTGTTGCTAAGTCGAAGGGGCTGGTCAGAGAGAGTAGACCACTTGAGAGGTTTTGTAGCTATATGACGATGGTTACCAGCATCCTTGACTCTGAGCCTTCTAGCTATGAGGAGGCTGCTAGCCAGCAGGTCTGGAGAGAGGACATGTAGGAGGAGTATTCTTCTATCATGAAGAATGATGTTTGGGAGGTGGTGCCGAGGCCTGAGGGCAAATCCGTGGTTACTTCCAGATGGCTTTACAAGGTAAAGCATGCTGCAGATGGCAGCATTGAGAAATTCAAAGCAAGGTTTGTGGCTAGAGGGTTCTCCCAGGTAGAGGGAGTTGATTATGAGGAGATCTTCACTCCCGTGGCTCGATATACTTCGATCCGCTCCATTATATCGATAGCAGCAGAGATGGGTTGGAAGATCCACCAGATGGATGTGAAGACTGCATTTCTCAATGGCTTCATACACGAGGAGGTGTACATTGAGCAGCCACACGGCTTTGAGGTGCATGGGAAGGAGTCCCATGTGTGCAGACTGAAGAAGGCCCTTTATGGCCTGAAGCAAGCTCCCAGAGCTTGGTACTCCAGGATAGATACATATTTGCAGGGGATGGGTTTCACAAAGGGTGAGGCAGGTCCGAACCTTTACTTTATTGTGATTGGTGAGGAGCCTCTCATTCTGGTGCTGTATGTGGATGACTTGGTCATTACAAGTGCAGATAGACTCATAGAGCACTGCAAGAGAGATCTTGCGACGGAGTTTGAGATGAAGTAGAAGATCCCTAAGATGTCTACTTCAACCAACTTATGTTGGAGGTAAAATTTTAATGAGGCTTGGGGCCTCCCTACACTAAAATGCCTAGATGAAATGCAAATTGTGTTAATTCCCCAAATTAAAATAATGATACATGCAAATGTTTCAAAGAGATTGATTTGCAATGCCTGAAAATGAAATAGTGTTCAACATAAGTTGCAATTATAACTTCAATTGGAGGAATAAAATTAGATTACAAGTGTTGCATGTGTTTCATCAATGAATTAAAATGATACAAGTAATTCGCTTGAAAGTAAAATTTGTTTCAAATAGACAATGACAATAAATTTCTCCAATAATCAAGATAACAATGTAGCATAAAATTGAAGTATGTATTCAAGTGCTCATGAAACAATTTACCAAGGTAAATGGAAATGAATCAAAGTTTGTTAAGAATATAAAATGCTTGCATGTAAAAGATGAATTGCCCAAAGCAAAGTGTAAGCTTGTAGCTCCAAGCAACAATGAGAAAGAAAATGCAAAGCTCAAAGGAAATTGTAACAAAATTTAACTTAATGAAATGTGATAGTGAGGTTGTGTTAATTCCCAATTAAAACATGCATGTAAGTGAATGAAGTATGAAAGCTTAAACCATGCAAATGTCAATCCACCCAAGAGAAGCCTCCCTCTAAATGGGGAGATAGGATACCATAGGAGAAATCCCAAGCTCCCACAAGCAAGTTAGATCTTTTATTAATATGACAATGAGAAGAGGGCCCTTCAAAGTTCTCAACTATACTTCAAGGAGAGTCCTCACAACAATTGCTTGAAACTTGGACACTAGACCTCTTTTCTTGAGAAAATAGTGACAAGATCTCACAAAACTTATGCAAGGGAAACAAGGTGTGAGTTTCCTCCAAATGCCCACGGCTTAGAGAGGAAAATGGCCAGTCCTCTAGTGAACTTGACTTGCCCAAAATAAGCCTTAAAAGGTCTCACGACTTGGAAATCGAACCCCCAACACTTGCCAAAGGTCCTGCAAACACTTGTTAGATGTTGCGGAAAGTTGTTCTTCAAAATCTGCCACACAAGTGTTAACAAACAATCCAAACAGTGGCTGCAAAATAAGTTAAGTATTAATGGAAAAATCAGCAAAATAAAATGTATATGTACAATTATAATTTACAAAAGGCTAAGCTATATAGTGAGAGTAAACTCTCGTCTTTGCTTAGCCATCTTCAAGCTCTTAGATAGCAACAAATGAAAGAAATGAAGTACAATGTTTTTTTTAAAAGAGATTTAAATTTAGAAGTTCTCGACTTGTGTACAAGCTATGTGCCAAAATCCCTGCAAAACCACTTTGTAAGATAAGACTATGAAAGTTCAAAGAACAAATGAGAGCTCCTTTAAGAATGTATCAAGAGTGGGTTAGTCTCTCCAAAGACTTGCCCTCACGCTTGATTCTGTAATCCCAACAAGATGTTCCATCTATAAAACTTCAATCAAGAATTAGTCCCATATAGATTTAGCAATAAACAATGATAAGAAACTCTAGAGATTTATTGAAAACCGACTAGAGCATTCTATACCTATAGCATACCTCTAAATCAAATGTAAATGCAAGATAGCTCTACATTAACAAATCTATAAGAGCATATGGAAGCAAATTAGATCAAAGCATGAGTAAAAGGAATTATACCAATGCTCAACAATTTATCACACTCGAAAAAAAGGAACACCTCAAAAATGAAACCCCAAAGTCTTTATTGATATTTCTAAAAGTGTACGAGGTAGCAACGCTTCCGCAAGCACAATAGCTAGTAACAATATTATACAATGTGAGAGCCCATGGCTCTATTATATAGAGAGTTGAGAGCAAATCTCAATGAAGAATGACAATGACAAATGGCATTGGAGCCAATCCCAATGTAGAAGTGATTAAACAAGTGGCATGACGTGACAATCCCAAAGAGAAATTCGAATTTGTTGAATGGAACTCCAATGTCAAGTGTAAAAATCGAATTCTGGCAAGTGGACATCATTTTCTTCTTCCCTTATGTGCCAATTTCGAATTTTATGGTGGAATGACAAGTGTATATGGGTGGTAACCGATGTGGGGACAATTTCCCACAAAAATCTCCACCAAATATTCTCCCAAATCCTCCCAAATGTGCATTAACTTCGCAAATTCTAATTTCCAAGTACCTTTTTCATTTAATGCCAAAAATTCAATTTTATTTGAGCACATTTCATTTATTTGATTTTAGGAGTTCACATCACCTTGGGACTTAACTTTAACTCCCCCATAATTTTCCACCTCATTTCCACAACATTTAGCATGTGTGGATATTTATTTTTCTCTATTTATTTAATTTCTGGCTTAATTAATTGTCAGATTTCCCACTAAACTTAGGAAAAGTGGGTTTTGAGGGTCCAAAACACATTATTAACCCCTCAAGGTGTATCATAGTAGAAAGTTGAGGGTCAAAGGTGTAATTTTGATTACTCATACCCCACACAACTTCTCTAGACTACACTTATTACAATTTAAATACAACTTTATTTGCAATTTTGACATGTGGGAAATCTAAAAAATTAAAAAATGACTACGTAGACCTAATCAGATTCCACGAAATTTTTTTGTGTGATCTAGTATGGTAATATACATCGACTCTAAACAGTAAGATGTGTCATGGGCTCAAACTTCAAACCGTCACCCCGACTTTGGGGTAAAACATGAGTGAAAAATCCTAGAAAATTATTCGCCTCTGAAAAAGAAGGGATAATTAACCAAATTAACCAAATAAAAAAAACTCTCCAAGGTGTACTCGTTTGTTGATCGAGTCCCAACATCCTAGGCCTATTACAAAATCAAAACTCATCATTACTAGTATCACTTATTATAATTCCCCGTAGGGTGTGGAATCTAGGTACAAGAAAGATGATGAGAAGATAAAAGTAAAGTTAAAAAAATCTATTGACTAACGATAGCTGATGGTACAAGTGTCCTCTGGATCATCCTTGGGCATGGAGTCTTCATATAATCATCAGGTGCCACTCTAGTGGTGAACATGTCCCTCAACATTTAACGAACTTCTCTACCAGTACATCCACTGGTGATGGGAGGATAGACCAACTCCTCATCCTGCCTCTGCGACTTCGTCTGCTGCGAACTCACAACATCTCCTACACTTGAGATCGTGCTAGTACTAGTGATTGTACTATATCCCTGTGACTTTCCTTGCAACTGTCCTTGTAGCTATCCTAGTGGCTACCCCTGCTGCTGGACCAATGGAGCTTCTTCAGACTCATTTTGATCACTTGCTAGCAACTCGCAAGATCTCTTGAAGGCTCTGTCCTCCATGAACTTCACGTCCCGTCTCACAATAATCTTCCTCCTGCTAGGAATGTAGATCTTGTATGCCTTCGAGGTTTCACGTGCAACTTAGTGTGTTTTTCATTTGGTACATGGCAGTAAGTAATGTTGCCAAAGATCCTGAAGTGACTTACTTATGGCTTCTTCCATAAGACTTCTTCAGGTGTTATCTTCCCCAATGCCCAGTAAGGAACCATGTTTTGTATATACACAATCGTGTTACATGCCTCTGCCCATAGAAACTTGGGCATGTCCTGGTCATATAACATAGCCTTTGTAGCCCCAGTTATAGACTTGTTCTTCCGCTTTGCTACTCCATTCTGCTGTGAATTGTATGGAGTTGTCCACTCCTTCCTAATGCCCTCTTTCGCATAGAAGCCCATGAAGTCACTATCTATGTACTCTCCTCTATTATTTGAGCGAAACACCTTGATATTTTTTCCTGTCACATTCTCTACTAGAGCCTTAAACTCCTTGAAGCGATTGAAAACCTCATCCTTGGTCTTCAAGAAATAGATCCAGGTTTTCTCAAAATAGTCATTGATGAAGGTAACAAAATACTTGTACTCTCTGAGAGATCTAGTGGACATAGGACTGCAAATGTTTGAATGTATTAGTTGTAACACATCTTCTTATCTACTGCCACTTCTTGGCAATGTTGCCTTAGCATACTTCCCAAGTACGCACCCCTGCACACATCATCGTGTTCCTTGCTTAATTCTGGAACACTTGTAATTGTCTCTCTAAGTGTCCTAAGTGCTCCATGGCATAAATGCCCCATTCTCTTGTGCCATAACGCATTCAGGTCTCTCCAACTTCTACTGCTTTCACTGTTGTCGTTGCTAACTAGTGCCTTTCGAGAGTTGAGCTGCAACTTGTACAATCTGTTGCTACAAACTCCAATCTGCCTCACCTTCCACTAGTTTCAGTGATTAATGAACACCTTCTTCCCTATAAAGTGGAAATCATACCATGTAGCTGGGATACTAAAATAAGGTTTGTACCCAAGCCAAGCACATGCAGCGCATCTGTAACACTAGTGCTTGCTCCTGAATCCCTCTAAATCTCGATGGTACCTACGCCAACTGGAGTACATTTACTTTTGTTTCCCATCTAAATCTGGAAGTCCATTTTCTCTTCCTTATAGTTGGAGAAGTATTCTCTAACTCCTGCCATATGAGCAAATGCTCTGTTGTCTAAGTATTCATCCTCCAATTTGGAAGATAAATTCATAGCCCCCTGAATGTTGAATCTCTCTGCAACCATACTAAAGAAATCTGAGAAATCTATTGGAGATATCCTGGGTATAATTTTTGTGTGTTTATCTCTTCTTCCCCAGCGCAGATCTGCAACTGCAACCCTTGTTGCAAATCTTCTGCACTGAGATCTGCACAACGAATCAACTGATTTGCTCACCAGAACCCTCTATCCGGTAACCACACTGCCTGCAAATTATGCTTCAGGCAAATTGAACTTTTCCTGCACTTTGCCTCTGGAAATCGATTTCCCTACCCAACAATTCCCACTATCTTTTTGGCTTGCGCAGATCTGAATTATGTGCTTCATATCTCCCTCTGAAACTGCATGATCTACTAATCTTTTGCCTTTGAGCCTCCAATCTGATAAAAAATGTTCTGATACCATGTGAAAATTCTTTGCTTGAAATTACTCTATATTATTCTCCTAACTGTTAGCATTTTAATTGTTTACGACAATTAACAAATAGTTCACAATTACATTCTTCACCATAAAAATATGTTGGGGAAAATAATATCAGTAACTAAGAAATAAATTCACACACAATAAAAATCAACACTAATTTTTGGACTAACGACCCCAGAAAAGCCCTTAAGGGAAAATCGGTGCAGCAGATGAGGGTTTATTTTTATTATGCAGCAAATTTTGAGAGTACAATATCTAGATGCCCAACTGGAAATCCTCTAGCAAATACACTAGCAAAATATCTAGGAGAGAATTTTCTCCCTCTACAAATCAACTTGGCCCCTCTGGCATTGCTCGAACCCCTCTCTGGCAACTCGCACTCTACCTAGAATTCGCTAGGTACTAGCGAAGTAACAAAAGAGAAGAGCGAAGTTCTTAAGGGTGTTTTGGGATTGTTTTAAGGACAAAAAACTTCTATACGTGAAGTTTGTTGCAACAGTAAAGGAGAAGTTTGTTGCAACAGTGAAGGAGAAGTCTGTTGCAACAGTGAAGGCCGAAGGTAAGTCTGTTGCAGTGGAAGTCAAGGAGAAGTGCAGTCCTCCTAAGAAGCCGAAGTGGAAGAAGGGCTAGTCAAGAAGGTCGAAGGTCTAAAGCAAAAGGAAGCCAAGGTTGAAGAAGAAGAAGGAGTTGAAGGTTGACTATCATTGACTAAGGATCTTGTGTCTTGGTCTTGGAGTGGCAAATAGGTCAAGGGTCTTGGTCTTGGTATTCGTCAATTGGAATCTCTATAAGAAGAAGAATTTGTTCGGGTTTTCCTCTCAAAGAGTGAGAGGTTTTGGCCCTGGCTGATAGCCTATATTTTGTGTCTCTTGTCTCTTTATGGTTTATGCATTGGTAGTTGTTTGATGAAGAAGAACACTAATAACCTAAGTAAAAGAAGATCCTAATCTAAAGAAGTAAAAAGTACTCACAAGCAGGTCCTAATAGAAGAGAAATCACTTAATTGCTATGCCCCAAGTACGAAGAAAAGTCAGATTTCTTGAGGTCCGTTTTGGGTAATCTCCCAAACGTGTGGACTGTACTTGGGGCATCATCTCACCTATAGAAGACGAAGGGTCCATAATGATGGAAATGAAATTCATGACATCGAAAGGAAGAGCTCTACAAGCAGCTAAAGGTACCATGATCTCCATCAAAGAGCAGAGAGTTGTTGTTGGAAACAAGTCCCTAGTTAAGAGGGAGCTTAGGTATATTCCTTTTATAGGAATGAGTATATCTTCATTAGTTGGGAGGGAGAGATAGAAGCATCATTCTTGTCTTCATATTGGAAGAAAGACTAGAGGATTGGGTAAGCATCTAAGATTGATTCTGATACTCTTTGAGGATGTGGTAGGCATCCAATAGGCAAGAGTAGTCGAAGAGGAAATTCTTTGAGGATGTGTTATTCCAAGATAGGAATTGTCCTAAAAGGACATACCTTGTGAACACCTGGTCGGGATATGTGCCTTGAGAGACAATGATGATGGTGTCTATCAGTCATTGGTCTCGCCAACATTGTGCTCTGATCTTGTGGAGAGATAGAGTTGTTAGTCAAGGCCTTGCTATGTGACAATGTTGGTTGGTATGATGAGATGCTCTGGCATAAGCTAAGGAAGTAGCTTATGAGATGGCTTACCAATCTGAATCTTCTTATGAGAATTCTTTAGTTTGAGAATGTCCAAGTACCTTGTATGGATTATGAATACCTCCCTAGTTAAGAGGGAGTGTTGAAATATGTAACTAGGTTCGGTCTTCATAATGACATATGTAATCATGATTTTATGTATTTGTTGTAAAGAGAAAAATAAATTTATTATTGTCATTCTTGAGGCATGGGTTTCATGCTCAAGGGAAATTTTTAGGTCAAACACCCATTGAGTGCTTCTAGGGCTTTTCATTTAGTCTACAAGTAAATTGAGTCATTATCATGTATGGAAGACTCTTTTGGGCATGATGTATATTGTAAAGAAAATTTGTTAGTCAAAAGACCCTCCAAGACCTCGTGATAATGCTCCTCAACAAGTCGGCCTTTCCAAGTATCAAATCGACCTAGAGACAGTGACAAGTTGGTCTTCACACTAGAACAGGAAACCTATATATATGAGGCTAGTCAACCACTTTTGGTGGCATCCAAGTACACTCAAGTAGTTCAATCTCAAGAAGAAAGTTCGATCTGTAGCTGGGAAGCAAAGTAAGAAGAGAGCAAAGGTCTAAAAGAAGAAAGGAAGGATGAAAAATTTGTTTTTGGCTCAATCTCTCTCACACGTGCAAAGGATTAGGGTTTCTGCAACTTCCAAGAAGGGCCAAAATTGCAACACTGTGTTGTAGTAGGACGAAGTGTAGTATCTTTTTGCTCGGAAGAAGAATACCCTATCTTGACCTTGTTGACCTTGGAAAGAGTTGCCTTGCTCTAGGAAGGTCTCAAGAGGAAGTTGAACTAGGGTTTCTGCAGTAGCAACAAGGGCCGAAATTGTAGGTCGAGTTGCAGTATTGGAGTTGGCAGGTCGAAATTGCAGTTTGAAGCTAGTTGGTGCAGAATCAAGGAAGAACTTGTTGGAAGGGCTGACTTGGTACTAGGAGAAGGACTAGGTTTATGGATTGGGTCTTTGTCTCATTGGAAGCAGATCCTATAATAAGAGAAGAGTTTTTCGGGTTTTCCCCTTGGAGGTGTTCTGCCCTAGCTGAGAGCTTGATTTCTATGGCCTCTATTGTTACTGTTTCGTTCTTGATATTTGTTTGATGAAAAGATCTAACTAAAGAAGACAAGAAGAATAACAAAGTTCACAAGCATCGATATTAAATGATTTCTCTTCTTTAGATAACTTCTTGTGAATGCTTTTTACTTCTTAGATTAGGATCTTTTACTTAAGTTAGTATGGTGTTATTCTTCATCAAACAACTACTAAGGCATATCATCCAAGGCCAAAAACCTCTCCCACCTGAAAGGAAAACCCGAACAAATTCTTCTTCTTATAGAGACTTCAATTGACGAATACCAAGACCAAGACCCTTAACCTATTTGCCACTCCAAGACCAAGACACAAAGCTTCCTCTTCCTTCTTGAGTCAATGAAATTCAAACTCTGTGTTCCTTCCTCGGCTTCCTCTTCTTTATTTCAAACCTACAATTTCTCGGATCTAATTTAGAAACCCTTAGCACATGAGAATGATCAATTTGGCTCTTGATTATCCTCACTCTAGAAGGAGACTTCTTCTTGACACTTCAACTTGAGACCTTCCTTGTTCTTCACCCAAAAACTGTCTTCACAATGTGACTATGGTAACTCGCTCTTCTTGCAGTAGACAATAGCAGATTCTCGCACATGTGGAGTGTACCTAGCCCAAAACAAACCCAAAAATAGCACCAAAGACTTCGCTCTTCTTTTTCCCTTTCTTCATTGGTTATGAGGCTCCTTCTCAGTGATTCTCGCACTTCTGCTTGTTTCAGACCATGACCGAAGTGCATATGTTTGAAATGAGGCCGAGCTACCTATTTATAGTTGTTGCCCATGATAATAAGCCAACATGACATGCATGTGAGCCGACGTGTCTTTTGGTAAAGATCTTTTATTCTATCTTGAAGTCGACTTGTAGGAGGTGGCTTTGCTTGGTCTTGGAGGGCTTTCTTATACATTTAATGACTCATACAATAATGTACCATGCCCAAGAAGGGTACTTCATACATGACATTGACTCAAATTGACTTTTATGACTAAATGACAAAACCTAAAGGTTCACAATGGGAACCTTAACTAAAATCAAATTCCTTGATCATGAAACCCATGATTCAAGTGAGAGCAAGTGAGAAAAATCAAGCTTATGCTGCAGTGACAAGAAGAAAGGGAGATTTTGGAAATTTTGGTCCTCAGAAAAAGAAAAAGAACATGGCTAAAATCCAATGCTATGGGTGTCAAGAATATGGACACTACAAAAGAGATTGTCCTAAGATCAAGAAGGACAATAACAAAAGAAGAAGAGAAGAAGCTCATATCACCGAAGAAGAGGAAGCTGAAAAGAAGAAGTCCAAGATAGAGGAAGTAAAGAGATCTCTACTATGACTGAGATAGTCTTCCTCACCTAAGTTCTTTTCAAATTCCTAAGTCTTCTGTTGTAAGATATGGCTATCATAATTCACTAAATGGGATGCATTAAGACATGATAGAAGCATTGAAAGAAAGAGCTCGGGACATCATCATAGAGAAGCATGAAAGATGGTTAGAATCTATGGAAGTCAAGGATATAGCTCTTGGGAACCTCATTGGAAACATAAGTGGAAATGTCATCTAGTACAAGGTTCTTCATACATCCAAAAGGAAACATTTGTTGATGGGGATACTTTAGATCCTCAAGATTCTCTAATGGAATCTTCAATGGAAGGTTCACCGATCCTAAGGACAAGCAAATATTTCATGATGATGATGTGATGACATAAAAGTGAAGCAGATCAAGGGATTGAAGCTCTTTCAATCAAGGAAGTTGTTGCAGGAAGTCTGGATGACCCAAAGGAAAAATGAGGTATGTATGCTTACATTTGATATTGTGGAAATCATGTCATATGGTTGCAAGTAACATGGATCAATGCTCTATCTTGAGAGCATGATCAAAAGAAAGGATCTCCTCCCTCAAAGGAATGCAGGAATGCATGGGTCACACATTCACTAGATGAAATCAACATAATATGTCCTCATATGAAGTATG
Source organism: Pinus tabuliformis (assembly GCA_031772625.1). Classification (NCBI taxonomy): domain Eukaryota; kingdom Viridiplantae; phylum Streptophyta; class Pinopsida; order Pinales; family Pinaceae; genus Pinus; species Pinus tabuliformis. The sequence continues at coordinate 528,934,617 of CM062818.1, forward strand.
AGGTGGTTGACTACAATTGAGGAACTCTAATTGGAAGCTCTTGGGAATGTAATGTGCGAAGAAAGGAAGGAAGAGATCATGGAATATGCAACCATGGTAAAGGCAATGAACATCCGAGAGACCAAGAAGATTTGACTAAGGATATATCCATGGAAGATATGAAGACTTCGATGGAGTCTAAAAAGGAAAGAGACCCTTGACAATATATATCTTTAGGAGATGTGTCGATATGTATCCAGGATGTTGATGCAAACTAGAAGATGTCATGATGAAAAACCATCACAAAGGCAATGTTGATTTTAATGTTCATTCCTTTATTTTTTAACAAAAATCTGGATGGGTTTATGCAAGGCTGTCGAGGGAAGATCTATGGATATCTTCCACCACTGATGCACATGTAATAGGATGAAAGATCCTTAAGTAAACATGGCATGAAGAAAGAAGCATGGCATGAAGAAAGGCCAGATATGGACTAATGGATCACTTTCCGATGATGACATGGTTGTCTCATGGATGAAAGTGATGGATGGTCGGTGCCCTATGTAGAAATCCCAAACATGAAGACTCCTAGATAACGAAAAGAAGTTCATGACATCGTGAGGAGGAGTTATTCAAGCAGTTGGTTGTCCCATTATCTCCGCCTGAAGAGCTACTATAGGTCCCTAATTAAGAGGGAGTCTTTAAACAAGTTTCTTACTTCGAAAAAACTTGGAAATTCCTAAGCCAAGAGGGAGCTTAAGTACATTCCTTATGTAGGAATGAGTACATTCCTTTATCGGAATAGATATGTCCTCCCTAATTAAGAGGGAGATATAGACACATCATTCTTGTCTTCACTTGGGAAGACAGAATGGAGGACTGGGTAAACATATGGCATCCAATACTCTTTGACAATGAGTTAGGGCATCCAAGATAAGAGTAGTCGTAGAGGACCAATATTCTTTGAGGACTAGAAATCCAAGATAAGAATAGTCCTAGTGGAAGACATCCTGAGAACCCGAGTGGGGTATGTTCCGAGAGAGACAATGATGAGGGTGTCTGTACATCATTGGCCTAGCCAGCATTGTGCTCGGATCTCGTGGAGAGATAGAGTTGTTATTCAAGGCCTTGCTATGTGACAATGCTAGTTGATATGATGTTATACAGATGGGTTACCAATCTGACTCTTCTTATGAGAAATTCTTCAAATTGAGAATGACCAAGTACCATTATGAATACCTCCCTAGTTAAGAGGGAGTGTTGAAAAGTAACTAGGTTTGGTCTTCATAATGACCTGTAACTATGATTTTATGTAATTAATGAAAAGAAGAAAAATAAAATTATTATTGTAATACTTGTCTCGTGGGCTTCATGAGCAAGGAATTTTATTTTTGGTATGACTCCCATTGTGAGTCCTTAGGATTGGTCATAAAGTCAAATTGAGTCAATGTCATGTATGAAAGACCCTTCTTGGGCATGTTACATTTTGTATGTCATTAGATAAGGTTGAAAGCTCTCCAAGACAAGCACAAGACATCCCTCTTCAAGTCGGCTTCAAATGAAATTAATTATCTCTCCAACTGACATATCGGCCCAACTTGACATCAAGTCGTCTTATTACCTTGGGAAACAACTATTTATAGTGCATCTCGACATCATTTCAAAGCAGAATTTTCGGTCAAGTTCTGAAGTCTGAAAACAATGCGATGATTAGCGAAAAGGTAGTTTTATGGTCAGCGAAATGAAGGGAAGACAAAGCGAAGTACAGCAAGGGAAAAAGGAGGACAGTCCAAGCTCTTTTCTGATTTGTTTTGGGTTTATAAAGAGCTTAGTTACAGCAGAAGAAGCGGAGAAAGAGTAGCACTCCTGAATCCTCCTAGCCAAGTTGGAAGAAGGTTGAATCTAGAAGGGAGGCCGAAACAAGAATTGGAAGAAGGTAAAGTCTAGAAGGAAGGCCAAGATAAGAAGAAGTTCATGTCTAGGCCGAAGGTCAACTATTAGTAACTGCTTGTGAATGCTTTTTACTTCTTGATTAGGATCTTCTTTTCATTATGTTATTATAATGTTATTCTTCATCAAATAGCTACCAATGCATAAACCATAAAGATACAAGAGACACAGAATATAGGCTATCAACTAGGGCCAAGACCTCTCACTCTTGAGAGGAAAACCCAAACAAAATTTTCTTCTTATAGAGATTCCAATTGACGAATACCAAGACCTAGACCCTTGACCTATGTGCCTCTCCAAGACCAAGACACAAGTTCCCTTCCACTGCTTTTCCTTCGTTCCCAAGTGAATACTAGTCATACTTTTGCTCCTTCCTTCTTCTCGGCTAACCTTCAACCTAGGCTTCCTTCTGCTTCAGACCTGCACTTTATTTCGGCCCTAGTTGCAGCATGTAAGAAGTATGATAACCAACTTCAACACCTTGTCAACACTTCGCTTGGAGGGTATGCTCCCTCACATACTTCAGCTTGATGACTTTAACTTCTTCAGTGACCTTGCCAACCTTGAATCCTCTACTAATACCCTCGGTTACTTCTACAAAAAAAGTTGCCTCTTCACTTCGCACGTGTGACAAGATAGAGCCCAAAATGGATCTGAAATTGGTTTGATCTTCTTCATCCTTCATTCCTTGTTTATAGGCTGCCTTCCTTGACCCTTTTGTTGATCTTCGCATCACTTATAAACTTCAAACCTGCACCGAAATTCTTGCTCTAAAATGTGGATGTGTTGCCCTATTTATATTTGTTGTAGCCTCATCATAAGTCTACTTGCCATCCAGCTAGGCCGATGTGTCATTTGGAGAGATATAATTATTCCTTTTGAAGTCGACTTGAAGGGAGATGCTTGTGATTATCTTGGAGGGCTATTTGACACTTTCATTGACCCTTATACAAATGTAACATGCCCAAGAAGGGTCCTTCATACATGACATAGACTCAAATTGGCTTTTATGACTAGATAAATCCTAAATTCTCACAATGGGAGCCATCACTAAAATGAAACTCCTTGCTCGTGAAACCCATGAGACAAGCAGTACAATAATTAAAAAAAAAATTCTTATTTTCATCAATTACATAAAAATCACAATTACACGTCATTATGAAGACCGAACCTAGTTACACTTTAACTACCTGGCTTGGATAATTCATTTTGCCTGCTACTTGGCTCTAAATGAGTCGTTCAGCCTCCCTCTACCTTTGGAAACGACTCACTTTGCCTTTTGAGTGATCTCTTGTCCTTCAGCAACTGAAACGACCCTCTTTTTGGTACTCACACTGGCTACTAAGCCTCTCTGCAAAATCATTTCAGCCTCCCTTTTCTTCCCTCTCTAGCACTAGAAAACTACTAGGAAAACTCCCTAGAATTCTTCTCTATTGCTCCCTCAATCATTGATGCTCTCCTTTTGGCTCAAACTTGTCCCTCATTGAATCTTTGCACACTGGGAAACTCGCACTGCCTTGCTCTTGCTCTCACACACTGTGTTTATCTCCATCCCATCAACTTGCTCTTATAATCTCTCGTTGGAGCTTCAATGACCACAATTAGATCCTTATCAATGGCTAAGATCATCTTAGACTTGATCCACATAATTTTCTGGAAGTCTCTAGAGCATAAGTCGATCTCCTCAATTAATTCACTTTAATTAACCACTTTTCCTATGTTAGACTTAGGAAATATTTAAATGATGGCTAATTAATTTAATTAAGGCGTTTCGCAAGCTTATCTCACGAAACATTTTCTGGGTTTTGGAGATCTCGTGTTCCTTAGCCTCTTAGACACAAATTGAGACTAGAACACATGTCTGATGCTACCAAATCAATCAAAAACTAACATGTTATAAACCTTGCGCCTTAGACAATGATAAGAAACCAATAATTATAGTCCACTTCAAGGGGGGAAACTCCTTTTACAATGAATACAATGTATGAGGCGAGATTTTATGCTCCTAAGACTAGGTCTCCTTTATATATATATATAGGAGATAAAGGGTACAATTATAATAAAAGGGGACCATGAAAGGTTCTAGCCTACATAACTATATAACAATAGCTATGTAATAACTCAATATCTAGGGCTTATTGCCTCAAAATCTAGCAGGTCTTTTAAGATACCTCACAAGACAATAGCCAAACTATGACACAACAATGAGATGGATGCCATTGTCACCTCGGCAATCCACCTCCTACTCTTTAGTGGATTTTTGTTGAAAATAGTAGCGAGAAAATTCCTTCTTTGACTTGTGCCTTAATCAAAGAGACCAAGAAGTAGTTTTCCTTAGCATGCACAAGTTCCTAAAAGTTAGGAAGTGTTCCTAAAATTTACGACGAAATCCTAAAAATCAAAATGAATTCCTATAAGTTAGGACAATGCATGAAGCAGTTTAACTCATGTGGTTAGTTTGAGGCTCAATTGTTTGTCTCCTAGTGCGAGTTAGAAGTCTCTATGGTTATTTGTGGCTAAGACAAGTTACATGAGTCAGTTAGACTCAGTGAACTAGTCAATCACAAGACCAAGTTCCAAAAATACACTTGCCAGAATTAGGATGAGTGAAAAGCTTATAAGGAGGACAAATGCACATAATTGATTCAATTGTCTTGTGAACACGAGTTGGTGAGACAAGCCAGCATAGAACACAGATTTGTGTTTGTGTGTGTGAGCTTGTGAGAGGATCAACAAACCAAGAGAGGCTTGTGCGTAGATTTATAGGAGAATTTCCTTGGTATTTGCGCAAGGAAATAGGGAAGCAGGTATCAGAGTCTTGCAAGTGTTTCAACCTAGTACAAGCAGAGAAAACCAGATTGGTTTCTATTGGAACAAGATTGTTTTTGTAAGAGATCTATTGCTCATTCTTCTACCAATAAAATTCTCAATCAAGCCAACAATTTTCCCAGTTGGGTTCCTTGTAAATTGTGTTTTTGATATTGTGTCACTTGTGTTATTTTTGTTCCTATTCCGCTGCAAATTGAGTAGAGAAAATTATGTGCCTTGGGTTACAACTACAAGTTAGTTTCAGATTTGTTCATTCAAGAAAATCAGAATTTTCGTGGATTTTCAACATCGTATCAAAGCAGTGAACAGAATCAAGACCAGCACAAGTTGAGGCAAGCATCATAGGAGAAGAACTTTTGAAGCAGTCATATCCTCTAGGAGCCTTATCAAGTGAGAAGGAGCCATGTTTTATATGATTTGGCACAGGCCGAGTTTGAGGGCAATTTGTCGCTGAGCTTGAGGGAAGTTCTGTGTTTTTTGTGGGTGTAATTCTCTGTCTATCTGTTGGACACCTAATCATCAATGGGTTAGTGTGGAAGCCGAATAGACAAAGTAGTCCAAGAGACCTTGGGATGTGGAACCCAACAGTCACATAATGTACTATAAATGTATATCTCTTGTTAATAAAAATTGTACTCTCATGTTTTATCTTTCATATTCTATTGTTGCCCATGTGTGTTTAACATGGTATCAGAGCGGGCGAATTCTGGCCCTGCTCATATTTGAGTCACTGTTTTCAATATGAGTCACTGTTTTCTTGTGGCCTTTTGTTGTGTTTCTTTCACCAGACCTATGCATTGACCATTAATGTTATGTGGGTCGTGAACTCTTGGTGCAGTGATATTGCTGGTTGATTAATTCATGCGCTGGTGTTGAAGCTTTACTCGGAATAGAGCATTGAAATAGTGGTACACATTTTGAAGTTTATATGCCTGCTCCTAATCAAAACTCTATATATGTGTTTGTCTAAATATTTATATATGATTGAATTTGTTGTATATATTTGTGCTGGCATATGTATAATTTTTGGTGTGTTGAATGAATACCACAATGTGGTGTATGGAAAGCATTGAAATAGTGTGAGGCAGATGCGTTGGTCTTATTGAGCCAGATTCGTTGGTCCATATTTAAATATGCAGCGTATGCCTTGGACTGTGGAATGTGGTTATAAATATGACCTCTGCTATGTGTTGAAGGCCATGCAAAAACGTTGAGAGTTAAAAGTCTTGGCGCATTGGCTCATTTCTATTCAAGCTACTACTCTAACCATTAATGTTATGTGCATTGTGAAGTCTAGGTGCAATCATATTGCTCGTTGATTCATGCGTTGGCGTTGAGCTTGAAGTCTAAGCGAAATTCACGGGAATACAAAACGTTTGAAGGCATCCACGTGTTGGAATGGAAAATCAATTTTACTTGCGTTGTGTCTCTATACGCCGGTTAAAGGAATTCTAAACGTTTTGAACATCCCTATGCCTGGTGATCTCCATGTGTGTTAGTCATATATATATAAAGAAAAAAAAAAAAAAGTAGTCGGTTGTTGTAGTTGTATTCTGCGTTGAATAAAGACCAATTTTAGCCATTATCCTGCCATCCCTGACATTCCTGACCTCTGAAATCCATAGGTCTCTATTTTTGATCTCTGACTCACTGTCCATACGTTGAACTGCCATACCAGAGTCCGCTTGCCTGTCTGACATGCTGTGTGCTGAACGCTGCTCATAACATTATCACGCTGCTCATTACATTATAACGCTGGCCTGACATGCGTTGAACTATCCTGATGCTGCTCCTGCTTTCCCGACGGTGGAAACTGAATTCGCGTTAGGGTTTGATTTTTGTATTCCTTTCGCAACTCATCTAAGAATACAAAGAAAGCACTGGGAGGCCTTTTCGAGTTTCGAGTTTTGATGCTGCTCATTGTTCTCTATCCCTCTCTGAGAACTTGCAGCCATTAATTATTTGTAAGCGTGTCTGTGCATGCATGGAGAATGAATGTCGCTCGTCAAGGTTGAATATGTTGCTATTCTCTACCCACAGTGCTGGTGAAAGCCGAGTTCAATTGCAATTATGTGTCCATTCTTTGTACTAGTTCATTGAGTTTATATGTATGTTGGTCGATTCGTTGAGTTTATCTGCCATTCGTTGTTTAATTCCTGGCTGGTGCATTTACATTGTACGTTTATTGGAGAACTCGGATTGGCCACTCAACATGGTTTCAGTGCGGTTTTGTTGAAGATGTATCGACTGTCTTTTGAATTTCAGTGCGGTTTTGCTGAAGATGTATCGACTGTCTTTTGAGTTTCAGTGCGGTTTTGTTGAAGATGTATCAACAAAGACTGTCTTTCATTAACATTTCAAAACGGAAGGGGTCGGTGCTGGTGGCCAGAGGAACAGTCTAATCGAGGAGTTAATCAAGGTAGCAGAAGGCGTTCGACTCAACAACCAGATTGAATCCCTTTCCCAGATTGTAGATAGGGGAACGAATTTCTAATATCAAGAAGGTAGAATCACACTGAATATCAGTCCCAGAAGATGGACGAAATCTACTTTTGATTGTGGGCGCAAACATTCCTTATAGAATATTTCTCTGAAGAGGCCGAGCTTATGTTAAATTGGTTGAGTTCTGAGATGTCAACAACACTCGGAGACTGAGTTCGGACTACCACTGGAGATTGAATTTTTGAACATGTCTGAATGGACAGGCCATTCTTCAAGTACGTAAATTCCAGAATTTAATCTTTGAAGCAACACTTCCAAAATCGGGTCGTGCTGGACATATCAAACCTTGAAGGCCAACTTAGCTTCCAGACCAAGTTCATATTGCTTTCCTGGTCATCTTTCTCTGCTAGATAAGAGGGACGCATTGTTTCCAGCATAGCATTAAGCGCTGTCAGCAAGTTTATAAAGATCATTTTTGTCTTCTCTAAAAAAAATAAAAAATGGAGCGAATCCCAGGAGCCTGCATAGCAGCTATTTGCAGAAAATCATTTAAATTTTGGTAAAGGAATCTACACAGGGCAGAGACACGAGCTATCACTATAGCTATAGTTGCTCCAAGTTTCCAGTCCTTCATTGCTACAGGACTTCACCTATAGGCTTGGAATCGCTGGTAACTTTGGGAAAATTGATCAAGATCTCAAGTTGAGGAAAAGAGGACATTGTCTGTCCGTAGTTCATTTGGAGTCAAGGGGATTATTGATAAAGGGACGTGGACTTGTCCTATAGCGAATCATGAACTAGTTGCAGAGTGGCACCTCTGGTAGCAGCGTACATCACTACAAATATCTTCATGCAATTATTACATAAAGTTGAAGTGGACTATTGTTTTCATGCAAATCTGGTATCTCAAATATTGAAGTGGACTATTGTTTTCTTTGAAGAAAGTGGCAAGATCAGAGAATATTGATTCGTACCCCAGTCAAGCATATGAGCATTCAAGTCCTGTCCATGACATGGTGTTATAATTGTTGAAGTTTTGTTAGCCATCATTTCTGATTCAAAAGGGAAGGAGTATTTGAAGGATCCAAGCAAGTTTGCAGTTGTTGCTGCCCCAGTTGTGGTATTAAAACTCATTATAGTCTCTATCTACATATATATGCATTGATTCCTTGATTCATTTGTTGCACATTTATAAAGGATATTGCTGTGTACTGTAAGTGGGTGTTACTTTTCTGCACTGATTAGTAGGTGTGATCAGTTTTTAAGATGTAAATCAGACATTGAAAAAAAAATGGCCACAATCAGTGAAGTATTAGAGTTCCTTAAAACTCTGATATTGTCTACTAATCATGATATATTATAAGTCAGCAAAGTTTCTCTAACAGACATTCAAGTCTGTCTACAAAGTGCACAAGAGAAAATTGATTTTTTTGCAGCTTGAAACTCAGCTACAGCAAGAAGAATTAAAACAGAGGAGTCATCATTCTGAACATGTTTCTGTTCAAAACATTGAGACTGCAACCCATCAGAAGCAAGTCAATAATGTTACAGTTGGTTCAGATTTAGTACCCAATAAAACAACAATTGTACATGCAGATGCAGAAACTCAGTTTGCACTTCCCAAGCCCATCATCAAACCTTGGGAACAGCTTGTCCACAACAAGCACAGAACTGGTCTTGGATATGACAAGGACTTGTCCTTTCATATTCCAGACTACGCCAAGCCCATTCAGTTTCAGAGTGTTGGATTCATTCATGACAGTTCAGCTTCAGCTGTTCCAGATTCTGCCCCTCTTCCACAGCAACAACAACAACAACAGATTGTGAAATGCCAACACTGTGACCGAGTTGGCCATTTGGAAGATCACTGTTTTGATCTTCATCCATGTAAGCACTGTCATAAAACCACCCATTCTTCACATAGATGCTTCAGAAATAAACGTCCTGCAAGAACAAAGATTCATCTTGGATGGATCGCTTCTTCGCAATGGGCATCGACAGCCAAGAAGATATTCCAATCACATGTCAGAACTTGTTCCAGAGTATTGAACAGTGTTGCAGTTGAGTTTTCTCCATCATCTCACCTTGTATCTGACAGGGGGGGAAATGATGGTCATCTACAAGCTTCAAAGTCACATCAAGCGAGCCTGAGCCACAACTTGCCACACCAGTTTCAGAGTTGTAGCCAGAAACAAAGATGCCCCTAAACATGCCTTCAGTTGGTAATCTGGGACACTTCCTCTAGCAAAAGACTTCAGCTTCTTGCCAGTTTCGGAAGAATTCCAGGAACAAAATTGAGAACACTTCCTCTAGCAGGAGATTTCAATGTCTTGCCAGTTTTGGAAGAGTTCCAGGAATTGCATTAAGCATTCCAGAGTTGTTGGTCATCCTTAAACCATCACAAGTTGAGACTTCCCTTTTCAAGTTGAAGTTCTCCCTTTTATGCGAGGTGAGACCTCCCTTTGAAGGTTTCCCTCTTCAAAACAATAGGAGCACTTCCTCTAGCAGAAGACTTCAGCTTCTTGCCAGTTTTGGAAGAGTTCCGGGAACTGCACTAAGCGTTCCAGTGTTGGTGGTCATCCTTAAACCACCGCCCTTTATACCAACATTTCAGAGAGCACATTCAACCTAGTGCTGCCATGCATTTTTGCACATTTTGTATTACAGCTCTCTTCTTGGACTCATACATAACCCTTCGGATTAAGGGGGGGAATGTTGGACACCTAATCCTCAATGGGTTAGTGTGGAAGCCGAATAGACAAAGTAGTCCAAGAGACCTTGGGATGTGGAACCCAACGGTCACATAATGTACTATAAATGTATATCTCTTGTTAATAAAAATTGTACTCTCATGTTTTATCTTTCATATTCTATTGTTGCCCATGTGTGTTTAACAGTATCAAGCCGAGATTTTTTGTGTGATTAGAATTGAAATTGAGCCCCTATAGTCTCAATATTGGAGGACTGGAAGGCCTAACAAGTCGCTAAAACATTCCTTTAGGACAACGTATGAAGGAGGCTTGTAAAGGGAGGGTTACACAGGCTTTTATGGAGGTTTAGAGGTCAAGTTGTGGAGGACTGGTGCACTAATCAGAGGCTAAGGAATCTCAAAGGAAAGCCTAGAACCATGAAGAAGTCAGCTAGTTGAGGTATGCTTTGTGTTCTTTAGTGATTGATGCATTTCTAGGTTGCGTAGGTTTGTTCTACAATTTGTTTGAGTAGCAGTTGGTTGATAGCTTAAGAGCATATTGGAGGGCTGCTAGAAGGCATTTATTCAGCCCTATGTTCAGTGTTTGTGAAGGACTATAAGACTGATAGGAGAGGCAGAATTTTGAGCCCTAGGTACAACTTCTTATGAAGGATTACAAGGTTGTTAGTAGGCAGGTGTTAGAGAGCTCTCTAGGGTAGCACAATGGCGTACCAAGGGTTGAGAGCAGATCACTATTTAGAGGGAGCATTGAACTTTGTTCCATGGAAAGGGAGGATCATGATAGTTTTGGAGGATAATGGAGTGGGAGAATTTGTGAAGCAAGCTATACCACCACCACAAGATCCCCAATAGTTGACCCAACATACTAAGAATGATATCAAGGCAAGGAGGATTATTCTAGAAGGGGTCAAAGATCATATAGTTCATCATATCCATGAGAAGAAGACAACTTTTGAGATGTTCAAAACTAATTTAGAACTATATCAAAGTACCAGTGATAACAAGAAGCTTGCTCTTAAGGAGGAGCTGAGGAGTATCGTAATGAGCAAGGATGAGCCCATCATCACATATTTGTCAAGGTTTACTCAAGTACGAGATGAATTGGGTGGTGTGGGTGTGATTGTATCTGATCATGACCTTGTGAGTTTGGCCTTACTTAGACATCCCAAGTCTTGGTATGGTTTCCAGGATGCTCTAAGTGGTAGAGAGAATTCCCCCAATTGGGAATGGTTTTGGATTGACTGTGTTCAAGAAGAGATCCGGAGAGGGACTAGAGATGGTAGATCATTACGACAGTGGACGAGGAGAACCTTTCCCTTGCAAGCAAGGCCAAGGGCAAGAAGGGCAAGAACTGTGTGTGATTCAGATCGAATAATTTTGCTTCCCCTAAATATTTTTGTTAGGAACTTAGCCATGTATTTGTTCAGTTAATAATTGTTGGGAACCGATTACCGGGTGTTGGGTTCAAGAAATTCTAAGCATGTTGAAATCCTAGTGTAGCTAGGACTAGAATATAGTTTTTCACAATTGATAACTACTTCTATTGATGTGATCAATTCCTTCTTTACACTTTAATCAACAAGTAGCTATACATGAAAAACTTCAACTATTCAAATCTTCAACAACAGCAGTAAATAGAGATCACCGTAGACACTAAACAATAAGAGACAAGAGACACCAATATTAAGCTCATAGCCAGGGAAAAATCCACACAGGGAAAACCCAAAATTCTTTCCTTATGAGAGAGAGATTTTGTCCATCAAAGTTACATCAAAATTGTTCCAACAAATCCATAATTGCCCTTAATAAAATACAAGTCAAACTTTGTCAATATAGAGATAAAAATCAGCTCCAAGTTCATTATATTAGTCTGCATAATAAGGTTGAAATGCAAGCATGTAGTCACCAAAGTATGAAGCCAAAAATAGTTTGAAGTCTCCTTAGAAAGGTCAATGAACCATCCACAGAAGCTCGGCCCAGAATCACTACCAAACCCTCGATCAACCCAGGTCAACATCTTACAAAAGGAGCGAAATCACGGTCCCAAGAATCAACGAGCTTTCCAAAAGTATTCGGCCTTCAAAGAGATTAGATCTATGGTAGAATAGATGCCAATAATCTCAAGACAAACTTCAGTCAATGTAGTCACCAAAAGAAATTCAACGCAACTATAATAGTCCTTTTTCTCTTTCCTTCGCAAGAGTGGTATTTCTCCTTTAATTGAAGACCAAATGTTTGAGATGAAATGGTGCCAAAATGAGAGCCAATGAGGTTGTATATATATCAGTCACATGTTGGCTAATAAGCCCTAATGGAGCTAACTTGTAGGACTTGTTGGGCCAACTTGTAGATGACAACAAATTAATTTCTTCTTCATGTTTAGGCAATGAAAAACGTTGACTTGTAGATGATAGAAAATTAATTTCTTCTTCATATTTAGGCAATGAAAAAGTGACCAAAAGAAATCAATCATCCAACTCAACCTATGATTCATACTAATTTGCCCTTAAACATCAAATGAAAGCACTAAATTACAAACATGGTTAATGTACCTTATAATGTATGATCCACCTTCATTTGAAAAGTAAGTTGGATGCCACAAAGCACTAATCAGAGCATAAATGGAGGAATCTTGGTGTACAATAGTTTGAGCTTCATTGTGTGGACGCCTTTGCTTGACTAGATACTCGGCCCATGGAACAAGTATTGATCTGTTGAAGTTTCTAAGTTTACTTAATTTAGAAAACCTTCATGCATTTCTGATTTATTCCTACCTACTCGTTATTTTTCCTTTAACAAGTTATTTACAAAGTAAATACTGAAAATAAACACTAGTGCATGCTCAACATATTACAGATTAGCAACTAAAGAAACAAAAACAAACACACCACATGACAACATTACTTTTGGACCAATGTCCCCAGAAAAACCCAGTGTGGGAAAATCGGTGCAGCTATCTGAGGCTTTTCTTATTAAGCAATATTAGAGTACAATCTGGGCGCCAAAACTGGCCTACCCAACAGAGAATTTCCTTAGCTGCTATACCTCACAGTTTGAGAGAATCTCCTGGCTAAAACCCCGAAAAATCCTTCTGGTAGCTCCTCAGCACAAAACTACTCCTGCATGTAGAAATTTCTCATTTCCCACCCTGATTTTCAGTTTCTCCTTATTTCTCCCATATAGTTAAATGCCCTTTCCCATAACCATACGTTTAACAAGCTGGAAAAAATAAATTTGCTGAAAACACAAATTCTGGAAATTTTACAGAATGCTGGAAATTGCAGAAATAAAAATCAGCAGTAATAAACAGCCATTAAAACACATTTAAACACTGAGATTTTTGGTCAATGTGACCCTGGAAAAACCCCCTACAACTCTTAGGGAAAACCAGTTTGAGAGCTCTTCTTTATTTCTGGAAAATGCCTTTTTATAGTAAGAGAAATATTCAGCAAAAATCAGCAAGCAAACTTTTACAACTTATCTCAGCCTTGCTGAAACTCCGCCTTGTTGAAACTCCGCTGTACAGACTTGCTGAAACTCAGCCTTGCTGAAACTCCACTGCTGAAACTTCGTTGCTAATACTCCGTTGCTGAAACTCCGCTGCTGAAACTTTGTTGCTGATACTCTGCTGCTGATACTCCGCTGCTGAAACTCCACTGCTGATACTCCGCTGCTGAAACTCCGCTGCTGAAACTCCGCAGCTCACTGTCTAGAAATCTCCCTTGCTCTCTTGCTCTCCTTCTCTCAATCTGCTCATGAAAGAATTAATGATCTTTTTCTCATTTTCCTCCTTTAATCTAACCCCAAGTGACTTTTGGGTGATCCAAGTGACTTTTGGGTGATCCCTAAATCCAATGGCTGAAATAGATTGAGATCTAAGGCTGAGTTTAAATGCTCATTTAAATCTCACTTTTTATTTTTTAATTCACCCCACTTTAATAAAGACCCACTTAGTCATTTATTTCCAAAGTCACTTTTCCTTTCTAATTTTTCATTGACTTTATAAAAGTCACTTTAAAATTAGATTTAGTAACTTTATCACTTAAAGTCACTTTTAAATTAGATTTAACTTTATAAAATTATAAAGTCACTTTAGGAGAAAAATTAAATTCTTTTGGACACTTTTCCCTAGGCCAAAGATCAAAGCCTAAGGGAACCACCTGTCCTCCAGTACCAAATTTCAACACTCCCTCTTACCGAGGAAGGTGTTCCTCACCACACCCATCTTGCCTCTGAAGTAGACATGCTTGCCCCGTGGTAAGACTTTGGTAAGAATATCTGCAACCTGCTCATCATTGGAAATATACTCAAGCTTCACAGCTCCCTTCTGAACATAGTCTCTGATGAAATGATATCTGATCCCGATATGCTTTGACCTGTCATGAAATACTGGGTTCTCCGTGAGTTTAATGCAACTCTGATTATCACAGTAAATCACTGAAGGTCTCAACGGCTGACCAAATAAGCCAAACAACATCTTGCGAAGCCAGATAGCCTCACAACTAGCTAGACTGGTTGCCATATACTCTGCTTCCACTGAACTCAGTGCTACTCACTGCTGCTTCTGGCTGAACCATGACACTACTGCTGAACCCAACCCAAAACAGCACCCTGAAGTGCTCTTCCTATCAGAAGCACAACCTGCCCAATCAAAATCAGTGTATCCTGCCAATCTCACTCCATCTCCCTGCCTGTAGTCCAGACCATAATCCACTGTCCCCTGCAAGTACCGCAAAATGTGTTTTGCAGCCACCCAGTGAACCTTCCTAGGCTCACACATAAACTGACTCATTGTGTTGACTGCAAAACAGATATCTGGTCTAGTGTTGACCAAATATATCAAGGAACCAATCAACTGTCTGTACAATGTGGGATCCACCAACTCGGAATCCGAAGCATGAAGCTTCTTCCAGTTGGTGATCATCGGTGTCGACATGGGTCTACAATCCTCCATGTGGAATCTGCTAAGGATGTCCACAATATACTTCCCCTGCACCAGGAAGAAATGCCCCTCCTCCTACCACACCTCCAAGCCCAAAAAGTAATACATCAAGCCGATGTCCTCCTCTATTGACTCCTCACTGTGAGATCTATATCATTGGGCGAGGGTGAGATCTGAAGATTGAAGAGTTAAATTGTAATCTTGTTGTAGAGCTAATTAATAAAATTAACCAAGAGCACTTTCCATTACATTTATTTTTCTTGTCTCTTGGTGGTTTGAGTTTTCATATGCAAAGTATATTCCAAAAGAAAGTATTGTAATCATTTCAAAGTGTTTTCTTTTCATATTTCGTGTCTAACTGCATATTGATGTCTTGGTTTAACACTTCTTTTCTTTTACATTTCCAAGTTAATTACTAATTTTTGGGTTTTGGCAAGATATGTTTCACATGTTTTGATTTATAAAGTTGATTATCTCAAAATCATTTTGTATCTTACATATCTTGTGCTAACAATTTTTATTTACATTTCAGGGTTACTTTGTTTTATGTTTTGAGAGCATTGCATTTTACTTTGAGCAAATATATCTTTAAATTGTTGAGCAAATTTCTTAAAAGGCACTGGTTTTATGGTTTTTAATCATATTAATGATTGGCTTTGTTATTTCAAGTTGCTCACTTCATATTTGCCCATAAATATTTAAAAGTAATCATTTTCACTATAACACTCTCCTAGAAACTCACATCTTTTAACTTAACTTTTCATTAGGGACCACCCCCCTTAGCTAACCTAGGAGATAGATTAAACCGAGAGAGTTGGGATTAATGTGATAGCCCCTTCTCTGGGTTCCCTGCCACCAACCACACCTTGTGGGGTTGAAGGCTTTTCTCCCTAACTTGTAGGTAGGTGTAGGCGGTAGGGTCAATAGGATACGAAGGAGTTCATAGGAGTGATGAACAAGAGAGAACATAAATAGCCAGACATGTACCAAGCATTGGTGGCACAGGTTGTTGAACCTTCCATCTATCAGGAGGTCGAACAACATCAGGTGTGGGTAGATGCCATGGTGGAAGAATACAACCCCATCATGACAAACGATGTTTGGTGGGTAGTGTCGAGACCTGTGGATAGGTCAGTTGTGGGCTTTCGGTGGATCTATAAGATCAAGTATGTTGCAGATGGTAGCATAAAGAAGTGCAAGGCTAGGTTCGTGGCAAAGGTGTACACGAAGAAGGAAGACATAGATTATGAGAAGATCTTCGACCTTGTTACCATATACACTTCCATCTAGTCCATAATATCTCTAGTAGCGCATATGGGATGGAAGATCCACCAGATGGATGTCAAGACAACATTCTTGAATGGGGTGATAGAGGAGGTGGTATACATCAAACAACCTGTGAGGGATTTGAGACATATGAGAGAGGCACTCATGTGTGCACACTGAAGAGAGCACTATACAGGCTCAAACGGGCTCCCAAGGCATGGTATGATCAGATTGACAACTACTTGTAGAAGATGGGATTCATCAAGAGTGATGTAGATCCCAACCTTTACTATCTTATGGTAGAGGGTGAGTCACTCATCCTAGTGTTGTATGTGGATGACCTCTTTCTGACAGGGTTATTAGGGCTCATAGAAGACTGCAAGAACCTGGCAGCAAAGTTTGACATGAAGGATTTGGGACTGATGCATTACTTCCTAGGACTGGAAGTATGGCAGGACCGGGAGATCTTCTTTGGTCAAGGGAGATATACTATAGAGATGAAAGAGATTCAGGATGTAGGACTATAGGCCTATCTCCATGCCTATGATTATGAACTAGAGGAAGGTAGAAGCATCAGAGGACGAGGACGTGGACCCAACCTTGTATAGATAGCTCATTGGTTCGCTCATGTATCTGGTCAACACCAGGCCAAACATCTGCTTCATGGTCAACACTCTTAGTCAGTTCATAGTGGGACCTAAGAGAGTGCATTAGACAATAGTGTGGCACATTCTGAGGTATTTGCGTGGCACGGTCGAGTATGGCTTGATGTTTACTTGAGGTGATGGTGTCAGTTTATGTGGTTTCACAGATGCAGATTGGGTAGGCAGGTTAGTGGATCGGAAAAGCACATCAGGGTGTTGCTTCAACATTAGATCAGGGGTTGTATCTTGATGTAGCGGGAAGCAAAAGTCTGTAGCACTGAACTCTGCAGAGGCAGAGTACATGGCAATGAGCGTGGCCACATGCGAAGCTATATGGCTTCGGAAGCAGCTAGTAAGTTTGTTCTGTTAGAAGATGGAGGCGACCGATATCTATTGTGATAACCAGAGTTGCATCAAGCTCTCTAAAAATACAGTGTTCCATGATAGGTCGAAACATATAGACATACGATATGACTTCATTAGAGATTGTGTGTAGCATGGAGTAGTCCAACTACAATGTGTTCCCACCAAGCAACAAGTTGCGGATATACTCACGAAAGCTCTAGGGAGAGCTAAGTTCGTTTATTTCAGAGAACATATGGGTGTAAGGGAGAACCCCTTCTAGTTGTAGGGACAATAGATCAATTCTCAATTGTGGTAGTTGCAACAACATGAGATCAGATGCCATGTAGGCAGTGTTGGCAATAGTGCAGGGAGGCACAGTGCAATGTCAACAATGATACAAATGCAAAGTGGTTTAGCTACAAGGTTAGCAGGTGAATCAGTGTATGTGTAGTAGCTTGGTGGACAATGATAGTATGTTGCAGATGTTAGACACCAAAAATGTGGTTCAACTACAAAGGAGATATGTTGGGGAGAGAACACCTTCCTCGTTAAGAGGGAGTGTTAGTTTTTGATTGAATGGTAGCATCAAACACGTGTTCTAGTCTCGATTTCTGTTTGTGAGGGTAAGGAACACGAGATCTCCAAAACCCAGAAAAGGTTTCGTGAGATAAGCTTGCGAAACACCTTAATTAAATTAATTAGCCATCATTTAAATATTTCCTAACATAGGAAAAGTGGTTAATTAAAGTGAATTAATTGAGGAGATCAACTTATGCTCTAGAGACTTCTAGAAAATGACGCGGATCAAGTCTAAGATGATCTTATGTTATGTTCTATGCTTATAACAATTTACTTCTTTTTCTTATTATATTCCATAGATTAGCAATCACATGTACATAAAGTAGAGTGCAAATAGAACATTAAACGATCGACAGAAAACGAGCCAAGACAAGAGACACAAGATGTGGCGGCTAGCCAGGGACAAACCCCACAATGTGTGGGGAAACCCTTTGATCAAATCTTCTTTTATCTTCAATAATTCAGCAGAGAGAAATAGTACAATAAATCTGATTTATATCAACAGTAGCAAACCCTAGATCAGCAACGTCAACATTAGCGGCTTCATCATCAAATTAGGGCAGATGATATCTCACAAACCGACCATCAGATCGACATGATTCCACCACCAAAAGTTGCGGCTTCCAGAGGAGGTTCAGATGAACCTATAGCGCAGTTCAGATGAAGAGATCTTCTAGTCCATGCAGGTCAATCTTTACTTCTGCAGTTGCAGCTTCAGTTTCGGCAGCTTCCGGCTTCAAACTAGGGCAGTCGATATCTTGCAAACCGTCCGTTGGATTGACTTGATTCCACCACCAAAAGTTGCGGCTTTCAGAGGAGGTTCAGATGAACCTACAGTGCAGTTCAGATGAGGAGATCTTCTAGTCCACGTAGGTCAATCTTTACTTCTGCAGTTGCAGCTTCAGTTTCGGCAGCTTCTGGCTTCACATGTGTGAGAGAGAGACCCTTTTCTGCGCAGTAGAGAGAGAGAGATGTGATGAGATGAGTGAGTCCAAATGAGGAAAATTCCTCCTGTATTTATACACAACGTTGGTGTTTGAATAGATGCGACTGTTGGGCTTCTGAGCCTACATGAGTTGTAGGTCGGCTTGATAATAATTCCATAATCAAAATAAATTCATATCTCCATGAATGCTTATTGGAATCGGATGATCTTTATATCAATCCTACACCTCTCGACGAGAGGAATCTAATAAAAATATTATCAGCCATGAATAAGATGACCCACATGAGGTTTTGCCTTGGTTGCCAATTTTAACATCTTAGCTGTCGATAAGGATCTAATCTTGGTCATTGAAGCTCAAGCAAGAGATTATAAGAGCAAGTTGATGGGATGGAGATAGACACAATGTGTGAGAGCAAGAGCAAGGGAGTGCGAGCTTCCCAGTGCGCCGAGATTTAACGAGGTACAAGTTCGAGTCAAAGGGAGAGCATCAGTGATTGGAGCAACAAAGGAGAATTCTGGAGAGTTTTCCCAACCGTTTTCCAGTGCCAGAGAGGCAAGAAAAGGGAGGTCGAAATGATTTTGTAGAGAGGCCGAGTAGCTAGTGTGAGTAGCTAGAAAATCCAAGTGCGAGTGCCAGAAAGAGGGTCATTTTTGTCTTTGAAGGCCGAGTGATCACCCATAAGGCAGAGCAAATCATTTCCAGAGGCAGAGGGAGGTTGGACGACACAGTTAGAGCTAAGTAGCAGGCAGTATGAATTATCTAGGCTAGGCAATGCGAATTCCAGGCAAAGTGCGAGTTGCCGGATAGGGGTTCAAGTAGGACCAGGGGGGCCAAGTTGATTTGCATAGGGAGAAAATTCTCTCCTAGATATTTTTCCAGTGTATTTGCTAGAGGATTGCTAGTTGGGCATCCAAATATTGTACTCTCAAAATTTGTTGCATAACAAAAATAGACCCTCACATGTTGCATCAGTTTTCCCTTCAGGGTTTTTTTGGGGATGTTAGTCCAAAAATTATTGTGTTGATTTTTATTGTGTGCGCATCTATTTTTCAATTCTTGATTTTATTTTCCGCAACATATTTTTATGGTGAAAATTGCAATTGTGAATTATTCTTTAATTGCCATAAACAATTAAATTGCTAACAATTAGGAGAATAATATCCAGTATTTGCAATCAAGGAATTTTCACATAACAATCATCTTCATAATATTTTTCTTTAAACACACTATATTCTCTTTCCATGGAGTCAAACAAAGCATTCAATGCTTTGATCATTTCAACCCTTTTTCGAATTTTAGCAATCATTTTTTCCATAGGGTCTTTGAGCAAAAGAGCCGTGAGATCTTGTACCTCCTTGTTCTTCATATCCAACATAGCACCTACCGCGGTCCGTGCAATCCTCAACACATCATTATCCATAACTAGGATCCCAACATTCATGAAAAGCTTTGATCAAACCTACAAATGAAGTTATCTATTTTGAACCACAAGCATGAAACCATTCCAATGCACACTCTTTCAAGTTGAGTACAAACATCCTCGTCATGCTATCCTCTTGTATCACATTTAGATTAGAGTTAAGCTGAATAAAAAATATAATGTGTATAAAATATATAACATGTTGTGTAGTTAAGTGAGGATATGCATGGAGCTTTGGAACACAGTCAAACCATCTTGGAGGAGGGAGTGCATTTGAATATCTCATAATAACTAAAAGATCTAATGGAGCAAAATTCTCTATATCAAACCATTCCTTCATCCATGAATCTGCCATACTAGAAAATTTCAAGAATTGGAAAAATGCATGACTATCATGCCTTTTCATACCAATGTGTGGAGTTGCCAAGGTGAGTCTTAAAGTTGTCTGTGCTCACCTCTACACAAAGCAAAATCATCGAAAATTCGCAAGGAACAAGGGCTTTGTTCCTTTATGAAGTCACCATATGAGCAAGAGGTCTTTACTACACACACTCATAAAAATGTAAAAAATAACAAGATTACAGATCGAGGAAATGGACTTTATCCCTAGCAATAACACCAAATTTTTACATCTCATACTCTCACCCAATGTGTAAAAGTCCCAATTAAAAATGCAAAAAACTAAGGGCAACTTGGAGAAATAATCCAACATCACCACAATAACTTTCTCCCGCTCTAGGTTTGCTCTTCTCCAACTCAAGGGGGGCTTCCCTGACTTAAAATTACCAAAGTTTATTATCAGGAGGCTTAAGGTGATTAAGAAGAATTAACATATTAGCAAAACAAAAATAATAGAAGTGGTTTTATGAATGGAGTGATGGAAAGATCAAGAGTAGTGTCAAGCCCATTGGGAAAGTGGAGTCAAGCATCAAGTTTCAACCAATAAGGGTAACAATATATAAGATTAAGAGTGAATATAGCCCAAATAAAGGATCTACAAGCACACCTATATTGCTGTTCACCAACATAACAAATTATTTGTGAAAAACCCAAATTATGGAGAAGTTCAAACAAGTGTGGGAGTGCATTTAGCAAAGGTAGATGTGAATGGCAGCTAACCCTTGATTAGGATGAAAGATATGCATTAAACACCTCCTAGATAATAACAGATATTTGAGAAAGGGATAAACCACAATTGATATCTTCTTAACAAAGGCACAATCTTCTTGATGAGGAATAATGTTACCTATATTTCAGCTCTTCAACACCAATTTGATACACGTATTCCAACCTTAGTCTTTAATAGTTAAACCCAAGTAAGTTTGCCACAAGAGGGGAAATCTTTAACTTTCCATTGTCTTTGAAATATTTAACAAAAGTTGAAAGGGAAAAGTCTCGAAGTCCAACTATAAAATGACTAAGAGTGCTACTCTTTAAATAATGTGAGCTCCATCTACCTTACAATAAATAAATAATTGTTTTCCTATATTTATTAGTTTTCCAATAAATAATAATAATAAAATAATCTTCTCAATAACTTCGTTACTAAAAATAGCAATGACTTGTTGAGATTCACTTTCTTCTCCACAAAGAAACAATAACATATACTTGGAGTTATCTAGATACATCCTTATCTCCAAGGAAAACAATCTAATAATCTTTGCTCATAACCAACTCGGATACTAGTCAAATAAAATAATGAGGCAGTTATGCCATGCATATCGTCTCAAGGTAGATGTTTTCTTCAAAGATATCCTCAAAACATATGAAGCTTTCCTCTATTTGCAAGGTCTTCTCCATGATTGGCATATATTAATTTCACTCTTTTGAAATAAGCAAAAAGCTCAAGCAACAAAGACCACAATTTGAAAATCTTATAGCCATTTTGCATCTACTAACACTGATCTAGCAACAATTTAGGCACTTTGTCAAAAGATATATGAGCTATGACGCCCCTTCAAAGCTCTTCCAAATGTGGATCTCATGGATATGTGAACAACGGTCCATTAGTTATAACTTCTCCTTAAACACAATGTGACCTCAACATGTCTGCAAAAGCATAGATTCATGTACAAGATTACCAAATCAATCCACTAGATCTATAAAGCAAGCAAAATCATGTGGGCATGCCTCAACATATGTGTAAATGAGAAGAAACTAATGGATTTCTCCTCTAAGAATAGTAGTTCAATAAATTGTTACTCAATCCCTATGCCAAGAGTATCTAATGAAGCAAAGACGTCTACACAATGAGGCTCAAACCATTTTGATTGGATCATTATATTGTTTTTCGTCCATCTCGATGCTTTTAGAGTGGAAAAAGTGGAGGAATTAGCTCACAGGACCATTTTTACCGTCGAAACCCAATTTGGCATATTGGGGTCTGAAATCTTCTGGGAGCATTTTGAGGCATCAATCGACGTTTTTTGAGGGTAAAACTTTACCACTTTATTGCAACACCTTTTTTCCTATTCCACACACAAAGACGGTTCCATTGACTCAAGAATCACCTCAATTGGAGTCTATATGCAAAAATTATGCCATGTAGAAGTTGACCTTTCTGTTTTGACCACCATAATTTGCAAGGATGCCATGTCAACCCCCGTTATTCATGGACAAGGGGCTGGCCACGTGATCATGATGAAGAAGACTCTAGAAGATTCAATATTGTAACTTTAGTTAAGAGTTGAAGGAGTAAAACCTAACCACTAGTAGGGTATTGAATTGTGTTATAATTGGGCCATTAGGAGGAAGAAGCATTCCATTATTTTTGAATGCATTTTTTTCCACAAATGAAGAAAGTAGTTTAGGGGTATAGGGAGAGAGAACGCAAAGAAGATTTGTGCACTGTAGTTGCTCACGGGCCAAATGCCTTACTTCTTTGTACTTGCATCCATTTTCTATCCAGAGAAAGAAAGCAGAGCAACCTCATCTTCCAATTGAGTTTTCTCCTTAAAGGGTTTCTCAGAATATATCTTGTTTCAATTGTGGTTTATGAGTTTTTATTTCGTTGTTGTCTATTTTTTGCATAATTATAATTTGCATGCATATACAATAAACAATGATTAACAGATCTAAAAATCCAAGGAGAAATAAACCCTTAATAGTGTAGATTTCATATTTTCCAATATATTTTAGTAGATATGTTGTGACAAATTGTCCAATGAAATATCTCCATGGCAATTTATGGATCATATTGGTATCAGAGCAGGTTTCATTGTGTATATTGTGGGAGTTGCAGGGGATCCATATTAGTGAATCTGAAAGTCATAGAACCCCAGTGATGGCCGACGAATCTATGAATAACCCTTTTGGTCCTATAGAGGAGAGGTTTTCACCGTTGGAAGTACAAGCTATTGTTATAAACCATAATGTGAGCCTCCTCATGGGGGCCTTGACCAATAAGCTCGGGCTATTCGAAGAAGATGGGGGTTCTAACCCAGAGGTTTGATTAGAGAGGAATTGAGGAGATTGGGAAGAAACAAAGGAGCTAAAGAAATAACCCAAAAGGATCAATCTAGGTCGAGTGTTGTGAACCATTCATAGTCCTTGTTCAAAATGGAAATGAAAGATGACATCACGCCATATCAAGATAAGATTGATGCTCTGAAGCTAAATCATTGGTTGCAACAATTAGAAGTTTATTTTAGTGTCTATCATATAGAGGAAGAATAGAAGATTTTGTTTGCTCAACTTAAATTAGAGGGCCATGCCCTATCCTGGTGGGAAAGCCATACAAAGACCTTAAGGTTGGAGGGAGATCCTCTAGTGACTAAGTGGGAGGATTTCAAAACCCTTATAAAGTCATAATTTTAACGTATTAGGTTTGTAGAGGACCAGTGAATCTGGTAGCATTATTTCAGGCAGAAGCAGGGTTAGAGTGTACATGAGTACACCACATAGTTCAAAAAGATGACCATAATGTTGAGTATCTCCCTAAAGAACTTGTTGCCGCAAAATCTAGCAGGTTTTGGAGAGGGAAGCTGTTAAAATTGGAAACTAGGGCCAAATTCCTCTTTGGACAACTCCTTTGAGGAAGATATTTGCGGCATTGAATTCCTCTTTTTGAGAGGACCAAAATCAACCTAAAGATCATCAAATTTGTTTAAGGAGAAATGTGTTTTTGATTTTATGCACTCTCATATGTAAAATGGTCAAGGTCGGCTTCACCACCTTCAAGTTCAAATGACATGTCTTTTGACCCTCTCCAATTCCTATATATAGAGGTGCTTCCAACCTCATTTGATACAACAACAAGGAACATAATTCCTCTGAAATAAGGTGTGGATCTGAGGCGAGGGCATTCAAGGGAAAAGAGCTGAGTTGATGAGAAGTATATCTCTGTTTGGGTACAACTTTTTGTGGAAGAGAGGGCTGCAGTTGTTTGAGGTTAGCAGTAGTCAACAAGGAGGCTCGAAGGGCTATTTGGAGACAGTCATAAACTGACTAGTTTATAGCCAGGTCGATCGTGGACCCCATAGAAGGTTGTTTCATGGGTTTTCAAGTGGTTTTGAGGGAAACTAGGGGTTGTTTCCGTCAAAAAATAACGCCTCCAAGCCTTTAAAAGGATGTCTCCCCTCTCATTTGCCTCACACATCTCATTTGGAGTTTTTGTGAGCTTGGAGAGTGTTGAGTTTTTGTTGGAGTAGTGGAACAACAAAGAGTTTGGGTTGAGTAGTAGCCACCATGCCTCCAAAAGCCAAGGATACTGAATGGGCTCATTGTGATGTGATTGATGACAAAATGATTTGCAAATATTTCCAAAAATCTATTGAAGGAGGGGGTATCAGTAGGTTCAACCAACATTTGGCTGGGACAGGAGGCCATGTAAAGCCATGTAGAGGACCAAATTAAGTAATACGACATATTAGGGCAGAATACCTTCAGAAGTTTCAGACTCAAGTCACTCAAATAGCTGAAAAGTTTGTGACTCAAGCAATTGAAAAGTTTGATAATCGAGACTCAACCAACTGAGTTTGATCACGATGAGAAGTGATAATATTGATCACTGATATGTAGACTTGTAGTAGGCTGGTGGCCCCATAGCTTGTAGCATTGTTTTTAGACTCTAGAAGCCATTTAGATTCTCGTTGATTATGTATTTTGTTGCTAATATGTGTTGCAGTCTGTGCCATTTTGATATATTCACGTTTACATGGTATATAAATGAGAAAACTTTGCATCTTTTGTCTCTATTGGTTTGGAATCATGGTTTTAAATCTTAAAAATAGTTTTTTCATTAAAATTAATTATTTCATGTATTTATTTAAAACCGGTTCATTAAGATATAACTAGTCTTGGTTTGAATGGTTCCGGTTTGAAACCCGGTTTATTAAGTGGATTAGTCCGGTCACCGGTTCTGATTTTGAATACTATGGTGTAGAGGGTCCGAGTTAACTAGTTCGAGTGGCCAGATTGAGCGGGGATTGCTTGTGGAGGAGGGTAAATTTCCCTCAGTTGATTTTACTAGTGTTTCTCTCATATTGGATTTCCAGTTGGGCATCCATACATTGTACTCAAAATTTCACTGCTACATAATAATAAAACCCCCATCTGCTCCATCGGTTTTCCCGTATTGGGTTTTTTCGAATACAATTGTCCAAAAATAACTGTGATATTTTTGTGTGTGTGTGCATCTATATTTCTTAGTTTCAACTTTCTAGTTTATTTCCGCAACGTTTTTAACTTTTTATTTGTGAAGAATCGTAGTGTGATTAATTTGATATTTTGCCTTAACAAAATAAATTGCATAATTTATCAATTAGAAGAATTAATTCCAGTTGCTGCATTTAAAGCGAAATTTCACGCTCGCCTAGGGATTCACACCAAGCCCTAGTTTACTACCTTAGCCTTAAAGGGGATGAAATTCAAAAGAGAGAGAAAATGGATAAGAAAGGTAAATGATCACCATCAATTTGGACTAGTCCCTTATCCCTTGGGACTATGGAGTCAATGATGTTTCAAATTAGCCAAATAGCTTCTAAGGAGGCCAAAATTTTGATGCCCTAGCTACCAAAATTCCAACAATTACCTATCCAATGAAAGGAGTTTTCATGGGAGAGCTACCAAGATTTCACCACTAAGGACATTCATTCACATGCTATGTATGAGTAATGCATGCAATAGATCATCTAGATTTATCATTCAATAGATATTCAACAAATTAGGGCACAAGTGCAATTACTAGAATCAACAAAATTCCATACATTAGACATGCAAGAGATAGATATTCAAAATTTAAGTCCACTTACAAGATAACATGCAAAGAATCCATTCCATTCATCCAAAGAATAGCTCCAAAGTGCAATGATTTAGCTCCAAATATCAAAATGCATCAAATATCCAAAAATCTCCACAAGTTCAAGAGATCGAAATGCACATGTAGGTTGAAAACAATCCAAGAGTGGTATGATGATGATAACTCATAATGAAGCCTCCTCTATTTATACGAGGAGGTCGAGTAGCTATTTTAGCCTAAAAGCCCCTACAAATCATAAAATAATGTGCCCCTACAAGCTAGGTCACAAGCCGATCCAGTAGCTAATGTGAAAGATAAGAAATCCTCCACATGTAAGAGCCAAAATAGACTAAGGTTCTGACGTCATGCAAGAATAGGCCCTTCTAGGGTTGGCGTTGAGGTCAAATGGTACCAATTTAAGTGTAGAAGCCCTCTAAAATCACTATCTAGGGGTGGCCCCTAGATCTTTGTCATAATCATCTTGTAGACCCTAATTTTGGGTTTGGGGCACAAAAATGGGTCTCATGAGTCTCCTGGTGGTGTGAATGTCTAATTTTGCTCCAATGTTGAGGGCACTGAAGATGGTGCTAGCCCTCCCATGTTTCACGACATGAGACAAATTTCATCTGGGCACTGGATCAACTGTCTAACCTTGTAGTACTGATAAGCTGATTGGGGGCATGCTGGTCAAGGTGCATCATCCCATAAATGATTTAGGGCAAAGTTGTTAAAATTGGCAACTAGGGCCAAACTCCATGTGGGTCATCTTATTTATGGTAGCTGATATTTTTCTTGGATTCCTCTCATTGAGAGGTGTAGGATTGATCTAAAGATCATCCGATTTCGATAAGTATTCATGAAGATATGAATTTATTTGTGTTATGGGACAATTCGTAAGGTCGGCCAACAACCAAATAACCCCCACATGTGCTCAATGTTTTAGTATAAAAGGAGGTGGCTTGATAGTCATTTGGACACACACTTCACTCTTGATTTCTCTCCACTTGTTTTGGGTTTCAGTGGCAAGAGAAATCTAAGAGGATGAAGCCCTAAACGTAGGTCTACCTAGAAGGAGACCCTATACACAGAGAAAGAAGGATGCCCTAACCGCTGTTATAATGAAGCCTAACCGCAGTCCAAGCAGGGAAATCTAGCACGGTGAAGGAGACCTAACAACTGACCCTAATGCAGTCCTATCATGCCCTAGCCACAAGTCTTATCATGCCCTAGCTAAACGCAGTCATGCCCTAATCCTATACGTTGTTTTGGAAGGGTTTGAGACAACCCTTAGATGCAACAAAAGGGATGCCCTAACCGCAGTCAAAAGAGGCTCCTAGTCGCAGCAAAAGCAAGATCATTGAAGGGAGATCTATCCATGTTTAGGGGAGCTTCTATACGCAGCAAGATCCACTGTCATAAGGAGGCCTTGAATCCACAATCTTGGAGCCCTAGCCGCAGATCTAAGGAAGGGTTATAGCCCAGCTTTGGAGGAGCCATAGCTGATGTAAAAACGTGCCCTAGCCGCAGTCTATACATAGCTAAATGCAGTCACAGAGATGATGGCAGAATGCCCTAGCCGCAGCAAGAAGAGACAACGTGGTAAGGTCACTTCAGGACAACATGGAGAGCCTAGATTAGAGGCTGAGTTGCTGTGGGAGTGCGGATTAGTTTGAGGGTTGTTTGAGGGTGCAAACAGGCCCAAGAACAGAGCTGTCTCAAGGATCAAGGAGTTGTGTGTAGGGCTGTTGAGGCCAAGCCTAATCAAGGTTGTTTGGACTACAATCAAGGGGTTTTGGAGTGAGCTGTGGATGACAGCTAAACTGTGATAGGCAGTAGGTCTAATCACCTCAGAACAAGGGACAACGTGGATAGGTTTGGGGCAGATTTGTGCCCAGAACAACAACAGGGTTGAAGAGAAGTCTCCCTTGCCTAGGCTGCAGATTATAAGGGTTGCTTGATGAATTTGTTAGGGTTGTTGCAGCAATTAGTCACTGTAATTAGTTTCGTTGTTCGAAGACATTGGCATTGCTATGTGCTAGGCCGCAAGCCATAACACCATAGTAATCAACCTTGGTGTCTTATGATGAATGCTGTAAGTAGACAACATTGTATATGACAATAGTATGCATAGTGCAACACTACACAAAGCAGCATGATGAAAGGTATGCAACATGATGATGTAAAGGGGCGCAACATGGTGTGATGCATGGTGCATCTCAGTGATGCTGGACATGGTATGATGGTGCAGCACAATAATAGGTGCCGCATGGTGATGGAGTCACCTTGGAAGATAAGTTGAAGCAACATGCTTTCAACTGAGTTCAGTTAAGCTACCTCATGTGTCATCTTCTTAGAGATGATCTCTGCTCTTATTTAGATAAGTCAAAATGTTGACTTCTGATGTATATGTACTCTCTCTCTCTTTGCTAAAGTATTGAAGAACATATAAGAAGAATTGATCAAGGGTTCCCCACATTGGGGTTTGTCCCTGGCTAGCACCACATCTTGTGTCCTTTTGTCTTGGCTTGTCTTCTGCGATTTATGTTTATGTTCTATCTGCAATTTAGTATTATGCTGATATCATTGCTAATCTGGAAAAGATATTGAGCTAATTGGGAAAATTGAAGTAAATTGCTCTAAGAATAGAACATACCTAAAATTAACATGGTATCAACGCTGAGGTGAAGACAAAGCCCAAGCAAGAGTGAAAGAGCAATCACCGAAGACAGTTGGAAAGGACAAAAAAGACTCAATGGGTTCTTCATCCCTCTTCAAATTCACCAAGGGTGAAGTCGAAGCAGAGAATAGTATCCAAGTGGTGCAGCCGAAGCATTTGCTGACCTACCTAAAGATCACTTCAATGAGAAGTCCGAATCTCAGGGTGGAAGGAAAGGCAGATGCCATGCTTGCAATATGTTTGGCCATTATGCGAAGAAGTTTCCGAATGGCAGGGACACATCACTTGATGAAGATAACAATCATTCCAGGGACATCTTCAATGATCGGAGGAATGATAGGTAATGCAGGACATCAAGGAAATGGCTGACTATTCAAAGAAAGCAAGGAACCCTAGACTCTTTGGGAATTTGGCTTATTGATTTTAGTGCTTCAAGGCACTTCATCGGATAGAAGGGTGCTCTCTAATTTGGTAGAGATGGAAACAACCGTGGGATTATACTTGTTGTCAATGCCACCTATCCCAGAAAGAGTGTAGGGAATGTTACCCCTCAATTGAACGAGGGTAACTCGATTCATTTACAAGAATCTCTTTATGTACTTGATCGCAAGAAGAACTTGGTGTCCATTTCGGCAATGGAAGTCAAAGGTTTCAGGGTGGCATTCATCAATGGAAAGGTACTTCTACTCATGGGTTCAGGGTTGGCAATTTATATCAAGTTGCAGGAAGTCCATTGGGAACCATGTCGATTGACATATCTCTACTATAGCACCGGAGGTCTACTCATTATGGGGCCCTACCCAATGTGAGTCAAATAATGATAGGGATGCCTGAATTCAAGAAGAGCATGAAGGTACATGTCCGAGATGTACCGAAGGAGAATATTACAAGGGAACCATTCCCCTCATGTAGCACTTCCACAGGGTTGGAACTGTTAGTTTATGGTATGTTCTATGCTTAGAGCAGTTTATTCTTTTTATTCTTATTATCCACAGATTAGCAATTACCTGTACAGTAAGTAAAGTGCGGATAGAACATTAAACAATCGACAAAAAACAAGCCAAGACAAGAGACACAAGATGTGGCGGTTAGCTAGGGACAAACTCCAATATGGGGAAACCCTTTGATCAAATCTTCTTTTATCTTCAATAATTCAGCAAAGAGAAATAGAACAAAAATCTGATTTATATCAGCAGCAACAAACCCTAGATTAGCGACATCAGTGGCATCAATCAATATCTGTCAGATCACCTAGATCAGCGGCATCAATCAATATCTGTCAGATCACCTAGATCAGCGGCATCAACATCAAAACTAGGGCAGTCAATATCTTGCAAATCGACCGTTAGATCGGCTTGATTCCTTCTCCAAAAAATGCGGGCTTCAGAGGAGATCTTGATTCACCTACAGCGCAGTTCTGAGGAGGGAATTTGATGGTCAACGCTAGTCAAACTTCTGATCTGTAGTTGCAGCCCCAAATACTGCACCTCCCTTCCACACGTGTGAGAGAAGAGTCTCTTTCTGCGCAGTAGGAGAAGAGCCTCTTTTCTGCGCAGGAGAGAGAGAGATGTGATGAGTTGAGTGAGTCCAAATGAGGAAAGGTCCTCCTGTATTTATACACAACTGTTGATGATTGAATAGACGCGACTGTTGGGCTTTTGAGCCTACATGAGTTGTTGGTAGGCTTGATAATTATTCCGTAATCAAAATAAATTCATATCTCCATAAATACTTATCGGAATTGGATGATCTTTAGATCAATCCTACACCTCTCGACGAGAGGAATTTAATAAAAATATTATCAGCCATGAATAAGATGGCCCACATGGAGTTTGGTCCTAGTTTCCAATTTTAACACTCCCTCTCAATTAGGGAGAACTCCATCTGCAATCTGTCTGTCAGTATGAGGGGTTTGAGATTCATGATCAGGAATCTCTTGTATGCAGGTGGAAGAAATCCCTCTATAGCTTGAAGCAAAACACCCCGGGCTTGATATGAGAGGATTGCTAGCTGTCAGATGAAGTTAGATTCACTATGAGTAGACCTCTCATACTGGCACCTTATGAGGACGACCTCTTCCTGACAGGTGCAGACCCTCTCATTTGCAAAAGTAAGAGGGAGTTGGATTCTGGATTTGGGATGGTAAACTGCAAGCTCGGGACTACCTCGATGGAGCTTAACTTTTAGAGGTTATGTGGTAGTGATGCCGGACCTGATTTGGGAAATGCCTCTGAGTTTCATAAACTCATACTAGCATTGATGTTCTTGGTGAACTCCCGTCTAGATATATGTTTTGTAGTTAGCATGTTGAGCTCATATATGGATGAGCCTCACTGGATTGGTGCCAAGAATCTTTTGAGATATCTTCGGGGCACAATCTCTCATGGATTGAGATACACTGCCGGAAATGTGAAGCTGCATGATTATTCGAATGCTGACTGGGCAGGGAGTGTGGAGGATCGCAAGAGCACTTCTGGGTGTTGGTTCTCTTTGGGTTTTGCTACGATATCCTGGATGAGCAGGAAGCAGAAGTTGGTTGCTTTGATCACCGCTGAGACCGTATACATAGCTACATAATGACCTTGTGTGAGCTGCCTGGTTGAGGAAGCTCTTCAATGAGCTGTGTGGACACATGCTGGATACCACCGTGATCTTCTGTGACAACCAGAGGGGGATTCGATTGTTGAGGAATCCAGTATTCTATGATCACTCCAAGTATATAGACATTAGGTACCACTTTATCTGGGATATGGTACATCGATGAGCAAGAAGGCTCCATCACATTGGGACTGATGTACAGGTCGCTGACATTTTGTTGAAGCCCCTGGGAAAGGTCAAATGTGTGACTTTCTGAGAATGACTAGGAGCCATGGAGAGACTCTCTCCTATGGGTCCTATATAATATGGACATTGAGCTCTAGGAGCTTCGGGGGGCTTGGGGGTACATCGTGGAGCGATGAGCAACCATAGGGTGAGTGGTCTAACCTTCCCCTAGTGGTTTGCTATGTAGGCAGGATGAGTGGCTCATCCTTCTCCTGTTGAGACACAGTCATAGGGTGAGTGGTTCAGCCTTCCCCTAGCGATTTGTTGTATAGAGGGTGAGTGGTTCAGCCTTCCCCTGGGATACCCCTTGCGACATGTAGGCAGGATGAGTGGTTCATCCTTCTCCCGCTGAGACATCCTGCCCATGCAGTTTGAGACTCATGGGAAGTACCTCTCATTTGGCCAATGAGTAGGGAAATGAGGATAGGGACCATAGTAGTACCGATGGACGCATCGTGTTACTACCGTACTCCCTATGCTAGGATGATATTGATCTGGGATCAATGAAACTGACTTCGGGTCAGTATGAGTGGTTTGAGACACTCTTATGATATTGATCTGGGATCAATGACACTGACTTTGGGTCAGTATTAGTGGTTTGAGACACTCTCTTATGATATTGATATGGGATCAATGAAACTGACTTTGGGTCAGTATGAGTGGTTTGAGATACTCTCTTATGATATTGATCTGGGATCAATGAAATTGACTTTGGGTCAGTATGAGTGGTTTGAGACACTCTCTTTTGATATTGATCTGGGATCAATGAAACTAACTTCGGGTCAGTAAGAGTGATATAACTCACTCTCTTTTGGAACTGATCTGGGATCAGTAAGAGTGGTATGACACACTCTCTTCATATGGGACTGACTTCGGGTCAGTAGAGAATGGTATGAGACATTCTCGATCAATTCTTCTTCTTCATGGTTCAGCAAAGCAGTGCAGGGCACTGATGGCAGAGATAGTATAGTCTGGTAGATGGATCAGCGGATGGAGTTCTCCCTAGTTGAGAGGGAGTGTTAAAATTGGAAACTAGGGCCAAAATCCATGTGGGTCATCTTATTTATGGCAACTGATATTTTTCTTGGATTCCTCTCGTCGAGAGGTGTAGGATTGATCTAAAGATCATCCGATTCCGATAAGTATTCATGGAGATATGAATTTATTTGTGTTATGGGACAATTCGTCAAGGTCGGCCAGCAACCAAATAACCCCCATGTGTGCTCAACGTTTTAGTATAAAAGGAGGTGGCTTGATAGTCATTTGGACACACACTTCACTCTTGATTTCTCTCCACTTGTTTTGGGTTTTAGTGGCAAGAGAAATCTAAGAGGATGAAGCCCTAAACACAGGTCTAGAAGGAGACCCTATACGCAGCAAAAGAAGGATGCCCTAGCCGCTGTTATAATGAAGCCTAGCTGCAGTCCAAGCAGGGAGATCTAGCACGGTGAAGGAGACCTAACAGCTGACCCTAATGCAGTCCTATCATGCCCTAGCTGCAGGTCTTATCATGCCCTAGCTAAACGCAGTCATGCCCTAATCCTATACGCTGTTTTGGAAGGGTTTGAGACAACCCTTAGACGCAGTAAAAAGGGATGCCATAACTGTAGTCAAAAGAGGCTCCTAGCCACAACAAAAGCAAGATCATTGAGCTTATCCATGTTTAGGGGAGCTTCTATACGCAGCAAGATCCGCTGTCATAAGGAGGCCTTGAATCCATAGTCTTGGAGCCCTAGCTGCAGATCTAAGGAAAGGTTATAGCCCATCTTTGGAGTAGCCATAGTTGATGTAAAAACGTGCCCTAGCCGTAGTCTATACATAGCTAAACGCAGTCACAGAGATGATGGCAGAATGCCCTAGCTGCAGCAAGAAGAGACAACGTGGTAAGGTCACTTTAGGACAATGTGGAGACCCTAGATTAGAAGCTGACTTGCTGTGGGAGTGCGGATTAGTTTGAGGGCTGTTTGAGGGTGCAAACAGGTCCAAGAATAGGGCTGTCTCAAGGATCAAGGAGCTCTGTGTAGGATTGTTGAGGCCAAGCCTATTCAAGGTTGTTTGGACTGCAATTAAGGGGTTTTGGAGTGCGCTGTAGATGACAGTTGAACTGTGATAGGCAGTAGGCCTAACAACCTCAGAACAAGAGACAACGTGGATAGGTTTGGGGCAGATTTGTGCCCAGAACAACAACACGGCTGAAGAGAAGTCTTCCTTGCCTAGGCTGCAGATTATAAGGGTTGCTTGATGAATCTGTTAGGGCTGTTGCAGCAATCAGTCACTGTAATCAGTTTCGCTGTTCGAAGACATTGGCATTGCTATGTGCTAGGCCGCAGGCCATAACACCATAGCAAGCAACCTTGGTGTCTTATGATGAATGCTGTAAGTAGACAACATTGTATATGACAACAGTATGCATAGTGCAACACTACACAAAGCAACATGATGAAAGGTACGCAACATGATGATGTAAAGGGGTGCAACATGGTGCAGCTCAGTGATGCTGGACATGGTATG
Organism: Pinus tabuliformis; assembly: GCA_031772625.1. Classification (NCBI taxonomy): domain Eukaryota; kingdom Viridiplantae; phylum Streptophyta; class Pinopsida; order Pinales; family Pinaceae; genus Pinus; species Pinus tabuliformis. Next base: position 528,968,919 of record CM062818.1, read on the forward strand.
ATGGTGCAACACAATAATAGGTGCCACATGGTGATGGAGTCACCTTGGAAGATCCGTTGAAGCAACATGCCTTCAATTGAGTTCAGTTAACCTACCTCATTTGTCGTCTTCTTAGAGATGATCTCTGCTCTTATTTAGATAAGTCAAAATGTTGACTTCTGATGTATATGTACTCTCTTTCTCTCTTTGCTGAACTATTGAAGAACATATCAGAAGAATTTATCAAGGGTTTCTCCACATTGGGGTTTGTCCCTGGCTAGCGCCACATCTTGTGTCCTCTTGTCTTGGCTTGTCTTCTGCGATTTATGTTTATGTTCTATCTGCAATTTAGTATTATGCTGATGTGATTGCTAATCTGGAAAATATATTGAGCTAATTGGGAAAATTGAAATAAATTTCTCTAAGCATAGAAGATACCTAAAATTAACAAAAGTGCAAGAGCTCTGTGGGTGCTGAAGGTGCCCATGGATTCAAATGATGCTCTGCAACTATTCAAAGTCCCATGACCCTCAACACATTATCTGGGGGTGTCAATATACTCCTCTGGTGGACTTGGGCCCCAATTAAGTTGCCTAGCCCATTATGAAACCACCTGTCAATCACACAATATCCAGTGTTGCAACTTCACCATTAGGTACATATATTCATTTTTGCATCTAAGTGGATCAAGCTTGAAAGTAAAGGGCAAATTGACATTTCTTATAAGGATTCCCTCCCAAAATTGGGGCTTTAATCTCGTGTTACCTCCCTAGGAAGGAGTGGTTAATAGAATTCCCTATTAGGTGTTTCTAGGCCTTAAGGGGAAGGACATGTCCTTGGTCCACCCTTCAATCGATAGCTTCCATGTGAATAATGATGGAATGTAGGGGTGAAGACTTCATGGCCAAGTGCCATGGTCAAGGGACCAACAAGAAGGAAGCTCCACATCCTAGGTGTTTAGAATTTAAATGTGTTGAGGGAGCAATCGTGGATGCATGAGTTACCTTGGCCTTTGTTTTTCAACCCCTCTAATTGCCTTTTACCTTTTCTTGATTTTTCTTTGTATTACTGCTTGAAGCTTAAAGGAATGAGAACATGCCTTGTATGATGTATAACAATTATTACCCCCTTAGTGGTGGGGCAGTTCATCGCCCACCAGGGGTTGGGACAGTTCATCACCCACCAGGGGTTGGGACATGCAAGGGTTGCTTTTCCATGATGTGCAGGGCAACATTGGCCCAAGAATTGAGTGATGGCCATAATATGGAGTTAGAGCTTATGCTTGGCTTTTGTCCATGTGCTAATTTGTATGTCTCGATCATCTTTTGCATTTTTACAATTTTCTTTCCTTCGTTTTGCTTTGTGGCCATTATATGCTCTTTACCTTTCTTTTAGTTGCATTGACCTCCCGGGGAAAATTTCCTGGCCCAACCTAGGTATGAGGATATGAATGCCAAATTCCAATGAACCAATGGTCAGTCGAACCCAAAGAAGGGAGGTGGAGTAGCTCATGATGTGAGATGGAAACTGGCAAGTATGGAAAGGGAGAGATGGGGCTATGCTATATCATTTGGGGTTTCTCAAGTAGTGCCCTTCCTAAAGCCATAGGCCATTAGGCGAGGTCTCACTAAAAACTAGGGTTGAAAATTAACCCCCTCCCCCATTTAAGGTGAGGGAACAAAAATACTGTTAAAGACCTTCCTTCTTTTAGGTTACCCCATAGTCCGTGCCAAATTCTTAATTACAAGCATGCATAAGCACCCAAATGCAAAATGAATAAAATACCTTTTGGCTTGGATGCCCACCTTCCAACATGTGCTCTTGGCAAATGGGCGAGGAAACATATGACTGATACAGGCGGCAGAGATATGAATGGCACATCACATCGGCTACTCGGAGGTTCTTAGGAGCTGCTCATTGTTAGCTGGAAGAGATGATTAGGAGAAAAGTTTCTCCTAGGGGTTACCCACTTTTGGTGGGTAACAAAACCCAAACGTACTCAAGTATTTGGGTGGTCTAAATAGCCATTTGCAAAAGCAAGTGATGCTTTTCAAGACCAAATCGATGGATGAGGCTTGTGTATAGACATAATACCTAAGGAACATAGGCCAAAAGAAAGGGAAATCAAGTGGGTTGAAGCAAAAGGAGCACCATGATGCTTCTAAGGAGGGGAAGAAGTGGAAAGGATTAAAAGACAACAACCACAACACACCAGTGCAAAGATCCCAGCAACCACAACAACCACTATAACATTGATGGTTATATAGAGGAGAAATGTTGGAAGTTGCATCGAGAGCTTAACCCGAAGAACAAAAAGAAAGACAATAAGAATAAGAATTTCATGGCCACTAATTCGAGCAACTAGGTTGAAAGCAGTTTGAACATGGATGAGAAAATCTTATGTACATTAGTACAAAAGGAGGTGAATCTTAGTAGCCTTTAGGAACAAGAAGAGAACTAAAAGACTAGACTCTTCCATAGAAAGATACATGTTAAAAAGACCAAGATTGATGCTTTATTTGACTAAGGATCACAGACAAGTCTCATTGCAACAGAGTTGCTTGACAAATTGGGATTGGAAGTTCATGATCATCTAAGGCCATATCCATTGGGATGGGTAAATAAGGATGCAAAAGTAAAAGTAACAAAACAATGCAACATCAGATTTGCTATCAATGTTGATGATGAAGTAGAACTAGATGTAGTTCTCCTTGATGTATGTGCAGCGGTGTTTGCAAATCCCTAATGTACATATGAGATGCTATCTTCATGCAAAGAGCCAACCAATATCGCCTTGTTAAGGATGGAAAACCGTTCACCATCAACGCCAAAAAAAAAATAAAAAAAATTGTTGGTAAGTGCCAACCAACCCAAGAAATTGATCAATTCTAGCAAGAAGTGTTTTTTATTGTTTTTAAGAGATTAATTCTGTATAAGAGTCAGAGAAAGCAAGGGCATCCCTGGAGGGGTGTACTAAGAAACAAAAACAACAACTAGAAGAGTTTCTACAAGCATACATGGATGTGTTCCATGAGCCTAAAGGGATACCACTTAAGAGGGAAGTGAAGGACGAGATCCAACTATTGAAAACTCCCCATTGCCAAACATTGCGCTATACATGTAATTTGTTATAGAAGCAAGTGAGATGAAGAAGTAGTTGCAGTAGCTATTGGAACATGTGTTGTTCGACCGAGTTCATCACCATGTGAGTTTCCCATCGCCATTGTGCCAAAGAAGGATGGGACTTGGTGAATGTGTATATCTCATAGGGCCATTGAACAAAATTATACTCAAGAATAGTTACCCCCTACCCAAAATAGATGTTTTGTTGGATCAATTGTAGCAAGCGAAATACTTCACCAAGTTAGACTTAAAGTTAGGATTCCCCAGGTTCGAGTCAGAGAAGAAGATGCCTGGAACATTACCTTCAAACTAGGCAAGGCTTGTATGAGTGGTTAGTCATGCCATTTGGCCTATGTAATGCACCAACTACGTTTATGAGGTTAATGAATGATATACTGCGCCCTTTTATAGATTCATTTGTTATTGCCTATTTGGATGATATACTAGTATATAGTGCTACCTAGGAGGAGCACATTTCACATTTGATGCAGGTGTTGGAGACAGTAAAGAATCTCCAACTGCTAGCAAATGTCAATGAGTGTGAGTTTGCACAACAATCCTTGTCATATTTAGGGTATGTGATAGGTGGAGGTGAGCTGAAGATAAATCCTGCCAACATGGAGGCCATCATGAAATGGCCAGTGCCTACTAATGTTTTTGAGGTCAAGATTTTTGTTGGGGCAACATAGTACTTGAGGAAATGCATAGCCTCATTTTAGTAGTATTAGCACCACTCCACGCCATAATAGCAATTGGCGAGAGTTTAGTGGGGAAAGGGTTAATAGAGGGTCTTTGAGGAGTTAAAGAAGAAGATTAGTCAAGCAACAGTTCTAGCAATACTGAATTTGCAGTAGCCCTTAAAAGTGGAGACATATGCAAGTGGGTATGCTATGGGAGTGGTCTTGATGCAGAGAAGAAGGTTTGTATGCTACCATTTCGAAGTATTTCGTGAGGCAATTTTTAACTACCCTACCTATGATAAGGAGCTTTATGCCCTGGTGCAAGCTGTGAAGAAGTGGAAGACTATTTGATGGGGAAGGAGACAATAATCCTCACAGGTCACCAACCACTACAATATTTGCAGGCCTAGAGTAAGCTACAACAAACTAGGCATTACGAGTGGATGAGGTTTTTACAACAATTTCATTTAGTGATCAAGTACAAGAAGGGGAGCACAAACAAGTTCGCTGACATGCTTTCAAGGCCATCCACATCAAAGATCACAACTTTGGTAAATTTGCTGCACATGAAGCCATTCTCTCATGATGCATACAAGGAGTTATATTCAAAGGATGAGGAATTCAAGGAGTTGTTTCAGTAGTTGGAAAGCTAGAGTCGCATGACAGTGACAACACAATTAACTACCACCTCTAGGACAATTTACTCTATAGTCTGGATAAGTTTTGTATTCCTAAATGTGAGCGATTGCCACTGATTAGATAGGCTCACACCTCCAAGGTTGCAGGGTGCTTTGGTGTAGGGAAGATAATGGTCAACTTGTAGAGGTATGTGTATTGGCCCAAGATGCAAGAACATGTGTCTAGTTTCATAAGAGGATGCATGCTTTATTGTACTAGCAAGCCTATTGACAGGGAACATGGTCTATAATGTATATCATCCCTTACCTATATCCACTCGTCCTTAGAAAAGCCTTTTCATGGACTTTGTAGGAAGATATGACCACCTATTCATGGTAGTTGATAGGTTCAATAAAATGTATGTTCAAATGCCTTGTAGAAAGACCATAAACTTGTTATTTGGATAGGTTTGGGTGCGCTTTGGGATACCAAGGAGCCTCATTTCAAATAGGGACACAAGATTTCTAAGTGTATTTTGGACTACATTGTGGGAGAAGATGGTGTTGTGGGGAAAAATGCCTATGCAGGACGATCCTATCCACCTAAGGTGTGACAGTGCCTTAGCAACAAACAGAGACAGCTATTTTAGTATTCTTCCTTTATGAATTAAGAATGAAGAGAGATGGATGGACTAACCGGTGTCTTCTGTTTGTCCCTCGATCCGGTTTCTCTTCTCTTTGGGAGTTCCCAGCTACTTGCCTTCTCGCTCGCCCAACTTCAACAGGCCTCTGCAAGATCACAAGAGAAGAACACTACACAAAGACATAGATTCATAATCATAACTAGTTCAGGATTAGAAGTAAACTAAACATACCAATGCAATCATACATCAAAGATACATCAGTATATAGGAGAAACCAAGATAGCTTTATTGATGAATAACAAGGTTCAGGAAGAGATACAACCCAGAGGGCTCCAATCCAGCATCTTCCCAGCAAATAGAATTCCTATCTTCACCTCCCTTCAAAGCATTAAGCACCCAATGATTCCAATCTCAAACCAACAGCAATTCTCTGCAATAACAAAATTCCAGCCTCTAGATCTCATGGAGGAGAGATCCATATATAGATGTTTGGAGAGAGGATGAGTCAGCTTGAGATCTGACTAGTGTCCTCTCCCTCTGTCAGTTCTTGATTCCACTTGGAGGTTCTTGCTTCCACTTGGAGATTTTGGAACCTCTTACTCATCATAGTCGAATTCCCTGAGGCAAGTGTCATTTTGGAAGCTTCCTGGGTTTTGACACCTTGTGGAATGAACTTGCCACATGTCCAATCTCGCTCAGCGCAGGTAGCCAGTGTTGGCTTTGACATTCAGCGCAGGTAGCCAGTGTTGGCTTTGACATTCAGCGCAGACAGCTAGTGGAGCCACTGAAATGATCCTGAATTGACTTGTTTTTGAGCAGTTTTCTGGTGGAGAACTTCTGTGAATTGCTGTGGTTTGTTAGCCTTGTTCCTCTAGGGGTAGGAACAACATGTTTAGGGACTTTGGATCCCTTAGATTATGGACATTTCATGCTCAATGCTGTAAGGCACAAAAATGTCTATAACAGTTGCCCCCTAAAGTATGAGGCCGTTTATCGGGTGAAATGCTTTATCCAGGAGGATCCGAAGTTCATCCAATGCTGGGAGGAGACCTGTAATAAGATACAATACAATACATTATTTTACATATTGCTTTCATGATCTAGCTGATGCGGGCATTCCCATGCTCAGCTTTATAAATTCATTTTTCTGTACATAGAACAGACAATCGTCTGATGGTAGACTGATAATTTTGATGAAATTATCATCCTTTGGGTAGGGTGATCATCTGCTGCAATGATGTACATGTCAAATGTCTTTATCTTTCCTGAATATATATCGCAGCCCGGATGGATGAAACTAGATCCGGGGTCTTCAAACTCGTTCGATCTTCACTCTAAGTACAAGTCGATCCATGTGAGAAATGTTCTGAAGTCGAACATGGAAAGACATCGCTTGATTACCGGTCAATGAGGTAAACCGTTAACAAGCGCGAGAGGAATCACCGATAATGATAATGACCCTCAAGGTACTGCAGTACAATTCACGTGGTGTGAATAAAGGACTTGGCGTCGAACACCACGCAAAATCTTTCGGTCGAAGGTCATTGATGTATACCTGTCGCCGGAAGTGAGAAACTTGCCATTGAGGCATGCAAGCTTCAAAGTACTGAAGGGGTTGTTCCTAGATCAACTTCTTGGATAATGAGCTGATGTCGACAAGAAGCGATCTGTCAAAGGAGGGCCTTAATGTATCCCACATCAGTGACACGGAACGGAGCTAATGATTTTGATGGAGGTGAAAACGATCTGTGACATATGATTCAGGGTGGCGGTCATGAAAGGATGAAGGATAATGCATGGCAGTGGATGGGACACGGTTGACTTTTCTGAACGACTTCTCTTGAACATATGGCGACACTGATGCGATGGATCGGTAGCATTACCCCAAATATGGATGGTATGGCGAGACCATGGTGATGTGACCGGTGAATGAAACAACCCAACCCGATTGTGGTACGGAGGAAAAGTGTCATGTTCAAGAGCGACTTTCTACCATCAAAGTTTTCTTGAGTTTCTCCCAATTTTTCCCCAGTCATTGCTGACCAGTACCTCTTTATTTTTGTCAAGCTTGAGGAGGATAACATATGCTTGTTCTATAACCTGCCCTTCAGGCAAGCTCATCGCTATGTTTTAACGAGCCTAGCGATAGTGAAACTCGTTCTCGTCTAAAGACAAGTTTGTCGCTATTTAGTGATTTTAACGAGTCTAACGACAAAGATAACTCGGTCCTTTTCATTTTTAGAGAGTCTGAAAAGGTACATAAAGTTAACTCCAAAATTCCTTTTTCGTCATCTAATCCCTTTAGTCCAAAAAAGTATAAAACAATACAGAAGGGATGAGTTTTCGATAGTTTTAACAAGCCGAACAAAACAAGCGCTCGATCTTTTTGTGCAATAATCCCTCAGGTCCAAAAAGATTAAAATCTAGAGGAGGGATAACACTTCCTGTCCCTTTAACGAGCTGGAAGGCCAAGGACTCATCAATCTTTTCATATTTTACGAGTCAGTTGAAAAGAGCTTAAAGAAGACTCGTCTTTTGAGGAACGAGTGATAAACAGGGTTAGCAGCTGATTCCAGGTACAGGTTGGAATTTTCCAATCACGGCAGTGTCACAAGGATGGCTAGGTGAAATCACTCTTCGCAGCTGTTCCTCAAAATGGGTAAACAATCATATGGAGGTGAACGATCGGCCAAATGAAAAGTGGAGGTGACGGTGTAAACACGACCAAGGCTTTAATGGCTGATAAGGTTACATTCACAGTGGTTATTTACCGGGTAGTGGTTCATTTTTTATTTTAAAATGAGCTTAAACGCTGGTGGAAACACTTGCTCATTGCTTATGTTTATTTTTTAACGAGCATGAAGTCCGCGTTAAAACTGCTCGGATCTTGCGTTTATTTTTTAACGAGCATGAACTGTGTGCTAAAACTGCTCGATGATAAGTTTGCATGCCCCCAACATAATAACACAAATCGAGGCGCATGCATATTGGTCACTATTTAAGCATAGTAACGCTTGAGGTACAACCCATTGCGAGGTTGCGCCAGTGGAATTCCGTCATAATCCATTAACTCGTAGGCTCCTTTTGCTAACACTCGTTTAACAATATAGGGGCCCATCCATAAAGAATTAAATTTACCTGCTCCCAATTTGTCAGATTCTTGGTCAAAGACACCTTCTGAGAAGACACGGGGTTTGACATTTTTGTCGAACTGCGCCTTGACTCGTTTTTTATGGGCTTTGTTAGCCAAAGCGGCGTCACGACGGGTTTCATCCAATTGGATTAATTCCAAGAAACGGGCCTCTTCTTCTGAAGTTCCGGGGAGGAGATCGATTGCGAGTTTAAGAGACGAAATTTCGCACTGGACTGGTAAGATTGCCTCCAGGCCATACACCAGTTGGAAAGGTGTGAACCCGGTCGCATTCCTTACCGATGTTCGGTAAGCCCACAAGGCTGAGTACAGGATTAGGTGCCACCTTCTTTTGTGAACTCCGATCATCCTTTGCAACATACGCTTCAGGACCTTGTTGATCGCTTCAACTTGTCCGTTGGCTTGCGGATAATACGGGGTAGAGCTGTCGTGAGATAGCCCTAGCTTGGCAGCTAATTCAACCATCATGTGATTGCGAAAATGCGATCCATGATCTGTAACTATAGCCTGTAGTACGCCGAATCTGGCGACTACATGATTGAAAAAGAAAAGGGCAACTGTTTCACCTGTGTTATCTTATGTAGGCATCGCCTCGGCCCATTTGGTAAAATAGTCAACGACGACTATAATATACCCATACACCCCCGTCGAGGTGGGGTTACATGTCATGAAATCGATGCCCCATTTGGCGAAAGGCCCAACAGCAACTATTGGCTGTAATGGTGCGGGTGGTCTTCTGGTTTTGCTATCAAAAATTTGACAAGCATGGCAACTTCTGACTGCGGTTATGCAATCTTTGAACATGGTTGGCCAGAAGTATCCTGCTCGTAAGATTTTTTGTGCTGTTGCATATCCAGATTGATGCCCCCCACACGCGCCCGAATGACACTCATTCAGGACTTTCTCGGCCTCCTCATGGGTGAGGCACCTCCTCAGAACTGTATCGATACCACGACGGTAAAGTGTATCACCGACGATCATGTAGTCTTTCGCTTGGTATCGTATACGTTTCTGTTCAAAGTGAGAGGTGTTAGGCCTGAACTTTTGGGTTTGGAGATAAATTATTATATCTCCATACCACTCATTGCTTGTAGATATCAGAAACAAATTCTCGTCCACGATTAATTCTTCGGATGTTTCATCGTTGGACGACGATGGGAGATCGCACAATAATTCTGCAAAAACTAGAGCTTTCTTTGATTTGGATTTTACAAATTCGAGATCAAACTCTTGAAGGATCGCTATCCATTTTGGATATTTGCCCCCCAGCAACTGTCGCGACAGTATATAAGTCATGGGGTTGCAATCTGATAAAATGGTAGTTTTCCGAAAGAGGACATAATGTCGAAATCTTTGAATCGCTTGAACAGCTGCAAGCGCTAGTTTTTCAACATAAGAATATTTGCTTTCTGTATCATTCAAGTTTTTACTTAAATAATATATAGGATGTTCAATTCCATCGACTTCTTGAACTAAAACCATCGCAATGGTCGTATCTGCTGCAGCCAGATACAGGTTAAAATCTCTTTGATAGTCCGGGGCATACATTAATGATGCTTTTACTAGAGAATCTTTCAGAGCGTCAAAGGAAGCTTGCGCCACCTGATCCCAGACAAAAGGTACATCCTTTTTCAAAAGACGAGTATAACCTTTAGCAAGTTCTGCGTAATTTGGAATGAACCTCCTCAGAAAGTTTGCTTTCCCTTGGAGTTTCTGAATCTGAAGCAAATTTGAAGGTGGAGGCAAATTAATAATTGCCTGAACCTTGCAAGGGTCGAGACGAATCCCATCCTTAGAGACTACAAAGCCAAGTAAACGACCAGAACCGACGCAAAACACACATTTGTGCGGATTGAGTCTTATCTTGTAGTGTCGGCAACGTAGAAATATCGCTCTTAAATGCTGCGGATGATCAGTCCGCTTTTGCGAATGAGCCGGAAGGTCGTCGAGATATGGTTGAACGATGTTTTTGATGTCATGGAAGGCATAATTCATTGCCCTCTGAAACGTCGCCCTTGCGTTCTTTAAACCAAAGGGTAATTTTCGATAAGCGAATGTGCCCCACGGACAAATGAATGCAGTCTTTGACTGGTCCTGTGGGCGGATATTTATTTGATTATACCCGGAAAATCCATCCATAAATGAAAAGATTTCACATCCGGCGCATTCATCAATTATCTGGTCGATGAAGGGTGTAGGGTAGTTGTCTTTCGGACAAGCTTGGTTTACATCCCTATAATCGACACACACTCTAATTGTCCCTTGTTTCTTCATAACAGGGACAATATTCGATACCCAATCGGTTAGAGGAACCGGGTAGATGAAACCAGCATGGAGAAGCTTTTCAACTTCTACCTTAATGGCAGCAGCTTTCTTGGGGTGCACCTGCCGAAGTCGTTGTCTTACTGGTTTGACATCAGGATACATCTTAATTTCATGTTCAACGATACTCGAGTCAATGCCTGGCATTTCATCATATGACCAAGCAAAGACATCTCTGAACTCGCGAAAAAGAGCGTTATATATTTCCAGTTCTGAAGGAGAACAATCTTTGCCGACATAAATATTCTCTACAACATTTGTTTTAGTCGAGATATTTATGGCTATAGTCTCTTCAATATTGGATAAGTTTCGCTCGGAATCCACCGTATTTACAGTATTTGATAGGAATTCAAAAACTGAAGGGTGATAAAGGTCATGCTGAGTATCTTCTTCATAATCTGGAAGAAGGGAACGATGGTGGCAATCATTCCATGGTGTCCCCTCAATCAACATTGATTGTAGGATTCCTTCGTCAGTCCCATGCACTTTCGACCAAGGATCTAATGGGGTACCATATTCTCTAGACCTATCTACCCAAACGCTTGATGAGCGTTGATTTGGGTTCGCCTCCCATGCCCGAAACATTGATTGCTACAATATTTCTATTGGGCTTGGGGGCAAAACCATTGCATGATCCATGTCGATATCGTCTTCTGCGACCTTCGTGGAAGATATCATGTTGCAGGCTGCTACCAATGCTATTTCTCCTATATAGATGGGAGGTGGAAGTGCGAAAGTTCCCATCAATGTGGGGTCTTTCAGTAGGCCTACTCCGATATTTTGAAGCGAATGGTTGCTTCTATGGATCATGGGAATGCTTCCTGTAACTTGTGAACCATTAGGGAGGAAGTTTTGTTGGTCGACGATCGTAATCCCTCCTTGAAAAGGGAATGCGATCTTCCTAAAGTAAGTCGACACTACAGCTGCCATGGCATATATCCATGGTCTTCCCAGTAGGATGCTGTAGTCAAGATTCCCATCGATGACTTCATCATCTATTTCTATTGTTTTTCCGCCTAGTTCAACCTTCAAGTTATTTAGGATACCGTACGGGGTGTACGTTCTTCCGTCGAATGCTTTTAATGTCGTCGAAGATCGCGACAAGGTTGGAGACCCTAAAGTTTTCCAGCAACTCATCGACATGATACATGTAGATGCCCCCTCATCAATAATTGTTCGGTGAATAGTTTTGTTGAGGGCTTTCACTTGAATAAGGAAAGCTAGTTGAGCTGGTAACTGAGGGTCGTATCCTTTATGGTCGAAGGATACAAGATTGGAATCCTTAGGATCAACCCCACCAATAGCCGATAACAAAGCCTGCCTTTGGGATGGACAATTTTGGAGTACTTCAAGAGTCGACATAGCGGATGGCGATTGGGCCAAATCTTCGACTATGTTATAATGCTGCGCTGCTCTGGCGCGAGGATTAAATGTCGACTTGGGCGGTACAACTTCGGTCGAAGTTGTTGTCGAACTACTTGGTTGATCTTTACCTTTGTCGTTCGACAGCTGCGGATTCTCGTAATCTTTATTCCTTGTCGAAATCAAAGCATCATTTTGTTGCTTGGAGATTGACAACATTAGCACTTGCGACGGGGAAGCATTTCCACTATCAACCAGATTTTGACCTGGATTGGGAAACGGATCAGTTAACACAACTGAGGTTTGCGAGCTTTTGAAGAACCTTTTAAGCTCAGCTTTGTATGGACAATCGGCTGTCCAATGATCCTCGTCACATATCATGCATGGACTTTTTGGTTTCCCTTTCCTAGGAGGGTTTGAAGAAGTTTTTTCAGGGGATGACTCACCCTGTTTCTTCTTATTTCCTTTGTTTTGCTTCTTCTTGCTTCCTGGTTGATTGGTTTCTTTGCCTTTATCTGCTGATACGGCATTTACTTCCGAAGCAAGAATTTCTTCTTTTGCATTTTGATCCGAAGTCTTATGGGCTTTCTTAGACGAAGCCTTTGCCGATTTCGCGTTTGCCGTGCCAATCACACCATCGCCGGCATGAGAGTCACTATTTGATTTAGGAGGAGGAGGAATTGAGAATTCCGGTCTAGGGGCGTCAGGTATTTTGTCATAGAGCGTGCCAGACTAAGTGTAGACTAAGTCTAGATATTGTGCACGAGCAATAACTTGCTCCTCCGCTACGACCCCCCCTTGGCCACATCTTCTGTTATGGCAGGAAGTAACGACTTGATAAACCATTCGGCTAATAGCTGATCGGGAACGTATGTTTTCACCATCCTACGACGACGACGCCACTCATGTATATGATCGGATATATGAGTGGCCGTTGTCTGCTTGAAGTTGGTTAAGATTTCCGTTCCCGTTTCATACCTTATCGGTAATTGAAAATGGGTTAAGAAAGTCGTGGCTAGGGAGCTGAAATTGTCGAAAGAGGCTCTAGGTAATTCAATATACCATTTTGCCGCTGGACCCGTTAACGTCGTTCAGGGTGTTTGATGAACACCACAGATGAAATGTCATCACGTGATTCGATGGATCTTCGCCTGGATTTCCATTAAATTTAGGAATATCCGATGGAAGTTTGTGAGGAATCGCTTGCCACCAAGGGGCGTAAGCAATTGGATCGTTTGTTAACCGGTGTAAATCGGGTAACTCTAAAGTTGCCATGAATGGTAACTGTTGATTCAGGTTAGGTGAAGCGTACCCAGGGTATGATGGAATTGCCTGAGCAGTGGGCCTTTGCATACCAGCATAATGTAATTGATGTTGGTATGATTGATACGGTTGGTGGACTTGACCACTGTAAAGCGGTTGGTTTTGACTGTTTTGAATGTACGGTTGTCCACTGTTCGCAAAGATCTGCTGCTCAGAACCTTGGTACACTTGCTGGAATTGTGGTTGTTGGTATTGCACCAGCCATGGTTGTGAAGCCATGTTCTGCTGCGCTATACTAACCGACGGACCAAGATGTGGGGTAATTGTACCCGTTTGGACCTGTGTCGCCCCACCAGTTGGCGATTGTGGTTGTGTCACAGGGTCAAGGGGCTGTTGCATTACAACCTGAGAAATTTGAGGTTGACATACAACAGGCATCGTTTGAACTTGTGACACTGTTACAATAGCTGGTGTTGTCGGGATGTTTGACATAGGTACACATTGTTGCATAGAATACACAACTCTTGGTTGTTGGGGTAGCATAGGTACCCAACCACTTGTCGTAACTCCAGTATAACCTGAATACTGTTGAGAACTCCCGTATGGATATCCTCCCGGAGGGGGTAATGAAAGGGCATACTGCCCCCCATACGGTAGCAATCCGGAACTCAAGGGGATTGTTTGTCCTTGGGGACTGGATTGCCCAAATTGACCTCCAAATGGATCAATCTGGCGAGTCTCAACATACGAGTTGACGGATATTATTCCGGAGGAAAAAACTGGAACAGACCACACTGTCGAAATAGTCCCTGGGTGGACTCCTTCTAGCGGTTGTGAGCTAGTTGGGGCAGATGGTACGCCGGCAAACATTGTCGGAGTGACGACAGGGAGTTCTGCTGTCGCTGTGTCGTTCGACACAGTCCTAGATGTTGACGGTTGTTCAGACATTTTGAGTCTATCCAATAGATTGCCTAGCGATTCTAGAGGAACTTCCACTGGTGATAGACTAACTTTTGATGTAGAAGGAAATAGAGTGACCCCTACTCCAAAATGGGTTGGAGTACTTGCTTGCGGATCTTCTACAATTTCCTCTATCGCAATCAAACCGGGTGGAAGGGGAAGACCGTCAGGTCCGTAAAATATTTCTGGTGCCGAAGAAGGGGTTGATTCGACAGCGACAGTTGTTTGAGGAGCAAGACTCTCCGAACCGGTCACAGATGGAACTGGTTCAGTAACGCAAGTATTTGCTCTCAGACTAGGATCAGTGTCACTGTCCCTCTGTGGCTGTTGCACTTATTCAATAGAGGTAGGGTTTCCAGAAATGTTTGGAGTAACCGGAATCTCAGATGTTGTTGGAACACTTGTTCTAACTGTGATAGGAGATTTCGAACCGGTTAAATGAGTTCGCTTTGTCCGTACTGTTTTCGATTCCGGAGACAAAGACGGTTGACTCGTAAGCCTCCGCGAACGACGGGGTTTCAATTGACTTTCTTCCACGATTGCGGATTACTCGATCAACCAAAATACAAAAGGGGAAAGTGTGTTTCCGAATTGAATGAATTTTTTAGACGCTTTAGACACAACTTGCTTTTTCACTTTTAAAGAGTCGAGAAAAAGCTAAAGATGACTCTAGTCTCCTTCGATGTTTTAACGAGCCCGAAGTGACAAATGCTCGGATGGACTTTTTCTGTTATAGAGTCTGAAAAAGGCCAAAAGAAACTGCTCTGGAGTTCTAGGCAGAGGGTGTGCCAAACTTTTCGCAAAACCGCAGAATACTTTTTAGGGTACGGGCGGTCGATCTTCCTGAATGCTGTGTTCAGTGCATTGCGATCAGTAGGGCGGCCGACACGGCTTCCTAAGGATAAAGGTTATATTCCTATAGGGGTCTCCCAATATATACGCGACGGTACGTGGGAGCACAATCCGTATTGGCGCTATCGTCCCTCAGGAGGAATCACCCACCTTCAACGAGATCGACAGTCACCAGGCTTTACGACGCCGGAACACGTCTCTAGCCTAGACCTCTATGTTGTGCGTTATGTTGCAAAGCGTTGTTAAGTTCATTCAGTTTATTTTAAGTTGATCTTTTTTAGAAGTTTGCCTTTCTGGATCACCACGATATGTATGATATAATTCCTAAATGCAGTCTACAGATGATAAGCAAGCTTTATATCTTTTCAACTTTGAAAATCCTAGCTACTAAGGGAAAAGAAAGACACCATCTTTTCTCAAAGAGCAATCAGCACACTCTAATGCACTTTTCCTAAATCAAACATGCAAACTATCAAAATGCAAATGCACAATGCAGGTGTTTGTTTTCCGCTTTCTTAGTATTGATGCCTACAAAGAAAGCTTTTTGTACAACTTTGAATTTGCTTTTAAATGACAAATACAAACAAGTTTACTTTTTCGAAATCAGAAAGGGTAGAAGAGAATACAACACTTCACGACTTTCAAAATGAACACTTGTTTCGACACTTAAAAGAGACAAACTCAAACCAATAAGCAAAAGCAAATGTATAATCAACTGTAAACAGCCAATGAACTCTCTCCTAAGATCACAATCAACAGATGTGAATCAAGGGCTACAGGATGATTATTTCACTCATGCAAAGGAAAACTGTAAATGACGCCACAAACACATAAAAACACTCACAGTCTTTTTGTACAAAAGGAGGCGGAATTTAAGCAGAGAAAAGGAGTTATCAGACTGGTACCTATGCTGGTTACAGGCTGCAAAAATCAGAGATCAAAACAGGGCAAAACAGAGCAGAGAACCCCAGCTGCACAAGGCCAAACTGGATCAGCGCAATCTCAACACAGGGGTTTTGACATTCAGCGCAGGTGGCCTTCACGGGACCTGCGTTGAAATGCAGAATCCCTTCACAGGGGTCGCGCTGAAGAAGAAACGAGAGTTTCTCACTGGGTTCTGGGTCACATATTGCTGATTAATCAATGGTTTCAGGCCAAATAAAAGCAACAAGCAAGGTACAATCAAAGGGATGCTTTGAGGGAGTACTAAGATCTATCACAAAGGATTATCAAATCATTTTTGAGTCCATTGTTCAGATCATAGACAAATCCAGTGATTGGATCAAAGCAGCAACTGTCTACTTTGCATCTGAGAAGAGCAGATACAGTTCGATTGTTGCTGTTGAGTCTATGAAACAAACAATGATAGAGACACAAATAAAATGACTAAAACAAATCTCCTCAGCGGAGTCGCCAATTTGTTGTGGGGAAAAATGCCTATGCAGGACGATCCTATCCACCTAAGGTGTGACAGTGCCTTAGCAACAAACAGAGACAGCTATTCTAGTATTCTTCCTTTATGAATTAAGAATGAAGAGAGATGGATGGACTAACCGGTGTCTTCCGTTTGTCCCTCGATCCGGTTTGTCTTCTCTTTGGGAGTTCCCAGCTACTTGCCTTCTCGCTCGCCCAGCTTCAACAGGTCTCTGAAAGATCATAAGAGAAGAACACTACACAAAGACATAGATTCATAATCATAACTAGTTCAGGATTAGAAGTAAATTAAACATACCAATGCAATCATACATCAAAGATACATCAGTATATAGGAGAAACCAAGATAGCTTTATTGATGAATAACAAGGTTCAGGAAGAGATACAACCCAGAGGGCTCCAATCCAGCATCTTCTTCCCAGCAAATAGAATTCCTATCTTCACCTCCCTTCAAAGCATTAAGCACCCAATGATTCCAATCTCAAACCAACAGCAATTCTCTGCAATAACAAAATTCCAGCCTCTAGATCTCATGGAGGAGAGATCCATATATAGATATGTTTGGAGAGAGGATGAGTCCGCTTGAGATCTGACTAGTGTCCTCTCCCTCTGTCAGTTCTTGATTCCACTTGGAGGTTCTTGTTTCCACTTGGAGATTTTGGAACCTCTTACTCATCATAGTCGAATTCCCTGAGGCAAGTGTCATTTTGGAAGCTTCCTGGGTTTTGACACCTTGTGGAATGAACTTGCCACATGTCCAATCTTGCTCAGCGCAGGTAGCCAGTGTTGGCTTTGACATTCAGCGCAGGTAGCCAATGTTGGATTTGACATTCAGCGCAGACAGCTAGTGGAGCCACTGAAATGATCCTGAATTGACTTGTTTTTGAGCAGTTTTCTGGTGGAGAACTTCTGTGAATTGCTGTGGTTTGTTAGCCTTGTTCCTCTAGGGGTAGGAACAACATGTTTAGGGACTTTGGATCCCTTAGATTATGGACATTTCATGCTCAATGCTGTAAGGCACAAAAATGTCTATAACAGATGGACACAAAGTTAAAGAAAACATAGCATTCCATTAACATACATATGGGCAGATAAAAGTAGTCAATAGAACTTCAATGCAACTTTTGAGGGGTTCTAATCAGAAGCATCCGAAGACCTGGGATGAAAATATGGTATATATACAACATTCTTATGAAAAGGCAGTGCATATTTCCACTGGTATGTCCCCATTTGAAACTTGTTTTGGATATTTTCCACCTTCACCTTTGGATATTGCATATGGGCACCAAGGAGGAGTGAGGGATGATCTTACAAGGGATGCCTTAAGGGCAGAAAGATTTGTAGAAAAGATCAGAGAAATTCATATACAGGTACAAGAGACAACGCAAAAGTCACAGGAAAAATATAAGGCCAGGCATGATTTGCATAGAATAGGGAAGTCCTTCAAGGTGGGAGACAAAGTATGGTTATAGTTGAATAGGGAGAGGTTGTAAGGTCATGGTAGGATAGTCAAGGCTCTACGGTATGGTCCCTTTGAGATATGGGAAAAGGTGGGAGATAACGTCTATAGACTTAGTCTACCCCCTTACATGTGCATTTACTCAGTTGTGAATGTAGAGAATCTAAAACTATATGAGCCTTCCATGTTAAATTAGGAAGAGGAATAGGTCCTACCTTCTTTAGAGGATTTGGCACCAGATGCTCAGTCAGAGTTGACAGAAGATACAATTTTGTAGAAGAGGTTCATAACTACAAGACAAGGGCATCATGACCTTTGGTAGATTGGGTTGAAAGGATAGCTTCTGGGCAATTCTAAATAGTACACCTAAGAAAAGTTGGAGGAAAAATTCCCTCACCTCATTAAGTAGAAGATTTTGGGGACCAAAAGCCTCCCAAAAGGGGGAGGTGTGATTTGGATTGGATCATTACATTGTTTTTCATCCATATCCATGCTTTTAGAGTGGAAAAATTGGAGGAATCAACTCATGGGACCATTTTTACCGGTCGGATTCAATTTGGTAGATTGGGGTTTGAAACTTTACAGGAGCATTTTGAGACATCAAATGACTTTTTTTGGGGTTAAAACTTTGTTGTTTTAGTGCAACACATTTTATTCATATTCTACATGCAGATACCTTTCCAATGATACAAGAATCACCTCAATCGGAGTCAATATGCAAAAGTTATTGCCACTCAGAAGTTGGCCTTCCTGTTTTGACCACCATAATTCAAGAGGATGACACATCAGCCCCTATTATTCATGGAAAAGGGGCTAGCCACGTGATTGTGATGAAGAAAACTAGAAGAGTCAATATTGCAACTCTTTTTAAGAGTTGAAGTCAAACCTAACCACTAGTAGGTTATCAGGCTATGTTATAACTGGGCCACTAGGAAGAAAAGGGGTTCCATTCTTTTTTAGTGCATTTTGTTCCATAGATGAGTAGAGTAGCTGACAGGGATAGGGAGAGAGCACACATAGAGTATTTGTGCACTGTAGTAGCCCATGGACCATAGGCCTTCTTTGTACTTGCATTCATTTTCTATTAAGAGAAAGAGAACAAAGTGGTGTCACCTTCCAACTGGGTTTTCTCTTGAAAGGGTTTCCCGAGATATATCTTGTGTTAGTTGTGATTTCCGAGTTTTTATTTTGTTGTTTTTTATTTTCTATATAAGTATAATTTGCATGAATACGCAATAAATATTAGTTAATAGATCCAAAAATCTAAGGAGAAATAAACCCTCATATTATAGATTTCAAATTTTCTAATATATTTTAGTAGATCTGTTGTGACGAATTGTTTGGTAAAATATCCATGGTAGTTTACGGATCATCAAAAATAGCTGTTGAGAGAGCTAAAACCATCTAGAAATGTGTATAGGAAGAGTGTTTTCCTCAAATGAGGAGTCCATCATGCTAAGATCTCATCGTCATGCCAAAACAATCGATAAGCACTATGGTGTTCATCCAATGTAGCCAAATATCATCCAATCTCATCCACGCTTAGTCAATAAGTGTAAAGGTGGTGTGCTTACTATTGGTGCACAAATTGTTCCCACATATAAACAATTGAGCACACATACAGTGAGGACTAGGTAGCCCTCCTGTTCTAGGTGTAACTGCTAGTCCTCAATACACCACAAGGGGTAACCTTGTAATATAATTGTCATATTTTCAATATGCAAATAGTATAAGACCAGATGTGAGTGTTTTAGTCGTGGTAGATGATGGTGGCATTCATAGGAGGAAGAGAATCATTTGGCGATATATAATTCTGAAGTCAGCTCACCAACGAGCAAGACAATTGATAGTTAAATATGGCGATGATAAAAAGAGAAAATTAAGGAAATAGAAATATAAGGCAAAAGAGAAATGAAAATATCGGCCTTTAAAACAAGGTTGCGCTCTAGTTAGATGAAAACATGTGTAGCAAGTACAAGCATGCTTATTTTACTCTAGGCTAAATAACAGTTAATACTATATATCGAGATTGCTATTTATGCAAGAGTAAAACATGCAAATTTTAGAGAACGTAAACTATGGGAAAGCTAAGAATATATTAACATAATAACAAAGCATACAGAGCTGCAATCACTGTAAAGCATGAATTATATTAATGAAAGATAAATATCCAAACACAAATAACCCAGGGTAACTCACTTAGTAATTGTGCTGATAATATCGATATCGAAACACGACAACTAAAGAATTAAAATATAAATGAGGTCAAGCCTCAGATTTAATTGACTGTAATTGCAATTCAGAAAACATACGAAACAAAACGAACAAATAAGAATTGCCAAGAATAATTTTCAAAATTAATAACGAACACTGTATAGACATAAAAATTAAACTAAGTAATTAAAACATGATAACGAAATGATTAAATATGGTGCCGCCTTCGCGGCTTTGATGACTTGACTTTTTGGTCAACCCCGAGGAGGATAGTGCGTGCGCTTCGTGCATTTTTCTAGTTGGTGCTTGAGTGGTAATGAGGGGAATCTCGTTCCAGTCTTTCGGTTTATCTGTGACCGATTGTAGTGGTGGGACTGATTCGGCTATTTGAGACGAAGAGGTGAGCTGTTGAACTAACACGGTGTGTTTGAAATGATTCTTTAACTTAATTAGTTTGTCCCAATTTGCAACAGACATCTAGGGCACACTTTTGTATTTGGTAATTGCCACCACCAGTCGAGATCTAATTTGATATTTGGTGGCAGGAAGGTTCTGCTTTCATGCACATAAGCCGATAATCTAGCCTGTTTTTTAAGTCGCGAAATAATACCAAGCAGATCATAACGCCAACAATCGTCCCGCGTGAAACCAAAAGAAGACATTTCTTTTTCCAAGGCATCAATGGCATTCTTATTTTTAGCAATTAGAGGAGATATAGCATAAGGATAATTGAACAATGCCCCTTTCTTTTTAAACACAAAATGAAATTCATTAAGTACAGTCTTTTGCCTTAATACCTTGAATGCAAGTAACAAAGGCGTTACATACTTGGGAAGCCGAATCTGTTGATTATCAAATGCATATAATCAAATTACAATATATTCTAGAAACATAAACCAACTACCTTTATTTTCTTGCTTGGTCAACCTCAAAACTTTGACTTGCTCTTCTAAGGGTCGATTCACTTTGGCTTCAGTTATCTTAGCTTTTAAAGGATGAAAAAAGCAGTCAACATATTGAGAATAAGCCAATGGAATGCGTTGAGGATAAATGGCATTGGACCAACGAAATACTTCTTTTTCTCTGCCTTCAACATCTGTAATATCTAATAGAAGTCCAACAACAAGGAAGTACGAGGGATAATTATACAAGATCAAGTGAACCAGGTAAGAGCAGTGTCGGCAGAAGCAGAAAGGAATGGTGGTAGACAAATCCACAGTAAGGGCCAGAGCTAAGTATTTGGGAAAGTTAATAGTGTTTTGGTTTGGCTTAAAGGTAACAAGACGAATTGCTAAAAACAATGATTCGTCTACCTTAGAGTTATCAGAGAGGCCCATAAGTTTTGACAAGAGAGACATTAAAGTCTAACAGAAAGGTTTTAGCAAGGTGGCCGGGATATGGAATCGGGGTCGAAATGGATTGGCCAAAGAATTGCATGCAAGATTCCGGTCCTAAGCAAGCAATGGTCATCAACTGATGTAATTGTTGATGAGGAAAGAGTCCTCTTTAGGGTAAGAATATTAGTGAGGCACACCTTGGTGTCCTGCACTCCCGCCAATTCATTTACGAGGGATTATTTTCCTATTGGCTTGGCCATAGCGGCTCAAAAGCGCAGGATTACAACTGTAACTAAAAACTAGAGAAAAATAATAACTTACAGGTGAACATATTTGAATTCGGGATGAGTCCGGTAGCTTTTGTAACCTTGGCAGGATCATAGTCGAGCTCGAGCAAATATCACGCAGAGAGCAAAAATAACGAGCAGAGTGGGAGAAAGATGGCGGCGCTTAGGCTTAATGGTGTTTTAAGACGCTCATTAATGAGGCGGACAGGTGTGGAATTACCATAGGTTGGGTCACCAACCATGGCGGGTGGGACCCGCCCATTGCACGAAAGAGACTAGCTAAATGTTGTGCAAGTTCAAATGCAATGACCGTTGATCCAATAACGATCAACGACGATCGTACTATCGGGTCTGCTGGGATGCACTAATGAGCGAGCAGGTTTATTTGCGATAGGGTCCTAGAGCTGCTAGATGCGATGTTAATCGATGGTCTACATGCATTGGGATTTAGTGAAGCGCTTATTGCGCACGCATCTCCAAATGCGATAACACCCTTTAGAGCTAATTAGATTAGCTCCAACGCTGATCAAGCCGGGAACTTGCAAGCAATTTAAACACATCGGGAGCTTAATAGGGACTAGCCAGTGTGTAATTTAAAAGTGCGAGAGCTTTTTTTTTTTAACCTTTGATTGGCAATTAAAGGCAAATCTGCCCCTCATTCCTGCTCAGACATTAGATAAGGCACTACATTATCTATAAAGGTTATAAGAGCTTTAATATTTATAAAAAATTTGTAGGGTGGGGATTTTTTCCCCAACACTTAGTCCAAATGAAGTGTGCATGTGCTAAATATATCATTACTATGCCAATCATACCAATATGACCTAGGGTGTTTTCCCACTAGGAATCTCCTGACCATATAAAAACACTTCAAATACATCAATAAGCCTATTGGAACTATGTAAAAGGCGGTCAATGTGCTAGGCATTTACGAAGTGAATGATATCAACTGGGTAAATGTGCAATCTTCATGTAAAATAGATTCCATATGCTAGAAAAATCAATCTCTAGACAATCTCACATCACCAATTATCCAATCCCTTGGGGTTTTAGAGCCATCATAGATGAACAAAGATGTAGCACTCTTGATATGAACTAGTATGCTGAAGACAACAATGATGAGATAATATTTGTATTGGAAGGGTCATATATACATTATACCAGAATATGATGGACCTATGTAGTATGTACTCGATTCAAAAAAATTGAAATGCCAAACAAATAAAGTCATACCTTGTTCAAAGTTTCAACACAATACGTCAACTCCGTATGCAATGTTCATGGATAGATGTGCCTTGTAAAGTGTGTCAGCAGTATCATCTAGAAGTTCCCTATCATAAACGATCACACTTGCAAGCTCTTTTATCCCTTGAAGATAAATCAAGAAAGACTTGAAGACACAACTCTCCATATGACATCCATTGCATATAGAGTTCTTTTTTATCATATATGCCCAAATATAAGTAGCCCCTTTTTTTATGCCTGTAATTCCCTGTAGTGAGTGGATTGGCCAAGCATGAGAGCAGGTGGGTAATAGTGCAAAAATTCATTTTGAGGTTATTAGGTTCAAAAAAGAAAAAGGCTCCATAAAGTCTTCAAGGTATCCCCTATATAGGCGAAAGAAGGGAATAGTACCAATCCAAGAAATATTTAGTGTATTTTTTTGTATTTATAGTGCAATCCTTAGGAAATTTTTTTTTTTTTTAACCACATGGTGAATCGGTAACTGCCAGTCCTAATCTATGGGAGACCCAGGATCAATCCTCGTAGTTGCCTCTATAACACCAGGAGTACATCCAACCACCTGCAAGTCGGGTATACTAAGATCCTATGATTTTAGCAAGAGCAGACTCACGTGCAGCCAAGGCGGTATTGGGGAATCCGCCCCTTTAGCTTCCATGGTCCACCACAGCAGGTCAGTGTACTCAATGAGATTTGAACTGCGGTCTCCCAGGCTTCGCCCAAGTGACTTACCGTCAAACCACACATCACTGTACTCAATCCTTAGGAAAATATTACTATAAAGAATGAACAAAAAGATAGTGCTGGATTTTGAAGAGAGTGAAAATACCCTAGGGAGGAAGTGTTTCTCTTGTAAAGAGGGTAAAAATCCTTATATACCCAAGGAACCCTAGAAGAGAAGTGCAACCCTTGTATAGGGGTAAAAACACTAAAAGAAGAGATCTCAGCTCGTAGCCTTGTAGATTATGACAAGAAAACTTCAGACCAAATGCTGAAGTGAACCCTGAAAGAGATGTTCTAAACAAACTTTTGGATCAGCGGTTATAGTGATTCGTTAAAAGTGGGTTAAACCCTAGAAAAGAGATTGCCCAAAAACCTGATTATGCAATGCTTAGGGCAATGCCACTGGCAAACCCTAGTTTCAGGGGGTCAAATCAGTGGAAAGCTATGTAGTTACTCCATAAAACAGCTTTAATGACCCTGAAAAAGAAAAATATTTTCCAGCGAGCAGAAAACCATGAAAAACAACCATAATATTCCTCTAATATGGTTCTCTTCCAGACACCAAAATTTGATCACAATAGCATGAACCACCAAGAAGAAAACCTAATGGCAGCCAAGAAGAAAGTCTAACAGCAGAAAAGTAGGAAAGGTTCAAATCTGCTTTGATACCATGTTGATATCACCAACAGATCAAATGGAATCAAAACACTAACTGAAAATCCTCTTGTGAAAAGAAGGAAAAACAGCTCTAAAGAAGTGCACTAGAGATGAACGAGATGTGTTAGAGAAATAAAGATGCCGAAGCATGAGTGATTAAACGCACATAAAACAGAAAATATGCCAACCACAAGAGAACATCAAAGATGCATTACCTGTAATTTTAAAACACTTGTATTGGAGATTTAGCTCAGTGACCAAAAAATATGATTACAAATGAACTTGAGTGGTGTATTTATACCAGGCATCCTTCCAATAGGGTTATGGGACTACATGAGGAAGCACATCCCCCAAGAAGGTTATTGAACTTACATATCAAAGTTGACTAGCTTTGTTTTAACCACACTTAGTGATACAATAAACAAATAACTTATGACCTTTACCATGATTACCAGTACACTAGTGATACTGACACATGTGAATGGCAGGTGGTCACATGTACAAATCAATGTTGCAAATTTCTCTGATTTTTCCTTAGTTTTCAAGTTGTCAGTTGGTCTGATACTTGCAGAATTCTTTGGGTCGAAGTTTATTTGCTGATATTTTTTAATAATTTCCAATATTCTCCCCAATATTTCTGATAAGTTTCTTTCCAGACCCTCAGCAACATAATCCCTGGAACGATATTTTCAACATTGGTACATATTACATCGATAATTCAACAAAGTGTTCATAAGTATCTCTTTGTAGAATGCTTTCTGTTTTGCTATTTCTTGATTTCAATGGGTAATGAATGAATTCTGTTTATGCATTGTTAGCTCCACTGCTATTTTATATTTGCATATGAATTCAGGACTATCTTGCTGCTAGAGGCCAAATAAGCATCAGAGTAAATGAAACAATTGCTTTATGAAGAAATTTTGTATATAGTGCCTCAGTAGACAAGGGAAGCATCTGAGACCGTACATTACATATTTTCTAGGCATCCTACCATTATAGGGATGAAGAGAAATGACCCCCAAAGTGTATTGCCCTTGACTTATTCTCAAACTTTAAATAGGTAAAACAGTACCATGGAAGTGTAGCAGAGTAAAACACCGTTAAAACTTTTGCCTATAACTTGAAAGGTTTTGTAGAACTCTCAAATCTTATACCTTCTTTAAAATAATCCTGGTGGCATTGTGGAGAAAAGTTTTTTTTTTGAGTTTTGGAAACTTCAGACTGTTGCCCATCACATGAGGGTATCTTTGTAGAACTCTCCAAGTTTATACCTTCTTTAATTAATTATGGTCGCATTGTTGAAAAAGGTATTTTTCTCTCATGGAAATTCCAAAGAGTTTGCAAGGGTGAAAGGGTCTGCCCATCTCTGGACTTTCATCCTTTGTATCTTCATAAATTTTCTTGATTGAGAAAGGGCTAATTTTGAAGTCTGTTAACGAGTTCTTTTATGCAGTGTTTATCTGGGCATTCCTTCGATTTTAAGATGTCTGGAAAGTGGAAATCATACATGCAGTGTGTTTGTGCATAATGTAGCTTGCTCTCTTCATACAAGATTTCGTTGTATGTACACACCTTTTGGGGTTTAATTCTTGACTGGTGTTAGTGAGTATATTGTTTACCTTACAGGTTAGTCCTCTTTCATTATGGATGAAGTGGGTTATTGGTTATTTGGCTGGTACTTTCTACTTGAGCATGACATCTTTGTGGTACAATACCAATACCTGATACCCATGAAGCCTGGATACATGTTTTTGGAAAGGAGAAAATGTTAGTTTTTATTATTTTAAGGGATATTAGGCTTTGTAGGGTGCTTCCATTTTGATCAAGGTCTGCCTCTGAAATTTATGCAATTTTTTGTTTATAAGAGCCATGCTTGCTTTAATTCTTGCATTTGGTTTACTGCTAATTGTGATTACTAAGCAATAAGTAAATTTTTAAGCATCTTTGTACTCTGTGCACACACAATCTTCCTGTAGCTGTAGCTGTGATAAAAAGAACTTTCAATATGCTTTCATATACAGATCTCTTCTTTGCTACATGTGTACATTATTGTTCTTGTAATTTAAATTTATGCATATGCATTTTCTTGTCATATAAGTTTATAACAATATACTTTAGTGTCTGCATTTAGTTTTCATTTGTGATTCCTAGGCCATAAATTGATTTAAACCATTCTTCTACTCTGTTATAGTTGTAATATAGTGAATATTTAATAGACATGTATATACATCTCTATAAAAAAAATACCTTCGACACATGCTCTTGATCACATGGACAGAGTTTTTGTTGTTTGCTTCTCTGCTTTGTATTATGTGTTAATACACACACTTGCTTCTGTGGATGCATGCTTTGTAATAACTATTTGTAGCAACCATTTGCATGGTTGTAGCCCTGGGGGTTAGATCATTCAGTTGGTGCCACTGTTGCAAAGTTGTAATAAGTTGGTTCCAGCCAAGATGTTGCCGTTAATCCAACATGCTGTGCAGGTCTCTGGTTTGATTCCAACAAGGTAAGATGCACCAAGTCTATGCCACCTACTTTACACTTGGTACATCCTCAGAATGAGGGGAAGTGTCTGGAAGTTTCCTGGGGATTAATATCCAAGGAAAATAATAATTTGCCATTGTTGTGTCTGTGTGCACTGAGAATTTATTAAGTTTAATAGTGTTTTCTGTGGGGACATTTGTTGTCTTTCCTTGTTAGCACATAACTACCTCTTGCATTCAGGCCCTGAGTTTCTTTCTCGTTTCTTATTCTAATATGTTTTGATCGCATTCCAATCGTGAGAAAATAGAACAGCTTTTTGATAGCAGTAGGTTGTTTAGGTGAGTATTTTTATCATGCACTGTGCTTCAAATAATTTTGAATGATTGTAACTAACAATTTCTTTAAGAGAGCACTGGGTACATCCATGTAGAAATGCAGATTAAAAATGTATTCTATTGGGTTCTTGATTGTCATCCCATTTTGAAATATAAGATCCTCATTCTTCTCGATATCTACTTTTAAATCTATGCAATAGAGAAAGCTTGTATATCAGATTTAAAAGCATAGTTTGGATTTCTATACTAGGAATTCAGTTAGCAGGTGAAGTATTCCCTTTTCCTCTTCAATGAACACAGCTGACTAGCTTTCGAGTACGTTATCCAAGATAATCCTCGAAAGATAAATCTTGAAAGTCTCCTCTTACTCCTTTCAGACCAAGCACAAATTCTCCAGAAAAATGGTACCCTTTTCCTGAATGATAGTCAATATGAAAGTAGAAAATTCTCAATGGGAGGGGTTAAATATGGACGATTGCTTCACGTATTATTAGCAAAGTCGGTCATTTATTCTCTCCTTGCTTTCTTCAGGTGACAACCGATGATGATCAATACGCAGTACATGGGACGGCATTGGTAGTTTTCACTCAAACTTGCATTCACAGTTTGGAATGGGAGAGCATATTATATCAACTGCGGTTTGTGGCATTTCAACTAAGGCCAATGTGCTATTGAACTTTGAAGTTTTGTTTTCTTATATTAGACTTGAGTGAACATGTTGCATGTAATGCTGTTGGCCCAGGCAAATGGCATGTTGACACGGTGAAGGCAGGGGGTACCCTGGAAGTGGTCAGAATCAGAACTGCATCAGTTGGGTATGCACAGTAACAATTTAACCTTTTGTTGTCATGTGTTTAGCATCTTGGCTATCCGGTATATATATTTTGTTTCTGTGATTGCCTCTGCTTGCAGCGTGTCTTCAAAGTATGTCACTGTTGAGCTTCCCATGGATGAGAAGAAAAACCCAGCTACGGGTGGTGGTATGGATTACTGAAAAGCGTATCTAGACTTGTTCTTGTCTAGAACATTAAATTTTCCCTTATTGGGCATTTGATTGTGTATTCAAGCCAATTTAAAGGAACTGTGTCTATTGAAGTGCTCTGCAGATTCTTCAACCTAGAAACCCAGCTCTTTGTGGAGGGTAAAGACGGCAATCAGAGCAATATTAGAAAGAAAAAAATTGTTATTCACCTTCTGGAGATAAAAGGTGCTTGATATACGCTCATTCACGGACATCAAGAACAAGCCCCCGCTAGTTTCTGTGACAACCAAATGAGAAATGAAGAAACTTCATGGTTTTTGTTATTGAGACAATTGTGCCTTGACTTGCTTCGAGCTTCAATAAGAACTGGATCTCTTTCCCAGCAAAATACATAGATTTCTGCCTTCCCATTGTCTAGTCATCCATTTCAGGAGAGTTTTTGAAGATGTGAAATTGTCTACTCATCAATGGGGAATCCAGGAACTTCGACGGAGGCTGTCATCTTCTCGTACACCCCTCTCGTGATCATTGTTGCAGTTATCCTGGTGTTCTTGCTCCTCCTCCTTCTGGGGTTGTGTGTCCGTGCTGTACAGCTAGCGCTGGCGCTGTGTGTTCGTGCCGGACGATGCTGTAGAGAGTGCTGCAGCAGACGGAGGGTGGTTGTCTGGCCAGTTATTGAGCCCACCTAAAGAAGGCGGGAATCGGAGAATAACTGAAATCATGATAGAGAATTAGGGTTCTTTTGGTTGGCTAATCCACGCTGTGTGTTCGTGCCGGACAATGCTGTAGAGAGTGCTGCAACAGACGGAGGGTGGTTGTCTGGCCAGTTATTGAGCCCACCTAAAAAGGCGGGAATCGGAGAATAACTGAAATCATGATAGAGAGTATTAGGGTTCTTTCGGTTGGCTAATCCCCTGGAATTTGAATTGATAACCTTTTAGCAAGGAGTTATGAGTGTTTTAACAGTATAACCACTACCGTAAATCCAAAGCTGCCATCAAGAGGATTAGGGTTACTTGTATCAAAATTTAACATTTTTGCAGGGTTGCATTAATGAGCACAACAACTCTGACAGTGGATATGTAGTTAGAAACCCTGAGGAGTGTCTCTCTATGGAATCTTGTTGGCACTACGGTAAAATGAACTTCCAGTCAACTTTATTATATGTTTTGCTTGCATCTATGTTGACACCTGTAGTTTGTCTTGCTAGATTGTCTGCAAGTTATATTTTGTTAATGTTGTTAGAAAGTATTCTGCTCTTCTATGATTATTCATTTTAGAGTTTCTTTTAGTTTCAGACATTATAGAACATTTTTGCAAAAAATACTGCAGTGTCATGGGTGTAAAGTCATTTGTCCAGATATATATTGGGAGCGAGATTTATCAATTCACTCAAAACATTAACAGCAATCTAATTGATATAACAAACATTTATAACAATCCAGTGAATATAATAACTAAATGCACTGTAAATAGATATATCTTCGTATTAATGAGAAAAGAAACCCACATATAGAAGGTAAGAGAAAATGACTTTGCTTACAATGATGGCGTGGCAATTTATATTAATGAAGCAAATACATCTTTGAGAGCTTGGATTTACACTAATGGTGTGACAATTCAGAGTAATAAAGCAAATGCATCTTTCAGAACTGGGATTTATGGGTGAATATTTACAAGTCACAGGATGTAATTACAAGTTGTGTTCAAAACAGGGAATTTTAACTTACGAGATTGTTGGAAGGAAAAGTTACAAGTTGTGTGTTCAAAACAGGGAATTTTAACTCACAATATTGTTGGAAGGAAAAGTTATTTAACACATTAATTAATGAAAGACCGTGTAAAAATATCAATCATAATTATCAATTAAATTCGAAGATATTGTGATGCTACTGCTAATACACTTATTATAATTTTATAAAATTTGGGAAGTTTTGCCTTATAAAAGTGTTGGAAGAGGAAAGCTATATAAAATACATTATTGATAAAAGACTCATTATTTTATATATATAAAAAATAAACATGAAAAAGGAAGGAAAAATTATACCATTGTAATTTAATTAAGTAGGCATTAAAGACGTGTGAAAGCATATTAAGTAACTGCACATAAATTAAAAGAAAATTGAAACATAAGGGCCACTCAACATATTACATTAGAAAATGCCATTTTTTCTTATACATTTTAAAATGAAGTGGTGTTGAACTAGTGGAACAAGAGATCAGCTCATTTGAGATTGTTACGTGGAGTTTGTCGATGTTTAACTAAAATTTATTAATAAATAGTAAAATTACAAATGTTGATTAGATAGTCTATGTTAATTATGACATATATGTTGAAGAAATGTCCCTCGTAAAATTAACGTTGAAGACATGTTCTTAGGGTACTTTGTACATATTGCATGACAAAACTTTAGAAATAGTTAATTGGTTAGGATGTAATATATCAATTCACTTGAAAAGATGAATAATGAGCTAATTCCCCTAGGGGCTTGCATCCAATGTAACCCCTTTTTGGCAAGTTATGCTGGTGGAGCATACCATAATCTTAGTGGAAAGCTTAATACTTTCTCAATCACAAGTGAATCAAAGCTCCATGCTTAAGACAAAATTTTAAATGTTAGTGAAGCTGGATTTTATGTAAAGGAAGCATATCTCACAAGCACTTTAAAACACCATTTCTAAAAATGAAGTAATGGAAACTACGGTAAACAATGCTAGCCACCTGAACATTTACAAATGTATGAATAATTACTTGCATTGTGGAGGATGTAAATTTCATAAAATTCTTTGTGATTTTTTATTATGAATTGTTGTATTTTATCTCAAGAATAAGTCATATTATGTTAAAATATTTAAGATTTGTATGGATTTTAGCCAACAAGTGAATAAATGAATCTCATGAAATGTAAATGCAACCATGGGAGTGAATATCAATTAGCAACATCAAAGTCCTTTTACATTACTAATTGCATTAGTATGTGGTTTGTATTCACTATAGCAAGTTGAAATTGTAGGGAGAAAAAATCATATCATCAAAAACATATGAGTTATGTTCGTGGTAGTAGGTTGTTAAACAAGTTATGGATAGAAGCAATTATAATAACCATTGCTTGAAACATCTTTCCCTCTAAACCATTTCACGACATGACATATAATGAAGCTTGGTATGGAAACAAGTCATGAATGATGTGTTTGAGACTATTCAACTATCCAGCAAATGTGCATGTAGTGTTGGAGAAGTAGAAGAAGCTTGATGATAAGAGTGTTAAATGTCTAATGAACATTGCTATTGACTATGAACATTATGACAACATTAGTTCTTATGGAAACTAAATAGTTCAACCAAATCCAATTTTTTTAGCACTCGCATGGGACAACAACTAACGAGATTCTTTTTTGGTCCTAGATAGTACAACTTATGTTACAAAGTAGAAGAAACCACACATATCATTCTAACTTTCCTTTTTAGAAAGGAAGGGAGGAAGGAAGTGGAGAGGATGACATGCTTTCAAAATATGTGGGTAGATGATGATATTGAAATAGCCTTTAGGTTATGGTGTGCCAACAAGGATATAAAAGAGATTAGAGTTCTTCTCTTAACATTGCATGGGGGTGTGGCTAGATAGGAATCTAAAATTGTTAAAAAAAAGAGACATTAACATTAAAATGTGTTGTCTACGCTATAAACATCCCAAATGTGTACCCATAATCTTTGGAGGAACATTCAACTCATGGTTACATGGAGGAGGTAATAGATTAGAACTTCTTATGGGCATACTTTGATGGTGCCTCTTAGTGGACCCCTCTTAGGGGAAGAGCCAGAGGAATATTGTATTTATCACAAAACCATAACTTTACATTCAAAGCTAGAATCGGGTAGGAATTAAATACCTTATGTGAGTTGATGGCCCTTAGATTGGTTTTGAAACTATTCCAACAATCAAGAGCTTCTCATAGTCAAATTTATGATGATTCAATTTTGTAATTCAATGGATGCACAAGGAAATAACTCCGAGAGACTTTAATGATGTATAGTCACTACTCTCAACTTTTTCACAAATATCCTTTTCACACATCTACAAGGATGGGAATATGATAGTAGATGAGCCTCCTAAAGTAAAAATAAAGATAGGTCGAGGAACTTGGATGTCATTAATATTAGAGGAAGGAAACACTTTTGATATATGCTCATGAGTCTTGGACATCATTCCATTTACTCATATTTTTGTTTCTTGTCGGTAGATAAGATTGAGTATATGTATTTTCCAATATCATTTGAGATGATGACCAAAAACTTTATTTAAAATTTTTGATCACTGTGTACAAAGTGGGGAGAAGAGGTATGTGAGGGCAAATCTATATACAAGGCTACTATAATTATTTCTAATGCATATAGCATTACACATTGTAATTTGTTTTTATTAATAACAATACAAACTTTTTTGTTAGGAAAATAAACAATCAAATCTAAAAAAAAAGAAAATTTCTCGAGTCATTCTAATTTTTTTTTTTTTTTAATGGTTGTGAGATGTAGACATCAAAATCTTCGTAGAAAAATATGTGAGGCCAAATCTATATACAAGGCTAATATAATTATTTCTAATGCATATAGCCTTACACATTGTAATTTGTTTTTATTAATAACAATACAAACTTTTTTGTTAGGAAAATAAAACAATCTAATCTAAAAAAAAAGAAAATTTCTTGAGTTGTTCTAATATTTTATGTTTTTATTTTATTTTTTTTATATGGTTGTGAGATGTAGACATCAAAATCTTAGTAGAAAGAAGGTTAAATTGGACAATGTGTACAAGCATTAATTTATAACAATCTCAACATTTTTACTAAAAAAAAAAATAGAATTTCAAAGGATATGTCAATATTTTATTTCAATCTATTTATTAAATTCAGAAAACTTTCAAAAATTCCAATGGAGCATTGGATTATGGGTGAAGTCAAAAAAGTATTAAGGTGTCTATTAGGGTTTTCTTTTCACAATGGTTTGTTCTATAAAAATAACATGAGGTCACCCTTCAAACCTTTCATCCAAGTTGAAGGAAATTTTCTTTATGCAATGCAATGCAATGCTTTGGAACATATATTTGAAAGCACTTCAAATTATATATATATATATATATATATATATATATATATATATATATATATATATATTAAATAAATTGTAGATTTTCATTATATTAAATTTTATAATATAAATGATGTAACAAAAACTAAGGTTCCCTTATGAGTCAAAGTCATACATCATAATTCTATAACACCTTCACAATTTCATATATAAAATGATAGCTAGTACAACAAACAAACAACAACATATAACTCTTAACACAAGGATTAAAGTGGAATCCCATAAGGGAAAGCTACCATCTCAATTGATTGATCTCCCTTTCTTATTGATTTTGCTGAATAATTATACAATAGGTTCATGACCACCTCATTAACTTAATAACTCATTTTGAAGGCCATGTTAGCCTTTTCTCTTATCTACTTCATGTTTGGAGAATCCCACCTTTTGGCTTGTTATCTTGGAAATTTATTGTCTTTTTCCTCGATCCATCTTTTGAATGTTCAAATTGTTCATGTGTTAAAATTGGCAACTAGGGCCAAACTCCATGTGGGTCATCTTATTCATGGTTGATAATATTTTTATTAGACTTTTCTCGTCGAGAGGTGTAGGATTGATTTAAAGATCATCCGATTCCAATAAGTATTTATGGAGATATGAATTTATTTGATTATGGAATACTGATCAAGCATACCAACAACTCATGTAGGCTCAGAAGCCGAACAGTCGCATCTATTCAATTATCATTAGATGTGTATAAATATAGGAGGACTTTTCCTCATTTGGACGCACTCAACTCATCACATCTCTCTCTCTCCAGCGCAGTAAAGAGTCTCTTCTCTCCTGCGCAGTAGGTGATTGTCTCTCACACAGGTGGAAGGAAGGACACAGAAAATAGAGCTGTAACTGCAGAACCAAAGTTTGACCAGTGTTGACCTGAAGATCCCCTCCTCAGAGCTGCGTTGTAGGTCCATTTGGACCTCCTCTGAAGGCCGCATTTTTTGGTGGTGGAATCAAGCCGATTTGACGGTTGGTTTGCAAGATATCGACTGCCCTAGTTTTGATGATGAAGCTACTAATGCTGACGCTGCTGATCTAGGGTTTGCTATTGCTGATATAAATCAAATTTTTGTACTATTTCTCTCTGCTGAATTATTGAAGAATAAAGAAGATTTGATCAAAGGGTTTCCCCATATTGGGGTTTGTCCCTAGCTGGTCGCCACATCTTGTGTGTCTTGTCTTGGCTTGTTTTCTGTTGATCGTTTAATGTTCTATTTTCACTTTACTTATGCACATGTGATCGCTAATCTGTGAATAATAATAAGAAAGTGTTATAAACCAGCTCACAAAAAGATAGAAAATATAGTTGAACCCCTTAAAATTCAGCCTCTTTGAGGGGGCAACCTGCTTTACATTACACAAATGAATAATTCTTGGATGATTCAAATGACAAAACCTCCTTTCTATATATAGGAGTCTAAGGGGTCACAATATAACCAAGCCGACCTAACAATAATAATATAAAGGCACAAAAATAACAATAGAGAGATTCTATGGGGCACAATAATAACAATATGGGGACAATAGGGGCACAACAAAATTAATAAGGGATACAACTACAATATTAATGGGGGCATCACTAGTATTATATGGACCTAACAGAAAGAAGTAAATTGCTCTAAGCATAGAACATACCATAAATTAACATGGGATCAGAGCTGAGCTGAAGACAAAGCCAGAGCAAGAGAAAGAGCAATCACCAGAGAAAATATTGGCAAGGCTATCCTAAAAGAACTATGGGATCCTCAATGCTCTTCTGTGCCGAAGACAAGCTCATTGAGAAAGCTGACTATCACGGATGGAGGATGTCTATCGATCTAACCTTAGAAGATCAAGGAGTGTTGGACCATGTGAGAGGCAATATTGTTGAGCCTCCATCAAATGCACCCGTTGCCGCGAGGAACAAATGGAAAACTGGCAAAGTCAAAACAAAGAACATCGTCCTGGACTCTATCGACAAGTTCTTGGTGGCCTACATCTCCAATCTAAACACCTCCAAGGAAATCTACGATAGACTGGTGAGTTTATTTAAAGTTAAAAATGCAAATCAAGTTCTGTTTCTTAGAAATAAGCTGAAGGAAATTAAGTAGGGCAAAGATGAGAGTATGCAAGCATACTTCTTAAGGATCACCGAGATCAGGAACGATCTCCTATCTATTGGGGAGACTATTACTGATAGGGAAATGGCACTCACAACTCTTGGAGGATTACCATTCGAATGGTATGTGTTCAGGACTACTCTTCCGAACAATAATGTAATTCCTGGTTTTAAGGAATTAATGGCTAGATGCATTCAAGAAGAAACAAAGGTTGAAGAGCAAAAAATGCCCATGCTTAAAGGTCCTCCTGTTGCCTTTTCTTCTCATGCTAAGAAAAGAAATAATTCCGGGACTAAATCAAAAAGAAAGGCTCGACCTAAGAAAAGGACGATGTTACATTTGCAATAAACTAGGACACTATGCAAAGGAGTGCCCTAATAGAAAGATCTCACACCGGGATGATGATCAAAATTCCTCTCATGGAAATCAAAGGAATGGGAAATATAATAGCAAAGACAAAAGTAGTGCTGGTAATCCAGGAAGAGGACAATCATTCAAGAAGGCTATAAATTCCAGGTATGAATCTAACATTGTTAAAAATAAGCAGGATGAATATTATTTACCAGCTGATCTATCTACCTCTGCTCCTTCAGACTCAATGGGAATTTGGCTCATTGATAGTGGTGCATCAAGGCACTTCACTGGTTACAAAAGAATTTCTCCATAATCTAATAGAGAAGGAAACTAACCTGGAAATTGTCCTTGGAGATAATATTAAATATCTCGTGAAAGGTGTAGGCAATGTCTCTCTTAAATTGAATCAAGGAAATACGATCCACTTATAGGATGTATTATATGTACTTGACCTCAAGAAGAACCTGGTGTCCATCTCAGTAATGGAAGACAAAGGCTACAAGGTGACCTTCAGCGATGGCAAGGTAAGTGTATGGAAAAATAATGTTAAAGATGCCTTCACTCTTGGGTGCGGGTTGATTCATTATATTAGGTCGGTGGAAGTCCGCTAGGTGTCATGTCTTGTAACACATCTATTCAATCTGAACTTTGGCATCAAAGGTTTTCCCACCTTCATTATAAAGCTCTACCTGATGTAAGATAAATGGTAACAAGGAGGCCCAAATTCCGAGTAGAGAAAGGTGGTGTATGTCTGGGATGTGCCGAAGGAAAGCTCAAAAGGGTACCATTCCCCTCAAGCCAAAGCAAGACCTCCGATATGTTACAACTAGTTCACTCATATATATTTGGTATGATGCCTGTGAACTTCTTAGGAGGATATTTATATTATCTTACTTTTACAAATGACTATTCTTGAAAGACTTGGATATACTTTTTGAAAAGGAAGGATGAAGTGTTCTCTTGGTTTCGACACTTCAAAGCCTTTATCGAGAATCAAACCGAAAAGAAGATCAAGTTCTTAAGAACTGATAATGGGACCGAATATGAAACTAACGAGTTTCATGACTTTTGTAAAGAGGCTGGCATTAAGAGGGAGACTACTACACCATATACTCCTGAACAGAATGGTGTGGCAGAAAGGAAGAACCGTACGATTGTGGAAGCTGTCTGTGCCATGCTCCATGATCAAAGACTTCTGAAGTTTCTATGGGCCGAAGCTGCAAACATCGCCGTATATGTACAAAACTGATGCCCTCATCAAGCATTGGGTTCCAAGACTCCTGAAGAAATGTTCACCGGTAAGAAACCTGACGTATCTCATTTTAGAATTTTTGGAAGCCCTGTATATTTTCATGTGCCGAAAGAGAAAAGGAATAAATTGGGTGCATCTGGAAAGAAACGAATATTTGTGGGCTATGGTGAAAATACTAAGGGCTATAAAATCTGTGTAGCCGGTCAAAGGGAAGTCGTGATTAGTCATGATGTCACCTTTGACGAAGATATGGCCCTTAGCAAGGTGAACAATCTTCCTACAGTAAGGAGCTCTCAAGAAGCTGACACCAGGGAACCACAAGAAAAAGAGTATGACGAGACATTTGTACCTGTTGCCAGATATACCACCATCCGCTCGATCATAGCCCTTGCGGCTTCACAAGGATGGAACCTACATCAGATGGATGTCAAGACCGCGTTCTTGCATGGTTCGAACAAAGAAGAGGTCTACATGGAGCAACCCAAAGGATTTGAGATTTATGATCGAAAATCTCATGTATGCAGGTTGAAGAAGGCTCTCTATGGGTTGAAGCAAGCACCCCGAGCATGGTATGAGAGGATCGATAACTACTTGATGAAGCTGGGATTCACTAGGAGTGAAGCTGATTCTAACCCTTACTTTAAGGTTGAAGATGACAAACCTCTCATACTGGTGTTGTATGTGTATGACCTCTTTCTAACAGGTGCAGACCCTCTCATTCAAAAATGTAAGAGGGAGTTGGCTTCTGAATTTGAAATGATGGACCTAGGAATAATGCACTATTTCCTAGGACTCGAAGTCTGGCAGAAGCCAAGGGAAATTTTCCTATCTCAAGGAAAATATGTGGTGAAGATATTGGAAAAATTCGGTATGGTGGACTGCAAGCCTGTGACTACCTCAAGTATCTTAACTTTCAGAAGTTATATGGTAGTGATGTCGGACCAGATTTGAGAAATGCCTCTGAGTTTCATAAACTCATTCGCAGATGTTCTTGGTGAACCTCCATTCGGACATATGTTTTGCAGTGAGCATGATGAGCTCATATTTGGTTGAGCCTCACTGGATTGATGCCAAGAATCTTCTGAGATGTCTTCAGGGCACAATCTTTAATGGATTGAGATACACTGTCGAAAATATGAAACTGCATGATTAATTGAATGCTGAGTGAGCAGGCAGTGTGGAGAGCACTTTTTAGTGCTGGTTCTCTTTGGAATATACCTTAATATCCTGGATGAGTAGGAAGCAGAAGTCGGTGGCTCTAAGCACCACCAAGGTAGAATACATTGCTGCTAGCATGGTCTCCTGTGAGGCAGTCTGGTTGTGGAAGCTCTTTAGTGAGATGTTTGTACACATGATGAATACCGCTATGATTCTCTGTGACAACCAGAGGTGGGATTCGATTATAGAGGAATCATGTATTCGATGATTGCTCCAACAGATAAACATCTAGTTCTACCTTATCTGGGATGTGGTAAATCAATGAGCAAGGAGGCTCCATCGCTTTGAGACTGATGTACAAGTCGGTGACATTTTGACAAAGCCCCGGGGAAAGATCAAATCTGTGATTTTCCCAAATGACTTGGAGTCGTCGAGAAACCCTTGTAAAAGGGTCTTGCATGTTGCATACATTGAGCTCTGGGAGCTCTGGGGGCTTGTGGTTCTTACTGGAGCAACATACGACCACAGGGTGACTCAACCTCCCCTGGTGGTGCACATGGGGACAAGATGATTCGCTCTCTTGTGGGACAGGATGATTCGCTCTCCTCTGGATAGGATGATTCGCTCTCTTGTGGACAAGATGATTTGCTCTCTTGTGGGACAGAATGATTCACTCTTCTGTGGACAGGATGATTCGCTCTTCTGTGGACAAGATGATTTGCTCTCTTGTAGGACAAGATGATTCACTCTCCTGTGGACAGGATGATTCGCTCTCTCGTGGACAAGATGATTCGCTCTCTTGTGGGATAGGATGATTCGCTCTCCTGTCGACAGGATGATTCGCTCTCCTGTGGACAAGATGATTTGCTCTCTTATGTAGCAGGATGATTAGTTCTCCTATGAGGTCTAGATGATGTGTTCTCCATGAAAAATGGTAGCAGGATGATTTGTTCTCCTGTGAGGTTTGGATGATGTGTTC
Organism: Pinus tabuliformis; assembly: GCA_031772625.1. Lineage (NCBI taxonomy): Eukaryota > Viridiplantae > Streptophyta > Pinopsida > Pinales > Pinaceae > Pinus > Pinus tabuliformis. The sequence continues at coordinate 529,008,014 of CM062818.1, forward strand.
TCCATGACAATTGTAGCAGGATGATTAGTTATCCTATGGGGACGAGACTGATTAAGTTCTCCTGTTGAGGCATCCTACCCATGTAATCAGGTACTCATGGGAAGTACCTCTCATCTGATCAATGAGCAGGGAAATGAAGTTAGGGACCATAGTAGTACCGATGGACGCATCGCTGTATCTACCGTACTCCCTACGCTAGGATGACCTTCATTGATCTGGGACCAATGGTATGAGTGGTACCTACTATGACGCTGAATTCGAGTCGGTTGAGACTGGTCTGGGATCAACGATACGCACTCTGAGACTGACTTCGAGCCAATGGAGGATGATACTGGTCTGGGCAGTGGTAGGAGTTGTACTCACTATGACGCTGACTTCGGGTTGGTTGAGACGGGTCTGGGACCAGGGGTACATACTCTAAGACTGACTTTGAGTAAGTGTGATGCATCCTCGATCATTTCTTCTTCTTCATAATTTGGACAAAAGCAGAGCAAAACAGAACAAAGCATAGCAGAGCAGAACAGAGCAGAGCAATGCAGATCAGTACAGGGCAGAACAGAACAAAGCAGAACAATACAGATCAGTACAAGGCAGAACAAGACAAAGCAAAATAGGCAGAATAGAGCAGAGCAGGGCAAGGGTCAAGCTGTACAGGGCAGTGCATTTGATGGATGAATAGTAGCGACCAACAAATAGATTGCAGATGGAGTTCTCCCTAGTTGAGAGGAGTGTTAAAATTGGAAATTAGGGCCAAACTACATTTGGGTCATCTTATTCATGGCTGATAATATTTTTATTAGACTCCTTTCATCGAGAGGTGTAGGATTGATCTAAATATCATCTGATTCCGATAAGTATTTATGGAGATATGAATTTATTTTGATTATGGAATAATTATCAAGCCTACCAACAACTCATGTAGGCTCAGAAGCCCAACAGTCGCATCTATTCAATTATCATCAGATGTGTATAAATACAGGAGGACTTTTCCTCATTTGGACTCACTCAACTCATCACATCTCTCTCTCTCTCTAGCGTAGTAAAGAGTCTCTTCTATCTTGTGCAATAGGTGATTCTCTCTCACACAGGTGGAAGGAAGGACACAGAAATTAGTGCTGCAACTGCAGAATCAAAGTTTGACCAACATTGACCTAAAGATCCCCTCCTCAGAATTGCACTGTAAGTCCATCTGGACCTCCTCTGAAGGCCTCATTTTTTGGTGGTGGAATCAAGCCAATCCGACGGTCAGTTTGCGAGATATTGACTGCCCTAGTTTTGATGATGAAGCCGCTAATGCTGATGCTGCTAATCTAGGGTTTGCTACTACTGATATAAATCAAATTTTTGTACTATTTCTCTCTACTGAATTATTCAAGATAAAAGAAGATTTGATCAAAGGGTTTCCCCATATTGGGGTTTGTCCCTGGCTAGCCGCCACATCTTGTGTCTCTTGTCTTGGCTTGTTTTCTGTTGATCGTTTAATGTTCTATATGCACTTTACTTATGCACATGTGATTGCTAATCTGTGAATAATAATAAGAAAGAGAAGTATATTGCTCTAAGCATAGAACATACCATAAATTAACATCATGTCACTATTGCCTATGACTTATCTCTTGAATGGTATAATCACTTGGCTACATCAATAGTCTTTTCCATTTAACACAAAATTGTAATTGTTCTGGTTCACTGACAACTCTCAACAGACATTCTCCTTAACCTCCATGTGGCCCTTGCTTATTCATTACAAGGTTTTGTTTAGAACCCCTTCATTATCACATAGTCATAATTTTCTATTCCCCACATGCCCTTTTATATGTGGATAGGTTCAACTAGTGTTTTTTTTATATTACAATATTCCACAAACAAATGTTTAGGGTAGGGGAAGGAAGGGATTCTACCTACTTCACACTCTACCCCATGCGAAGGGTGCAAAGAGTGAAATGTTGAGTCTCAATCCTCCTCATTACCTCTAGCTCCACCCCAATAATACCTACACATTTTTTCCTTTATAAAGGGTTCTAAAAACCAATATTTTGTTTTTAACAAAACTTTAACACATGCACTCCTTCCAACTACCAATTTATAATTTTCGTGTGTCCACTCTTCTCTCCTCAACATTTGACATAGTCATCCACTTATAATTCATGTCATCTATTTCACTTCCACATCATCAATCCCATACATCATGAGGCTTTCTCTTAATTGTCCTTCACCTTTGTGAGTACATACTCATCTTCTCACCACAATCTTCTTATGTATGCTTTTCTCAAGGTATCTTCGTTTTTCCAATGATGCTCCTTACATCAAATTCAGTTTATTAAGAACATGTTCTTATGCTTAAGAGGTTCAATCTCATATTCAATCAAAAACTTCATCTTCTTTTGCAATCTCCATGTGGTGCACTCTTTACTTTTGTTGTGAATGTACGTACAACAAATTCAACATACAATGTATAATGGAAATCAATAATTCTCATTTCCACATCTAACTGCAACTTATCTTTTTGATGCAACCTCCCTCTTTTCTTCTATTATTTTTAGTCTCTATCTATTTTTACCGCATCTCTACTCTTTACCTTGTCGAAGTACTACTTCATGTGCTTATCACCTCTCATTTAGAGTTTTTGTAACTCTACTAGAGGACTGCCTTTACAAGTTGTATATCACAATGCATAACAAATTTTGAGCCATGCCTGCACATACAAAACCTTTAACTTCCTCCAGTCTTGATGTCTAATATGATTTGTAGGTTTACTGAACCTCTCTTTGCTTGAAACCACACAACATAAAGTACTCCTCCTATGTTTCACCTTCTTTAACTCAACCACTCTAACTTCTTCCTCTTCTTTATAAGAAAAAAAAACCAAGGAATTCTTTCTCATCTCAATAATCTACATCTTCTTATGTTCATTATACAATATCTTTTCACTCATTCTACGACACTTACTCTTCCACAAACATCTCCCTAGTTGGAAGATTTGAATATGCTCATTCTATGATCAACATCTTCATCTTCATTAGCTTCTCCATAATTCTTCATCTCCTCAAGATTGTCTTGTGATCATATTCTCCATTACAAACTTTTATGGAATCACGTTCACGTTCTTAGTTACCCTCTTATAATTCTAATTCTTCTTCATCTTTTTCTTTTGTTCCACTATTCAACTACTTCAATTACTAGAGGACAACATAATCACACATTATATAGGGATTAACATTGAAACCCAATAGGAAAAATCATTATCTCTATCTATTGTTCTCTCTAATTAAATATATAATAATTATACAATTGGTTGATAACCTTCTCACTAGGTTACAAATTCATCATGTTGGTAGGATAAATGCCATGGTGGGGTTTCTCTCATCTTCTTCATGTCTGAAGCACCCCCTTTTTGACTTGTTCTCTTGGAAATTTGTCTTCTTAATCTCAATATGTCATCTAATTGTTTAAATTACTCTTATAGTTTTTGCTGCCAACTTCTCTCTTAGATGGTGGTAGCTACTTCTTTCTCTATTACCTTAAATACATTTTTCTCTATCTCAAACTTGGTGTTGTTTCCTTACTAATAAATCTTGACATACATTCTCCTTAATCTCCATATGGCACCTTCTTATTTTTTGTAGAGTTGGGATCTTGTCGTTGTTAGAATATTGAGGTATATGAATAAACATACAAAAATATTAAACACAAGAACTTTACTGGTCTATATTCCTATTCATATAACAACAATATTTAATCAAAGTAAGAAAGAGATTAGAGAACAAAAGAGTACACCAGATATACATGATAAAACCCGAATGTGGGAAACATTCACAGGAAGGTATTGTCTTCTTTATCCATAAGAAATATCCAATCTTACACTTGATAGAACCTACACAAATGCTTTACCATTTACAAAGATAATACTTTTTCCTTTGTTCATCTCTCTCATGGGTCTCTCTTACCTATATTATATACCAAGAGATATGGAGGAATTACATCCCAGTAATAAAAGTTGGATAAATATAATTTCACACACACACACACATTTGTGTTTAGATGAATCAAGAATTGGGTTGGGCTCGTACTTGCATAACATGGGGTTGATTCTGATCACTACCACTAAACCTACATCCCCATGCATGGCCCATGTGGTTTTCAGGGGGGATTTGAACCTTGAACCACTCACTTCACAAACACTTCATATCATGACGATCATCAATCGAGCTGCCCCCCCTAGGGGATAATTTAACATCTTTATATAATAAATGATAACAAGAGAATTTACTCCATGGTGAATGTGGCATAACTCTTACATAAAATTAATTTTTCTAACATAACACTAGACATTACTACTTTCCAAAGTAACAAAAGCCAACACTCCCTTGAATGATGACTAGGGAGAAGGAACACCTTTGGAGGAAAATGGAATTACATCAACACTCTTCCTTGATGACAACTTTCCACATTCCAAAAAACCCTCATAGTCACACAAACTTTACCTCTGAGATGGATTTGGTGAAGAAATTTGTTGCTTATTACTCTGTGGGACAATACTTTAAGAAATACTAGCATCCACAACAAGATCTTGAATGTAGTGAGTATCATGATCAACGTGTTTGGTTTTGGAGTGATACAATAGATTATATGCAAGTTGAATTGCACTCTCCTTGTCACATATTAACTCTATATTTAATTTATGAACTAGTCCAAGATTGGTAAGAATATGCCATAACCAAACTACTCCTTTAGCTTCTTCCTTAGCTTCCCTCTACTTTGCTTCATAAGAAGAAAGAGAAAAAGGTTCTCAAAGTTAGAAATCATACCTAAACCAACCTTAAAGATGTACCCCATAGTAGACCACCTATATGCACCATCACTTTCCCAATCAATATCTATTTAACAAAGAAGAGAAATCGTAGCCTTACTTAAATAGAAAATACCATAATTCATTGTCCCTTGTATATATATGAGAATTTTCTTTGCTGCTTGCCAATGGATTTCATGAGGCTTGTGCATAAACCTCAAGACCATATTAACAACAAAAGAGATATCAGGCTAGTTGTGTGTCAAATATTTCAAAGTACCCACAAGCTTACAAGAAAGAGTAGCATCAACAAGGGGAGTAGGATAATTAACAATTAATTTTACATCGGACTGAAATGGCACCAGTGAAGGATTACAATCATTATATGGAATTAAGCAAGTAGATTTGTCCATACTTAGGATATAAAAGAAATATATCATTAGACATATGCCAAATTTGAAGACCCATAAAATTATAGTGCAATATGCTTAATCTATCATTTCAAATTGATTCTTAAGGTTATTCTTTGATTCCTATATAAAAGCAAATTGGATTCCCGTAATTATTAAAATTATCCACATAAAATACAATAATGAAGACTTCATTACCAAAGTGCTTTACATATAGATTCAAACTGAATATACATTGTTTGAAACCATTCTTCGAGAAATAAGTATAAACTTTCTCATACCAAGCTCTACGTTCCTCCTTAAGACCATATAAAGACTTTTTTAGTTTGAATACCAAACTTTAAGTTTCACTAGTGATGAAACCATGTGGTTATTGCATATAAATGTCTTCAAGAAGATCACCCTTCAAAAATGCACTTTTGACATCCATTTGGTGTAGTTCCCATTCGTAGATGTAAAAAGAGAAACACTGGTTCTTATAGTGTTCATTTTAGCCACTAGAGGAAAAGTTTCATTATAATCAATACCTTCTTGTTGAGAAAATCCTTTCTCCACAAACTAGGATTTATGTTTTATAATTGTCCTTGTGCAATAAACTTTCCCTTATATATTCATTTACAACCAATTAAATTCCATCTAGGAGGAAGGAGAACAAGAGTCCAAGTCTTATTATTCACCAGTGAGTCATATTCTATAATCATTTTTTCCCATTCAGGATTGTCCTTAGCTTGAGCATATATGGAAGGATCATTTGTAGCCAAAAACTTTAGTCATAAGACAAAATTAAATTCTAGTTTGACAAGTATTGGAAGGAATATTGGTCTTAGAACTTGTAGATTCAAGAGTTTTACAAGCCCAAACAGGAAAAGGGTTAATTGCATGAACCACTTTATTATCTTTGGAACATTTAGGAGGATCACTAGAAGAGGTAGGTGAACTAGGATCAATATTAGGGATAGATCTAGAAGAAGGATTAACTGAGATGGGAGTAACAAAAGATGAAGGAAAATTCAAGGTTACATGAGGTCCAAAAAAAACTTAGGGGGAGGAGAAAGTTCATTAAATTGAACATCTTTCCAGATGATAACACCTTTGGTAGATTGATCAAATAGCCTACATGCTTTAGAATTCTCACTATAGCTAATGAAAACACATTTTTGAGACTTGGGATTTAACTTTTTCCCTTTGTCATTAGGAATATGGACCCAAAATTCATTGCCAAATATCTTAAAGTTACTTATGTCGGGTTTTCTTCCATTCCATTTTTCTTCGGTAGTAACTTGCAAAATTGCCTTAGTAGGAACTTGATTTAAAATATAGTTAGCACAACAAATGACTTCAACCCAAAACCTTTCATGTAATTCTCCAAAATAAAGCATACATCTAGCCATTTCAACCAAAGTTCTATTTTTCCTTTCAACTACATTGTTTTGTTGAGGTGTATAAGGAATAGTCATTTGATGTTAAATACCATGCTTAGATAAATATGCAGTAAATTCATTTTTAGTGAATCCCCCCTCATTAATAGTTTCATGTCTTAATATTTTTACTAGATTCATTTTCAACCATGGATTTAAATTTTTGAAATTTACCAAAGGTTTCAATTTTATGTTTCAAAAAATAAATCCAATATTTTCTACTATAATCATTAATAAAAGTAAGAAAATAGATAGCATGAGACATAGGAGTTTCAAGCAGACCACATATATCACTATGAATTAATTACAATTGTTCTTTAGCATGCCAAGCTTTACCTTTATCAAACATTTCCATATGATGTTTACCAAGCACAAAACCTTCAAAAACACCTTTAGTGGAAGAAATAGGAGGTAAGACAAGTACCATTTTAGATAACATTTTCATTTTACCATAATTCAAGTGACCTAATATTTCATGCCATAATTTACTTTGTTCATCAACATGAGCAACATAAGAATAAAATGGTTGTTTTTAGTTGAATGAAAACTAGTAAATTTATATAAACTAGAATTATGTTCATTAGGATTGTAAAAAACTACTTTGACATGCATTATAAATGAAAAGGAAATTGGTAGGCATGCCTTGAACATGAAAAACATCTTTCAATATACCATTAAGAACTTTAACATTACTAGAACCTACTACTAAAAGTTGTTTGCAATCACCGATAAAAACTTTCTGTGATGTGTGCTTGTGAGCGTCATAAGAATACCATCTTAGAATATTGAGACATATGAATAAAACATACAACAACAAAAACAAGAAACTTATTAGACTATCCTCATATCTTCTTTATGATTAGAGAAATTTTGAGGTAAAAAATGAGCCTCAAAACAAAAATGTACAACAAAAACCAACTTTATAAGAACCAATAAGATTTAATATGATGATGTCAACCATGGGGGATGATTCACCATTTTTGATAAAAAGGCAAATATATAAAAAAAAAACTATTTTTTCAACTCATATTTTCAACTTATCTCCCTACGATTTTACTCAAATTTCAAGTGGGAGCACTTGTTGGATGCAAAATTTAATTTTGCATCCAAGGAGTACCCATGTTACATACTTTTGTTGGACCCTACTACATGAAAAATGTGATTGCAATAACATTTTTCATGTATTTCACATTTGTCATGTAGTAAGGTCTATAAAAACTATGCAACATGGTTACTCCTTGGATGCAAAATTAAATTCTGCATCCAGCAAGTGCTCCCGCTCGAAACTTGAGTAAAATCATAGGGAGATAAGTTGAAAATATGAGTTGAATATATATATATATATATATATATATATATATATTTCCCTCGAAAACTTGATGAAGTGGTCTAATATTTGTAAGAAGAGCTTCGGCGTAAATCACATATAGAAAGAGATCTTTGTCGACGCGTTTCGAGCCAGCAAGTGTGGCTCATCGTCAGGACAAGTTGAAGAAACAGATCCAGCTTTGCAAGTTAAATAGTCTGAGCAGGGCCTCCAACAGCTATCTAGATCAACGGCTAGATTTGACCAAGGGACAGTCAAAAAGTCAAATGGATTATTTAGAGGGGGTTACATTATTAATTTAATAATTAAAAATTATTATTAAAGGGAAATAGTTATAATGGAGACCTAACATTTTATACCTAAGGTAAATGTAAGTTGATAGTTAAATAAATAAAAATAAAAATAAGCAATTAAATAAATAATAATAATAAATATTCGTTAGTAGATAAATAAATAGATTAAAGAAATAATAAAAAAAACATAAATAAAAATGAAAATAATATATATTCGCTAAAATATAAATTGTAAAATAACACTATATAAAAGTTAGTTACGAAAAATTAGATAGAAATAACAATAATAATATAATTAAGATATAAAATAATATAAATTAGTTATGAAAGAAATAGTAAAATATATATTCGTTAATAACTATATAAAATAATAACAATATATAAAGGCTAGTTACGGAAAAAATAAAAATAAAATAATAATAATAATAATAATAATAATAATAATATTATGTATACGTTAATAGATAAATAAAATAAATAAATTATATATATATATAAATACTAATAATAAAACTAGCCCCAAGGGTTAGCTCAATCGGTCAAGTTGGGGCCTCGCCAATGGGAGGTCACAGGGTCGAAACCCGAAAGCTCTTGGGGTTAGGTCTGTGGTGACCGAGGGGTGGACCCCCTTCGGGTGGGGTCCACCCAGATTTCTCGAACCTGGAGTAGCGGATCAACTGACCAGGGTCCGTGAACCAGCCGAAAAAAAAAAAAAAAAAAAAAAAAAAAAATACTAATAATAAAACTAAGTAAATATATATTTGTTAATAATATAAGTACCAATATCAAACAGAAAAAAAGGGGGGGACGAATAAATAATACTGATATTATTAATATATTTTCGTTAATAGATAAATACATAAAAATATACATAAAGATCATATAAAATAGATAAAAAATAAAAATAATAATGAGTAAATAAAAAACTGTTAAGAATATGAAAACCAATATCAACTCGGCAAAGGCGGGAAAGGAACGATACAACTTAGAAGGAGAAGGACCGGAAAGAGTCCAGAGCAAGAAGGATAAACCAAAGGAGACAGGAGGGCTCCAGGGGAACGACGAAAGCGAAAAAGATGAAAGGGGGGGGGGAACTAAGATGAAAGGGCAGGGATCCAACACCTACTGATCTTCCAGCCGTCATCTCTATTGAGATTGTTAGGTCTTCTTTCAATCTCAATAGCTTCCCTGAGTTTACGATGATGGAACTGGGCAACCTTGGCAACCACCTTAGCCTCCTCAATACAAACATGATGCTTGGTCTTCACCACATGCTCTGCTAACGCTGAAGACTTGGTTCTCCCATGTCTTAGGTCAGCTGCATGTTCGCTGATCCTCTGATGGATGGAGCGCCCCGTTTCCCCGATGTAGGGGGTCCCACAAGAGCAAGGGATCAAGTAGACACCCTTCATGTCCTTGGGGTTAACGGGATCTTTCACAGATCGGAGGGAATTACGAATCGTGTTGAGGGGTCTAAAAGAAGAGGGAATATCATACCTCTTAAGGATTCGAGCAATCTTGTCCGTGGTTCCTTGGACATAGGGAAGGTGGACCCCTATTCGGCGTTCCTTAGGTTCTTTTTTAATAGCTGCATTCCTAGATGCTTTAAGGAAAGCCTTCTGACCTAGGCGTCTACTATATCCATTCTCCACAAAGACATCAAGGAGATGGGATCTCTCCTTATCAAAGCTCTCATTATCAGAAATCCTGAGGGCTCGAGTAGCGAGGGTGTTAAGGACACCTATCTTCTGAGCAGGGAAATGATGGGAATCGGCATGCAGATACTGCTCAGTATGCGTTTTCTTCCGGAACACAGAGTGGGAGAGATAGCCGTCCTTATTCCTCGAAATAAGAATATCTAGGAAAGGGAGGCAACCATCGACTTCTTTCTCCATGGTGAACTTAATGGCAGAGGACTGACCATTGAGGTGATTGAAGAAGCGATCAAGCTCCTCTTGGCCATGGGACCAGATGACATTAGTGTCATCTACATACCTTTTCCAAAGCTTGGGAAGGAGACGAGCCGAGGCTAAAGCTTTGGCTTCGAAATCTTCCATAAAAAGATTCGCAACAATCGGGGAAAGGGGGGAGCCCATGGCAACACCACAAGTCTGCTCAAAGAATTCACCCTCGAAAAATACTTTATATATTTGTATGGGAAAAATCATAGGTTGGCTCTAGTAAAATATGGTGCTTATTCATGGATTATGTCAGCCCCATTAGGCCTCCTTAATATGTATAAGTATACCTAGCCATTGGGAATTTGTGGCAAGCAATTTGGATGATCGAAGGCAACAATAAATGAAGAAGTAGTCTGAGGTCTAAGCCATATTGAATATATGAAGAAGGTAAAAATTCAAGAAGGGATTTTTATCCTTTTTTTTGGTGGGTTTCTGAACATTATCTTCACTATCTTAGTTTGAATTTTGTCATCCTGAGGTTGTTCCAAATTATATGAAGGACGTTCTCATCCTAAGGTTGGTCTGGATTCTTTTGAGGTCATTTTCAGCCTCTCTGAGGCAAAACCTCGTCCTTTCTGAGGACTTATTCAGACCTCTGAAGTACACACCTTAGGCCTTTTGCAACTTTTCCTTCTGAGGTCATCATTGACCCTATTTAGAGTACATTTGAGGCAGTTTTGGAGGTGTATATATGACCAATTTTGAGCCAAATACAAGGATAATATTGTGGGTGATTCAAGCCTCACAATTGAAGTAGTTTGAAGATGATCCAAGTTCATAATTTTCTGAGACATTTTGAGAGACATGTCAAATTCATCTTAAGGGTGATCTTAAGGGTTTTGCTTGTGTTATCTCAAGCTTGTCTAAGAAAACTGTAACTTGGTCTCAAGAACACTTGTGGAAATTCAAGTTACTTCTTAGGGAAAATCAGAGGCATAATTTTGGAGCAGATATTGAAGTTGTCTTATAGCATACCTTAATATCAATCATGTAGAAGCTTGAAGTACAGATTGGCATGCCTTGATACTTGAAGAAGTGTTATAACAAAATCAGCCCCTGATGAAGTTTTGGAGCATGCTTTGACAAGTTCAGAGCAAAGTTTGAAGACACTTGGAGTACTACTTGAAGTTGTCTTTGTAAGCAGTCCTTAAAGTAATTCTTGGAGTCATTCTTAAGTAGGAATTGAAGGCTTTCTATGAAGTCATTCTTGGAGATGTCTTTTGGAGGTATGAACTATATTTAATTTGTTGCATTAGATGCCAAAATTACTATGGAAGACTTATTGGAGCAATATTGGAAGTTGAATATGTTCAGAAAAAGATAATAGTGATTGTATCTTGTTGTTTTTGGGTCATTGTCCTCGGTATGGGAGCCCAAGAAGATTTTATTTTATCTTTTATTCTATATGGTGGCAGGGTGGTGCTAGGGAATGAAGTTGTAGCTTCCTTTAAGAAATTTTTGCCTCCTTCTAGTGGGAGCTGGTAAATCTCAAGGTTGTAGTCCTTCCATTCGTAGTTGGTAAATTAAGAAATTATAGCTTCCATTTTAATATAAATATATTTTTCATATATATTGTGTTCCTTAATGTGATGTTATTGTTTAATTATTTGATACTTAAAATGTTGAAATTATGAAATACTGATTCACCCCCCCCCCCACCCAAAAGCATTTCCAACAATTGGTATTAGAGTAGGTTACCCTCTAATAGTCTAATCATTGGAGAGAAGATCATGAGTAGATATGAGAATGGTAGGCATCTATTCAAGAACAATTATGGTGTTTGATGGAAATTATTATCCATAATGGAGTAGTTTCATGGAAACCTACTTGAAGGCTTTAGGAGAGGATGTTTGGATCTCCATCGTAAATGGCTACAAATTTCTTGAAAATCCTCTAACTGATCCGGGTGAAAAGAAGTTGTTAGTTGTAATTCAAAAGATCTTCATACCATTCGGTGGATTGTCAAGAACCATTAAGTCCAAGGTGATGTCCTGCACCATAGCCAAATAAATTTGTGATACACTTAAAACTTTGTATGGAGGTCATGATAAGGTCAATTAGGTCAAACTTCAAAAGTATAGAGCTCAGTTTGAAAGTCTGAAAATGGATGAAAAAAAAAGATATTTTGACTTACTTACTTAGAGTAGATGAAGTTGTCTACTCCATTAGAGGATTAGGATAAAAATTTGAAGATCCTTTGATTGTACAAAAGGTCCTGAGATCGATTCCATTAAGATACGATGCTAAGGTATCTGCCATAGAAGAAACTAAGAACTTGACCAAAATGAAAATGGAAGAATTACATAACACTCCTACATCATACAAAAATAGAATAGATACAGAATATGGAACACCAACCACAAAAGAAGCTTTAAAGCCACAAAGAAGAAAAGAGACAAATAACTCAAGGTCAAAGGAAATCCAAATGACGAATCAGATATAGAAGAAGCAAATTTCATTAGGAAGCTCAAAAGAGGAACTAGAAAACACAAAGGTAAGTTACTTTTTAAATGTTTCGATTGTGGCATAATAGGTAGTTATGTTAAGAGATTTCATTTTAAGGAAAATAAAAACTTCCATAAGAATAAAATTCATTTTAAAGAAGCTAGCAGTTCTTAAGATGAAAGTGACACAAAAGAAGGGGATGCAAGAGAAGTTCTCTTCTTAACCCAATGAAATCAAGATAATGATCATGGTGATGAAGAGGTAAATTATTTGGATGATGATGAACCAAATATAAGAATAGATTCTTTATTGGGACTCAGAAAATATTCAAAGACTGAACAAGAAGACAAAGATCTTTGAAAAGTTGAAGAATGGTGAAAATGAAAATGCCAAGCTTAGAAATAAAAATAGAGACTTGAAAAGCATGTTTGAAAAACACGATGAAGAAATTATCCCCTTTAAGGTTCAACTTGAAGAAACAAATAGAGCTGAGGAAAAAATAAAGACACACATGATGAAGAAAGAATAAGATTGTAAGACATTGGAAGAGGAAATTGTGACAATGAGGACTAAAGTTGATAAGCTTAACAAGAACTTGAATAATGCACTAGTGCTAGATAACATTCTTAGATGTCAAATATTTCTAGGTGATAAAACATGTCTTGATTATGAAGGCATATTTTCAAGCAAGGAGGACACAAGCTTCAAACCTTTAAAGGAGAATCTATAAATGTTGTTGCTTCAAGAATTTTTGTTGATGTTCCCAAGAAGATCCATTACAATGATGATTAGCAATGGATTGGACCTCCTCCAAGGAAAAACAACTTAGGAAGACCATTTTACTCTCCCAGGTATGAAAATATATTTCTTGGTCATTGTTACTCTTGTGGAAATTTTGGGAATAAAGCAATTCATTGTAAAATCAATATAAGATACAATTATGCAAGGAGCAAGAATGATTATGGATTTATACCTAGAAATTTCCATGGAAACTACAATCCATTTGAACCACTAATGAACCAAAACATTATATTCTACAAGTGGAATAATCTTGTTTAGAAGGCATGGGATTTCAAGCTTGTGAAAGGGAATGCTCCAGTCATGCAGAAAGAGAAGCCAACTATGACATGGGAGAAGAAAAAGAAGGAAAATTTCAATCTAGCATTGATCGTTGAAGATGGAGATGGTGAATGGTACATAGATAGTGGATGCTCAACACATATGACTGGAGATCAAAACAATTTTTTCAACCTAAAAGAAAAAGGTAGCAATGTTGCGTTTGGAGATAACTCTTCTGTTAAGATACTTGGAAAAGGTGTAACAAGCCTTGGAAGCAAGCATATGAAGGCACAAAATGTTTGCTAGTTAAGGATTTGAAGCACAATATTCTTATTGTTGGAAAGATGTCTCATCAAGGGTGTAATCTATTATTTGACTCTCGAAAGTGCAAAATCAAAGAGGAATACTCAGGAAGATTGGTTGCAATCGCCCACAAGAAGATCAAACAACATATACATTTTAAATCAAGCAGAGTGGAAGAAAATTGCAACCAAGAAAAAGAGTTGTATGGACAACAAAGAAGGGAAGGATAAGAAGACAAAAGTCATGTTGAGTGCCATATGTTTAGGGGGAGTAGCCCCAAATAAATAAGTCACCCTTTGCCATTGATGTCAAAGGGGGAGAGAAAAGGAAGTGGAAAATGGAGACCGGGGGAGGATGATGACAAGGGGAGCATGAGTGTTGACATCAATGGCAAAGGGGGAGATTGTTAGAAGAATTTGTCATTGATGTTAAAGGGTGAATGAGCCAGTATTTTTTTTTATTTATGTTTATGTTTATGTTTATTTTTTATTTATTTATTTATTTATTTTTATTTTTATTTTTTATTTATTTATTTATTTATTTTTATTTATTTATTTATTTATTTTTATTTATTTATTTTATTTATTTATTTTATTTTTATTTTTATTTTTATTTTTATTTTTTATTTTTTATTTTTTATTTTTGTTTTTATTTTTATTTTATTATTATTATTATTATTTTTATGCATAAATCAATTGAATTTGGATATAAGGACCTCCAAGATTGGTAGCCCTTGTCATGCCATTTCATTTGATAGGTGGCAGATATTGTGGGTCCATTTGATTGGAGAGATATTTCTTTCTGAAGATTGATGACCCAAACAAATGGATTCTTGGCCCAAGAATTCATGGACTCAAAAAGTCATCATTTCCCTTAAAGGAAAACCTAAATTGTAGTCATATTACCACATGTCCAAGTATCTAGGAAACAAGATGTTATGAAAAACAAAATAAATATTTTTATGTAGTTTGAGCCTCCTCTTAAAGGACAACTTACCCTCTTACAAGTCGGCTTGGAAAAATTATTTTTGTTGGAAAATATTTTATATATTTGTACGGGAAAATCATAGGTCGGCCAACAAGAGTTGGTGCATGTTTATTGATTAGGTGGACCCCATTAGGCCTCCTCAATATGTATAAATATACCTATTCATTGGGAATTTGTGGCAAGCAATTCAAATGATCTGAGGCAACAATAATTGAATTAGTATGAAGTCTGAGCCATATTGAATATCCGAAGAAGGTCGAAATTCAAGAAGGGATTTTTATCTTGTTTTTTGTTTTTTTGTGTGGTCGTTTTCTAAGTATTACCTCCACTATTTCTAGTTTGAATTTTGTCATCCTGAGGCTGGCCCAAATTCTGTGAAGAAGGTTTTCATCCTGAGGATGGTCCAAATTATGTGAAGAAGGTTGTCATCTTGAGGCTGGTCTGATTATTCTAAGCCCATTTTTGACATCTTTGAGGTAGGACGTCAAATTTCTTGAGGCCTTATTCAGACCCCTGAAGTAGACAACTAAGGCCTTCTATAGCCTTTCCTTCTGAGGTCATATTTGGTTCTATTTAGGGTACATTCTGAGGCAGTTTGAGGTATACCTAAGACCAATTTTGAAGCTAATACAAGGTTGATAATGTGGGTGGTTCAAGCCTCACAATTGAAGCAATTTTAAGTTGATCAAAGTTCATAATTTTCTGAGACATTTTGAGAGGTTGATCTTAATGGTTTTCATTGTGTTATTTAAATCTTGTCTAAGGTAGTTTATAACATGGTATCAAGAATACTTGTTGCAAGTCAAGTTACAACCTAGGGAAAATCAAAGGCATCATTTTGGAGTAGATACTAAAGTTGCCTTGTAGCAGACCTTAATATCAGTCCTGTAGAAGGTTGAAGTAGAGATTGTCCATGTATTGATACTTAAAGAAGTGTTATAACAAAATTATCCCCTGATGAAGTTTTGGAGCAATCTTTGATAAGTTTGGAGTAGAGTTTGAAGACACATGGAGCAGTACTTAAAGTTGTATTTGAAATCAATCCTTGAAGAAATTCTTGGTTTCATTCTTATGCAGGAATTCAAGGCATTCTTGGAGCATTTTGGAGGTATGAACTAGATTTAATTTGTTGCATTAGAGGACATAATTACCATGGAAAACTTATTGGAGCAGTTCTAGAAGTTGAATATGTTCAGGCAGAGATAGAAATGAGTGTATCTTATTGTATTTGGGTCATTTTTCTTGGTATGGGATCCTAAGAGGATTTTATTTTATCTTTTATTTATAGGGTGACAAGGTGGTGCTAGGGAAGGAAGCTGTAGCTTCCTTCAGGAGGTTCTCACCTCCTTCCAGTGGGAGATAGTAAATCTTTGGGTTGTATCCCTTCCAGTCATAGCTGGTAAATCTGGAAGTTGTAGCTTCCCCTATAATATAAATATATTGTTCATATATATTGTGTGTTCCTTGATGTGAATTTATTGGTTAATTTTTTTTATACTTAAATTGTTGAAATTTATGAAATATTGATTCACCCCCCTCAGTATTTCCAAAAACATCTCCCCCCATCCCCACCCCCACACCCACCTTGAATAATATGTTTCACATAATCTCTCCTCTTACATCAAACTTTACTAATATTGGTGAGGGTGGGGGGAGTTGTTATGCAAAAAATATTAAGGGGTGGGGCTAGATATTATACAAAATGTATTGTGGGTGGGAGGTGATGTCATGCAAAACATATTAATATATTTTGCATAACATCTACCTCCATTGTCTCCCTCATATTAACATATTGGTAGTAGGGGTAGATATTATGCAAAAATTATTAATATGTTTTGCATAATATCACACCCGAACCACCGATACCCACACCCTCATATTAACATATTGGGGGTGGGGTAGATATTATGTAAAAAATATTAATATGTTTTGCACAATATCACACCCAACCACCAACACACACCCTCATATTAATATATTGGGGGTTAGGTAGATATTATGTCACCCCACACCCTCACCCTCATAATAATATGATGGTGATGGTGAGGGGAATATATTATGAAAAACATAATACAGTATGACTTGCATAACATCTCTCCCCACCCCCAAAATGTTTTTCATAATATTTCTCCCCACCCCAACCCTCATTAATAATATGAGATATGAGGGAGAGAGTGAGATTGAAGGTGGAGGTTGGGGTAGATATTATACAAAACATAATATTAATGTCTTTCATAATATATGTTATGTAAAAATTATTTAATTTTAGGTTAATTAGACAAAAGGGCATGATCATAATATCATGCACTTTCCCAAAAGGGTGCCCATGGAGGTATATAAGCCAGGGACCCTCACTGTAAACAACGATCATTGAATAATTAATAAAATCTATATAATTTTGTCATTTCTGAGTTTTTATGCTCCAGGTGGTATCAAAGTATATTCGTTCCTCAACTGGTAATTCATTGTCTCTTGGCACCCATCGTCCCAAATTCATATTACTCCCCATCGTGCCCCTTCACCATGTCTCTGTTGTGCCCCTTCACTATATCCCTACCACCTAGCTCCCTGCAAATCCGCTGCCCTACATTCCCATTTCCACTGTCTGTCGCGCGTCCATAGTGTTCCACCATCTCCACTGGTAAAGACGTTGCACCATGTCTCTGTTCACGACAACTTCAAAACATAAAATCAACTCACCTCACGATGCCATCATCTCTGACCGCACGTCCACCTTTCCTACTCGAGCCCTGACCATTGTGTTCCAATCTGTCAGCTATATACTTTATAGTTATAACTATATAGTGGCTTATAGTATAACTTAAAAAATACATTATAGTTATTAAATTATATTGTTACTAATTATTTAGTTTATTAAAAATAAATCTTTATAGTTATTAAATTATATTGTTTATAATTATTTAATAATAATAATAAATAAATAGTTATACAAAAAAAATTTAGGGTCAAGTTAAGGAAATGGCTAAACCTGGATAAATATACACCACCACATACCTGTTCAATGTCTTCATCAATGACGATGACTTATTTTAGTAAAAAATTGATTGATCTTGAGAATAAGGTTACCAGACATTCCAATGAAATCAAGGAGCTCCAGGATACAACGAAGAGAATAGAGAGTCAACTCGAGAAAAATCATAACGAATTTAAAAAGGATCATGCGATCCTTTCAAATAAGGTGGATCAAAATCATAATCAAGCAATGACGATGTTGAACTGTATTTGTGAAAAGTTGAAAATTACCCCTGATCCAATACCCCAGAATAATGAAGCTACTCAGCATCCAAATTCTTCAGATACATCAAACTCATCAGAATCACATTTGAACCTCGCGTCTCCAAATGCATCTTCCATCCCCAATAAAAAAAATAGTAACACAAATTTTCAAAATATGTAGCTCTGGAATCAATACTCAAATATGCAGTTCTCAAATCAATACCCTTTCTTTACTCCACCAATTTCTGCATAGCAACAAAGAAAAAAGCTTGAGCTCTCCAAATTTGAAGGTAATGAGAAATGCAATGTTGCATGGTTCAATAAAGCGGAATAATATTTCGAGATTTACGGTATTGAAAATGATGATGAAAAGATCAGACATGCATCCATGAAAATGGAAGGTGAAACATATAATTGGTATATGTGGTGGGAAAAGACGACACTTGCTATTAGTTGGAAGAAATTCAAAAACACATTCTTTAAGAGGTTCCAGTGTGTCAAGGAAGAAGAGTTCTCAACACTCACCAGACTGCAACAAAAATGAGATGTGGATGGATACACTAGAGAATGGGAAACTTTAGCTACATGAGTACCCAGATTATTAGAAATTCGTCTCATTCAATCATACATCATGAGACTTAAACCCCATCTCCAGGTTGAGCTTGAGCTTCATGACATCACTTCTATAGAAGAAGCAAGACAGAAGGAAAAAGCTGCTGAAAAGAAGCACGAAAAGATGCAGTGGCCAAAAGTTGAAAGAGTATATTCGAGATGAATATTTTCCCAAACTACGAACTCGGATAATACAAAATATGTTCCACCACATCTTCGTGAAGGAGAAAAAACTAATGTGGAAATGCAAAGAATGAAAGAAGGTAAGTGCAAATGTTGTGGTGAAAAATGGGACCCTAAACATAGATGTGCTAAGGGAAAAGAAACCAAGAACCTGTATACATGTGAAGCAACCAATGATTCAGACAATGAAAGATTAGATGTAGAGGAAATTGGAGATTCTCCATAATTTTTTCTAGAACCAGATAATGAGAATATTTCACAAGTATCATTATCGGCCATGAAAGGTATATCTCAGCCCCATACATTAAAGTTAAAAGGACATATCAAGAAGAGAAACGTAATGGTTCTAATTGATACTTGTAGAACCCACAACTTTTTGGACTCAGCTATGGCGAAAAGGCGCAACATTTTCACATTTCCTATGCCCAACATGAAGATTATGGTAGCTGATGGTAATAAAATCGAAAAATTAGGGAAATGCCATAAAGTCAAATTACATATTCAAGAGTATAATTTAGAATCTACATTCTACACTGTACCATTAGGAGGAGTGGATGTGGTCCTATGTATCCAATGGCTACAAACCCTAGGCACTTACTTTGCTAATTATCAAAAACAATTTATAAAATTTAAATGGGAAGGGCATAACTACAAGTTATATGGGTTCCATACCCCTAAGAATCAAATTGTATCATCATCCCAGATGATGAAAATGATTCGGAAGGGAGCACCAACTTATTTAGTGCAGTGTCGTCAATTAGAAATGCTAACTTCAAATAAGGTTAACGAAGAGTCACCTGAAGTTCAAGAACTAATTCAAAAGCACGAGAAAGTGTTCCAATACCCTCCAATGAAGTTTCCTCCTAAAAAATAAATCAAGCATACAATCGAAGTTAAATCAGGATCAAATCTTGTCAACATCAAACTATATCGATAACCACATCATCAAAAAATTGAAATAGAGAAATTAGTCTAGGATCTTGTAAAATGTGGTAATATCACAAAAAGTAGAAGTCCATATGTTCTTCCAGTTGTATTAGTTTGAAGAAAAGATGGATTGTTTAGACTACACATATATTACCAACGACTAAACAAGATAACAATTAAGAACAAATTTCCAATCATGTTTATTGATGAAATATTGGATGAACTACATGGAGCTAAATACTTCTCAAAATTGGATTTGAGATCAAGGTACTACCAAATAAAGATAAGGTTATTTGTGATTCGGATCATCCACAGTAATATTTGCATCTTGTCGACGTTTCGAATCCCAATGAGGATCCATCTTCAGGACATAAATATTGAGTGATAAATTGAAGAAGGAGCTTACCGATCAACACCAGATAAATATCAATGCATAAAAACAAAAAACTAAAAAGCGACTAATTTCCAAAAAAATAAACCTAAACCTACATGAAAATAAATTTATACTTATATGAAGAAATTAAAGTAGTTTATTAATTGCTTTTAATTTTATTTAAACCAAAGGCTTTTATTAAAAACAAAACTTAAATCATCAAAATAATAAATAGATAAATTTTATTAATTTAATAAAACTATATCATTTAAAATGTAATAAATTAATAATTTTCTATCTTTTTAATAAATTTATTTTTATTATTAGTATATTTTATATACATATTCTTTGTTACTAGTGAGTTAATTCATTTATTTTATAAGAAATATTAATAATAAATGATCACTAATATTAATAAAACCTAATAGAATGATTTTCTTATTATTATAATTTTTTTAGTTATTAATAATAATAAAATTAATTTTCTATATAAATGTTTAAGACCTAATTATTTATTTATTATAATTTTTTTTAATACGGTTTATTAACTAATAAATATAAAAATAAATAATATTATTAATAATAATTTATTTATTCATTTAGTTAAATATATTTAATTATTTATTCTTAATGAATAAATAATAATAATTATTCTGAATAAATAAATAATTAGTAATAATAGATTATTTATTTATGATAATTACTTTAATCACTTCTTGAAAATTTTAATAAATATTCTTAAGAAGTTATTACTAATTATTAATTTATTAATGTTTCATAATTTAGGGAAGGTACACTCCCCTTGGTTTTTGTACAATGAAGGAAGGTGTTTTCTCATTATAAGAGGTTATGGACGAAGGTAGATAAATAATGCCGAAATGTGGTGAGAAGGAGATCATCTGGTAAGGAGAGAGAACCTCTATATGCATTTACGTAGTCATACATGGTGGGCGGAAAAAAAACTAAAATTCTTGGATTTACATAGTTAATTCATGGAACAATTGAGGGTCAGGGTGTGGTCCCTATCCTGGGCTGTAACTATTTTAGGATTTTCACTCCATATTTGATGCCATCTCATAGAACAACCAACACTTGCAGGTTCAATTTCTTGGTTTTACCCTTTTGTAATTCTATTTCGGCCTCAAATTCTCTTATCAATGGTTTTCATTCATTCTTAGGTTTTATTGGCTTTTGGATTTTCTTTCCATTGCTAGGTTTAATCGTCTTGGGGGGTATTTTTCTGTCTTAGAATTTTATCCTAGTATCTCTTGCAGTTTTACCCTCTCACTCCCCCTCTGGTTACTTCCTCCATCTCTCTAGTCAACTTTCTGGCTGTCTCTCATCCCGATGTCCTTCTCTTCCCTACCACTCTTCCCCCCTCCTTCTGCATTGGTTCTCTCCTCCTCCTCGAGCTGTGTTTCCTAGTTTCCCTCATGTCCCCCCCTTCTCCCATCCCCCTTTCTTTGTTGTCCTCCTGAGTCACTCTCCACTCTCGCCCCGCCCCCTATTTTCTTTCCCCTCAACATGGTTAGTCTACTCCACATAGGCAGGTAATGATGACTTGGTCCCCACCCCTCCTCCAAACTTAGTCCTCCCTCCATTCATGGCACTCAAGCTCAAACAACTTCCAAAGAAACAATGGAATGATACAGGGATATCATCACTGTAGTTGTTTAGAGAGCTATCTTTGATGTGGAAAAGCAAGTGAGGAAATCCTAAAGGTTCATTCCTTACACACATGTGGAGCATGAAACAAGAGATTGGATCCCAAACATTGGGAACTCTACCAGAGCCAGAGCCTCCTCCTACATGCAGATTGTCAACCTATATTGGCATATAATTTTGTTTTTTATATTATTATTATTATTATTATTTATTTTTATTTTTTTATGGGAAGAATACTCATAAATAGGGTAGATACACAACAAGAATTATCATATTCATGATAGAGCTCCTCAAGAAGGTGGAAAAACTCAACAAAAAGGTCACACTGTTAGCCAAGAGACTGACAAGCATTGAAATTTCTTCATTAGACTTTGAGAGAAAGCCACATTCACTTGACCTAAAAGACACCCCTGTAAAATGAAGATCAACAAGACACTTCTATGCAACATCATTTTAATTTCTAGTAGTCATTTTATGCTATCTAGTCTCTCTATGCTTTTCTATGTCGTACTCTATTTAATTTTTTTATTATTAAACTCTCAAGTTGAGAATACTATGAACAATTAGAAAATTTTATGCCTATGCTACTACTCTAATTTCCAAAGTAAGATACTAGTAGTGATAAACATCGATGTATATTTAATACTTTTGATAGTAATATAATTATACTAATAATCTTACAAAAAAATATTTATTTATGTATATTTTTAGATTAACAAAATAAATTTATTGTATATAAAAAATCATAATTAGCTATGCATACAAATTTTAATATTATATAATTACATAAATTTAATTTTAAACCCAAATCTACTAAGTATAAATAAGGATAAAAATGAACGACGAAATAAGTTTAATGGTTGAAAAATCTTAAGTTAAAATGGATGTAAACTGGTTTAATTTCTTATTAATTTTTAAAAATAGAATAACTAATGTTTTGTATTATTTTTTTTAACAAAATCGGTTTCTGTATTAGGATTTGAAAAGAAAAAAGAGGGAGCTTAAACTCCTGAGGTACATGATATGCCAAGGATCAAAGGAGTTACAAAAAGGGATTTTCTCCTTAATCCTGCCTTTTCTGGCTTTGAGAAAGTCTAAACAGAAGTAGACTCTTACAAACTGAAGCAACAAAAGGTAGCATTTGCAAAACATATCTAATCTATATTAATGTTACTAATGTGCCATGTTGTGGATTCCTCCTGTTTTTCATCGTCAACAATGTTCTTGGTGCTTGAGGAGCTTGGAGCAACTGTGTTGCACTTGTCCAGCATGTATTTCAGAATATCTATGGACTCTTCCGCATGGCCGCACCTGTTAGACAGGCGGTTAAACTGCTCTTGTAATGAAGAAACTCTGTGCAAAAAAAGATTGATTTCAGGTTGATATTTATCGCTGATGATGCAGCTTTGATTGTCGATTTTATCGTCTAAGATCTTCTGTTGAGCTCTTATTTCCTCCAACTCGGCTTGAAGATCCGCACAATGGAGGCAGTCCTCGCTGCGGGCCATTGCAAAGATCGGATGAAGTAGGTAGAAAAGGGATCTCCAAATCACGGTTAAGAACTGTTTCAGATGAGGTTGGACAGAGGAGGAAGAAACTAGCACAAAGGTAAATAACCAATTCAGGGATTCAGAGTTCAAACGAGATTCAGAACCGAGAGGAAAAAAAGGCTTTGGGGAAGAATGCCCGATCCGAGAGAGCAGGGGGACAGAAAAAAGGAAGGGCGCTGAATAGGGGAAGGGATATGAGAAATATATACAAGGGTGGGGACGACGAGGGGCTATCATATAATAGGAGGGTGGAACAAAGAGAGGGTGCGGAAAATCCAGATGCCTATCCTAAGGAGTCAGAGAGGCATGATCGATAAGATAGAAGTCGGCTAGGTTACTAATTGAAGTCAAGGCAATGACTAATAGGTTCTTGAATCTCCTTGCTATATTGATGGAGGCTCCTCCAATAAGCAAAGTGTCATTGGAAAATTGCGAGTGGTTTATATTCTTGACTCCATTCCCAAATTTAATTCCTATGATGGGGCCCACCCTTCGGTTGAAGTCCAAAGCTTGACTAAAGGATTCAACCATAAGAATAAAGAGGTAAGGAGACAGAGGGAAACCCTGTTTGAGACCATGAGAGGATTGAAAAGCTTCACCCGGTCTACCATTAACCAGAGGGAAAATCTAGGGCCCAGAGAT
Organism: Pinus tabuliformis; assembly: GCA_031772625.1. NCBI lineage: Eukaryota > Viridiplantae > Streptophyta > Pinopsida > Pinales > Pinaceae > Pinus > Pinus tabuliformis. Next base: position 529,032,195 of record CM062818.1, read on the forward strand.
GCAAGCAGTGATGAGGTTTAGAAAGGACGAATCAAATCCCATCTTTTTTAAGACAGCTATAAGGTAGGAGTGTCTTACTTTGTCGAAGGCGTTGGCGACGTCAAGCTTGAGGATGAACCCTTTCTCCTTCCTAGAATGACTCGAATGAATGGCTTCTTGTACGAGGAGAATGGAATCAGTTATATGTCTATTGGCCAGGAACCCTCCTTGATTTTCTAAGATAAGAGAGGGGAGGAGGGGTTTGAGGTGGGAGGCTAAGATTTTGGTCAGGATATTGTAGGAGGAATTGCAGAGGGAAATGGGTTGAAAACGAGAAAAGGAAGAGGGCCGGTTTTCTTTAGGTATGAGAGCAAGATGAGTGGCATTGGTATATCATCCTATTTTACCCTTTCGCTGGATCCATCTGATCATTTTTGTCAAGTCTTTTTTAATTAATGCCCAGAACGCCCTAAAGAAGCAAATGGGAAAACCATTAGGGCTTGGAGCCTTATCAGGCTGGAGAGTCCAAATCGTTCTTCTAATTTCCTCCTCATCAATTTCTTTATTCAGGCTGTCATTCATTTCCTTGGTGATTACATTGGGCAAATATTGAAGAAAGTCGGCATAATCCTCTTCTCCTTTTGTTTCAGTTAGGAGCTCTCTATAATGCTCTGTGGTAGACTTTCTAATGGCCTCTTGGGTGGTTTGCTGATTGCCCTCAGCATCTAAAATAGAGCTTACGTTGTTCCTGATTTTTCGTGCCGTGGTATGTTTGTGAAACAAGGCTGTATTCTTATCACCCCCTTGCAGCCAAAGTTGCCTCGACTTTAATCTCCATTTTAATTCCTCTTCTCTATTTATGTGACATAGCTGTGAATAGAGAATGCTTTCTTGTTCCTTATTCTCCTGAGAGAGGCCATGAGCTTCTATTGTTCTTTGGATGTTGTCTAAATCATTGTTGATTTTCTTTTTGACCTCCTCAGGCTCCTTATAACTGGATTTTGCCCATTCTTTGATAGCCTTCTTGGTTCTTCTTTGTTTGGTTTCCCATATGAAACTAGGAGAACCTTCAACGTGCTGATTCCAAGTATCCTGAACAATTTCTTTGACAACTGGTATACAATTCCAGAGGGGACTGTATTTAAACAGGATAGGTCCAAGGGGGCAGTGGGTTTCCAGAGTGAGGGTTATAGGGTAGTGATCAGAGGCTGAAGAAGAAAGGATGCTAGCGTACCCCACTGAGAAGGAAGAAAGAAATGAGACATTAATTAAAATCCTGTCCAGCCTTTCCATTATGTTACCAATGCCCAGCCTGCGATTAGTCCAGGTGTACCTGCAATTTTTTGGAGCCACATCCACAAGTTCATGGTCTTGCATGATATTTTCCAAACGACTTCTGAAGGGATCGAGTGAGAAGCAACCTCCCCGTCTTTCGTTGGCATCTAAAATAAGATTTAGATCACCTCCCACAATAATATTGGAGTTTATTTCACCATCGATACTTGCCTTAAGGTCATCCCAGCAGCATTCCTTTTCTCTAAAGTGGTTGGAAACGTAAACATTATAAATTATTGCAGTTTGGTTGTCTATTCTATTTTCCAAAATAGTTCTAATCCAATGCTGATGTAAAATTTCTGATGTGCAGTTCCACTTACTGTGATTCCAAAGAGTGGCAATTCCTCTGGATGCTCCTCTTGAAACACTGATACTGCCTTTGTACTGCTTCTGCTGATTTATTATTCCTCTCATTTCTTGCTGATCTTGCTTTGTCTCCTGAATCAATAAAATTTCTGGTTTTTCACTATGTATAAGTTCTCTGAGGGTTGAGACCTTGGAGGGATCCCTAATCCCCTGCTGTTCCAAGACAAGACTTTCATCATTGGGTATTTGGGGTACGGAGAGGTGCTCGCCCCCCTGGATCTTTGTGACTTGTCTCTTTATCATGTTTCCCTAGGATGTAAGACTCTATAGGAGTTTGGGTGCCCATAGCGATGTCTTTCTGAGCATTCTCATCTCTATGCTGCTTGGCCGATTTTCTACCTGGTCCAGGTTTTTTGTAAAAGTCGCTAGAAGTTCCATGGTCTTTGGAGGAACTTCTGGTAAGCCTGATGAGAGGAGGATCAAGAGAAGCCTGAGATGGGATGACCAAGGGGGGAGAAGGTTCAGAGGCTTCAGATTGAATGAAGGTGGGGGGGAGAGGGATCCACGGAAGGAGGTTCAGGGGGAGATAAGACTAGAAAGGGGTTAGATGAAGAGGGGAGGGGAGGATGGTCAAGAGGGGAATGGGCAGACAAGAGAGGGGAGGATGAAGAGGGACGAGATGCATTGGGTACAAGAGGGCCAGATTCATGAGAGGCTTTGGATGAAGAGGCTGTCTTCTTTTTTTTGACAGTTTCCCATTGGTCTTCTTCTATGCCATTCTCTGCATCAACAAGTTTAGAACATCGATTGGCAAAGTGGCCATATTCATGACATACCTTACATTTAAATGGTATTTGCTCGTAATCCAGCTGCTGGATATGGCTCCACTCGTCCACTTTCAGTTTAATAGCTTCAGGGAGTCCTTTGCCAAGGTCCACTTCAACACAAATCCTCGCATAGGCTTGCATGTTTTCTTTCGGTTCGCTGCAATCAATATATTTTCCAACTGCATTCCCAATGGCTCGCACTGATTCATCTCCCCAATAGTGGAGCGGGAGATGAGGGAGCCGGACCCAAACCGAAACAGCACTGGGGACATCTAGTTCAGGGTCAAAGTCTGGGGTCCATTTGTTGAGATATAGGCCGCTGGAGTCCATGAAACAGGGCCCGTTTCTGAATATTAAATCCTTATCCTCTTTGGATTCAAAGTGAAATGTAAAATACCCTTTCCCACAAAATCTGATGGAGATTTTCCCTTGAATTTTGTCAGACCAATTTCTTTCAACCCATCTTTTTACAGTTTTTGGAGAAGGCCAGAGGCTTGTAAATTAACCTATGAGACCTTTTTTTGCAAGAGACAATGCGGCCATGCAGCGCAAGGCTGGTGGTAAATGAACTTCATGAAGCACATCCAGCTTCTTCACAAATTTAGTGAGAGCTGGACGAGGGCGTTGCGGTGGAAGAGACTTCTCTAGATCTGAAAAGGCACGTTGTCGATCAGCCCCCTCCGATGGAGGATCCGGAGGGGCCATGGCAGGAGGCCGAGGGCCCTGGCAGTTGCGATGTAGGTAACCTAATGCGCGCAGCAGCAGGAACTCCTCAGAGGAAGTGCGCTCGAAAAAATGCTCTTAATGTTTTGTATTATTATTTTCTTTTTAATATTATAAATATTAGTTTTTTGTGTTTTGATTTAAAAATATTGTATATAGATATTGCACATTACATTCAAATTATGCTATTAAATGCACCTAAATTTTGTCGAAGCAATAATTCTCAAACATATAATATGTAAAAAATAAAAACTTAGTTTTATTATAAATATAGGTTTGGAATCTCATTTAATTTATTTTTTTGGTGAGTAAATTTTCATTACTTAAATCCAATAAAAAATACATGCTTTGCTCTGGCTTGAACAAACTATTTGTAGAACCAAATTTGTTTAAGAGTCCAAAAATTGAACATGGTCCGACATATTGAAACTACTGAACAACTAGCATGAGACCTATAGCCTTTGAAAACATTATATGCATTTATAGATAGAAAACTAAAAACCAAAAATAAAGAAAAGCAAAGCATATAAATGGTGTACTCATGCATCTTATTACAATGTAATGTAAATATCATGAGTTCCACTCCATCCACTATGTCCAGAATATCTCAAATGCCCATTTGGGGGCCGATGTCATACCAAACCACAATGTTACGTATATGGGTTCCAGACCTACCAACTAACACTCCATTTATGTATTACTAAAAAATACAAAAGGTTCATCATCAACTACATTATAAGTTTTCACTGGACCTATGTCATCTGTCGTTAATTTCATCAATAAATTTGCAAGTTGGACAGAGTGAATTTAATAGATTTTATTATGAAATTAACTACTCTTCTAAATTTATTTTATTTATTAAAACTAAACCATTAAATATATTGATGGACTTCAATTTATCATCCACTTTTGATATTAGGTTCGTTTTAATGTTTTTATAATAAATTACTAGGAATGAAATTTAAAATTTCTTTCACCTTTTTGTTTGGGAGATTAAAAACATTTTTACATTTTTACATAGTTATTTGACTACCTAAGGAACTTGATTGCTCTTTGTTATGGCACCCACTTTGCATATTTTCAGATTTGAATTTCTTTCATCTTATTACTTTAACGAGTGTTCAACATTTTTTCTTCCCATAAAATTTAGTCTTTGAATGATTTCAATATTTCTTTGGAAAATTATTCGCGTTAAACATGGTTAACAAAGTTGATGGTAAGTTATAAAATTTAATTTCCATCCGTTTTCAAAGGCATTATAGGAAGTAGTACTTATCTTATACTTTAATGTGTATCAATGTACATGAGCTCTTCAAATTTTATTGTTTTGGAAACTTATCTTGATTTTGCAAAAGGGTTTTTCATTATTTTCTTATCATATTGGTGATTTTTATACAATGTCACTTTTTAAGTATTTTATTCTTCAATTTATAGGTAACGGTAAGGTATTTTTCTAGGTTTAAGGTCGTTTAACAAAAAGTTTTAAGGTTATTATAACAATATATTTGATATGAGCTTAGCATATTATTTGTAGGAATTGAATCAAGGTGGGAATGATAATAATATTCCTCTCAACCAACTGACATAAACCCAATTTACACACACAATGATAATGATTGCATTGAGATGCGTTCTATAAGCTAGTAAGGAGGAGATGTACGGAAATGTTAGAATGAAGCATTAAAAATAAATAATAATAATAATAATAATAAAAGAACATAATGTTAACTCAATTTAAAAAGTAGTAAAATGTAATAGGGGTAGTAATAAAAAATAATAAGTTGGCTAAATTCAGTGTGTTATATTTTGAATTGCGTTTTTATTAATAAAATTATAGATATTTTTCTTGGAAAAGAAATTTATAATATACATACTGCATTTAAAGAAATTCAAATAATGATGATTCATATTCATAACCACATTATTTCAAAACTTCATGTTTAAGTTTAGTTAATAACACATGTAAAGGATTGATATAATATTTTTTTCTTCTAAAATTTATACATATAATCAATATATATATATATATATATATATATAAAAGAAAAACAACAAAAGCATAGGTATGGAGTTATATGTATTATGAAGGTTTTAATAGAATTAGAAATAAGAATATTTCTATATTTAGAAATGTGAAATATAAATAAAATTATAAATTGTAGATCCATCTTACAATATAAAAAAATTATGATTCATATTTGACCATGATATTTAAGAACTTTTTTTTCCTAAAAACATGTATTTCCAAGTTGAAAATATACATCGAAAAGACCTTGGAGGTCTGATCTAAAATAAATTGTCCAAGAGACAAAACATAAACCCCCATAAGAAACTTAAGTAGCATTGACAACCATATATATGGCTCAATTTTTTACTGACATCAAAGGAAAAAATTTATATGTAACCAATAGGTAGTCTACATACTCATTAAAGTTTAAAGTGTTCTTGCAACTTTAGAATTGAAATTGAATGATTGTCCCTTCCAGAGCTTCATCATCCATAAATTTTCAATCTCAAGGGCTCCTGAATGAACATGTAATACCACCTTTGATAGGTGGTATTTTATTGTATTAATCTCCCTCAAAACATATTTTGCTTCAAACCACTCTAAATTGTTTGCTTCATTTTATAATTCCCTTAGAGTATGATAAAGTTTGGGACCTTTGATTTCAATATTGTTATTGATCCATTTAGTCACAAGTTGTGAGTCTCCAAAGATCTAGAGCTTAAAAACCCAGAAATAGTTAGCCACATACAAAAGAGCCCACAAAGGTGAAAGCCCTGCCTTTCTATTCGAACATCTTCCATGACAATAACAGATGTGTTTAATGATATGTCTATTCATGTAGAGAATAACACCTACCCCACAAATAGGTGGATGAACCTGGTTGGCTCCATCAAAGAAGCCCTAGGGCATGCCTTCTTTCATTGATGACATGATAAGAATTCTAGTTTTCTTTTTCTTGAGCCTCACTTTATGTGCATCCATAAAACACTCAATTTCAACCATCACCACGTCTTCTAGAATGATTTTATCTCAAAAAATAGCCAAGTTTCTATCCCATCAAGTAGAAAGAACCCAAACAGTTGGGAAAATAGTAAAATATTGTACGAAGTGATATGTTGTCTAGTCCTTGACACATTATACAAGCGAACTCCTATTCCAAGAAGTGGAAGTAGGATAATACTTCGATAATACCATGGTCCATGAAATGTATAATTTTCTTGTAGATTCACAGCGCATGTAATGTACTAAAACACAAGAAAAAAATCTACTCTACTTTCAATTCAACGAAAGACAATAGATCAATGAAAACAATAGTCGACAAGAAGAAGATAATCAATGGTACATAACACAATAATTTCTCTGGGGAAAGCCACTACTCAAAACCCATACTATCTATTGCATTAATCAGAAATATGAGTGAAGATACAAAGCTTATTCTCACAAGAACAATTCCACACAAGTATTCTCAACTCTCTAATACACAAGCTAGCTCTTAGCCAACACTTAGCCAATTTCCATTACTTTCCAAGCCCCTATTTCATTATGCAATTACTATAGTGAATAGCCAGTATTTAAAGGGAAGTCATGCTTGATATATACACTCAAGTAAATCATACAACTGATAGTACATTGTCCCTAAACTCTAGTCTCAACTGGGTCTTTCTCAGAACTGACATGCATGAGCTTCCATTGAGGGAATATTTGGTTAACTGGAGTAACACTTGTGGATGCAACAGTGCACCAACTGACTCTTAGTCCTCTATTAGTTCCACAAACAGTTAGAAATAATTTAACTAGCCATAACTCAGTAAACTGAGTTAATCTAATTACAACTCAACTAAACTCATCCTGGACCCCTAAAATTTAGGGAGAACATAACATGAATTCCAAAAGATTTCCAACTCGAAATTCCTAAGCTAATTAAATTGATTAACTATCTACAAGTTACTATGAGAATAAAATTCGATTTTAATTCTCAGTTTAATTCAAGGACAAATTAAACTGGAATTTCTTATTGTCATTTCTCAACACTCCCCCTCAACAAGAAAGGGATTATTAGTTACCCTGATCTTGTCTCTGTGAAACTTGAATTTACATCTCGACAATGATTTTGTCAAAATGTCAACATCTTTCTCCTCTGTGGGAATATATTCCAGCAACATAATCCACCTCAATACACAATCTCTGAGATGATGATATCAGATATCTATATGCTTTGGACCGATCATGAAAAAATGGATTTCCAGAGAGTTTGATACAACTTTGATTATTGTAGTAAATTATAGTTGGATCCGTCTGTTGACCAAATAAACCAACCAAGATCTTCCTCATCTAGATGGCCTCACATGCAGCTTGTCTAGCTGCCATGTCTCTGCCTCTGTCGAACTAAGTGCAACCAATCTCTGTTTCCTACTGTACCAAGAAACTGTCATAGACCCAATACTAAAGATCCCTCCTGATGTTCTCTTCCTATCAGATGGACTTCCTGCCCAATCTTCACCAGTGAACCCTTGAATCTTCACTCCCTCTGTCCGTTTGTACCACAATCCATACTGAGTAGTGCCCTTGATGTATCTCAACACATGATTTGTCGCCTTCCAAAACAACTTGGTAGGCCTAACTATCACTTGACTAAGTTGGTTAACTGCATAGCACATATTCGGTCATGTGTTCACTAGATACATAAGTGAACCCACAAGCTTCCTGCAAACAATAACTTCCACTACTTCACCTAAAGTAGCATCCTCCTTCCACCAGTTACCTGCTAAATGAGTCTCCACCGGTTTTCTACTCTCCATGCATAATCTACTGAGTATCTCATTGGCATACTTGTCCTGAGACACAAACAATTCCCCATCACCCTGCCATGCTTCCATGCCTAGAAAGTAATGCATGAGCCCCATTTCCTTCATCTCAAACTCTCTTGCAAGGTCCTCCTTGCAATATTTGATCAACTGACCATTACCTGTCAGTATGCGATCATCAACATAAAGTACAATGATAAAAAATTTACCTTCCACCACTATGTGGTACAAGTTCACATCTACATCACTCTTCATGAAGCCCAATTTGGTGAAGTAGCTTTCTATCCTGGTGTACCATGCATGGGGTGCTTGCTTCAGCCCATACAACACTCTCTTAAGCCTGCACACATGCAACTCATGGTTGAAGGTCTCAAAACCTTCAGGTTTCTCTACGTACACTTCTTCCTCAATCATGCCATTAAGGAAGGCTGTCTTCACATCCATATGATGTATCTTCCAACCCATCTGCACTGATAGTGCCACTATAGATATGATCGAAGAGTACCTTGCAATAAGAGCAAATGTCTCATCATAATCAATCCCCTCTACCTGTGGAAATCCACTATCCAAAAATCTAACCTTATTCTTCTCCACACTACCATCTATAGCTTTCTTTACCTTGTAAAGCCATCAGGAGCTCATCATTGACTTGTCCTTCAGTTTCGGGACCACATCCCAAACATTGTTACGAACTATGGAGTCATACTCCTCCACCATGGCATCAAACCAAACTGGCTGCTACACTTCTTCCTCAAAGGAAGATGGCTCTGTCACAACACATCAACTCATAAGATCCGTGTATCTAGTGTATCTCTCAGGTGACGACATCTGCCTGTGCTGAGATGTGGGTGCTCCCACCTTCTCTCGTGCATCATGCAACAATCTGTTAACCTCTTTGGTGCACTTTATCCCATCTCTGGAGGACTCTGCTTGAGTGGATGTCTCCACTCTCGGATACTCTGCATATGGATGCTCCACATTAAACTGAAGCTCCTCAACCTTAGGAACCAAAAGTTTCTCAATCACGTAGTTGTATCTCCCTCTCAAGGGAAATTAGCATGGACTTCTACTCATCAAAATTGAAATCCCTATGAACCACCATCATCCTGTTGGTTGGAAAGTACACCTGATAGTCGTAAGTGTATCAATGTACCCCAAAAATATCCCCAAATCTGCGTTGCTCAAGCTTCTTCCATGAATCTTTGGTCACATGGAAATATACAGATGATCCAAAAATCCTAAAGTGACCAAAATATGGCCTCTTACCAGTGATATCTTCCTCTGGTGTCTTCATCCCAAGTATTTGATGTGGAATTCTATTCTGCAAATAGATTGCTATGTTACATGCCTCAACCCACAAGTGTAGTGGTAGGCCCTAATCATGCAACATCACCCGTGCTTCCCCTAAAACGGTTCCATTCTTCCTTTTGGCCACCCCATTATGATTTAGGTTATGGGGTGCCGTCAACTCCCGTTTAATCCCTTCTGTCACACAAAAGTTCTTAAAATCATTTGAGACATACTCACCACTGTTGTCACTCCTCAGAGCTTTAACCTTCTTACCTAAATTTTTCTCAACCAATGCTTTAAATTCACAAAGCTTTGTGAAAGTTTGATCCTTCTTCAGCATGAAAAATATCCAACATTTACGAGAAAAGTCGTCAACAAATATAACATAATACCGGTGTTTGGATGTGGAAGCTATCGAGAATGGTCCACACACATCTGAATGGACTTGCTCTAGAATATCTTATTCTCGATTGTCTCTGTCGTGAAAGGAAGCCTTGGTGTATTTTCCCAAAGTAAACCCTTTGCATGTATCAACTTTCTCTAGCGTACCTTTGGGAAGACTGGTAGAAATCTACTACATGATTTTCAAAACCCCATGATTCAAGTGGCCCAATGCCTATGCCATAGTTTGCCAATGTCTTGGCTCTGCATGTGTTGGCATTATGATGCATGTGTTGTACTTGATGGCAAACAACTCATAGAAGATCAACTCACTTATATATATCTAGATGAATCTACGGAAGAGATATCAGATGACAATTCTCAGTATGGCAAATCACACAAATGATAAATTATAGTGCAGCAAATTTATTTGATAAATTATAGTGCAACAAAGTTTCCTCTATGTAGAGAAAAGTTCACGCACTTTTATGCAGAGAAAAGTTTATTCCATGTAGAGAAAAGTTCACGCACTTTTATGGTAGTTAAAAAGTTTATTTCATGTAGAGAAAAGTTCACACACTTTTATGCAGAGAAAAGTTTATTTCATATAGAGAAAAAGTTCACGCACTTTCATGCAAGGAAAAGCGCGTATATGTTGGAGAACTTACCTTTGGTCCATGGTAGTTAGTCCTTGGTATTTGAACCTATGGTTTTGGACCATGGTACCTCGTCAGAAGTGTTGATCTCACGCACTTTCATGCAAGGAAAAGCGTGTATATGTTGGAGAACTTACCTTTGGTCCATGGTAGTTAGTCCTTGGTATTTGAACCTATGGTTTTGGACCATGGTACCTCGTCAGAAGTGTTGATCCCAAGTATTGGGTTCGTGGTATTGGTTTATTATATGTAGAGAAAAAGTTCACGCACCTTCATGCAAGGAAAAGCGCGTATATGTTGGAGAACTTACCTTTGGTCCATGGTAGTTAGTCCTTGGTATTTGAACCTATGGTTTTGGACCATGGTACCTCGTCAGAAGTGTTGATCCCAAGTATTGGTTCATGGTATTAGTTCGACAGTTTTTGATCCTATGGTTTTGGCCCGTGGTATTGCATCCAAAAGTGTTGATCTCACGCACTTTCATGGTTGGTTCATGGTATTAGTTCGACAGTTTTTGATCCTATGGTTTTGGCCCGTGGTATTGCATCCAAAAGTGTTGATCTCACGCACTTTCATGGTTGGTTCATGGTATTAGTCCAACAGTTTTTTGATCCTATGGTTTTGGACCGTGGTATTGAGAAAGGACTAAGGCTATAAAAGAGGAAGGAGATCATTTGACAAAGTATCATCTGAATTATCTGATTATCTGATAAAGTGCTAGATCTGGAATACTGTGATTGGGTTATGGTGCAGATCTAGATCTGAGCTAAAGAGGGATCTCACCGGTTGATGGAGAACAAGATCTAAGGATAGATCGGGATCAAATGGTTTGAAATGAACTATCTCTATATATTTGATTATGCTTATTCTAGATCTGTATATTGAAAAATGATCTGAACTGGGTATAACTTAAGTTTGAAATCGCTGCAAGTCATGTTTGAATATTTATAGATCTGTACGTGGGTTGGCTTTGGTGTAAGCGCGTATATATGCAGGTTTGGTTCATTGTAGTAGCGTATACAATTTGAGCTATGATATTTGAAGTCACAAATGGTTCTGGTTGTTGATGGGTTCTGATGACAGTTTAAAGGTGTCAGTATTCTGCATATCCTGTTTGGTTGATTGTGTTTAGCTTCAGTATTGATGGATGAGAACTAATATTGGATCAGGATCATAATGACTCATATTTATGTGATCTGATGGACTAGATCTGGGTGCTAACACATATATTATCCTTGTATATGTATTGATCTAGTGTTTGGGTGATTCAGAAGATTGATTGATTATGTGCTTCAATGATATTAATGGGTCCAGTATGAAAATTGGATGAAACGTGGCCTTTCAGATTATGTGTTGTGCTTCAGGAGTATCCAGCCTGAAAATGCATGAAACGTGGTACCTGGAGGAGAGAAGATTGTAGGCCAGCGCCTACGTACTTGTATCTTAGCTAGTACAAGAGCTAAGGGGGTGGTAGCTCCCTTCCAGGAGAGACTGGAGAACAAGAGAGGGTTGTAGCTCTCTGCAGGTAGAAGCCTGCGTACTGGTATAAGACTGCACCAGTACATAAATATTGTAAAAGGATTTTCTTATTAAGAAGAAGATTGAGATGACTTGCAGCAGGTGGTTTTCTCCCACATTGGGTTTCCACCTTATATCATGGTGTTCATGTGTGTGACTTATGTGTGATGATCTGTTCTATTTTACTGCACCTGTTTACTGTTAATATGGTTGATAATGTTCTAATGCACTCATTAAGGATCAACTAACTGAATCATAAGAAGTTGTGGAAGTAGCATATATGAATCTGAATATGGAAATGAAAAAGTTTTATTGATGTGATAATACTGATTCACCCCCCCCTCTCAGTATTATTTCCAACAATTAGTATCAGAGCAGGTCCTTTGGTAGAAGCTTGATCGCTTGAAGGAGATCCGTGGAACAATGGGAAAGAAGCTTAAGAAGAAAGCTCATAAGAAGAAGAAGACATCTCAGAAGAACTATGACAGTGGGAGAATCGATTGGGGATTAGGTATAAGAAGCTCTTCAGATTCATATTCAGATTCAGAATCATTTCAGAATGAAGACAAACTATCAGGTATGAATTTGCTATCCTCTGATGTTCCAGCTATCTATCCATTTGGAAAAGATGGAAGTGATAATGAAACAACTGAATGTGCTCTTATGGGTGAGGAAGAAGGATATCAAATAGAAGCAAAATTTAACAGGCTGACAAACAAAATTAGTGAACAAGAAAGACTTCTGAACATAAAGAGTGGTGCCCTCAAAGAAGCTGTTACTAGACAAAAGGCTCAACGAGAGTTATTCAAGGAGAAATATCAAAAGTTGCAAGTTGAAGCAACATCTCTAAGAAATGAAGTCAATGAAAAGAACACAACCATCAAGAAACTCAGAGATAGATCCAGTTACTATGAAAGTCTTGAAGCCACGATCCGCTCTCTAAAGGAAGATCTTGAAGAATAAAAGAAGCAGAATAAAGATCTAGTCCAAGATATTGAAAAACAGGGAAACGAAGTTATCAGCTTAAAATCTCAGCTAGAATGTGCCTTCAGAATTCGTCAAATGCAACAGGATCTGAATGAAGAACAAGAAAAGGAGATTCTCAAGCTAAAGCATCAGTTGGAAGAAGAAAGGAAAGCTGAAGAAGACATGAAGAAGCAATATCTAGAAAAAGAAGAACAACTTCAGGTTGAGGTAAATATCTTGAAAAGTAAATTAGAAGAAAAGGATAAGCTCTTACGTTTTCAAGATAGTACTAAAGTCTTGGATGATATTCTTAATAGTCAAAGATCTCCTGCTATCAAAACTAGTCTTGGCTTTCATGAATCTGTTGAAGGTGAATCTAGTTCACAAGGTGAGGCAAGGAACTCTAAAGAGAAATCTAAAATGATCAACAAGGAGATAAGAGAGATGAAAGGTCAATCTCATCATCAACCAAGGAAAGAAATTCTTCAAAGAAAATCTTTTACTCCTCCTATGAATAATGTTGAATGTTATGTATGTCATAACCTTGGACATGTTGTAGCCAGATGTAGAAGAAGAAGGGTTCAAGATCATCAAACAAACAGATCATCTCAGTCAAGGTACTTTAATGGATATTGCTTTGCTTGCAATATGTTTGGTCACAAAGCTGCTGATTGCTACAAAAGGAATATGAAACATGTAAGATGTTATGCATGTAACAAGCTTGGACATATAGCAAAGGAATGCAAGAACAAAGCACGGACATCACACCAAAAGGAGAAAACATCATCACACTTGAAGATATGGAAGAAAAAGGAAGTTCAGTCAGAAAGTGGCGGCACAACACATTATACAGACATAACAGAGGGAGCCGGAAGTGTAAAAATTCAATCTCCTACGCAAGCTTGATAAAGGGAAGTTGCATATATACGCGAATTTGTTACTGCACAGTCGCGTATATGATTGTTTGAAGAAAGGCAGTAGGGACAGATTCAAGAAAAGGATCAGTTTTGCTCTAATTGATAATGGTTGCATTTTGCTAATGATGTGTGGATATGATGGTTAGAAGTATTTGGTTTCTAACTTGACAATGATGATGTATTGATACTTCTTGCTGATATGAATGATCAGATCTGACAGTAAACAAGATGGCACAGGTTTAGGGGGAGCATATGCTTTTAATGCATTGTTGGCATTATGGTTAATAGTCCTTGGTGATGATGCTTAAATGATTCATGTTGCTATGATATGGTTATGAGTTGTTCAGATGATTCTTGGGGTTACATAGTTGATATTTAGATCATATTTGTGGTTGATCCTCTAATGGTGCTTACATGGTGATCTTCATAAGGATAAGGAGAAGTACACATCTTCTTTACTTGATGATGAGTCACTCATATGCTGTTGTCGTCATATGCATAAAGATCATATATTACAGTTATGATGCAGGATTCCTATTGTTCTTGGCACATATATGGATGAGGATTGTTGGCTGGATACATGGATGCTTATTCAAAGTTGCATTGTTGGAGACTTGATGATGATGAGTTCTTACCTATATGATGATAGGTTGTTTCGTACATATGTTGATTGATATTCCCAATTGATGATACTTGGTCCATGCAGATCTGGATGGCTATGGTGTTTCTCACATATGATAGAATGATTATGTATATACAGAATTCTGTTCAAAAGGATGAGTTGATACGGACATACCTTGATGATTCATGCACTAATACAAGTTGCTGGTGACAGATGCTATGGAGCAGATCATTCAGTGTCGTTGCTGATGTTTATCATGATCTTATTTAGGTGTTTGGTCTCTGTTATAAATGTCATGTATATCATTCGATGTAAAGGTCATATCAAGACTCATGGTGTAATAGTGTGTCTCTATCTAGTCATTTGATGAAATATTTCAGTCATATCAAGGTCATGTAACGGCCTATGTTTGGTTTCCCCACTATGCCTGGGATGAAGATGTAATGTATTTGGTTGTCATATTTCTGATGTATCCTCACTTGGTTGGGTGATGGATGTATGTATTGAGTCTTTTGGTGATAGGAAGGTCTTTCATGATGTATAAGTCTTGGTTCTTCTTGAAGAACATCTTTTGTAGATCTTTCCTACAGTCAGGGGGAGCAAGAGCAACACAATTCAGAAAGAGCAGAGCTTTCAGCATGTAGCATGAACAGATTGGTACACCTTGGCATATACAAAGGGGGAGCTCATTCAGAGATTTCAACAGGTACTCAGGGGGAGTATGAACAACGGAATGCCTTTCTAGGAAGAGAATATCTTGGTTCGCCCTTTGCCCTTGATGTCAAAGGGGGAGAGTGATTTGGTATTGTTGCCATCAAGTCCAAAGGGGGAGATTGTTGGCATTATGATGCATGTGTTGTACTTGATGGCAAACAACTCATAGAAGATCAACTCACTTATATATATCTAGATGAATCTACGGAAGAGATATCAGATGACAATTCTCAGTATGGAAAATCACACAAATGATAAATTATAGTGTAGCAAATTTATTTGATAAATTATAGTGCAACAAAGTTTCCTTCATGTAGAGAAAAGTTCACGCACTTTTATGCAGAGAAAAGTTTATTCCATGTAGAGAAAAGTTCACGCACTTTTATGCAGAGAAAAGTTTATTCCATGTAGAGAAAAGTTCACGCACTTTTATGGTAGTTAAAAAGTTTATTTCATGTAGAGAAAAGTTCACGCACTTTTATGCAGAGAAAAGTTTATTTCATGTAGAGAAAAAGTTCATGCACTTTCATGCAAGGAAAATCGCGTATATGTTGGAGAACTTACCTTTGGTCCATGGTAGTTAGTCCTTGGTATTTGAACCTATGGTTTTGGACCATGGTACCTCGTCAGAAGTGTTGATCTCACGCACTTTCATGCAAGGAAAAGCGTGTATATGTTGGAGAACTTACCTTTGGTCCATGGTAGTTAGTCCTTGGTATTTGAACCTATGGTTTTGGACCATGGTACCTCGTCAGAAGTGTTGATCCCAAGTATTGGGTTTGTGGTATTGGTTTATTATATGTAGAGAAAAAATTCACGCACCTTCATGCAAGGAAAAGTGCGTATATGTTGGAGAACTTACCTTTGGTCCATGGTAGTTAGTCCTTGGTATTTGAACCTATGGTTTTGGACCATGGTACCTCGTCAGAAGTGTTGATCCCAAGTATTGGTTCATGGTATTAGTTCGACAGTTTTTGAACCTATGGTTTTGGCCCTTGGTATTGCATCCAAAAGTGTTGAACTCACGCACTTTCATGGTTGGTTCATGGTATTAGTTCGACAGTTTTTGATCCTATGGTTTTGGCCCGTGGTATTGCATCCAAAAGTGTTGATCTCACGCACTTTCATGGTTGGTTCATGGTATTAGTCCAACAGTTTTTTGATCCTATGGTTTTGGACCGTGGTATTGAGAAAGGACTAAGGCTATAAAAGAGGAAGGAGATCATTTGACAAAGTATCATCTGAATTATCTGATTATCTGATAAAGTGCTAGATCTGGAATACTGTGATTGGGTTATGGTGCAGATCTGGATCTGAGCTAAAGAGGGATCTCACCGGTTGATGGAGAACAAGATCTAAGGATAGATTGGGATCAAATGGTTTGAAATGAACTATCTCTATATATTTGATTATGCTTATTCTAGATCTGTATATTGAAAAATGATCTGAACTGGGTATAACTTAAGTTTGAAATCGCTGCAAGTCATGTTTGAATATTTATAGATCTGTACGTGGGTTGGCTTTGGTGTAAGCGCATATATATGCAGGTTTGGTTCATTGTAGTAGCGTATACAATTTGAGCTATGATATTTGAAGTCACAGATGGTTCTGGTTGTTGATGGGTTCTGATGACAGTTTAAAGGTGTCAGTATTCTGCATATCCTGTTTGGTTGATTGTGTTTAGCTTCAGTATTGATGGATGAGAACTAATATTGGATCAGGATCATAATGACTCATATTTATGTGATATGATGGACTAGATCTGGGTGCTAACACATATATTATCCTTGTATATGTATTGATCTGGTGTTTGGGTGATTCAGAAGATTGATTGATTATGTGCTTCAATGATATTAATGGGTCCAGTATGAAAATTGGATGAAACGTGGCCTTTCAGATTATGTGTTGTGCTTCAAGAGTATCCAGTCTGAAAATGCATGAAACGTGGTACCTAGAGGAGAGAAGATTGTAGGCCGGCGCCTACGTACTAGTATCTTAGCTAGTACAAGAGCTAAGGGGGTGGTAGCTCCCTTCCAGGAGAGACTGGAGAACGAGAGAGGGTTGTAGCTCTCTGCAGGTAGAAGCCTACGTACTGGTATAAGACTGCACCAGTACATAAATATTGTAAAAGGATTTTCTTATTAAGAAGAAGATTGAGATGACTTGCAGCAGGTGGTTTTCTCCCACATTGGGTTTCCACCTTATATCATGGTGTTCATGTGTGTGACTTATGTGTGATGATCTGTTCTATTTTACTGGACCTGTTTACTGTTAATATGGTTGATAATGTTCTAATGCACTCATTAAGGATCAACTAACTGAATCATAAGAAGTTGTGGAAGTAGCATATATGAATCTGAATATGGAAATGAAAAAGTTTTATTGATGTGATAATACTGATTCACCCCCCCCTCTTAGTATTATTTCCAACAGCATGTTCTCTTCTTTTGTGCTCAAAGCTGCACAATCTTCTACCTCCAAATTGTAGATATTCTTAACTCGATTCCCAATCTTCTTTAACTAACCATGGCTATGTGTCTAAGGAACACCTTTCCTTTTCTAAGGACCACATCATAGCCTCTATCCTAAAACATGACGAATGATACTAAGTTCTTCTTCAACCTGAGCACATACATAACATCCTTCAAGGTGAGAGGAGCACCATGCTCCCTCTAAAAAGTAATTGTGCCCAATCTAGTAACGCTATACCTCCCGTTGTCACCCTTCTTGATATGAATATGGAGATCCTTCTCCTCCAAGTCATTGAACAACTCCTTGTCACTACTCATGTAGAATGAAGCTCCATTGTATAGGTAGCATACACTAACCATCATTGATGACACCATGCATGCAATGAGAGTAAAGTACAACTCAAATTGAGAGGCCAAAGACTCGCTCTCCACTCCTCCTGAGGACTTCTTCTTGGACTTCTTGAGTGGACAATTTGTAGCAAAATGGCCCAACTCATGACAATGAAAGAACTTGAATTTTGACATGTCTTTCTTCTTACCTCCATGGAAAGAATTCAATTTGGAATGGGACGCCTTCCCTTTCCCCTTCTTCACCTTCTTGCTAAGGCACAATTTTCCTCATCATCAGTCTTTGATGAGGAACCATCTCTGGTGGTCGTTTTGATCTCCTCCTACATCAAATCTGACAAAAGTCGTTCCCAATCTAGTAGCTTCTTCCGCCAATTGATAGATTCCTGCTAACTATTCCAACTCTTGGGGAGTCCTAGGAGAGCTAGGCTCACCATATCATTCTCAACAATGGTGATTACAACACTTCCAAGCTCATCATGACAGTGAGTGAACTTGGTCAAGCATTTCTGAATTGAGTCGCCTTCTCCATCTTGATCTTACAAAGTTTGTCTTTTAGTGCCAACTTCCTATGGTCTTTGCTGTTCTGAAATAGGTCTGTCAATGTATTCCACATTGCATATGGAGTATCCTTCCATGGAGACTTGAGACAATATGGTCTCAAACTCCCTCAAGCATTATTTGTCTTTGCCACACACTTCATCCATTCAGTCAGATCTTTAGCATCCGATGTTGGTGGCTTAGGAATGTCGTGATCAATAGATTCCTTCAAGCCATTATCCTCCAACACAGTCTCCATCCTGTCCTTCCAGTCTATATGATTCGAGTTTCCTTCCAAGGCATACTCGAGCTTTAAACCATAGAACGCCATTGTCGATCCTGGAGTATGTATTTTCAAATTCGAATTTCACCTGTAACCCAAAATCAAAATTTTGAATCTTCTCTAGTATACTATTTTCAGCTCTGATACCATGTAGAATTTTCTACAAATCTAGCTCTAATACCATGTAGAATTTTCTTGTAGATTCACATCTCATTTAATGTACTAAAACAAAAGACAAAAATCTACTCTACTTTCAATTCAACGAAATCCAATAGATTGATGACAACAATAGTCGAAAAGAGGAAGATAATCAATGGCACATAACACAATAATTTGTTTGGGGAAATCCACTGCTAAAAACCCCTACTATCTATTGCATTAATCAGAAATATGGGTGAAGATACAAAGCTTTTTCTCACAAGAAAAATTCTACACAAGTATTCTCAACTCTCTACTACATAAGCTAGCTCTTGTCCAACACTTAGCTAATTTCCATTGCCTTCCAAGCCCCTATTTCCTTGTGCAATTCCTATGATGAATAACCCGTATTTAAAGGGAATTCATGCTTCCAAAACTGCGTAATACAAACATAGGTCCTTCTCTAATTGCATGCATGATCTAGACACTCAAGTAAATCATACAACAGATTGTACATTGTCCTTGCACTCTAGTCTCAACCGGGTCTTTCTCAGAATTGACATGCATGAGTTTCCGATGAGGGAATCTTCAGTTAACTAGAGTAACACTTGTGGATGCACCAGTGCATCAACTGACTGCTAGTCCTCTGCTAGTTCCACAAACTGAGTTAGAACTAATTTAATTGGCCATAACTTAGTAAACTGAGTTAATCTAATTAAAACTCAAATAAACTCATTCTAGACCCCTATACATGGCTTCCAAAAGAATCCCAACTTGAAATTCCTAAGCTAATTAAATTAATTAAACTTAATTAACTATTTACAAGTTGCTATGAGAATAGAATTCGATTCTAATTCTCAGTTTAATTCAAGGACAAATTAAACTGCAATTTCTTCTTGCCATTTCTCAACATGAAATTCTAGTGAAAGGATAGTTGATGAACAAATGCGAAATCATTTCTTCTTCCATTCTACACAAAGGGCATTGGTTGGGGCCGACCCAACTCCTCTTAATACCATTATCCCAAGCGAGAAAATTATTGGAAAGAGCCAACAAAAGGGTCAACATTAGGGGAGTATTGAGGTCTAAAGTGGGCCTCCTAAGGAAATTATAAAACAATAGTGGAAATAATAAAATAATTTTAGATTACATCATGAAATTTTATAGGGAAAAAAGAAAAAAATAATTTTTTAACTCGTATTTTCAACTTATCTCTCTATGGGTTTACTCAAAGTTTGAGCAGAAACACTTATCAGATGCACAATTTGATTCCTCATTCAAGGAGTAGCTATGTTGCATGCTTTCGATAGACCTTGCGACACTAAAAATGAGAAATACATGAAAAATGTGTTTGCAATCACGTTTTTTCATGTCTTTCTCATTTTTCGTGTAGCAAGGTCCATCAAAAGTATGCATCATGGGTACTCCTTGGATGAAGAATTAAATTTTACATCTAACGAGTAATCTCGCTCAAAATTTGAGTAAAAACTTAGGAAGATAAGTTGAAAATACGAATTGAAAAAGTAGTTTTATTATTTTATTGTTTTTTAATCTTTTTTACTTTTTTACTCCAAAAATGGTGAATCATCCCCCATGGTTGACATCATCATCTTGAATCCTGTTGGTTCTTATAAAGTTTCTTTTGGTTGTACATTTTTCTTAGGAGGCCCATGTTAGACCTCAAAATTCCCCTAATGCTTGCATTTCAACAATCCTTTGTGTTTCCATAAGTAACTGTATCACCAATATCCCTCCCCACTGAAATATAATTCAACTTGGGATTGATATCCCAATTTAGTTGCATATTCCCCTAAGGATGAATTCTTTGACCATGTCAATCTATCTTTGTCCTCATCAATAACCCTGATAATGGAAGATGTAATTAAAATTACATAATTATTCCATTCTAATGTTTTTGGATTATTTAGGGCCAATCCTCCATTGCCTTCTAACCATGGAAACCCTAGTCTTTAACTTCCCTATTACTAGCATTTGCTAAAGTATAAATCTCAACTCAGAGTAAGGAGAAGATAAATCTTATGATAACTTATATTAATCCCCATCTTGGATCTAAGGGCCAACACCAATTCAAACATTTCTACCATTCCTCACACACCATGTAACCCAACTTCCAATGATAGGGAAAGCATCAGAAGGGGATTTCAAATCATTGATGAAGAATGCTATCATTTTCTAGGAAATTAGATCCAGTTGATTTCATTTTTTCTATAGAAATAATTGCTCTTCATGTTCAAGCCCCATAAGGATCTATTGTTCAATAACCTCCACAAACTCTTTGTTGCGAGTGATTTGCAAAAAAATGTAGTTATTTTAAACACCAACCTCCCATTGATTTAGGTTGGGATATCATCCTCCAACTGACTAGAGGAATACAATTTGTTTTCTTACTTCCTGTCAATAAAAACTTGATATTAATATTCTTGATTATGTTAATAATCCATTTCAAAATGGATGTGAAAGATGCCCAAAAGACAAGAATACTCTCCACAACATACTTTATCAAGATCAATGTTCTTGCTCTTCAAATAAGTCGGCTAACCCACACATCAATTCTTGATTTGACCTTTCTAATAATCCATAACCATTCTTCTCTTTTATAAGCATTGGGATTTAGGTAAAAACCTAAGTACTTGAAATCACCTTATATATCAGAGATACGAAAAGGAAAGCATTCTACCTGATAATCCTTGACTGTAGATGATATGTTACTTTGTAGAATTGATGATTTTTCAACATTTATTTTCATCCTAGAGATGAGATCAAATCTTTCTAGAATCCTTTTCAATACACCAAAGTATGAATCTGATCCATATAGAAAAACGAGGATATCATCTACCAAAAGAAGGTGAGAGATTTAAACCTATGATGTTATATGGAACCCTTCTAATTCTATGGAGGATATAGCCTTTTGAATTAGATTATTGAGCACTTCTACAACCAATAAAAAGAGAAGGGGAGATAGTGGGTATCCTTGTCTCAAACCTCTTGATGCCTTGAAGAAAGATGATGGTCAATTGTTAATTAAGATTGCAAAATTGACATTTGTGATACATGCGATGATCCAATTGATCAAGATTGAAGCATCTTTGGGTCAAGCATAGACAAATGAAGGACCAATTGAATCTATCATATGCCTTCGGTAGGTATACATTCATCAACATAGTAGGGATCTTTTTAGTCTTTATAAAGCGCATGGACTCCTGAATTATTACTATCGTGTCATGAATCTGTCGGCTTTGAAGGAAACCGAATCGCTCCTTCGAGAGGATATCACTCAAAATAGCTTTTATTCTCATCGAGATAATATTTGTCACCAACTTGTAAATGTCATTGCAACATGAAATTTGTCTGAAGTCATTGAAAAAATTACTTTGTTGCTTTTTGGGAATCAAACAATTGAACTCAAATTTAGGACCTCATAATGCAACCTTTCCAATGTGATTTTCTAACTACTTTTAGAATGTTATACTTCAGTATATCATATAATCCCATGTAGAATTCTATCACAAACCTTTTAGGTCCCAAACACTTTCCCCTTTTCATTTGAGACAAAGCACCTATTGACTGTGATAGAAACCACCAACAAACAGTGGGTCTCCCCGATAATGAAGTCCCAATTATACCTCACACTATTTGGTATAGGATCCCCATTCATTATCTTAAATATTTTCCTTGGTTGCAATAGTTAGCATAAGAGAGCAACACACATGTACTTTCGAATGAGCAAGTAAGCCTTGTGAAATGTTCAATTGTAATATGTATCAAGGTTCTTTCACTGAAAGGGAAGAGAAAGTGAGTCTTTAGAAGAAAAGTAGTAGTACTATTCTAATAAATACACACACACACATACATATGAAATAATTGTTAACCATCTAGTGAAATATTTCACATAGACATAACGATCATTAAAGCAATTACAACACACATTCAACAATATAAGCACCAAAGCCAATGAAATAGTTCAATTTCTTTAGTACATGAAAACATAAACACATATCAAAAACATCTAAAGAATAGTCTTATAATATTCACAATACATGTGTGAAAGTTTGTTGGCCAAATGAGCTTCAAATTATTAAGCGAAATTTCTAATATACATGGTTACAATGAGATACCACTAGCTCCAATAGTGGATCTTTAAGCCACGTGTTTCTCCCCAGAATAACAATCTTCTCTCTAATGCATAGTTGGAGAAGCCAACTTGAAAAGTCTTTTGCTTGAGTAATGAGGCTTATTTTATAACAAGAGGGATGACCTTTCATATCCCCATGACTCTTGAACTACCCTCATGACTCTTGGACTTCTAATATGACCTTTGGACTTCCACAAGACCTTTGGACTTTTCCTAATGAATATTTTGTCCATATGTGACTCTTGGACTTCCACATATTTACATTTACAATATTTTCCAAAATTACATCATCATTTGCCACATCATCATGTGACGACAACAAGACAAGTCATTGACATTGATGACTTGGAACCCAGTGACTTGTAACATGAATTTCTTTGAGAAGTGATGACACTGCCACTATGTATTCAATACTTGTAATAGGTCTTTCATTGTTGTTGCCTTCTACCCTCCAAAGGGTCTAGAGAGATTATGGAGTCTTCATGAGTCACTTTGATCATCACATTCCATCATTCCTTCAACTGTCACAATATGGTGCCTTTGTTCCTTTGTCTTCAAAATGCCTCCTTAGACAACTTCTCTTGAAAAATCTCCTCAAAATCCTTTTCCATGCTTACTGAGAACACCTGTAGTTATGTACTATGGATCACTCATGGCAAGCAAACATTAGCCCAAAAATCTCCTACTCTATGATGATTCATGCAATGTACTGACTATGGTCCAGCAGTGCATAAGGGAGAGAAAGGGGCCTTCTTGGCATAGAAAGGGGCCTTCTTGGCATAAAACACACTTGTAGGAGACAGGGAGGTAAGCATTGCTAACTGAGACTGCACATGTGTAGCTCTGAAAGAGGAGAAGTCAAGGCGAGAACATGGCATAGTACCAAGAGGCAAGGCAAGCAAGCATTGTTCACTATGACTGCACCATGCACTAGGGAGGTAGGCTAGGTCCACAAAGAGGGGCATCAGTACCCACAGGAAGAGCACAATACATTACACTGGGAGGAAGAGGCAAGATTGGTGCAGGGAGGAAGAATAAGCAACAAGGAGAGGGGCCTTCTTGACTAGAATTGTGAAATGCACAATAGAGAGAGAAGAGGCTTAGAATGGCGCATGGCACATTTCTAGTTGACAAGGAGGGTCACTGATAGGCTCTAGAAGTGCGTAATTCACTCTTCCTAGCCCAGAAGAGGAGTTGCAAGGTTAGAAAAATGACTAAGTATGGAAGGGTAAAACATGGAAAAACACAATGAGTTAGGAGAAATATCAAGCGTTATACATCTCAAATCATCAATACAACTCAAACAAGACCCAAAACTAAGAAATATACATCAAAATTCCAGTTCAAAAAAATTATCCAAGTGCAATAGACAAAACATGAGTAGTTGTGACACATAAGTGTCGTTTTGTGACTAGAAAGTGTGCTATGGCTCAAAAGTGTGTTATAGCTATTATAGATGACCCGACGACACATAGGAAGGTACATGGACACTTGAAACAGGTATAAAAATATAAAACGACACTTGAAGACGAAAAGAGACATTTCACATGATGAAAGGTAGGCTCCAAAATTCAAACATAGCCAAAATTTTGGAGGGTGTTGTAGCAACGACAACACTTGGCAACACATTGGATGAACTTTAGCTTCTCTGTCTAGGTCTAGATTTCAACATAGAGTCTAGCCCTTCAAGAAGTATTGAATCATCATAAGGATCATCATAGCTTCACTACTTATCCTGATTTACCACATGGATTCTCCTATTTGCTTGGCTCAAACACATTCAAATATATGTCAAAACTCGACTGTTTCGATTGAGGAAGGGTAATAATATATTGAGCTTTTGGTAATTAGATGTTAATCACATTCACCAGTGTCGCTCCACTGTAAGCGAGCTTATTTATTACCCCAATGGAGTCACCTCAAGGAATCACAAGCATTGCTTCACTGCCAACTGACCTATTCAATACCCCGACGAAGTTGCTTGCTTCACCTCTCTGCGTAGGAAGCCATTCTCTTCTTCACGTATTTATTTAGTTACTAATAGAATGTGAAAATGCACTTATTTATTTGAAGCTAGAAGAGGGATCCTATATTATTTATAGTAAGAGAGGTTGTTCCTTATTTAATTTCTGAAGTTGAAATGCTCTTTTTTACGTTTTCTCCTTTCCTTTCTCTACTCAGTCAAGTCGACACATGAGCACACCATCAAGTAAAATTCCAAGTTAAGAAAGAAGATCCAAAGGTACATGCATAAGGAGGTTCACTAAGAGTTTTCTATTTTGCATGAATCATATTTTCCATTCGGACATCACTTGAGTAAAACAATTAGCCCCAAACAAATAAGGAGAGTTAGCAAATAACCAAGCATTGTAGTTATCACAATCCCTTTTGACTTCCACCACATTATTCTTTTGTTCCATACATACACTCTCACACAAGGTCTTATTTATGTACACTGACCAAAAAAATTGGAAAGAAACATGAGACATGACGGGATAAACAACACAATACAAGGAAATAAAACTATATAGAAGTAGGAATGCAACCAAAGGCTGCCACTGGAAGTAATGCTTAAGATCTCAACCATTGATAGGAAGAGGATTAGTCCTCCCATATAAGGATTTTAACCTATAAGAATGGTGGCCAAGCTTTTCAATGATGTTGTAAGGTCCAATCCAGAAATATTGAAATTTGGCATGATTTCCTTTCTTTTCGTGGGCCTTATCCCACTTCAATAATGGGTCTCCCACACCGAAATATTTTCTCCTTGCGGACTTCTTATCAAACCAATGCTTGATTTGGTTCTGGTGTAAGGAAAATATTTCTTTTTCTTTGAGCCTTTCTTCCTCAAGCTTGAGAAGGGTATCTATCCTATTCTGAACAAGGAGACATGGTTTTCCTTGAGATTCCTGAAAAAGCTACAAGGATGGAATTTATATGTTAGGAAGAAGGTGTTGACAGTGCTAGATACTGCCAACATATAGGGTATATCCCTGATATGAAGTCCCAATTAAACCTCACACTGTTTGGTATAGGTGTCCCATTTGGAATGGCTCGACCGCCATTTACTTAAAGGTTTTCCTTGGCTTGAGCAATTAACATAAGAGAGTAGTGCACATGTGCTTTTGAATGAGAAAGAAAATGTGCCTTGTGAAATGTTCAATTTCAAATGTATCAAGGTTCTTTCACTACAAGGAAACAAAAGTGAGACTCTAAAATAAAAGTAATAATACTATTCTATTAAAGACACACACACATAAATGAGGAAGAATTGTTAGTCATCAAGTGAAATAGGTCACATAGATGCAACGATAATTATAACCATCACAACACACTTTTAATAAGATAAGCACCAAATCCACCTAAATAGTTCAATTTCTCTAATGCATGAGATCACCAACATAAACTGCAAACATTTAAAGAATAGTCTTAAAACATCCACGATCTATGCATAAAAATGTGTTGTCCCAGTAGGTTTCAAATATTAATGAAAAAATTCCAAGATATATGAGTACAATGAACACCACTATCTCCAATAATGGAGCATTAGAGCCACTACTTTCTCTCCAAAAGAACTATATTTATCTCTCTAATGCGTTGTGGATGAAGCCAAGGTGAAAAGTCTTCTCTTGGAGTAACGTGACCTCTTTTATAACTAAAGGCATGACTCTTCATATCCCCAAGACTCTTGGATTTCCTAAATGAATTTTCTACTTCTAATGATCTTTAGATTTCTATACAACCTTTGGACTTCCAAATGACTTTTTCATTTTAACATGATCGTTAGACTTCCTTATGTCTTTTGGATTTCCACTTGGGACCTTTGGGCTTTGTAATGTGGCCTTCTGGCCTTACGTGACTCTTGGACTTCCACATGTTACTTTCACAAAATTACATCATTATTTCCACATCATCATGTGATGATATCATGACAAGTCACTGACATTGATGAATTGGACCCATAGTGACTTACAACATAGATTTTCTTGAGAGGTGACAATGTTGCCACTTATATCTTTGATACTTGGTGGAAATTTCTTCTTGTTGTTGTCTCTTACCCTCTAAAGGGTCTCGGATCATATGGAGTCGTTATGGATCCATTAGGGAAAATTTGAGGTCTGAAATAGGCCTCCTAAGGAATATTATAAAATAATAGTGGAAATAATAAAATAAGATTAGATTACACATCAAATTTTAGAGGGAAAAAAGAAAAAAATATTTTTTCAACTTGTATTTTAAACTTATCTCCCTATGGTTTTACTCGAATTTCAAGTGAGAGAACTCATTGGATGCATAATTTAATTCCTCATCTAAGGAGTACACATGTTGCATACTTTCGATGGACCTTACTACATGAAAAATGAGAAATAAATGAAAACACATGGTTGCAATCACATTGTTCATGTATTTCTTATTTTTAATATAACTGGTTCCATCGAAAGTATGCAACATGGGTACTCCTTAAATGAGGAATTAAATTCCACATCCAATGAGTGCTCCTGCTCAAAATTTGAGTAAAACAATAGGGAGATAACTTGAATATTGTAGTGCCCCACTGTAGTTGACTAATAGTGATAAGACATTAACATTATTTAGCACTAAGGTTCACACTTTATTCTTTGAGGACCTCAGGTTGAGGATCCAGAAACATGACTCTATTATTAGTGGATGTGATGGTTATGTATGTTCTCTATTGATATTATGATGATGATAAAGTTAATGGTTATGTATGTTCTCTATTGATATTATAATGATTATAGCATTAATGGTTATGTATGTTCTCTATTGATATTATTATGATATAGCATTAATGATTATGCATGTTCTCCACTGATATTATGATGATGATAGAGTTAATGGTTATTTATGTTCTCTATTGATATTATTATGATTGTAGCATTAATGATTATGCATGTTCTCTACCGATATTATGATGATAGAGTTAATGGTTATCCATGTTCTCTATTGATATTATGATGATTGTAGCATTAATGGTTATGTATGTTCTCTATTGATATTATGATGATGATAATAGTAAAGGATATGTATGCTCTCTATTGATATCATGATGATGATAGCTTTGATGGATAGGTATGTTTTCTATTGATGTTACAATGATGATAGCTTTGATGGATATGTATGTTTTCTATCGATGTTACGATGGTGATAGATTTGATGGATATGTGTGTTTCCCATTGATGTTATGATGATGATAGCCATGATGGATGTGTCCCATATGTTAGTTAATTATATTTGTTCTGGTTCACAATGAACAATGATGCGAATGACTAGGTCATGTTGATGATGCTATTATGACAATGACTAACAATGAGAAACTTTGTTAATGATGATTATTGAGTATGATAGGAAAGCACTAGAGGCACTCACATATGATGAGTTAACAACATTTGGTTTGATGGAAATTATTTTTTTCTTTGAAATTTTAAGTCCAGTTTGAAACCTGCTATATATATATATATATATATATATATATATATATTCTGATGATATGTTAGTGGTTGCAGGTACATGTTAGTTTCTTGGCTGAATGACTCACATATGGGTGACGGGGTTGTACAATTGGATAGAACTGCATGGGAGGGGTGGTACATTGTCTTTGATATCACCTGCTAGCACTTCCATTGTGACTTGGGCTGGAAAGGTTGAAACATCTTTTCCTTGAAGATCATGATGCCATGGGAGTAGGTCCCAAATTTGGGTCGCTCACGAGGATTTTACTTGGGGGTGCACATCAAGGCAGATTCCTTGATCCCCAACACCATTAGTCTCACTATAGCAAACAACATAAGAGATGATAACTATCTCTATCGTTGCACCTAGACTTTCCCCTCATAGCCACTGGATGATTGAAGGGCAAGTGGCGTGGAACCCTTGGAACTTCAAGGGAAGTTCTTGAAGGGCATGACCAACTTGGCACCCTCAGAATCACAAATAAATTGTTAGGCATGACACCCTTGGAACTTTAAGGGAATTTCTTGAAGGGCACGACCAACTTGGAACCCTTGGAATCATTAAAAAAAGAAATTAATAAATATAATAATGATGCGAAAACCCTGCAAATTCACATCAAGTGGTAAATGACATTAGAAATGAGAATAGGAAGAAATACAATATTTTACCTTGAGAACTCTTCCCTTTCCATGTTGGAAAATATTAGGTAGATAATGTACATAAGTAAATTAATTAGGTAAAAGGGGAAAATAGGGATATAGATGTAAGTATAAATATTAATCCTAAAATAGTTAAACTTCATTAAGAGAAAAGGGTGGTGAATTAAAGCAAGATTAATAAATTAAATTTTAGAGAAATTGAGAGAACCTCCACGTGGCAAGAGCCAACATAACAATATCCATCTAAGAGACAAATTAAATTAAATTAGGAAGTAGTTATGGGACCAAATTTGAGACTTATTAATTGAATTTAGTAATGAACACAAGTTAAGGAGTAGAAAAGGGGGATCAATAGATAACTAGGAGAAGAAATAGGAAGTCTTGTTGGGGTGAAGAAAAATATTAATTTTAAATTAAAATTTAAGTAAATAATTTTGGAGATCTTTGGTGAGAGAGTGACACATGGGTGGGTGAATAATAAAACTTTTGGATTAATAAAATAATTAATTATGCATGAAGTGCCAAGTGTCACCTATGAAGCCTCCTATAATAAAAGGGGGAAGCCATGGGAGAAAGGATTTTTTACCTTATTGTTGGATGGATGAGACTATGTCATTATAGTGGCGACAAGCTATAGTTGCATTTGGTGAGGTAGAGGAATTTAGAGAGGGGACTCTTGAGCCAAGGAGTGCTCACCTCTATCAGCTAGCACATTTCCTCCATTGTACAACCCCATTGCAGCTCGGGGGTCTGCGGGGAAGGAGAGTACCCAAGGAGAAGGCTGGGAGGTCAACCAATGGGTCACTACATTCAGATTAAGAACATCAACATTCACACTTGGAGGCGGATGAAAACAAGGGAGTGCAAGTTGCAGCAAGTCAATATTGAATCTCCTCTCCTGGTGAACAGTACCTATTTTATTTATAATGTTCTTTTATATGAATTCATTGCACATATAGTTAACAACATGTAAAATAAATGATATGTGTAATGCAATGAAATTCATGGATGTTGATATAAGTACTTAATATTTATGAGTTCCCAATGTTATCTACCTATGGTTGTATTCCTAGTTTGCCATATTATTCTTAAAATAAAATAAAATTATAGGGTAGGTCCCTGCAAAAATACGAGTTGAAAACGTTTTTTTTTAATATTTTTACTTTTTTACTCCAAAAATGGTGAATCGTCCCCCATGGTTGACATCATCATCTTGAATCCCATTGGTTCTCATAAATTTGATTTTGGTTGGAAATTTTTGTTTTGAGGCCCATTTTAGACCTAAAAAATTCTCTAATGACTTCGATCATCAAGATTAAATGTTCTTTGACTCATCGCATCATGTATTCTTTTGTTTTTGAATGCTTGATTATGCTGATTCCTTTGACAATATCCTCATGCATCCTTGTCATGTTGTTCTAGTAACACCTGCAAGTAATATCACTCATGGCAAGAAAACATCATCCCGAAAATATACTATTCTAACATGTTTCATACAATTTGTTTGACTACGAGTTAACAATGTGCTTGGGAAGATAAAAGGAAGTTTCTAGGTGCAGGGCACACTGTTAAGGGACAAGGGTTCGCTGCTAAGGACTAAGGATGCACTATGCACCCCACTGGGAAGAGGAGAATTGATGGAGGGCAAAATGTGTAGTTTTAAGGAACAAGGAGGCCCAATGATGCTTGTTGGTGTGACATGTGTTCAACTGAGGAAGGTTGAACCATAAAGAGGGTGCAAGGCACATTGTCAGGGATCAAGGGAGGCTTGATGTTCATTGTTGGTGCATCTCGTGCTCAGCTAGAAGAGAGGCTTGAAGAAGGGAACATTTCGGAAGGACAAGGAGTGTTTGTGGCTTATGAGCGTTTTCTGTTCCTAAGAAGGAGGTAAAGATTAGACAAGGCATAGAGTGCATATTAAACAAGTAAGAAGGGTCCAATTGAGGCTTGGGTGTGTGTTGTGCACTCTTCCTTGCCTAGTGGGCGGGTCAAGGGAAACCAACATTGGTCTAAGTATCGAAGGTAAGGCATGGGAAAACACAATGAGTTTGGAGTAAAAACAAGTGCGACACATACCAATTCATTAGTAAAACTTAGAAAAGACCCAATACTTAAAAATACATATCAAAATACTAGTTTACAAACATTCTCCAAGTATGCCAAACAAAGAATGTGCGACTGTGACCAAAAGTGTCGTTTAACAACTAGAAAGTGTACTACGAATATGGAGAGAATTGTAGATGTTCTAAATGATGCAATGACACCTAGGAAAGAACAAGGACACTCAAAAAATGTAAAAAACATGAAACGACACTTGGTGACCAAAAGCGACACTTGATATGATAGTATGTAGCTCCAAAATTTGAATTGAGAAAAATTTTGTAGGGTGTTGTAGCAGCGACAACATAAGGATAACTTATTTTTTGTATGCAAGGAAGTAGGGAGAGGTCTTTAGAGAGGGTTTTGGAGTGACATGGTCAACCCATAATGCATTCACCATAGCATTATACCAGTCCTTTTTCTAGAGAAAATGGTGCTCTTGATAATGCGAATTAGATCCTTGTTTGTAGACTAAGCCAAGCCATTCCCCTGAGGTTAGTAATTTGATGCATGCTTTAAAACAATACTATTTTGTAATGCAAACTCATAAAGTTTTAGCGAGGATAAATAAGTTGCATTATTTAAGACAAGCAATGTAGGAACGCCAAACTTGGTTATGATATTCTGCTTGAGAAATTAGATGATATCATTAACTTGCCTTAACAAAATTTCTCTGGCCCACAAGGTGAAATAAACAGTTGCAGTTAAGATGTATCAGTGTTTCTTTGATGAGTGAGGAAAAAATTCCCTGATAACATGCAATCCCCACTATTGAAATGGTTCCTCAACTGCTATGGGTAGCAATGGGTCGATTGACTTCTGATCACAACCAACACACCTTTGCCAAAATGGGCACTTTTGGGTGTAGAAGTGAGCACCCCTTATCACCTTATGAGTAGTGGTATCCCCTGTGAAGTGCCCACCTGCTGGTCCATCATGAAGATCTCTTAATACTCTTTTATGAATATGGAGGCTCTAAACATCTAAGTAGGACACCATTATGGTGCTTCCAAAAAATAACACCATGCACAAGTTGGTAAGATAAAGCTTTAAGTCGTATTGCCCTCTTTTGTTTGATCGATAGGTGAGAAGCAAGGTGTCGTGCTCTAAGTATTTTCGTATGTCTGCATACCAAGACGTGGTTGTACTTGTAGGAGGAAATTTCTCAACATTATACATCTCGATCTCCCATTCCCACCCAGAAGAATCCTCTTCTCATGAATCCATTACTTCTGTTGTGAGTTGGCAGAGACCATGGCCTTTGATAGCATGAATTGGCATGAATTCAAGATCATATTCCTGTAAGAACATCATTTAGTTTCCCCTTCTCTCACCAAACTCTTGTTGTACAATGAGCGATCTGACTACTGGGTGAGGTACATAGATAATAATATTAGCTTTCAGGATGTAAGGCTTGAAATGTTTGACTGACTTGTATACTGGGTATGGTTTCTTACCAATGGTGGAACAATTAAGTTCTGATCCCTGTAAACCAACGCTCATGAAAGATATAAGTGTTAGGTCCCTATACTACTAGTGTAACCCCTTATTGTTATTAATGCAACCCTCTCTTTGTATTATTGTGCCCATATAGTCCCCATGTTGTTATTATTATGCCCCTTAAAAGCCCACTATTGTTAATGTTGCGCCCCTACAATATTATTGTTATGTAGGCTTTGATTTTATTGGGACCCCTTAGACTCCAATATATAGAAAGGAGGCCTTTTCATTTGTATCATCCAAGAATTGTTCATTTGTGTAATGGAAAGGAGGTTTCCCCCTTGAAGAGGCTGATTTTTAAGTCATTGATCTATATTTTCTATATTTTTGTGAGTGGGTCTCATAACATTTGGTTTCAGAGCTTTGGATTCTAGGGTTTCGCTACTCCAAACAGGTCATCGTGGTATTTACGCTATAAATTTTTCCCTACGAAGTTTCAGAAGCTAAACAAAAACCAATTTGAGCCGAAATCGTTCTGAACCTCGGGTCCAAATTTCAGATCTTGTCTCACTATATTTTAGGAGATATGATATGAGGAAGTTAGAGATTTTGCAAGATCCAAAATTTCATCTCAAACAGGTCATCATGGAATTTGCACTATAATTTTTTTTCTACTAAGGTTCAGACTTTGAAATTAAAACCCATTTGAGAGGAAATCTTGATGAAGCTCAGGCCTGAATTTTAGATATTGTGTCGATATATGTTTGGAGATATGGTCCAAGACATTTAGGGTTTTTGTAGGCTCCTGAATTACATCCAGAACATGTGACCCTAGGAAAATCATCATAACTTTCTGTTTGAGCATGAGATTGAAATTTCGTAAGAAGTTAAAGAAAGAGGACAGACGGTAGTTTTCTGTGTATCAGTTTTAGGTCCTAAGGTCGAAATAATGACACGTGGTACTTCGTAAAAGTTATCTCCACTGAAAAAGTATATAATCAGGCCATCTTGGGAGATTGGCATAACTCTTTCTTGGAGAATCCAATTTCTATCAAACTTGTGGCATTGGAAGGAGGACGAAGAGGGCTACCACAGGTCACAATTTCAAACCTTGGAGATTATAAATTTTAGATATACATCAGATTCGAGATCGAGAACCTAAAAGAAAGAAAAAGAATGACTTGAATCAAGAAAATAGAAACAACTAGTAATCAAAATTGGATGGATGGTTTGAATAATGCGATCAAAGCTAAGATAAATAGTTTTATCTATTCCATGGAAGCTGATATCGATGGTATGGAATCATATTGGAAGAAAGACATGGAATATTTGAAGAAAGACATGGAATTTTTGAAGGAAGGTGGGACAAAGTTGCTACAAGAAAGACCTCCTAACGACGAAAAGGTAGTAGAGGAAACTCACGATGAGAACAAAAGTAATGTTAATCATGATTTCATAGAATCTAATGTTGGATCGAAGGCCCAACATATTCCAAAGATAGATATGAGGAATTTTGATGGCAAGGATCCTGTAACATGGATACTACAGATGGAGAAATATTTTGATCTACATAATGTGCAAAACACACAAAAGGTACGTATTGCATCTTTATATTTAGAACCGAATCAATTTGTATGGTATAGAGGGATTTGTTCTCATAAACAACTTGTCACCTGGTCAATTTTCACAGAGGAAATGATAGCACATTATGAGGATACAAAGAGAAACACCTTCTTTAGCCAATTGATAAATCTCAAACAAAAGGGTTCAATGGCAGAGCACATTGAGGACTTCCAAAAATTGAATATAAGGGTAAATGATATTCCAGAGAAGCAGATGATTGATATCTTCATAGGGACTTTAAAGGATAACATTCAACATGAAGTTATTCCTTGAGAACTTGATTCATTGGAGAAGGCATTCAGGTTGGAAAGAAAAATCGAAAGAAAAATTATGGCAACAAGAAATCCTACCACTCACAATTATAAAGATGGAAGTGTTGTTTCTCCTAGCCTTCCACAACCTATAAGGTTGACACCACAACAATTGGAAGAAAAATGAGAAAATGAACTTTGTTACAGTTGTGATAACAAATACCCTAAAGGTCATAAGTGTGATGAGAAGAAATTAGTTTACATTGATTGTGAAGAGGAGGAAGAAAATGATCAAGAATTGTCAAAATAAGAGGATATACACCAGAAACCAACCCCAGAGAAAGAAGAAGTGAATCCGACCATATCTTGTAATGCATTGTCAGGAATTACCACTCCTAAAACTCTCAAGATAAAAGGTCATATCAAGAAGAAAAAGGATAACCTCACTTTCGTGCATAATTGAATGAAACAACATGCAGATCAACATCGCAGCGAAAGAATTTTTGACATAGGCGATTGGGTATTTTTACGACTATATTTATACAAACAAATTTCCCTCAAGAAAGCTAAAAAAGATAATAAATTATCACCAAAGTACTATGGTCCTTATAAAGTGCTGCAAAATATTGGTACTATGGCATACAAATTTGAGCTTCCTGCATCTTCCCGAGTGCCCCCAGTTTCCATGTTTCATGTGTAAAGAAGGTTACAGGTGATAAGGTCTCAATTCAAACAATATTGTTCGAACTTGATGAGGAAGGAAAATTCATATTTTAACCTGAAGCAGTCACAGAAATAAGAACCCGACAGCTATGAAATCGATCAATTTCAGAGTATCTCATCAAGTGGAAGAACTTACCTGCTGAAGATTCCACATGGGAGGATGAGAATTTTATACAAAAGCATCCAAAAGTACTCAAGCGTTGAGGAAAACACTTTTTTAATGAGAGGGGCATGTTAGGTCCCTATACTACTAGTTTAACCCCTTATTGTTATTAGTGCAACACACTTATTGTATTATTTTGCCCATATAGTCCCCATGTTGTTATTATTATGCCCCATAAAAGCCCACTATTGTTAATGTTGTGCCCCTACAATATTATTTTTATGTAGGCTCTGATTGCATTGGGACCCCTTAGACTCCTATATATAGAAAGGAGGTCTTGTCATTTGTATCATCCAAGAATTGTTCATTTGTGTAATGTAAAGGAGGTTTCCCCCCCGAAGAGGCTGATTTTTAATTCATTGATCTATCTTTTTGTGAGATGGTTTCATAACAATAAGCCACTCATTTCCTTGATCATCTTTCTCTGTTAACACGACCGTAATGGACATGTCAGAAGCAATACTATATAACAAGAATCTTTGCCAAAATTTGGGCTGTATAAGGTTGGGGCATCAACAATGGTTAGCTTGATTTGGTCGAAGGCATCTTTCTCCCTCTTTTTCCATTTATATATGGCATCCTTATTTATCATATCCTGCAATGGTTTAACAATCTGTGCATAATCAGAGATGAATTTTTGAATAAAATTAACCTTTGCCAAGAAGGATTGCATCACTTTCTTGTTCATGACAAAAGGGATTTGAGCAATAGTCTTGACCCTCTATGGGTCAATATTGATTCCACTCTTAGCAATAATGTGTCATAAAAGGTTACATTCAGACACACCAAATATGCTCTTCTTCAGATTTAGTGATATTCCATATTTGCGACATCGTTCAGAGGTCTACTTTAGATGACAAATGTGATCAGATATTTTCTTGGAAAATATTGTTACATCATCCAAGTAGACGACCACACTCTGGCTGATCAATCCATAAAATGTGATGTCCATGGCCCATTGAAATGTAGCACCAATGTTAATGAGTCCAAATGGCATGCGTTTGAAATAAAAATTTTCCTATTCATCCTAAAGATGGTCTTTAGTTTATATGGTTATGCTACCAACACTTGATTGTATTCGAAGAATCCATCTAGTAGTGAGAACATTTTTGACCCAGATATCATCTGGAGTATATTCTCCATAGATGGCATGGGGTAGTTATGCTTATTTGAAGTTCGATTGAGGTTGCGAAAGTCAACACACAAACATATCTCGCCAAACTTTTTCCTAATAGGAACCAGGTTAGAAACCAATGTAGAATGACAAACTTTGAAGATGATCTGAGCATCCAACAACTTCCTTAATTCCTTTTGAATCAGGAGTTTGAGATTTGGATGAAATTTTTTTAACTTCTACTGAAATGGTTTCACCCCTTATTTGATAGGAATTACATGTTGGATGATACGTGTATCATATGTATTTAGATCATCATATGTCCATGTGAATACATCTCAATATTATTTAAAAAAACAGATGAAATCCCATCATTCTTGAGGAGAACAACATGTACCAAGGTTCACATATTTCACATCTTCTTCAGTGCCCAAATTGACTTGTTCATGGGATAGTGCTGAGCTCTATGTCTTTGTATTCATTGGTCCTCTGAAATGGTTTTGCAGGTCATAAAGTTTCTCAAGAGATACTGTTAGCGCTTGAAATTTCACCTCAGGCTGAGAAAGGTAAACCTCAAGGCAACATCAAACCATTTAGCCTCGTAGCTAGCCCTACGGGGCAGGAGAAGGCTCTCTCCGGTCTATCTCGGTAAAATCTTCAATGGATGAGATGAACAATATGTTAACACTGATTTTAGGCTAGTAAACTGATCAAAAAGGTTGATTTAGGGTTTTTGGTGGCAAATTGAGGAGAGGGCAATTTTGGGTGCGGGGAATGGACACAGTTTCTGCAGGGGGTTCTTTGGGGCGAGGTAGGAGACAATATTGATGCCTTTGATTGAGGTGGATGGTCAGGAATGACAAGTGAGGAGCTAAGGAGAGCAAACAATAACTTTGAATTCTCCTTAAACAGTAGAAAACATTGAAATTAAACAAACTTAAAAGCAGAGCATGACAATCATGAATTCTTACTTTAACACTTCGTTTGCTTAATGTGCAGAAGGAAAAGAAAGGAAATGATTCACATAACACACTTACAAGTACATAGAGAAACACACCATCAATACATGTAACCACAAGAATCCCAAAAAGGACTGCAAAACCCTGGTCTTCCTTAGCCAAAAATTGCAGAGATACAGTGAATAATACAATGATAGTTTCACCCTCAAGAGTCCAACCATGAAAATGAGCAAGAAAGTACATAATATAGATGATCTAACCTCTTTCCCTGCCTTCATGGGTCGAGCTCACTATCCTAGGAACTGTTTCAACCACTTCTAAACTAAGCACTACAAATTAGGCAGTCAAAACAACTTGCCTCTATAAGCTAGGAAACCAATTCATTCATTTAATATTTACCCTTTTCATGAATGAATCTTCTAGAAGTGTTACATAAGAGTAAAAGTGTCTATCAAGTACAATAATTACATCAAAGATAATCATAATTCACCCCAAAAAGTCAAACTGGGTCAAACTGCGTTTTTCTGAGCTGTACAGTGCATTTTGGAAAAATTTGCCTGACGGGTCGCGCGCCCCTGCCTGACGGGTCACGCGCCTTTGGAGCCACTTTTGGGGCATTTCCAGGTGGTCAAATTGAGCAAGAGTAGGCTTGTTGGAAAGGTCTGTGAGTCTACTTTCCAACCCAACTGGAATTTCTGAATTTGGTGGTCATTTGCCCCTCCAAAATTGCAATCTCCCAAGACTGCTTTCTGCAACTCAAAAATGTGGCAGAAAGTCAAATTTTGCTTGTTTTTTGACTTTCTGGAGGCCCAAAACTTCATAAAATCTCAAGTCCATTGATGAGCATATGTAACTTCTCATGAAAAATCTGGAAATGCTGAGTTTTTGCAAAATGGAGTTGCCATGATGTAGGGTCGCGCGGGGGTGAGACCCGTTAATGGGGAAAAACCTGTAAATTGCCTGAAAAACCAAAATTTATCCAAAATGCTCAAAATTTTTTGGGATTTGTGCTGTGGCTAGGCTATTTAGTGCCATGTTCCTTTTGATGTGATGCATTCTCAGCCAGAGGTGGAGTGTTGCTTTCCACTCGAGGTGAAGTGTTGTTTTCTACTCGAGGTGAACCACTCTGAATACCCCTGTTGACCTCTTCAGATGCCCTATGCAATGGAAACATGTGTTCATATGGAGCTGACACATTTGGGTATGGTCCACCTTGTTGATAGTCATTAGAAATCCCCCGAGTTGCATTGCCCTTCACCAGCCTTGTGTGTAATGTTTGAAAATTTCGTGGCTGCAAGTAAGCATCCTCTACAACCATCTTAGACCGAGAGTCTTCACGTTTTATGTCATCCTGTGATATCCTGGTGTATAAGAAGGATTCTGGGGCCCAATCACAGCATCCACTTGAGCTGCCATTGGTTCTCTAATTCTGTTATCATTAGATGCAGCACCACCTAGAACTTCTCCATCCCTACACGACTTCATGAGACGATAAGCAACACCAACAAGATCAAAACTTCCAGATAGTGGTGTTATAAGGAATTCATACCATCTAAAATGACACACAGCAACTTTGTCTCTTTTGAGGAGATAACCAAGAAATGTCTCAAATTCTAATGATTGTTGCCGATTCTGGCCAGCTGCATGAAAATAAACCCGAGGCAACTTTGATAGTGGAAGCATTGCCGCTGGAGTCATCTCCTTAACATGCAAGGCTACAGGTATCTTCCCTAGAGAATTGGAGCATGAAACTTGGCTGATTGGCTTTCCATATTTGTACAACATAATAAAGGTATTTGACTTATTCAAATCCATCAACACCATTCTCATCCTCGATTAAGCAAACCTTGCAAAATTTGGCAATTTGTGGCTCCTTGGCAAATTTGCAGGCAGTTTGATATTGAGGATGCTGACGGGTCGCGCGCCACTGACGGGTCGCACCTGTGTAAATTTTGCACTGGAAAAGGCAGCCTGATGGGTCGCGCGCCTCTGACGGGTCGCACGCCAGGCTCAACGGGTCGTGCTTTTGCAGGGGGCTTTTGGAGGCCTTCCCGATGTCAGAATTAGGTGCAGGATAGCTCGTTGGAAAGGTATTTGAGGCTAATTTCCAACCCAACTAGAATTTTTCAATTTGAAGTTCATTTTCCCTGTAAAAAATCAAATCTCCCAAGACTGGTCAAAATGTGCCAAATGAGGCTGCCTCAAGGAAGAGTGTTGTTGCAGTCAACTTTTGAATGCCTTCCTCAACCCCAAATTGAGCTCATGATAGCTCATTGGAAATATATTTGTGTCTAATTATCATTTTACCCATCAAGAAAATCATTTGACCAACCAAGCTAGGAGAAAACTTGATTTTCCCAAGGTCACTCCAGAGGTGTCTTTGATTCTCCTGAGGCAAAGGTATTCTTGACATTTCTCTCAAACCATGACACCTGTGAAAAAAGTGAAGGAGGTTTTTCTTCCTTGGCATGTTTTGGACAAACAACTCTCTCCGTTTCCCAAAATTCATCTTTGATTGCTCTGAAGCATCTTTTGAGTGAAACTTGTCCCGATGTGTGGAACAAGGGATTTTGCCGAAATGAAGCGAAATGAAGGGGATAGGGGGCTTCTAAATTCGTGGGGAAATTTTTGGGAGTGGGGAGGGATGTTAGGAAGCAGAGGAAAGTGGAATCTCATAGATTGAGTGAGGGGAAGGGGTCCAAAAGGGCAAGACACAGGCCCAACCTAGAAAATTGCCAGGTTGTAGCTAGAAACTAGGGTTTGTGCAAAAATGAGGAATTTGGCGGATCTAAGGGATGGGAAGCATTTGGTAAGGTACTTTAAGGATAGAGGAAGGTGTATGAACATCAAGATACAATTTTTGCTAATGATTTGACTATTCAAGAGAAATTAGCTTTCAAAACCCTAGGAGAGGGAAATGACCTTACCTAGGCACAACTGAAGCATGAATAAGGTGTAAAATGACTCATTCGACACTGACATGATAATGAAAACCCTCTGAATGATGATAGGCTCAGCTGAATGATGACATGGACTGACATTTGGGCAAACCCTAGACCTAATGCCTAGTGACCAAATTTTGCTTGAAGACTCACTGAAATGACAAAATTTGACCTTGACACTCTGAGACCACTTTGTAAGAGCATATTTGATCACTGTAGGAAGGTTGGAAAGACTGTCAATAACATTGGCTCTAATGGGGATGATAGCTCCTTGGAGGTGCCAAGAACCTTAGACCTCTGGGAGAGCAGACCAGTGCTTTTCAATCATTGGGCAATGGAGTCAAAAACTCAAGCTGAAATGCATGACTGAAAACTGACACAAACTAACTTAACAACAAGACTGAAAATTGACTCACAAAGGACTCATGACTCAACTAAAAACTGACTCAATACTTAAACACAACCGACAAACTGAAAATGATGCCCAAAGTGGAGCTTATTCATCACAACCTACTCTAACAGTTTCATTCATCACCTGGTCAAGTGAAATGAAACAACCAATGTAACCAAGTAAGTGTCCCATCTGCTGTTCGAATTCTCCGCAAGTGCTCACTTATGACCAACAAGAGAGAACTACTGAAAGACAACTCCCATGACAACTTGGGAACAGATCCATTGAATAATATGAATTCTTTATCCGCCTCCAAAAACACTGCATAAGGATCTCGAAATTCAAGCACATTGGGACTTAGCTCATCCAATGGATTACTTCTCTTTTCCTCATACCATGACTGCAAACTTTGATCTGAGCCTTGTGACGAGACCTCTGTTGAAAATGAGAAAGAAACCAGCTGCCGAATCAAATTCATATCAGCACGTGTTTCAAGCTCACATGTAGTCAATGGAGAAAGACTTTGACTGCAAACCTCATCCAAAACATCAGCTATTGGATCATGAAAAATGTGAAAAGACTGCTGTAATGTATCCATTGAAAATGCATGACATCCTTCTAGCTGTTCATCTTGTTCTTGAGAGATTTTACGAGAATTCTGCCTTATAAACTGAAATGCTTCGAAACAAAAGGGTATAGAATCTTCCTGCATCATCAAATCATGTATTTCATCTGCCACACCTTCATCTGTAATCTGACCTTCAATTTCATTTGGTGGCTGCAAATCTGATGCTACAGGCTGCTCAAGAATTTGGTTATCTGTCTCATCCTCAACATTAACACTGAGAGATTGCTGATTTGTTATAGGTTGTTCATTTGAAGATTTACTATGCAATCTACCCTTCAAAAACTGAAATGATTCAAAACAGAATGGTATGGAGTCACCTTGAATCATTAAATCATGTGTGTCCATTTCCAAGTCTTCAGCTGCAACTTGACAATCAATGGCTTTCGGGGGTTGCAAATCTGAATATGAGAAGTCTTGAACAAAATTTTCATTGCTCTCAAGATGGTTCAAATCAAGACTTGTTGTCATTTGATTTCTGATTGCATGGTAATTATCTCTGATGAACTGAAACGAATCAAAGCAAA
Source organism: Pinus tabuliformis (assembly GCA_031772625.1). Classification (NCBI taxonomy): domain Eukaryota; kingdom Viridiplantae; phylum Streptophyta; class Pinopsida; order Pinales; family Pinaceae; genus Pinus; species Pinus tabuliformis. The sequence continues at coordinate 529,074,163 of CM062818.1, forward strand.
AAGGCAAAGATCCTTCACTTACTTCTAAATTTGCTGCACTTTCCTCGTCACTGTCATAGCTGATATGCGATGGCTGAACATTGTATTCAAGCTGCTGAAAATGAACTTTTTCCTCCCACAAATTAGCTGTTGATTTGTCTGTAAGATTAGCTTTTGTTTGGAGAACATAATCATCATCATACTGATCAAACCGAGGCAAATCATCAGTATAAAACATATCATAAAGCATGCAAGTCATATCAACAGTTCTTTCTTCGCCAAGGTGATCTATAAGACAATCATTATCAGATCTATGACAACTAGGATAAGAAACAAAATGTTTTGGGTCAGCAACTTGTTCTTCTTCAATCAGCGAGCCTTGAACATCATAATCATTCCTTGTGTTGATCTTGTCCATCATCTTTTCCACTGCACTTACCAAAATGTCAAGCTTTACCTCTAGAGATGTCGATTTTTCCGGATCTATGTTTTTCATCTCTTCTTCCTTCATCCTTGCCCTTCGGATCAGCAGATGAGCCTCTACATTTACTGCACTGTTTTGCATCTCATGAAGTGTTGCAATATCCCTTTCTCTCAGCTGAAACTCCATCTTCGGATCAAAGGCACCCGGATAGTGCAAGAGAGCAGATCTAGGAGTAGGCCTTATATCAACTGGCATCGAATAATAAACTTGATTAAATTTGGCCGAAAACTATTGTACTGTCTCCCCTGGCAATCTTTTCAGCTGGTTATACTCTTCTACAATCAAGAAAAGGTTTTGCCCGATCATCCATCTGTCGAGAAAAACTTTGATGAACTGCTGGAAATCTGAGATGCTCGCATCAGGCAGGGCTTTGAACCAACTCTTCACTTTAGCTTGCAAAGAAAGAGCAAAAAGCCTAATACTGACATCTTCGCTATCAACTTCAAAAAGATCTAGAAAATTCTCAAAATTCTGCACATGTTGCTCAGCGTTGACATTCTTACTTTCTCCATCAAACCTCGGCAAGTATAGATCATAGTTTTTGGGGAAAGCATGGAGAACAAAAGGTAAAACAAGAGGTTTATACCGATCTGGAATTTTACAAGGTGTAGGGGTATGTATAGCAGGTATATAATTAGTCTTGGTTGCTTGGGACTCATCAATTTGAAGATGGTCATCACAAAATTTAGAAGAAAGGTCTTGATCAAGCTCAAAGGTATGCAAATCTTTGGTATTCACAATCTTCAAAAGGAAAGAATCAACTGCAGGCCGAGGATCTCTTCTCAAATACAGTATACTTTGCAAAGCCTTCTTGACATTCTTGGGAAAAGAGAAGAAATAATTTATGACAAAGAACAAAATTTCTTGGATGAAATTCCAACTTGAATACCTGATCTGTCCATGTTGTCCTTTCATGTTTTTGCTGGTCGGGATCATCCTCCAGTGGAGTCTTTTGATCTGATCTCGAAACTGATTTAGAGTCGCCAAGTGAATGATTTCAGCCTTTCAAGTGTCTGATCGTTGTTCACCATCAACAATCAGATCTGAACTTGGTACATGTACTGGGGTAATATGCAAATGAAGTGTTGTATTCACAAGCTCACGGAGATTGACTGAAGCAGCGTTTATCTACTTCCGCTTATGCAAAGCAAAAGCGTTTCGAAGGCTACCTGGCATAACTTCAGGCTCCGTCTAAGACTTATGAGACAAACACATCAACCCACAAACAAGTTTGTTCTCCCCAGTATGGTCGCCAGTATGTTAGCGCTTGAAATTTCACCTCAGGCTGAGAAAGGTAAACCTCAAGGCAACATCAAACCATTTAGCCTCGTAGCTAGCCCTACGGGGCACGAGAAGGCTCTCTCTGGTCTATCTCGGTAAAATCTTCAATGGATGAGATGACCAATATGTTAACACTGATTTTAGGCTAGTAAACTGATCAAAAAGGTTGATTTAGGGTTTTTGGTGGCAAATTGAGGAGAGGGCAATTTTGGGTGCGAGGAATGGACACAGTTTCTGCAGGGGGTTATTTGGGGCGAGGTAGGAGACAATATTGATGCCTTTGATTGAGGTGGATGGTCAGGAATGACAAGTGAGGAGCTAAGGAGAGCAAACAATAACTTTGAATTCTCCTTAAACAGTAGAAAACATTGAAATTAAACAAACTTAAAAGCAGAGCATGACAGTCATGAATTCTTACTTTAACACTTCGTTTGCTTAATGTGCAGAAGGAAAAGAAAGGAAATGATTCACATAACACACTTACAAGTACATAGAGAAACACACCATCAATACATGTAACCACAAGAATCCCAAAAAGGACTGCAAAACCCTGGTCTTCCTTAGCCAAAAATTGTAGAGATACAGTGAATAATACAATGATAGTTTCACCCTCAAGAGTCCAACCATGAAAATGAGCAAGAAAGTACATAATATAGATGATATAACCTCTTTCCCTGCCTCCATGGGTCGAGCTCACTATCCTAGGAGCCGTTTCAACCACTTCTAAACTAAGCACTACAAATTAGGCAGTCAAAACAACTTGCCTCTATAAGCTAGGAAACCAATTCATTCATTTAATATTTACCCTTTTCATGAATGAATCTTCTAGAAGTGTTACATAAGAGTAAAAGTGTCTATCAAGTACAATAATTACATCAAAGATAATCATAATTCACCCCAAAAAGTCAAACTGGGTCAAACTGCGTTTTTCTGAGCTGTACAGTGCATTTTGGAAAAATCTACCTGACGGGTCGCGCGCCTTTGGAGCCACTTTTGGGGCACTTCTAGGTGGTCAAATTGAGCAAGAGTAGGCTTGTTGGAAAGGTCTGTGAGTCTACTTTCCAACTCAACTAGAATTTCTGAATTTGGTGGTCATTTGCCCCTCCAAAATTGCAATCTCCCAAGACTGCTTTCTGCAACTCAAAAATGTGGCAGAAAGTCAAATTTTGCTTGTTTTTTGACTTTCTGGAGGCCCAAAACTTCATAAAATCTCAAGTCCATTGATGAGCATATGTAACTTCTCATGAAAAATCTGGAAATGCTGAGTTTTTGCAAAATGGAGTTGCCATGATGTAGGGTCGCGCGGGGGGTGAGACCCGTTAATGGGGAAAAACCTGTAAATTGCCTGAAAAACCAAAATTTATCCAAAATGCTCAAATTTTTTTGGGATTTGTGCTGTGGCTAGGCTATTTAGTGCCATGTTCCTTTTGATGTGATGCATTCTTAGCCAGAGGTGGAGTGTTGCTTTCCACTCGAGGTGAAGTGTTGTTTTCTACTCGAGGTGAACCACTCTGAATACACCTGTTGACCTCTTCAGATGCCCTATGCAATGGAAACATGTGTTCATATGGAGCTGACACATTTGGGTATGGTCCACCTTGTTGATAGTCATTAGAAATCCCCCGAGTTGTATTGCCCTTCACCAGCCTTGTGTGTAATGTTTGAAAATTTCGTGGCTGCAAGTAAGCATCCTCTACAACCATCTTAGACCGAGAGTCTTCACGTTTTATGTCATCCTGTGATATCCTGGTGTATAAGAAGGATTCTGGGGCCCAATCACAGCATCCACTTGAGCTGCCATTGGTTCTCTAATTCTGTTATCATTAGATGCAGCACCACCTAGAACTTCTCCATCCCTACACGACTTCATGAGACGATAAGCAACACCAACATGATCAAAACTTCCAGATAGTGGTGTTATAAGGAATTCATACCATCTAAAATGACACACAGCAACTTTGTCTCTTTTGAGGAGATAACCAAGAAATGTCTCAAATTCTAATGATTGTTGCCGATTCTGGCCAGCTGCATGAAAATAAACCCGAGGCAACTTTGATAGTGGAAGCATTGCCGCTGGAGTCATCTCCTTAACATGCAAGGCTACAGGTATCTTCCCTAGAGAATTGGAGCATGAAACTTGGCTGATTGGCTTTCCATCTTTGTACAACATAATAAAGGTATTTGACTTATTCAAATCCATCAACACCATTCTCATCCTCGATTAAGCAAACCTTGCAAAATTTGGCAATTTGTGGCTCCTTGGCAAATTTGCAGGCAGTTTGATATTGAGGGCGCTGACGGGTCGCGCACCTCACCCAACGGGTTGCACGCCACTGACGGGTCGCACCTGTGTAAATTTTGCACTGGAAAAGGCAGCGTGATGGGTCGCGCGCCTTTGACGGGTCGCGCGCCAGGCTCAACGGGTCGCGCTTTTGTAGGGGGATCTTGGAGGCCTTCCCAGTGTCAGAATCAGGTGCAGGATAGCTCGTTGGAAAGGTATTTGAGTCTACTTTCCAACCCTACTAGAATTTTTCAATTTGGAGTTCATTTTCCCTGTCAAAAATCAAATCTCCCAAGACTGGTCAAAATGTGCCAAATGAGGCTGCCTCAAGGAAGAGCGCTGTTGCAGGCAACTTTTGAATGCCTTCCTCAACCCCAAATTGAGCTCATGATAGCTCATTGGAAATATCTTTGTGTCTAGTTATCATTTTACCCATCAAGAAAATCATTTAACCAACCAAGCTAGGAGAAAAATTGATTTTCCCAAGGTCACTCCAGAGGTGTCTTTGATTCTCCTGAGGCAAAGGTATTCTTGACATTTCTCTCAAACCATGACACCTGTGCAAAAAGTGAAGGAGGGTTTTATTCCTTGGCATGTTTTGGACAAAAACCTCTCTCAGTTTCTGAAAATTCATCTTTGATTGCTCTGAAACATCTTTTGAGTGAAAATTGTCCCGATGTATGGAACAAGGGATTTTGCCGAAATGAAGCGAAATGAAGGGGATAGGGGGCTTCTAAATTCGTGGGGAAATTTTTGGGAGTGGGGAGGGATGTTAGGAAGCAGGGGAAATTGGAATCTCAGAGATTGAGTGAGGGGAAGGGGTCCAAAAGGGCAAGACACAGGCCCAACCTAGAAAATTGCCAGGTTGTAGCTAGAAACTAGGGTTTGTGGAAAAATGAGGAATTTGGCGGATCTAAGGGATGGGAAGCATTTGGTAAGGTACTTTAAGGATAGGGGAAGGTTTATGAACATCAGGATACAAGTTTTGCTAATGATTTGACTATTCAAGAGAAATTAGCTTTCAAAACCCTAGGAGAGGGAAATGACCTTACCTAGGCACAACTGAAGCATGAATAAGGTGTAAAATGACTCATTCGACACTGACATGATAATGAAAACCCTCTGAATGATGATAGGCTCAGCTGAATGATGACATGGACTGACATTTGGGCAAACCCTAGACCTAATGCCTAGTGACCAAATTTTGCTTGAAGACTCACTGAAATGACAAAATTTGACCTTGACACTCTGAGACCACTTTGTAAGAGCATATTTGATCACTGTAGGAAGGCTGGAAAGACTGTCACTAACAGATACCACACCTTTGGGTATCGTATTCCCCTTGGTTTCTTGAGTTGCTTCCTACAAGGCATTTGCGTGCTCATCTTCTGCAATAGTAACATCTTTGAAAAAATATGCATTCGCCATGAAGTGCAGTATTTGCTAGTCATCATTAAAAATGTATAAGTTAATTACATTATCGGGCACAAATGGTTTATAAATAATTTCTATAGAAAATCCATCTTTTAATGGTGACATCCTAGCAACTACATTGGCTAAAATATTTGCGGTAACATTACGAATTCTAGGAACATAACTAATATTGAATGCTTTAAAGAATGAAATGAGATTCCATACCTCTTGTTGATAGTTTTTCAAATTATGTGAAACACAATGAATGGTATTTCGTACCTCATAGGTAATAATCTTTCAGTCACCAATTACCTTGAGTACTTCCACCTTGAGGTCAATGGCATTATTTAATCATAGAATGAGTGCTTCATATTCAACAATATTGTTCATGCACTCGAACTCCAAGTGGCATGAAAAGATATACCTTTTTTTATGAGGATAAATAAGAATACAACCAACTGCGGAACCGTCCTGAGTCTTAGAACCATCAAAATATAAGGTCCATATGTCAGTGGCTATTGGGATAGTTCCTACACTAGTAGTATGTACATATATGTTACAAATTTCATTAGCACTAGTTGGACTGTAAGGAAGGAGCTCCAACTGTGTATCAGATGGTATAGGGGATGGTTGCACTTGATAACATTTGTGGTCAACTTCTAGAAAGTAGTTTCTGAAAATGACATATGCAAAGATAATTGGCTCATTATGTCCCTCAAGCATTGTCACAGTATGTTACATGTAAGGTTTGCTCTCTACTCAAATATGATTATTTCTACCCTTGTAAAGAAGCAATAAATGTAACTAGTCTGTCGAAAAGTATCTTTGTATCTTGTTGGACTAGTTTCTACTTAGAAGCAACCTGTAGGCTTCATGAATGTACACAATAACAATATTGATACATTGGTGAACCCTATGGTTTGATGATAAACAAATGACAAGATTATTAAGTTCAATAATTTCTTGGACCAATGATCTATCCAGTTGTATGATTCGAGCATCAACCTTTTCCTATTTTGAATTAATATTCAAGGAAACAAATAAAGGCATGACATTTTCAGAGGCGACATAATAAACATGGAAGTTATGGACATTATAGTTAAAGATTTCAAATGTTAAAAGAAAAGGGAGGCATGTAGTATGAGAGTTCAGATTAGCAACATAAGACACAAATTGGATAATACTGCAAGACTTACCGGACGAAGCCTGAGAAGAAGAAACTTTGTTACTTGATAGAGGCTATTATGTAAATGTTTATATGATTAATTCACGTTGTCCTAATATCTTCGCGAGCTCAAATATTAAGATATTGGCTTAAGTCCTTTTCATATCCTCAATAATGTTATAATCAATCTCTTCCTCCTTAGCAAGACGTGTTGAAGTATTAGGTGGTGTAGCTTTGTTCGAAGCCTCAAGAGTGATGGACTTATTCTTATTTCTTGTGGAAGTGTTCTTAGGAGGCAAAGCACTTCTAGACTTATTCTATGAATTTTGAGCAGGATTATTAGGTGGTAGGATTTTCCTCAACAACTTCCTTTTAAGTTCTTTCCCAGAAATTGATCCTTTGCTCCTCAAATTGTACCTTTGAGTTGCTTGCTATGGAGGAGCTTCACTCTCCGAGAGTTCATCGACACTTTGTTTATCAATATTGAATATAAAATCAAGCAGTAACTGAGTGAATAACACCTAAATTTTCCTTTGCCACAATTGATTCACTTGCTTCTTTAGTCTACACAAATCACTCTTATGCTAATAAAGTGTCTACGAAATTGGTCATCATAACATTCATGTTGTGATTCCATTGTGGACATGTTTTCTCTGAATGCCTCTCCTGATGGAAAGTACAAAAGTTTTCCATGCCCAAGATTTCAACATTAAACACAACATTGGAGCTTTGAGTAAATTTGGTCGATTGGTTTTTATTCTTCTTAAAGAAAGGCGGCTTGAAAGACTTACTGTTGGTAGATGTCTCACTTGACTTTCTCTTTAGTTCAAATACTTCATTAGTGAGCTTCAAAGACTTAGCCAAGATTTCCATATCAAAAGAATCTTTCTCCTTGGTTTTAGTGGAAGAGGCTTGAGATTTCTTACCAATGTCTTTGGAGTCCTTAGAATATTCATGATCCTCAATAGCCCCAATAGAACACAAGTCCTTCTCAACAATAATTTCTTCTGCAAAGTTCAAAGCCAATGTGTCCTTTGCAACTCTTTTAACAAATACAAAAATATTAGTAGGCAAGGCAACAATGTAATAATATTTGGTAATGGAATCATGTGGTTGAACATCAATGGGGAACTTATTTAGTAAATGTGTAAATCTTTGATTAAAATCCTTTACTTTTTCCTTATCCCCCATTTTAAGATTTCTGAGTTCTTTGAGCAACATGGCGGGAGTTTTATCATCGACAAATTTATCTAAAAATAACTTTTTGAACTCCCTCCAATTATGGACTGAATTAGGTGGAAGACTATGATATCAAACTAATGTTCTACCTTCCAGAGTGTATGGAAAAAGTATATAAGAAACATCATCAAAACTTACCTCTAGCATCCACAAGTGGATGTATAAGTCATCACTATGGTCTTAAACTTTCGTATTCTTAACGAGATATGTTAGGTCCCTATAATACTAGTGTAGCCCCTTACTGTTATTGTTAGTGTAGCTCCCTTATTGTTATTTTTGTGACCATGTAGTCCCCATATGGTTATTATTGTGCCCCATAGAAGCCCACTATTGTTATTATTTTTCCCTTAATTATTATTGTTATGTAGGCTCTGATTATATTGTGACCCTTAGACTCCTATTTATAGAAAGGAGGTTTTTTCATTTGAATCATCCAAGAATTTTTCATTTATGTAATGTAAAGGAGGTTTCCCCATCAAAGACGCAAATTTTCAGGTCATCAATCTATGTTTTCTTCTATGTTGTGAGTTGGTTGCATAACATTTGGTATCAAAGCTTGGGATTCTAGGGTTTCATTGCTTCAAACAGGCCATCGTGGAATTTTCACTATAAATATTTTTCTACAAATCTTGAGAAGTTGAAATTTCAACCACGTGGAGCCAAAATCCTGGTGAACTTCACGTATAAATTTCAGATATTGTCTCGCTATATTTTCAGAGATATGATCCATGCAAGTTAGGGTTTTTGCAGGCTCCAGAATTCCATCTCAAACAAGTGACCTAGGGAAAATTGTCATAAATTTCTCTCTAAGCATCGAATTTGAATTTCATAAAAAGTGACAGAAATATGAAAGACTATAGTGTTTTGGGTATCAATTTCAGGACTGAATGTCCAAACAATGACACATGGCCATCTGTACAAATTTGCTCTACCAAACTAGTCTATAATCAGGTCATTGTGGGAGATTGGGAATAACTCTTTATTGAAGAATCCAATATTGGTTTGACTTGTTGGGTTTAAAATAAGACTCAGAGGGATACCACTGGAGGAAATTTCAGATATTAGAGATTCACAATTACAAAGATACAACAATTGCAATAGATAGCTTCTAAAAAGAAAGAAAAAAGGTGTGTATTTTTAAATTTAAATTTTGCATAACTTTGTTTGAAAAATAAGTTTGAATTGATTCAAAGGGATTTGTTGCAGTTGTGATAGAAAATACGCTAAAGGTCATAAGTGTGCTGAAAATAATTTATTCTACATAGATTGTGAAGAGGAGGAAGAAAAGGAACAAGAAACTTTAGAAGAAGAGGATATACACAAGGAACCAACCCTAGAGAAAGAGGAAATGAATCCGACCATATATTATAATGCATTGGAAGGAATTACCACTTCTCAAACTCTCAAGATATAATGACATATCAAGAATAAAAAAGTAATAGTAATGATTGAATCAGGTAGTACCCATAACTTTATTCATTGTAAGATAGTCAAGGAATTGAATTGCTTCCTATATCCAACACCAGAGTGTCATGTGATGGTTGCAAATGAAGGAACTATAAATTGCTCTGGAAAGTTCCATAATATAAAGATAACCATGGGGGAATATGTATTTAATAGTCCAATGCTTTCCATTCCAATGGTTGATGCTGATGTTTTACTAGGAGGTCAATGGTTACAATCTTTGGGTATGATAACTTTTAATTTTCAAGAACTTTTCTTGAAATATTTTGGGAAGGAAAGGAAGTTGAATTAAGGGGTATTGCAGCGAAATTGGGAAAGATATCAACTCCAAGGGAATGAAAAATATTCTAAAGAAAGAATGATGAGGCGTAATTGCACAATTATGCTCACTAGAGGTTAAAACATCGAAATAATTTATTTCTCCAAATCTCCAAAAAGTCTTGGGCAATCATTCCATGGTATTTGAGACTCCCAAAGGCCTCCCACCTATTTTTGATCATGATCATGTTATTCATTTGATTCCAGGAAGTGTTCCTCCAAACATTAGGCCTTACAGATATCCCTGTGCACAAAAGAGTTAAATTGAACATATGGTTGCAAAAATGCTAGAGGATGGTATAATTCAACCTAGTCAAAGTTCTTTCTTTGCTCTAGTAGTATTGGTGCAGATAAAAGATGGATCATGGTGCATGTGTCCAGATTATAGGGAACTCAACAAGCTCACTATTAAAGATAAATTTCCCATTCCCATCATTGATGAATTATTGGATGAATTACATGGCAAAATTTACTTCACCAAGTTGGATCTTCATTCAGGATATCATCAAGTTAGAATGAAGACTAAAGAAATTCCAAAAACAACTTTTAGAACTCATGAGGGTTATTATGAATTTTTTGTCATGCCTTTTGGCCTTACCAATGCACCTTATACATTTCAAGGTTTGATGAAATCCATTTTCAAACCCTTGGAAAATTTGTGTTAGTATCTTTTGATGATATACTAATCTACAACAAGTCTTGGAAGGATCATGTTCAAGATGTTGACAGGGTTCTCAAACTATTGGAGGAGAAACAATTATATACAAAAACATCCAAATGTTTCTTTCGAGTACAAGAGGTGGAATATCTAGGCTATGTTGTATCTCATGAGGGTGCTAAGGTAGACCCTAACAAAATTAAATCCATTAAGGAATGGAAAATCCCCACAACCATAAAGCATCTGTGAGGATTTCTTGGGTTGAAAGGGTATTATTGCAAGTTTGTTAAGAATTATGGGAGAATAACAACACCTCTAACAACATTACTGAAGAAGTTGCATTTTCTTGGACTCCAGAAACAACTAAGGCCTCTGAACATCTTAAAGAGGCAATGTGCCAAGCACCGATCTTAGCTACACCAGACTTCACAAAAACCTTTATTGTGGAATGTGATGCCTTAGGAAATGGAATTGGTGTTGTTTTAGTGCAAGAAGGAAGATCCATTTCTTTTGAAAGTCATGCAATCAAATGAAAGTATTTACATAAACCTATTTATGAGAAGGAAATGTTGGAAATACTAAATGCACGAAAGCAATGACGACCTTACCTAATGGGAAGACACTTCAAGGTAAAAACAGATCATGACAGTCTTAAATACTTTTTGGAACAAATATTATCTTCAAAAGAGTAGCAAAAATGGGTCACAAAGATGTTGGGTTATGACTTTGAAATCATCTACAAAAAAGGGAAGCAAAATGTTATTGTAGATGCACTCTCAAGAAAGGATGAGGGGGTGGAAGCATTTCTTTGTGCCATTTCTATTATCCAACTAGATTGGATAACCAAAGAAAGGTATGAATGAAAGAATGATGAAGAAGTGTGGGCACTCATTCAAAAGCTGCAGAAAGATCCCAGTAAATATGATACATTTAGCTGGAAAAATTATTCATTATGGGACAAAGATCGCTTATATCTTTGTAAGAATTCCCAACTCAAACAAAATATTCTTTTGGAATTGTACACCTCACCCTTAGGAGGGCACTTAGGATTTTTAAAAACTTACCATAGGGTTAAGAAAGATTTTTTTTGGGATGGCCTTAAATATGATATTCAAAAGTTTGTGGCAGATTGTTTGGTTTTCCAACAAAATAAAGTTGAGACAACTAAGATCCCAGATATGTTACAACCTTTATGCATTCCAAGTTAACGTAGGGAGGAGATTTCAATGGATTTTATCACAGATTTACCCAAGTCCGAAGGAAAAATTGTCATCATGGTGGTAATTGATAGACTTACCAAGTATGCACACTTTTGTGCATTATCTCATCCATTTAAAGCCAATACAATTTTTAACCTAGTGCTTAAGCATATGGTGAAGGTTACCTGGAAGAGAAAGAGGACCTTTCTGTTAGGTTGTGTTATATTCTTTCCACGTAGTTAATAGGGGGTTTGAAGGGCACCCGTAACCCCACTTTATGGGGTCCGGGGCAGCGCCACGGAAAATTTTGGTTTTGGACCATATGTTAGGTTGGGCGGACCCACCTATGGTTTTGTGCATGATTTTCGCACATATTTTTTGGACGCGATGGTTTTCGGTCCATGGTATTGGACGCGATGGTTTTCGGTCCATGGTATTGGATGCTTTAGCATGTATAAATATGTATTGTAACATTGAAAGGAACATAATGAAAAATCAAGCTGGTAGTCCTGGTTTTGGGATCCAGGGAAAAATCTCTGTGCATATGTGTTTTATGGGTTATGCTCTCGCATTGTTTATTTTCTTTGTTTAAGAATTCGTATGCAGGTAATTTCTATACAGGGTTAAAACCTACATTTGGTATCAGAGCTGTTTTGGCTTCAAGGGGACGCCTTTGTTGCTGAGGGGTTTCGCTCGGGCCTGTGGTAGACCCTGTTCAGTGGGAGATTTGCGAGATCGATTCTGGTGGTGAAAGAAGATGGCCAGCAGTGGAAAGATAGAGATTGAGAAGTTCAATGGTCAGAATTTTGAGTTGTGGAAACTCAAGATGGAGGATCTGTTGGTGGATAAAGATCAGTGGATCGCGGTAGATCCGGGTACTAAACCATCAGGAGTGACCGATGAAGAATGGAAGAAGTTGGATCGGAAGGCAAAGAGCACAATACGATTGTGTGTCTCGGATTCAGTATTGCTGAATGTATCAGGGGAAGCTATGACAAAGGCTTTGTGGGTCAAGTTAGGGACTTTGTACCAATCTAAGTCTCTGGTGAATAAACTGTTCCTACGGAAAAAGCTGTATAACCTGAGGATGAAAGATGGAGATTTGGTGACAAAGCATCTGAATGCGTTTAATACTGTGGTAAGTCAGTTATTATCTGTTGATATTAAAATTTCAGATGAAGATAAGTGCATCAGTCTGTTGTGTTCTCTACCTGATTCGTGGGATAGTCTGGTTATTGCAATAGGTAGCAATGCAACTGCTTTGCGGTTTGATGAAATAGTCTCAGCCTTGCTGACGGAGGAGATGAGACGGAAAAATATGGACAACCAGAATGGTGATGCCTTTTCTTTACGAGGACGGTCCCAGAACAGAAACAAAAATAAGTCATCGAGTGGGAGATCTAAATCTAGAGGGAGATCTAAATCTCCAGGAAAACCTACAAAGGTGGTGTGCTAGAAATGCGGAAAGGAAGGGCACTTCAGAAGGGATTGTAAATCTAAAGCTCCTGATAAAGGAAAGGGATCTGATGATGCTCCTTCTGCAGAGGCGAAAACCACCTCAGATGAAGGTGGGGATGTGTACTTAGCTTCTTCAAGTACACATGTAGATCATGAGGCATGGTTGATTGACTCAGGTGCATCCTTTCACTTCACTCCCCATAGAGAGTGGTTCTGCGAGTATGAGAAATACGATGGTGGTGATGTCTTCTTAGGAGATGATAGGAAGGCTAGAATCATTGGTCGGGGAAAAGTAAAGTTGAAGTTTCAAGGTGGAAGGGTTAGAACACTTCCGGGTGTTCTACATATTCCTGCATTGGCCAGAAATCTGATTTCTGTAAGCAAGTTGGATGATACAGGTGTAAAGACGGTGTTCGAGAAAGATACCTGCAAGATGGTTCGAGGAGCACTAATATTAATGCGGGGAGTTCGGATTGGAACTCTATACAAGCTGCAAGGTAGCACTGTTGTTGATGGGTGCAATAGTTCTATGGTTCCTGAAAATGGAGTAGAGAATCTAGTGGTCTCTGGAGAGAAGACCATGTTGTGGCATCAAAGGCTTGGACATATTGGAGAGAAGGGCCTTCGAATACTTCATGGTAAAGGTATGGTAGAAGGTACGAATAATACCTCTCTGGATTTTGATTTCTGTGAAAATTGTGTATATGGGAAGCAGAATCGGGTGAGTTTCCCCTCTGGTGGTAAGAGGACGAAACAGATCTTAGAGCTTGTGCACAGTGATGTGTTTGGACCTGTGAAGGATCCATCACTGGGTAAGTCTGTGTACTATGTATCATTCATAGATGACTTCTCAAGGAATACATGGATATATTTTCTTAAGAAGAAATCTGAAGTCTTTGACAGGTTTAAAGAATTTAAGGCTCTGGTGGAAAATCAGACAGAGAAGAAGATAAAGGCGCTGAGGACAGATAATGGTGGAGAATTTTGCAGCAAGGAATTTGAAGAATTTTGTAAGAAGTGTGGTATAGCACGGCAGAAGACTACTCCATATACACCTCAGCAAAATGGAGTCGAAGAAAGAATGAACAAGACGTTGATGGAAAGGGCAAGAAGCATTCTCAGTGGTGCCGGGTTAGGACAGGAGTTCTGGGCAGAGGCGGTGGATACTGCATGTTACCTGATCAACAGATCACCTTCATCAGCGTTGGAGGATAAGACTCCACAAGAAGTATGGACTGGTAAGAAACCCTCTCTTTCACATCTAAGGGTATTTGGATGTGATGCATATGTACATGTTCCAAAGGAGAAACGAACCAAGTTGGATAGTAAATCTGAAAAGTGCATCTTTATTGGATATAAGGATGGTTTAAAGGGTTATAAGCTTTGGAACCCAGTCACACGGAAGGTTGTGTACAGCCGAGATGTGTTGTTCAGAGAGGTAAAAGATGTTATTCAACATGAAGTCCAACCAAAGGAACTTGAGAAGATAGAGTTTGAGCCAAAGGAGGAAGAATCAGACTCTGCAGCAGAGGAGGAATCAGAAGATGAAGAGCCACAAACTCCGGCTGTGAGAAGATCAGTTCGAGAAAGAAGGCAGCCAGAAAGGTATAGTCCATCTGCTTTCAGTTCAAATTTTGCTTTGTCTGTTACTGATAATGATCCCAGAACTGTGAAGGAAGCAATGGATTCAGAGGATGGAAAACTCTGGAAAGAGGCCATGGTCGATGAAATGGCATCTTTGCACAAAAATGAGGCTTGGGATCTAGTGGAGTTGCCGGCTGGAAGGAAACCCATTGGCAGCAAATGGGTGTTCAAGAAGAAGACAAATGCAGAAGGAAAGGTGGAGAAATACAAAGCTCGGTTGGTAGCAAAAGGTTATTCCCAGGTGCCGGGAATTGATTTTGGTGATATTTTTTCTCCTGTTTCCAAGGTAACTTCTATTAGATTACTTTTATCTGTTGCTGCTGCTTTTGATTTTGAGGTAGAACAGATGGATGTGAAGACAACATTTCTTCACGGGGATTTGGAAGAGGAAATCTGCATGAAGCAACCTGAAGGCTTTGCGGTGAAGGGTAAGAAAGAATTGGTATGCAAGTTAAAGAAGTCTCTGTATGGGTTAAAACAATCACCAAGGATGTGGTATCAAAAATTTGATACATTTATATGGGGACTTGGCTTCACCAGAAGCAAAGCAGATCATTGTGTGTATTTTAAATTAATTGGTGACCGTATTATTTATCTGGTCTTGTATGTGGATGATATGTTGTTGGTTGGAAATGACAAAGAAATTATCCAAGATTTGAAGGCCCAATTGTCCTCCAAATTTGACATGAAAGATCTTGGTGCTGCAAACTATATTTTGGGCATGGAAATTAAAAGAGATCGGTCAAAGAGGAAGCTCTGGTTAAACCAGAGGAAGTATGTCGAGACAATACTCCAGAGGCTTAATATGCAAGATAGTAAACCGGTGAAGGTTCCTATTCCTGTAGGTGTGAGGTTATCTGCTGAACAGTGTCCCAAGACACAAGAAGAGGAAGAGGACATGTCCCGTGTTCCATATGCAAGTGTAGTGGGTAGCCTGATGTATGCAATGGTCTGTACCAGACCAGACATTGCACATGCAGTGGGAGTATTGAGCAGGTTTATGTCAAAACCTGGGAAGGAGCACTGGACAGCAGTGAAGTGGGTTTTCAGGTATTTGCGTGGCACTAGTGATTATGGTTTGTGCTACCAATGAAGACCAGGATTGGACAGAGTGTTGGATATTCATGGCTTTGTTGATGCAGACTGGGCTGGAGATCTGGATCAGAGAAGATCTACAAGTGGTTATGTGTTTAACCTATTTGGAGGTGCAGTCAGTTGGATGAGTAAGAAATAATCTGTAGTGGCACTATCAACTACAGAGCCAGAATACATGGCAGCCACTCATGCAAGCAAGGAAGCAGTTTGGTTGCAGAGATTGTGTCCAAGTATGGGGTTAGTACAGGGAGCTATAAGAATAGACTGTGACAGCCAAAGTGCAATTTTCTTGGCAAAGAACCCTGCTTATCATTCAAAGACAAAGCACATTGATGTTCAGTATCACTTTGTGAGGGATATGATAGAAGACAGAAAGGTGTTGCTGGTAAAGGTGCACACTTTGAAGAATACTGCAGATGCATTGACAAAATCTGTGAGCTCTGAGAAGTTCTCTTGGTGTAGAGAAGCAATGAGAATCTCAGGGCTGAAAAAATGACTAAGCTCTCCTGTGGCCCCCTGTGGAAAGAAAACAACAAGTGGGAGATTGTTGGGTTGTGTTATATTCTCTCCACGTAGTTAATAGGGGGTTTGAAGGGCACCCGTAACCCCACTTTATGGGGTCCAGGGCAGTGCCCCGGAAAATTTTGGTTTTGGACCATATGTTAGGTTGGGCAGACCCACCTATGGTTTTGTGCATGATTTTCGCACATGTTTTTTGGACGCGATGGTTTTCGGTCCATGCTATTGGACGCGATGGTTTTCGGTCCATGGTATTGGATGCTTCGGCATGTATAAATATGTATTGTAACATTGAAAGGAACATAATGAAAAATCAAGCTGGTAGTCTCGGTTTTGGGATCCAGGGAAAAATCTCTGTGCATATGTGTTTTATGGGTTATGCTCTCGCATTGTTTATTTTCTTTGTTTAAGAATTCGTATGCAGGTAATTTCTGTACAGGGTTAAAACCTACAGTTTCACCATCTAGTCCAATTGATCATCATCCACGTCTTCATTTTGCTTCTCCTCTTCACCCTCTGATTCTGAAGAGTCTTCACATTCACCATTCAAATCATCAATATTATTAGTATGTTCTTCCTCTCTTAGTTGTTCTTCATCGAAGAATAGAAAATCCTCCCCATCACTATCCAGATTTTCCTCAATCGGTGGAAGATCCCCTTGTTGATGTATTATTTCAATAGAATCAACTAACTCTTCAAGGGTTGCAATAACCAAATCTTCCACTAAATAAACCAATATGCCACAACGAATTGTCTCTTTCTTTATTAGCTTGTGAGGAAGAATAATAGCAATAAGAAGTAATCCAAGAGCTCTTGCAAACTAATGGATCATAGGGAGGATTGTCTGGAGTCGATCGTAGGTGACTTCAAAATCACATTCTAGACTTAGATGAGAGGAATCTCCTATCTCAAGAATCTGATTTGGAGTTCAACTTGGATTGTTACTACCTTTCACGGTGTTGAAGGAAATGTAACTAGGCTAGGTATTTATAAATGTAATTTTGATATTTGTACTTATTCAAGAAAAGAGAAATTATTTTTATATTATTTTTCAATGAGTTTCTTGATCATTGAAAATAGGTCAAGCACATTTTGAAGTGCTTCTAGAGAGTCAACGTCAAAATATAATTATGATGAGACCCTTTGAGGGCATGTTACATCATGTATGTCAATGTACAAGGTGATGGGAACATCTCCAAGCAAAGTCAAATCATCTCCAAACATCAACGAGGTCTCCAAGCAACAAAACAATGAATAAAAATGAATTATATCAACTGTCTAATCGGCCTAAAAGACAGTCAAGTCGGCCTAAAGAGGAGGGAAAAACCTCTATTTATAGAGGCTTTCCACTCCTCATACAACACATCATCAAGCTTTGAAATTAGCGAAGAAGGATAATCGAGTAAGGGTGGAAAAAAAAAGACAGGTTTGAGGAGCCTCTAGTCCAGCGAAAGAGAAGAAGTAAAAACCGAAGTCAAAGGGACAGTCTTTAAGGAGAAACACAGTCACACGTGCGAGAAACAGAGTCACCTCTGCGGTCAGAGCAACAACAATATAACAGTCTCAAGTTTATGATTGTTTGGGCTTCTAAATAGACTTACAAGGCCTCCCATCCAAGCGAAGAGAGAAGGACCTCAAGCAAAGTTAGAAGGAGCCATATAACCTACAGCTAGGACCCTCCCATGTGTGAAGACTAGGGCTGTAGTGCTATCACACTCAACCTACTACCACGCATCAAAAGGGAACTCAGATGATTTAGATAAGGAGTGAGTATCCTAGGTGAAGGATATCACTAAGTAGAAATATCTCTCCTAGAAATTCTACTTATTATAGAAGGAAGAACGAAGTGCCAGAAGGAGCAGAAGTGTCAGAAGACAGAGGTCCATGTACCAGAAATTATAGTGAAGAAAGAGGAAGGATTTAACTGATGCTTGGAGGATATCCTAGTCAAGGGTCTAGGGTTTAGAAGCTGCTCAAATAAGAAGCTTCAATAAGAGAAAACTTACAAAGGGTTTTCCTCTCAAGAGTGGAGAGATTTTGTTCCCTGCAGAGAGCCAAACTTTGTTTTCTTGTTATTTTGTTTTGGTAGCAGTTTCATGAAGTACACACATATACAATAATAAGAATAAGAAGAAGCATAAGCTAACAAAAAAAGTAAAAATACTCCACAAATTGCTATCAAGTAACGAAGAATCATCACAACACTACTTTGCCCTAGATTCTTCAACATGCTATCAGAGCATAGGTGACACATCAAGGAAATGGAAACTCAAGAACACTCATCAAAAGAAGCATATGCAAAGTTAAAGCATCAAGCATAGATGTATTAACCACTTCAAGGACAAGAAGGGTCTACAATCCAACATTCACCAAGGAGGTATACACAGCTAGAAGAAGAGCCTTACATAAATGCACCTACAAAGAAGATCAGGACCTACATCAAGCCACAAGTCATTAAGCAAATCTCATTATCAAGCAAGTCCACTTGAAGAGCATAAAGATCCAGGGAAGATAAGCCATCAAGCCTTCAAGGAGGAAGCAATTCCATTACATATCAAAATCTATCAAGTAAGTACATGTCCCCTTCTAAATATACATCAATGTATTTTTGTAACGAAAACAATAAATTGGTAGGTACCAATAACTTTATTGCATGGAAGAAGAGGACTGATCTACTTCTCAAGGAAAATGAACTCCTATAGCATGTCAAAGGGAATATAATTATGCATGCTAAGGAGAAGACTCAAGCCTTAACCAAGTACAATAAGGATGAGACAAGAACTCAAAGGATTCTGATTGAATCAATCAAATACTCTCTCATTCCCTATGTCTCCAAGTTTGAGGCATCGAAATAAATTTATGATAAGCTAGTAGAGCTATTCTTGTTATCCACCACTAGAGAAGTAATATCTTTGAGGAATGAATTATACAAGATGAAGATAAAAAAGGAAGTAATAGCTCCCTACTTCATGAAAATCCCTGAAATGAGAGATCAACTTCAAGAGCTTGGGGAAGTCATGTTTGACAAAGAGATGAAAATTGTTGTACTCAATGCTCTACCTGAGGATTGGGGAAACTTCACATCTAGCATTTATGTCAATAAGGAAGCAACTGATCTCAGTGAAATGTGGTCTCTATACAGAATAGAGGAAACCATACTTATGGAAAAAGAAGATGTGGAATCAAAAGAGCAAGCATTTTATACCATGGCCAAAAGAAAGGGTAAATTTGGAAAGTTTGGTCCATGAGGAACAAACAACAAAAACATGTCCTAGATCCAATGTTTTGGATGCCTAGAATATGGACACTACAAAAGGAATTGTCCTAAGCTTAAGAGGGACAACAATATCAAAAGGAAGAGGGAAGAAGCTCACATATCTCAAGAAATGAAAGAAGAAGGAAAGAAGAAAAAGAAGGAACATCCTTCGGATCTCTACTATGACTAGGTCAAACTCTTTACTTCTAGACTTCTTTCAAATTTTTGAGTAGAATAGGAGCATGTATGAATAAATTAAATTGCATGGCTAGAATCACCCTCTAGAATCTAGTAGCATAATGTTCATAGAGTTCTAGACACTCATGTACATGTAGCATTTATGATAAGAATAAAACTAC
Organism: Pinus tabuliformis; assembly: GCA_031772625.1. Lineage (NCBI taxonomy): Eukaryota > Viridiplantae > Streptophyta > Pinopsida > Pinales > Pinaceae > Pinus > Pinus tabuliformis. Next base: position 529,093,975 of record CM062818.1, read on the forward strand.
ATAAGTATAAATATCTTCTATAATATAGGAGCCTGACAAATATAGCTCAAGATATTCGTGTAGAAGAAGCATACCTAGTATAGGACCTGATATATAATGAAATAAAATTAATCATGATAAGAATCTTAGAAAACCTACATTATCAAAAAGAAAGGAAACATTTGTAAGGTAAGGATCTTTAAGATCCTATGATAGAATATTCAAAAGAAGGTTCATGGACCAAAGCAGATGTCTCATTGGGAATCCCATTCATGGGATTCAAGAAAAGGATGATATGCAGACAAGCTAAGATGAAGCAAGAAGGGCCACACCAAAGTAAGATCAAATGAGAATCAATTTGAGGTATGTATGCACTAAAGTTTAGTCATGTTATCATTTTTGTTTTATTGAGTCATGGGTATAGTTCTATAACATGATCAAACATGAAAGAATCTCTTTCACCAAGAACATGCTCGAAGGCATGTACAACAATGCAATGAAGGTCAACAACAGAATATGCTCACATAAGGAGCATACGGTTGCTGACTAAGAAGCAATAAGAAATTCTGACAAGTCCAAAAAGAAAGTAATGAAGGAATGCTCTCCTACAAGCATTATATGGTTGACCTATCTACCTGAGAAGAAGCAAAATGAAGAAAGAGATCAAGCATGTAAAGAATACCATGATAACCAAGAATCACTATATGAAAAAAGTCCTTGAAGATATCTCTCGAAAGAAGGCAGGAAAACTCTGATAAAGGAAGAAAGGACCCTTGACACCTATGAAGGCCTTGGAGATACAAAAGATGCAGATAACTAATTCTAGTCTACAGATATGTCATGATGAAGAAGCCATCCAACAAAAGAAAAAGCAATTTTGAAGCAATATCAGGATGAAGTCATGATGGGATACTAGGTCAAAGCATGTAACCTAGAAAATACATCGAAACATCCATGAGAAAAATATTACGAAGCATGGACAAGATGAAAAAAGAGTAGCCAAGATGACAAGAAAACCTAATGAATGACAAAGGAAGTAAGACATGACAATCCAGGAAGGAAAGTGATCGATGGATGGTGCCCTACATAGAAGAAGTTCGAACAAAGACTTCATGACATCAAGAAAGGAAGGAGATCAAGCAGTTGGAGGACCCATGAATAAAAAGCTGTTGATGAAGGAAAGATGCCACAATTAAGAGGGAGCTCTTCCAAGTCCCTGATCTAGAGGGAGTTTTGGGTTATCCCTAATTACAAAAGAGTGACAATTGTGTTTTCCATTTCATGGGTAATGCACTAGACTAGGACTAACAACCATAAGTCTAGATGAAGGCCATGAATTGAAATGTAGACACAAGGTAGACACAACATTCTTGTCTTCACTTGGGAAGAAATAATGGGAGGATTAGGTAATCATCTGGCATCCAATACTATTTGAGGATATGTAGGGAATCCAAGACAAGAGTAGGAAAGAGGACTAATATTCTTTGAGGGATGGGAACCCAAGATAAGAATATTCCTAGAAGGCCATACTCAGAGAACACCCGGGTGGGTATGTACCTTGAGAGACAATGATGAAGGTGTCTATAACTCATTGGTATCACCAACATTGTAGCTCATGGTCTCGTAAAGAGATGGAGCTATTATTCAAGGCCTTGAACCATGACAATGCTGATGGATATAATGCTATAAAAGATGGATTGCAAATCCGGTTTCTCTTATGTGAATTCTTCAAGATTGAAAATTTCCAAACACCTTATAATGTTGTATGAATACCTCCCTAGTTAAGAGGGAGTGTTGAAGGAAATGTAACTGGGTTAGGTCTTCATAAATGTAATTTTGATATTTGTACTTATTCAAGAAAAGAGAAATTATTTTGATATTATTTGTCAATGAGTTTATTTCTCATTGAAAATAGGTCAAGTACATTTTGAAGTGCTTGTAGAGATTCAATGTCAAAATGTAATTATGATGAGACCCTTTTAGGGCATGTTACGTCATGTATGTCAATGTAAAAGGTCATGGGAACATCTCCAAGCAAATTCAAATCCTCTCCTAGCATCAATGAAGTCTCCAAGCAACGAAACAATGAATAAAAATGAATTATAGCATAACTGTCTAGTCGGCCTAAAATATAGTCAAATTAGCCTAAAGAGGAGAGACAAACCTCTGTTTATAGAGGTTGTCCACTCCTCATACAAGGCATCATCAAGCTTTGAAATTAGCGAAGAAGGATAATCGAGTAAGGGTGGAAAAAAAAAAGACAGGTTTGAGGAGCCTATAGTGCAGCAAAGGAGAAGAACTAAAAGCCGAATTCAAATGGACAATATTTAAGGAGAAACATAGTCACACGTGTGACAAATAGAGTCACCTCTATGGTCACAATAACAACAATATAACAATCTCAAGTTTATCATTGTTTGTGATTCTAAATAGGCTTACAAGGCCTCCCATCCAAGTGAAGAGAGAAGGACCTCAAGCAAAGTTAGAAGGCGCCATCTAACCTACAGCTAGGAGCCTCCCATGTGTGAAGACTAGGGCTATAGTGATGTCACACTAAACCTACTACCATGCATCAAAAGGGAACTCATATGATCTAGAGAAGGAGTGAGTATCCTAGGTGAAGGATATCACTAAGTAGAAATATCTCTCCTAGAAAATCTACTTATTATAGAAGGAAGGATGAAGTGCCAAAAGAAGGAGCAAAAGTACCGGAAGACAGAGGTCCATGTGTCGGAAGTTATAGTGCAGAGAGAGGAAGTATTTGACTTATGCTTAGAGGATATCCTAGTCAAGGGTCTAGGGTTTAGAATTTGTTCAAATAAGAAGCTTCATTAAGAGAAAATTTACAAAGGGTTTTCCTCTCAAGAGTGGAGAGATTTTGTTATTTTTTGTTGGTAGCATTTTGATGAAGTACACACATATACACTAATAATAATAAGAAGAAGCATAAGCTAACAATAAAAGTAAAAAGAATCCACAAATTGTTATCAAGTAACAAAGAATCATCACTGTTAGTGCCTAAATCTACCTCAAGCTGAAGGAAGGTAGGTCTAGGGTAACATCAAACCATGCTTAACCTGGTAGCTAACCCTACAAGGTCAGGAGAGGGCTCTCTCCTTGTCAATCTAAATTAGGATAATGGAAAATAGGGCTTGAGATGACTGAAATGAATGTTGATTTTAGGCTAGGTATAGTAGATTATGGTTTCTGGTTTGATTTTAGGTTTTGGTTGCTGGATCAATTGGAGAAGGCAGATTGGATCTAGGAAATCAACTCAGGGATACAGTCATGTCCTGTGGGGCAGGGTAGACAAGAGCTTATGTACTAGCAAAGGATTGAGATGGTAAAGTAAGACAACTGAGGAGTTGAGGAGGGCATAGAAAACTATGAATCCTTTTCAAACAGTGAAAACATTGAAAACCAAATGCATTCCCAAGACAAAGCACTGTAATTTTAGTGTATTTTTTCTATTCACCTTGATTCATTTAGTTTAGAAGAAAGAGAGAGATGTGGATACATATAAAACATCAGGAAAAAATCATTACAAAGAAAAAACGATACAAAAACTCACTATCACAAGAATCCCACAAAAATAGCTGTGAAACCTGGTTTTATTCCTTGCCAAACTGTTGATACAAAATGTTCAGTGAGTCCAACACTTCTGCCAAAGTCCAACCTTTTCAAATGAATCAAAAAGTACATGATATAGGCAAGGAAATTACTCAATCTAGCTATCAAGGTCGAATCCATGAGAAGAGGGGTGGTTTCAACCACATCTAAACTAAGAACAGGAATATAGGAAGTGGAACAGCTTGCCTCTAAAATCAAGGAAACCAATTCATTACGGCTCAAAACCACTTGGAACTTGATGTATTTACCCTATGAAGTGATTTTCAACCATATTACATCGAATTTATCATTTACCATGCTTACATTTACCAGGAAATGAAGAAAAAATGATCTTCTAAGAAAACTAGGAAAAATCTAGAAAATCAGGCAAAGCTGGCAAAATTCATTCAATGCAGAGCGCCAAGATTTTAATGCGCAATGCTTTTTCTAGGCCAATTTTGGAAGGCTTCCCAGAGTCCAAATCAGGTGCAGGATAGCTCGTTGGAAAGCTTGGTGAGTATAATTTCTGGAACAAATTGAATTTCTGAATTTGGAGTCCATTTTTCCCTCCAAAAATTGATTCTCCCAAGACTGCTTCCTGTGTGGCAAACAAGTGGTAGAGAGGGCACTTTTTGGGTGTTTTTTTCCCTTTTGGAGACCTAGAATTTGTCCAAAATTCTCAGCCATTTCTGAGATTCCATATTTTTCCATGCTGATTCCAAAAATATAAACTTTTTTGCAAGAAAGTGTCCCCAACAAAAGCACAGTGCCGGTGGCGCTGCGCACCTATTGAAAAAGCCTGTTTTTTACATTAAAAATTTCAAAATTGACAAAAAATTCTCCAAATTTCTTGAAATTTGGCATGATTGACCCTTGTTAAGTGCTTTGATGAGCCAATGATGCTTCAGCCAAGATCTTGAGTTTATCTTGCTCTTTTTTGCTCCTCAAATCTCTTTTTAGCTTGGCCTTTAGCCTCTTCACCCTTGTTTTGCAAATTTTGTTCCGGGTTAGGTAGTGATAGGCCATATGGCGCAACATTTTCTTCTCTTTGTTGGCTTTCTCAAGCATCTTCTCCAGGTGAATTTTCACCCTCTCCAACCATGATTCTCGATCATCCTCAATTTCTTGCTCAAGGGAGGTCATCTTGATCTTTCTCTTCTTTGCCATTTGCCTATTTTCCCTAATCATTTGTAGCTCCATAATAGCTTGCTTATCTGTCAGTTGCTTGTTTTCCTGCTCAAGAAAGTTGATGATCCATTTGGCCCTCTCAAGATCAAGTGATAAGGCTTGTATTTCAACCTCCTTCTCTTTGATAATCATGTCCTTGAGTCTTGAGCTTTGAGAGCCCAAATCAGTGACATCTTCCTCAATCAAAATAAAATCTCTGTCTTGCCCTTCAGGAAGGACCTCCTCATGCATCTTTTGTTTCCCTTTGTCTTTGCTCTTTGATTGTTGGCCAACCTGTATAGCTGGAGAAGAAGGCAAAGCCCCTTTCACCCCCAGTGAAGATAACATTTTCCTGTGGTCTGGTGAAGAAAACGAGACCCCTTCCACCTCTGGTGGAGATAGTACTAGCCTGGTAGTAGCAAAAAGCCTCATGCTGCCTCTCTCATAGGTGAAAAACATCGGCACACCTGTAGTTTTAGTCTCATGAACACTTGGCTGTTCTGATGGCCCTCCTTCCTCTTGAGGAACTGATGGAATCACTGAGGGCCTTTGAAAATCTCATGGGCAATAAAGGTATCCCATGGTATGTTCAGCAAGCTTAGCTGATGCAAGACAAAAATTTTAATGAGTGAGAAGTGGTAAATGTTGTTAAATTGTTGAGGAAAAGGTTTCCTTTGCATATAGTGAGCCATCTTCTCAATATCCCTGCATATAAAGTATGGGAGGTTCATCATTCTTACTCTTGTGAAATGCATCAACAATCTTATATGATATGTATATAGGCGGGAAAACCTTCCTTCACAGGTGAAATACTTGATGATGAGTTTCATGAGAGGAGCATAAGTGTTCTGCAAGTATTTGAAAGGAAAAACCCTGCTGATTTGCCTGTGATATCCAGCCTTGATGTAAGGCTCATAATGTTCTCTGCTCACATGCTGCCCCTTATTCCACTATTCACCTATATTAGGGTTGCCTGTTGCTACTGAAATGGTGGCAGGTGTCAAGGTGAAAGAGACACTAGTAAGGTTCACCTAGCCATTGTGGAGATGAATAACAAACAACCTAGCAAGCTCATGATGAAATTTCACCCTCTCTACCATTTCACAAAATTGATAGCAAGACTGTTGTTTAAAGCTAGTTACAACAAGAGGGCAAGCAAGTAATTCTGTAAGAGTGGTGGGCTCCTCCTGGATGATCTTCCCCCTTTGTGTGGCTCTCTTGGTACATGAGATTCTTTGGAAGAATCACTGAGAGTTTCCTCTTCCCTCTCATAATCTGAATCCGTCTCCATGCTTATGAATTTGAAGTGAAAGCAGATGAGTATGAAGAAATTTTGAAATATGAGGTAAGAAATGTGTATAAGGAAGTGAATGTTAGGAGGAAGGGTTTCTTTTGGGAAATGAGGGAAGTGAATGGTGTTATGAATGTGAGATAAGGGGTTTGATAGTGAAGTGGATGTAGTGAAGGAGTAGGATGTGGGAGTTAGGGTTTGGGAATAGGGTATAGGGCTAGGGTTTGGTAAATGGGAGTGGGGTTTGGGGAGTGAATTTTGATGATTTAGGGAGAGGGAATGGGATTTGACAAACTCAATATGAATGGAGTGAGAAAGAAGAGCAAATGACCTTCAATAACTTGCAAGAGATGATTTAGCAACTAGCTAGGGTTTGTGTTAACCATTTAGCTAGGGTTTGCTCTCAAGAAAACCAAACACATCCAAGCCACCAAACATAACTTTCCTAAGCAAGGAGGAGTGATCTACTTACTTGGAACAAGCATCAATTTGTTTTTTAGGAAGTTTGGAGGTGTCTTGAGGCGATTCTAGCTCTTGTAACAGGTGCGCAGCGCCAAGGAACAGGTGCGCAACATACTTTCAATGTGCAGTGCTAGACCAAATTTCAACAGCAAACCTGCAACAGATGCGCAATGCTAAGGCACAGGTGCGCAACGCCAACAAGATGATTGGATTTTTTCCCTTGTTTTGCCTTCTTTCTTCAAAAACGTGATTTTCTCCCTTTGGCTCGTTCAATTTCAACAATGAAGACTTAAAACACATGAATTGGCTTTTATACCCCTCTCATTTAATTTTTCACTAACCAAGACCCACTTTTCTAATGTTTTGCCAGCTTTTTCAAAAATGCTCTGTTTCACTTACATTCTGACTTTTGCCTTTTTGCAGGTGGACTTATACATTGACTTTTTGTAATGGCAGGAGTTGACTTTGTCACTAGGTCACCAGGAACAACTATTGAATACTTATTACATATAGAAACATTTAAATTACATGAAATTTTTACAATAATGGAAAAAACTTTGTTTTCACCTCAAAACAGAGTTTTGAGGTAAATTTTTTTTATTGAACATGACAGAAGTAAATTTATGATTTTATGAACTTTTTTATCCTTCTCATGTGCCTGCTGACCTTTTTATTCAATTAGGATGACCATGATGACAAACCCTAAGACCTAGTGAGACTAAACCCTAGAACTAGTTTTTTATAAATGAAATGAAATAGGATGACTGAGAATGAGTAAAAACATGTGTAAACAGGTCAGCAGGTGAATATCATGAGGGAAATTGACATGAGACCACTACCATCAGTTGATCCATGACCTAATGGAATGCAGCTGGTCGGATGAGACACCTAATATGCGTGCAAAGAGCAATTTGATCGCTAATAGAAGTGTGAAGACACTGACACTAACATTAGCTCCAATGGGGATGGTAGCTCCTGGGAGGTGCTAAGAACCACAGATCTCTGGGAGAGCAGACCAGTGCCTTATCCATTGGGAAATATGGAATCAATATCATGGCAACAAAAACATCAAAACTCAAGACTCAAGACTCATAACTGAAATGAAACTGACGCAATACTAAAACACAACTGAAAAACTAGAAAATATGCTCAAAATGGAGCTTATTCAATAAAACCTACTCTAGCTGTTTCATTCATCACCTGATCAAGTGAAGTGAAATAACCAATGCAACCAAGTAAACATTTCGGCTGCTGTTTTCATTCTCCGCAAGTGCTTACTTATGAACAATAAGAGAGAACTACTGAAAGGAAACTCCCATGAAAACTTGTAAACAGATCCGTTGAATGATATGGATTCTCTATCTGACTCCAAAAACACTGCATAAGGATCTTGAAATTCATGTGCACTAGGACTTAGCTCATCCAATGGATTACTTTTCTTCTCCTCATACCATGAATGCAAACTTTGATCTGAGCATTGTGACGAGACTCCTGCTGATAATGACAAAGAAACCAACTACCAGATCAAGTTTGTATCAGTACACATTTCAAGCTCACAGGTAGCTAATGGAGAAGGAATTTGACTGCAAACATCATCCAACACATCAGCTATTGGATCGTGAAAAACTTGAAAAGACTACTGCAACCCATTTTATATTGGTTCCGATGAGATTACATGATTTCCTATAGGTTGCTCATTTGAAGATATACTATGCAATTTTCCCGTCAAAAACTGAAATGATTCAAAACAAAATGGTACGGAATCATCTTCCATCATTTGATCATATGTGCCAGCTTCTAAGTCTTCATTTGCAACCTAACATTCAATGGCATTCGGGGGCTGGAATTCTGGATATGAGAAGTCTTTCATTGCCCTCAAAATGGTTCAGATCAAAACTTATCGATGATTGACTTCTGATTGCATGAAAGTTGTCTCTGATGAACTGAAATGAAGTAAAACAAAAAGGCAAAGAGCCTTCACTTACTTCAAAATTTTCTGCACTTTCCTCCTCACTTCCATAGCTGATATGCAACGGCTGATCATTGTATTCAAACTGCTGAAAGTGAACTTCCTCCTCCCACAAACTATCTGCTGATTTATCTGCAAGATTAGCTTCTGTTTGGAGAACATAATCATCATCATACTGATCAAACTTGTTGACACCTAATCATCAGGATTGGGTGAATATAATGTAAATAAATAATAAGTAATATGAACATTCATCGGGAGATGAAGTAAACAGTCTCTCCCTCATGTATATAATAAAGACCAACCTGAAGGAATAAAATATACGAATCAATTTTGCTTTGAGGAGTTACTGCCTGGCCTGACATGGTATCAGAGCGAGCTCCCAAAAATAGTTGTAACTCCCTTCTGCCTACTGTGCTCTTTGTCCACTGCCCCTGTGCGCTCTGTCTGCCATAAGTGATTCTGAGCCATTCTACGTCCACTGCATAATTGTATTGCTACATAATTGTTCTGCGCCCACTGCATAATTGTATTACTGCATAACTATTCTGAGTGGATTGAAGGCCATCTCTGCCGTGTGTCAGGATGGAGTGCTGAACCATTGCTCATTCCACGCTGCTGGAGATATGCTCATTCCATGTTACTGCGTTGAGAGCATTATTGCTACTGCGTTGAGAGCATTACTGCTACTACGTTGAGAGCATTACTGCTGTTGCGTTGAGAGCATTATTGCTGCTGCGTTGAGAGCATTACTACGTTGAGTGCATGAATTGTCTCCATGACCAAGTTTACTGTGTTAAACACTGCTGGTGTGTGAATGAAAGCCTCTGAAGATTGATCTGCAAGAAAGAGTATTGATGCGGAAGCGCTGGTATATACGTTGAAGTTTTTTTTTTGGCTACACGTTGAAGTTTTTGGCATATAACGTTGGTATATACATTGAATGTAGAAGCGTTGTTTTTTAGACCCGCTCCACTCATGTGTTGAATGTACAAGCATTGTTTTTTAGACCTACTCTGCTCATTGTGAAATATTTATATCATTTAATTGCTTTTGTCAACCTAAGAATGACACTACGAGGGAGAACATTGCACTGGTTTATGAAGTGCAAGTGTTGAAGTTAAATGCCATTCATTGAATGTACGTTGAATGTATATATGTAGATGGTATCATGGTATCTTGAACTCTGTTTTGGTACGCTGCTATATATTGATGTGTATGCGAGTTAAAATTTTTTGAAGGGCTGCATTTGGTGATCAATGTAAAAAGGAACTGATATATATTTTGAATAGTGCGTATTACCAAAAAAAAGGCCGATATATATGTCTTGGGTATTGAAATTTGCTGTCAAGTCATATCAGAATTATATTTTTTTCCCATTAAGAGTAAAATTTTTGCAGCAGAAGTTTTCTGTTACAATATGCATTCAATCATATCCATTGTGGGAATAGTTCTCACTGGTAAAGAGAACTATCCTGAGTGGTCTTGGATGATAAAACGCATGCTCATTTTCAATGAGTTTTGGAAAGGAGTGTGTGTTGGAGACGGAGACAAGGAGCCAGAACAACCTACCTCAGACAAAGAGCTCGTCATTAGGGAAAACAAGAACAACAAAGCTTATGCATTAATCACAGCATCTGTAAATGAAGAGGTGAGTCGCCATATTTCACCATTTTCAACTACTTTTGAAGCCTTACAAAATCTGAAAGAACTCTATGACTCACATTCTGCACTTGAAGTTGTTCAACTCATGATTAAACTCTTCACTCTTGAACTACAAAATAATGATCCTCTTGCTCTTGCATTTGAAGTAAAGTCTATAATGCATGATATCAAATCCACTAAGGTTGAATTGGATATTCCTCTTATCGCTTTTCTCAAGGCACTTTATCCTACTTACTCCAATTATCTTGAGTCATTGCAAGCAAATCGAAATCTCAAAGATATCACCTTTGACTCTCTTGTGATAAAGTTTGCTGAAAGAGAGAAAGATTTTGGAAAGAAGAAAACCCCTGAATATTCTGAAGGGGCTGTGTGCCTTTCTCATTAAGAAAAGAATCCTGCTCAATATTCTTCCAGAGGAAGAGGTGGTCGAAGAGGAAGAGGAAGATATTTTAGAGGCGGGGGGGGGTGCAGACACTCTCAAGGAGAAAAGGTAGATTTGCACTGCATACGCTGCAAAAGAAATGGATCACATGATGCCTATACATGCAAGTTACCATGGGACAAAATTGAGTAGCAAAGGAACCAACAGAAAGGTAAAACTGATGATACAGACAAAGGTAAAGCACCTGAATCCACTCACTATGTTGTGGCACAATGTAATATTGGAGTAAATGAAGATTTATTTAATGCTTCACTTGCTTCTTGGAAAAATGATTGGTTGCTTGATTCAGGAGAAACCTGCCACATGACTCATAGAAAATATTTTTTTGAAGAATTTACTGACAATGTTGATGGAGCAGTATACTTTGTAGACCAATAAAAAATCAAGCCATCAGGGCTTGGCACAATCAGGCTTAAACTGCCTGGTCTTCCAGACTTTCTTCTGCATCATGTTCTATATCTCCCATAGCTCAAGAGAAACTTGCTGTCCTTGGTCCACATCTACTAGCAAGGTCACTCCATTCATATGTTTGATGGCAAGCTTGAGGTAAGAAAAGCATCTGACCACTCACTTGTCATGAGGGGAATAGAAGAAGAAAGGCTTCTCAAGCTGCAAGGAACCTCTGCTCGTGCATAACATTTCTCGTACAATTCTCATTATGAAGAAGGTACACTTCCATCAAGTTTATTATGGCATGCTAGATTTGGATGTTTGAACTATGACAACCTCTGCTTGTTGAAGAAAAATGGTGTTGCTGGTTTGCCTACAATTCCTAGGAAACTTAAGCAATGTGATGCTTGCATTCTAGGAAAGCATAGCAAACAATCTTTTAATGATTCACATTCAAGAGCACATAGAAAACTTGAACTCATTCATTCAGATTTATGTGGTCCAATGCCTGTTCCTTTTGCAAATGGAAATAAATATATGATGACATTTATTGATGACTACACTAGAATGTGTTGGGTTTATTTATTGAAGAACAAATCTGATGCTTTTCAAACATTCAATAACTTTCATAAATGGATTGAAAATTATGCACAATCTCATATTGGGTCTATTCACATTGATAATGGAAAAGAACACACATCAAATGAATTTGAAAACTATCTTTGCCAACATTGGGTCTATTCACAATGATAATGGAAAAGAATACACATCAAATGAATTTGAAAACTATCTTCGCCAACATGGGATCAAACATCAAACAACTGTGCCTTATAATCCCCAATAGAATGGTGTAGTTGAAAGAATGAATAGGACAATCTTAAATATGGTACGATCCATGCTCTTAAAAAATGTAAAGATAATGTTTTGGGTTGATGCTGTTCTATGTGCTACATATATAAAGAATAGATGTCCATCTAATGCTATTAGAAATAAGACTCCATATGAAATGTGGTATGGACATGTTCCTTCGGTAAAGCATCTCAGGGTCTTTGGTTCCACCTATTATGCCTTAATACCAAAGGTACATAGAAACAAACTTGGTGCTAGAAGTCGTAAATGTATCTTCCTGGGGTATTCAAACACCTCCAAAGCATATCGTCTCTATGATGAAGTAAATAAAAAGTTTATTGTATCTAGAGATGTAATTTTTCTTGAATCATCCAAAACTAACAATGTTGTTGAGCGACAACTTGATTGCTTGGATAGATTCGCAAAAGAAAAATCATTTCAAGAATTTGATAATCAGATTCCACATCTTGAAGGGGGGATTCCTATACTAGATCAACATTTGGAATCTTCTTCTGAAGAACACTCTCCCCTACATGAAACTCCAACAACAGATGATGCTTTAAGTGATGTGATTGACAGAATTGGGAGACTCAACCTTGATTCAGTCCCAACTCAATCAGTGGAGCAACCTGGACCATCTAAGAAAGGTCCCCCAAAGTGGCTGACAAAGACACTTGAAAGTATTCATCCTGATGAGGTTGGAAAGACAGGAACTAGAAATTCAAACTAGCAAAATGGAGGTGATGTAAATGACTCTAATTCACCTATTGATATGGATGTTTCTTATGATTGTGAATTGAAATTGTCTACAGATTTTGAACCAACTTCCTTCAAAGAAGCTACTTCTCATGATGAATGGAAAGAAGCAATGCAAAAGGAGTATGATGCCCTCATAAAGAATGGAACTTGGAAGCTGGTTGATCCTCCATTAGGAACCAAACAAATTGGCTGCAAGTGGGTCTACAAGAACAAGTATAACGCTAATGGCTCACTTGACAAGCACAAATCTAGGCTTGTGGCAAAAGGTTTTGCACAGAAGGAAAGGGTCGATTATGAGGAGACTTTTTCCCCCACAACAAAATGGGCCACCATCCGGACACTCTTTGCCCTAGCAAGCTCAGAACGGTTGGAAAGTCCATCAAATGGATGTAAAAACTGCTCTCTTGAATGGAGATCTAAAAGATAATGTTTTTATGTCCCAGCATGAAAGATTTGCTGTGAAAGGACATTAACATAAAGTATGCAAACTTGTGAAGTCCTTGTATGGCCTCAAACAAGCACCGCGAGCCTGGTATGAAAAACTAACTGAGCATCTTCTGAAACTCAATTTTAAACATTATGATCTTGATGATGCAACTTTATTTGTCAAGAAAGTTGGCAAAACAGTTGTATATCTTGTGGTATATGTAGATGATCTTTTGATGACAGGGAACAATGAAAGCTACATTGCATCCATAAAGAAGGAATTGGGGAAAAGTTTTTAAACAACTAATTTGGGCTATGTTCATTACTATCTTGGTATTGAAGTAACCTAACATCCGAAGTCCATATTTATTTCTCAAAAGAAGTACATTGGAGATCTATTGAACAAGTTTGGCATGACAGAATGCAATCCTCTTACTACTCCAATGGAACAAAACTTAAAGCTCACATCTATTGAAGGAAACGAATTTGAGGATGCAACAAAGTATAGACAGCTTGTAGGAAGTCTCAACTACCTAACTACTACCAGACCAGACATTTCGTTTCCTATTGGAATCCTCTCCAGGTTTATGCAAAAGCCTTGTGAGGGACATTGGTTTGCTGCAAAAAGATTTCTAAGGTACTTGAAGGGAACTCAAGAATTTGGAATCAAGTATACACAGGTGGGTGACTTCACTTCACTGGATAACTCTGATTTAGACTTTGATGGAGACAAAGAAATTGGGGTATCTACTTCAGGATATGCTATGAGTCTTGGATCAGGAGCTTTCTCCTGGAGATCATGCAAACAATCAGTTCCAGAAGATTCCACAACATAAGCATAATACATGGCAGTAGCTGAAGAACCCAAAGTTTCATGATCGAACGAAGCACATCAATACCAAATATCATCTGATTCGACATCATGTTGAGGCAAAAACAATCCATCTCCGTCATTGTTCCACTAATGAGCAAATTGCCGACATCTTCACCAAAGCACTTGGAAGAGAAAAGCTTGAATAATTCAGAATGATGCTTGGACTCACCAACATCCCTTCAGATTAGGGGGGGGGGGAATGTTGACACCTAATCATCAGGATTGGGTGAATATAATGTAAATAAATAATAAGTAATATGAATAGCCATCGGGAGATGAAGTGAACAATCTCTCCCTCATGTATATAATAAATACCAACCTGAAGGAATAAAATATACGAATCAATTTTTCTTTGAGTAGTTACTGCTTGGCCTGACAAAACTAAGGAAAATCATCAGTATAAAACACATCATAAAGCATACATGTAATATCAACATATCTCTCTTCTCCAAGATGATTTATAAAACAATCATTATCAGATCTATGACAATTGGGATATGAAAGAAAATGTTTTGGATCAGCCACTTGTTCTTCTTCAATCAACGAGCCATGGTCTTGAACGTCATACTCACTCCTTATGGTGATCTTTTGCATCATCTCTTCCACTGCACTTAACAAAATGTCAAGATTTACCTCTAAAGATGTCGATTCCTTTGGATCTATGTTCTTCTTCTCTTCTTCCTTCAAATTTTCCCTTTTGATCAGCAAATGAGCTTCTACATCTACTGTACTATTCTACATCTCTTCAAGTGTTGCAAGGTTTCTTTCTCTCAGCTGAAACTCCATTTCTAGATTAAAGGCTTCTGAGTAGTGAAAGAGAGCAGATCCAGGAGGAGGCCTTATATTAACCGGCATTGAAAAATAGACTTGGTTAAACCTGGCATAAAATTGTTGTACTGTCTCCCCTGGCTGTCTTTTCAGCTGGTTATACTCTTCTAGAATCAAGAAAGGGTTCTGTCTGACCACCCACCTGTCGAGGAAAACTTTGATGAACTGCTGGAAATCTAAGATGCTTGCATCAGGTAGGGTTTTGAACCAACTCTTGACTTTGCCTTGCAAAGAAAGAGCAAAAAGCCTAATACTAACATCTTCTTCATCAACTTCAAAAAGGTCAAGAAAGGACTCAAAATTCAATACATGTCTCTCAGCAATGATGTTGTCACACTCACCATCAAATCTTGGTAGATATAGGTAATGGTTTTTAGCAAAAGCATGGGATATAGGAGGTAAAGTTAGAGGCTTGTATCTATCTGGAATTTTACAAGGTAGTGGGGTATGTACAGAAGATGTAGAATCAGTCTTGGTCTCTTGAGGCTCATCAGTTTGAAGACGGTCATCATAAAATTCAGAAGAAGGGTCTTGATCAAGATCAAAGGCATACGAATCTTTGATATTCATAGTCTTCAAAGGGAAAAAATCAATTACAGGTCTGGGATCTTTTATCGAACATAGTATACATTGCAAAGCCTTCTTGACATTCTCGGGAAAAGAGAAGAAATAATTTATAACAAAGAACATAATGTCTTGGATGAAATTCCAACTTGAACACCTGATCTTTCCATATTGTCCTTTCATGTTTCTGCTGGTCAGGTTCATGCTCCAGTGGAGTCCTTGGATCTGATGTCGAAATTGATTTAGAGTCGCGAGGTGAATGATTTTAGCCTAGCTGTGTTTGATCGTTATTCACCATCAACAATCAGATCTGAAATTGATTACATTTTGCTGAGGAAAATAAAACTACATTTCCCAGTATGGTTGCCACTATGTTAGTGCCTAAATCTACCTCAGGCTGAAGGAAGGCAGGTCTAGGGTAACATCAAACCATGCTTAATATGGTATCTAGCCCTACCAGGTTGGGAGAGGGCTCTCTCCTTGTGAATCTCAATTAGGATATTGGAAACTAGGGCTTGAGATGACTGAAATGAATGCTAATTTTAGGCTAGGTATAGTAGATTAGGGTTTCTGGTTTGATTTTAGGTTTTGGTTGTTGGATCAATTGGAGAAGGCAGATTGGATCCAAGAAATCAACTCAGGGATACAGTCATGTCCTGTGGGGCAGGGTAGACAAGAGCTTATGTACTAGCAAAGGATTGAGATGGTAAAGTAAGACAACTGAGGAGTTGAGGAGTGCATAGCAAACTATGAATCCTCTTCAAACAGTGAAAACATTGAAAACAAAATGCATTCCCAAGACGAAGCACTATAATTGTAGTGTATTATGTCTATTCACCTTGATTCATTTAGTTTAGAAGAAAGAGAGAGATGTGGATACATATAAAACATCAGGAAAAACTCATTACAAAGAAGAAACAATACACAAACTCACTGTCACAAGAATCCCACAAAAATAGCTATGAAACCTGGTTTTATTCCTTGCCAAACTACTGATACAAAATGTTCAGTGAGTTAAACACTTCTGCCAAAGTCCAACCTTTTCAAATGAATCAACAAGTACATGATATAGGCAAGGAAACTACTCAAGCTAGCTATCAGGGTCGAATCCATGAGAAGAGGGGTGGTTTCAACCATATCTAAACTAAGAACAAGAATATAGGCAGTGGAACAACTTGCTTCTAAAACCAAGGAAACCAATTCATTACGGCTCAAAACCACTTGGAACTTGATGTATTTACCCTATGAAGTGATTTTCAACCATATTATGTTGAATTCATCATTTACCATGCTTACATTTACCAAGAAATGAAGAAAAAATGATCTCCCAAGAAAACTAGGAAAAATATAGAAAATCAGGCAAAACTGGCAAAATTCATTCAATGCGCAACAACAAGATTTTAATGTGCAACACTTTTTCTAGGCCAATTTTGGAAGGCTTCCTGGAGTCCAAATCAGGTCCAAGATAGCTTTTTCGAAATCTTGGTGAGTCTACTTTTTGGAACAACTTGAATTTTTGAATTTGGAGTCCATTTTCCCCTCCAAAAATTGATTCTCCCAAGACTGCTTCCTGTGTGGCAAAAAAGTGGCAGAGAGGGCACTTTTTGGGTGTTTTTTGCCCTTTTGGAGACCTAGAACTTGTCTAAAATTCTCAGCCATTTCTGAGCTTCCATATTTTTCCATGCTTATTTCAAAAATATAAACTTTTTTGCAAGAAAGTGTCCCCAACAAAAGCGTAGTGCCAAGCCTATTTTTTACATTAAAAATTTCAAAATTGACAAAAATTTCTCCAAATTTCTTGAAATTTGGCATGATTGACCCTTGTTAAGTGCTTTGATGAGCCAATGATGCTTCAGCCAAGATCTTGAGTTTATATTTCTCTTTTTTGCTCCTCAAAGCTCTTTTTAGCTTGGCCTTTAGCCTCTTCACCCTTGTTTTGCAAATTTTGTTCCAGGTTAGGTAGTGATAGGCCATATGGCGCAACATTTTCTTCTCTTTGTTGGCTTTCTCAAGCATCTTCTCTAGGTGAATTTTCACCGTATCCAACCATGACTCTCGGTCATCCTCAATTTCTTGCTCAAGGGAGGTCATCTTGATCTTTCTCTTCTTTGCCATTTGCCTATTTTCCCTAATCATTTGTAGCTCCATAATAGCTTGCTTATCTGTCAGTTGCTTGTTTTCCTGCTCAAGAAAGTTGATGATCCATTTGGCCCTCTCAAGATCAATTGATAAGGCTTGTATTTCAACCTCCTTCTCTTTGATAGTCATGTCCTTGAGTCTTGAGCTTTGAGAGCCCAAATTAGTGACATCTTCCTCAATCAAAATAAAATCTCTATCTTGCCCTTCAGGAAGGACCTCCTCATGCATCTTTTGTTTCCCTTTGTCTTTGCTCTTTGATTGCTGGCCAACCTGTATAGATGGAGAAGAAGGCAAAGCCCCTTTCACCCTTGGTGAAGATAACATTTTCCTGTGATCTGGTGAAGAAAACAAGACCCCTTCCACCTCTGGTGGAGATAGTACTAGCCTGGCAGCAGCAAAAAGCCTCCTTGTACCTCTCTCATAGGTGAAAAACACCAGCACACCTATAGTTTCAGTCTCATGAACACCTGGCTGTTCTGATGGCCCTCCTTCCTCTTGAGGCACTGATGGAATCACCTGAGGGCCTTTGAAAATCTCATGGGCAATAAAGGTATCCCATGGTATGTTCAGCAAGCTTAGCTGATGCAAGACAACAATTTTAATCAGTGAGAAGTGGTAAATGTTGTTGAATTGTTGAGGAAAAGGTTTCCTTTGCACATAGTGAGCCATCTTCTCAATATTCCTGCATATAAAGTATGGGAGGTTCATCATCCTTACTCTTGTGAAATGCATCAACAACCTGATATGATATGTATATAGGCGGGAAAACCTTCCTTCACAGGTGAAATACTTGATGATGAGTTTCATGAGAGGAGCATAAGTGTTCTGCAAGTATTTGAAAGGAAAAACCCTGTTGATTTGCCTGTGATATCTAGCCTTAATGTAAGGCTCATAATGTTCTCTGCCCACATGCTACCCCTTATTCCACTATTCACCTACATTAGGGATGCCTGTTGTTGCTGAAATGGTGGCAGGTGTCAAGGTGAAAGAGACACCAACAAGGTTCACCTGGCCATTGTGGAGATGAATAACAAACAACCTAGCAAGCTCATGATGAAATTTCACCCTCTCTACCATTTCACAAAACTGATAACAAGACTGGTGTTTAAATCTAGTTACAGCAAGAGGGCAAGCAAGTAATTCTGTAAGAGTGGTGGGCTCCTCCCAGATGATCTTTCCCCCTTTGTGTGGATTTCTTGGTACATGAGCTTCTCTGGAAGAATCACTGAGAGTTTCCTCTTCCCTCTCATAATCTAAATCCGTCTCCATGCTGATGAATTTGAAGTAAAAGAAGATGAGTATGAAGAGATTTTGAAATATGAGGTAAGCAGTGTGTATAAGGAAGTGAATGCTAGGAGGAAGGGTTTCTTTTGGGAAATGAGGGAAGTGAATGGTGTTATGAATGTGAGATAAGGGGTTTGATAGTGAAGTGGATGTAGTGAAGGAGTAGGATGTGGGAGTTAGGGTTTGGGAATAGGGTATAGGGCTAGGGTTTGGTAAATGGGAGTGGGGTTTGGGGAGTGAATTTTGATGATTTAGGGAGAGGGAATGGGATTTGACAAACTCAATATGAATGGAGTGAGAAAGAAGAGCAAATGACCTTTAATAACTTGCAAGAGATGATTTAGCAATTAGCTAGGGTTTGTGTTAACCATTTAGCTAGGGTTTGCTCTAAAGGAAACCAAACACATCCAAGCCACCAAACATAACTTTCCTGAGCAAGGAGGAGTGATCTACTTACTTGGAACATGCATCAATTTGTTTTTTAGGAAGTTTGGAGGTGTCTTGAGGCGATTCTGGCTCTTGTAACAGGTGCGCAGCGCCAAGGAACAGGTGCGCAACGCACTTTCAATGTGCAGCGCTAGACCAAATTGTTAGGTAAACTTGACTCAGGATAGAGTCAAAGTTGACCAGGTTAAACAGTGATGGTTTTGGAGCACATGGTATTGTGCACCCATAGTATTCTGCCCGTGGTATTATATGTAATGGAGCTTATAAAAGGCTGGAAGGACTTCATTGTAATGTAAGACCTGGAGGTGAGCGGTGAAGGCTCACTTGGTTGGACTGGCTAGGGTTTTGGCCAAGGATAATGAAATTTCATTATGGTTGGGTTTTTCCTCGGATTTGGGGTTTTCCCGGATAAACATTTGCGTTTATGTGTTTATGGTTGTTGCTGGTTATTTCTTATATATATTCCTCTCGGTAATTATTAATGTTATGCAGTAAATTTCTTAACAACTGGTATTAGAGCCAGATATTGGCTTCAAAGGGATTCTTTGATGCCAGGGGTTTATAGTGCCTGATGAGATCAATGCAACGTTTTTTACAATCTAGGTCTGAAAATAATGGTGGAACAATCATACGCGAAAGAACCTCGAGGATAATGTGCGGAAGATAGTGCCGTAACTATCAGGGATCGTAGTGCATTTGTGATATTTACTGATTTGGAACATGCTGGTGAATTGTTCGGGATTCATGCGGCCATTTAAAAAAGGTCTGCAGAAGAAAATTGTTCATGCGGCTTCGAAAATTGTTCGTTTTTTGTTACGTTAGGCCACCGGTGCTGGAATCTACGAGGTTCTCGTCGGGCTCGCAGTTGGACTGGTTTGATAGAAGTTTTTGAGAAAATCAAATTAAGAGAGGATGGATTAGAATCGCAGCAGCAATAAACAAAAAAAAATTTAATGAAGTCAAAATTATTGCATGTAAATGGACATACTACTGTAAGACCTGGCAAGGCATGTGTACCCCTCAGTGATCACTGGTAAAGTCTAGGTTAGACCTAGGTGATAGGGGGGATGTCGGGTTAACAATACCCTGGGTGGTAAAAACTCTGAGGGGGGTAAGAGCTAGAGTGAGCAGGATTGTCTCACTTAACAGGTTTGGCTGGAGTTAGTTAAGGAACCCCAAGTCAAGTTTAAGGTGGGAATTGTTAGGTAAACTTGACTCAGGATAGAGTCAAAGTTGACCAGGTTAAACAGTGATGGTTATTGTGCACCCATAGTATTCTGCCCGTGGTATTATATGTAATGGAGCTTATAAAATGCTAGAAGGACTTCATTGTAATGTAAGACCTGGAGGTGAGCGGTGAAGGCTCACTTGGTCAGATTGGCCAGGGTTTTGGCCAAGGATAATGAAATTTCATTATGGTTGGGTTTTTCCCCGGATTTGGGGTTTTCCTGGATAAAAATTGGTGTTTATGGTTGTTGCTGGTTATTTTTATATTTATTCTTCTTAGTAATTATTTATGTTATGCAGTAAATTTCTTAACACAAATTTCAACAGCAAACCTGCAACAGATGTGCATTGTCGTTTTAATGCGTAGCGCCAAGGCACAAGTGCGCGGCGCTAGCAAGATGACTGGATTTTTCCCCTGTTTTGCCTTCTTTCTTAAAAAACACGATTTTATCCCTTTGGCTCATTCAATTTCAACAATGAAGACTTAAAACACATGAATTTGCTTTTATACCCCCTCTCATTTAATTTTTCACTAACCAAGACCCACTTTTCTAATGTTTTGCCAACTTTTTCAAAAATGCTCTGTTTCACTTACATTCTGACTTTTGCCTTTCTACAGGTGGACTTATACATTGACTTTTTGTAATTCCAGGAGTTGACATTGTCACTAGGTCACCAAGAACAACTATTGAATACTTATTACATATAGAAACATTTAACCTACATGAAATTTTTACAATAATGGAAAAAACTCTAATTTTTTTTTATTAAACATGACATAAGTAAATTTATGATTTTATGAACTTTTTTATCCTTCTCATGTGCCTGCTGACCTTTTTATTCAATTAGGATGACCATGATGACAAACCCTAAGACCTAGTGAGACTAAACCCTAGAACTGGTTTTTTATAAATGAAATGAAATAGGATGACTGAGAATGAGTAAAAACATGTGTAAACAGGTCAGCAGGTGAATATCATGAGGGAAATTGACATGAGACCACTACCATCCATTGATCCATGACCTAATGGAATGCAGCTGGTTAGATGAGACACCTAGTGTAAAGAGCAATTTGATCACCGATGGAAGTGTGAAGACACTGACACTAACAATCACAACACTACTTTGCCCTATATTCTTCAACACACAAAAGGTTCTTTGTTAGAATTTGGTGAATTGTCAACCATAAAAGGTCTCCCTCCTTCTAGCGCCATAATTTTGATGGTGCTGGAAACTGCCAACATACAGGGGTCTCCCGAATATGAAGTCCAAATTATACTTAACACCATTTAGTATAGGAGCCCCATCTAAAATATGGTCTGGTGGTCATTATCTTAAATATTTTCCTTGGTTGTAATAATTAGCATAAGGGAGAATCACACATGTATTTTCAAATGAGCAAGTAAGTAAGCCTTGTGAAATGTTTAATTGCAATATGTATCAAGATTCTTTCACCAAAAGGGAAGAGAAATTGAGTTTTTATAAGAAAAGTAGTAGTACTTTTCTAATAAAGACACACACACACATACATATGAAATAATCGTTAGCCATCTAGCAAAATAGTTCACATAGAGTTAATGATTATTAAAGAAATTGAAACACACATTCAACAAGATAAGAACCAAAGCCAATGAAATAGTTCAATTTCTTTAGTACATGAAAACATAAACACATATTGCAAACATCTAAAGAATACTCTTACAATATTCATGATACATGCTTGAAATTCCGTTGACTCAACCAGCTTCAAATTATTAAGCGAAAGTTCCAAGATACATGATTACAATGAGACACCACTAGATCCAATAGTGGAGTTTTAAGCCACTACTTTCTCCCCACAAGAAATTATTCTCTATAATGCCTAGTTGGAGAAAGCCAAGGTGAAAAGTCTTTTTCTTGAGTAATGAGGCTTCTTTAATAACAAGAGGGATGACCTTTCATATCCCCATAACTCTTGAACTACCCGCATGACTCTTGGACTTATAATATGACCTTTAGACTTTTCCTAATTAATCTTTTGTCCATATGTGACCCTTGGACTTCCACATATTTATTGTTTTACAATATTTTTCAAAATTAGATCATCATTTACCACATCATCATGTGACGAAAACAAGACAAGTCATTGAAATTGATGACTTGGAACCCAATGACTTGTAATATGAATTTCTTTGAGAAGTAACAACACTGCCACTATGTCTTCAATTCTTGTAACAAGTCTTGCATTGTTGTTTCCTTCTACCCTCCAAAGGGTCTAGATAGATTATGGAATCTTCATGAGTCACTTTGATCATCACATTCCATCATTCCTTCAATTCTTGAAATATGGTGTCTTTGTTCCATTTTATTCAAAATTTCTCCTTTGGACAACTTCTCTTGAAAAAAAATCCTCGACATTATTTGCCATGCTTACTGAGAATACCTGTAGCTATGGATCACTCATGGAAAACAAACATTAGCTCAAAAATATCCTGCTCTATGATGATTCATGCAATGTATCGAGTGTGGATCAACATTGTGCAAGGGGGAGAGAGAGGGGTCTTCTGGGAACAGGGTGCAGTTGTAGGAGACAGGGAGGCAAGTACTTCTACTTGAAACTGCGCCATGCATAGATTTGGAAGAGGAGAAGGCAAGGCGAGCACAAGGCACAGTTCCAAGAGGCAAAGACAGACATGGACTGTTCATTAAGACTGCGCAATGTGCTAGGGAGGCAGGCTAGGGCCACAAGGAGTGCATAGGGAACAATTCCAAGGCACAGGGAGGGGCATCACTTCCCACTAGAAGTGTGAAGTGTGCTACACTGGGAGGTAGAGGTAGGAATGTCATAGGGAGGAAGAATAAGTAGCAAGGAGATAGGCCTTACTGAATAGAATTGTGCAGTGTACAAGAGAGAGAGAAAAGGCTTAAAATGGCACAGGGTGCATTTATAGATGACAAGGAGGGTCATTGCTAGGCTGTAGAAGTGAGAAGTACGCTCTTCCCAACCTAGAAGAGAAGTTTTAAGGTAAGAAAAATGACCAAGTATGGAAAGGTAAAACAAGGAAAAACACAACAAGTTAGGAGAAAGATCAAGCGTTATACATCTCAATTCATAAATATAACTCAAACAAGAGCCAAAAATAAGAAATATACATCAAAATTCTAGTTCACAAACATTCTCCTAGTGTAATAGACAAAACATGAGAAATTGCGACACACAAGGTTTTTTTGTGACTAGAAAGTGTGTTATGGCTCAAAACTGCGCTATAGTTATTCTTGATGATCTGAAGACACTTAGGAAGGTACATGGACACTTGAAACATGTATAAAAACATAAAATAACACTTGAAGACCAAAAGTGACACTTCACATGATGATAGGTAGGCTCCAAAATTCAAACATAACCAAAATTTTGGAGGTGTTGTAGCAATGACAACACCCAATGTATCTTTTTCAAATACTTCCTCTAATAAGGAATCATTCATCTCGAGTAATGTCCTATGGGAAAAGTATAATAACTACCAAATTCTCAAGTATCATAAAACTATTTGTTTCTAAGATGGTGTACACCAACTTCTGCCTTTTTAGTGAAATATTTGACCATATTCCCCTTGCAATATTTTATTTCCCAAATAGAATAAGTGTTCTTCCTTAAGTAGGAAAACTGGTGACAAAACTTAATTTTTTATTTACCATCTTAGATCCAAATAACCCTTCTCTTTTGTTGCCGAACCTCCTCCTCATGAACCAACAACTCTCTCTTGGTGATTTCTAGAGATTTTAGTTGTTCTGGCCCTTCCACTGAGAAAATACCTGAAACATTGGATGAATAAATGTCAATGATCTTAGTTTTTATGTTCCTCAAATAAGATTATTGCTTTTATTTCAATGCTTTGCAATAGGGTTTTTGTCTTTTAATGATTTTCAATAGGGCTTTATTTTTTCTTTTAAATTCTTTAGACTATTGGAAAATTGTACCATACAAGGAAAATTCTCATCCTCTCCCACATGTATCTAGCAATCCTCAATCAACTTCAAGAAATCATCCCACTTTAACCATGAAGTGTTAAATTTGAAATGTGAAGCAAGTTGTAGGTCCTGAGTCTCAATACAAAAAACAATGGGAGATTGGATAACTCACCACAATCTACCCATGATTTGATGAGGAAGCGATCCAACCAGATGGATTCTGATAATAGAAACCTGCCTCATCTCTTAGACACAATGTTGACATCTGATGGCATATTCGTCCAAGTAGGTGTGAGTTTTGGTAGACTTATGTCCACAAGGTTGATAGAATAAAAAAGGTGGCAAAAGTATCCTTCCAATGGATCACATCTCTGATTTGAGACTAGACTTCATGAGGCATGGTTGACTGACTTAGGTGCATCCTTTCATATGACATCCCATAGGGAGTGGTTCTGTGGGTACGATAAATATGGTGGTGTTGATGTATTCCTAGGTGATGACATGAAGGCCATAATCATAGGACGCGGAAAAGTCAAGTTGAAATTGTAAGGTGGAAGTATTAGAACACTTCTTAATATTCTACACATTACTGCATTGGCCAGAAATCTAATTTATGTAAGCAAGATGGATTATGCAGGTGTAAAGACCGTGTTCGAGAAAGGTGTCCGCGAGATTGTTCGAGGAGCAATAGTATTGATGAGGGGAGTTTGGATTGGAACTTTGTACAAGTTGTTGGGAAATAGTGTTATTGATGAGTGAAACAATTCTGTGGTTACTCAAAGTGGACATTGGAGAGAAGGGCCTTTCGAATACTAGATGGTAGTGGTATGGTAAAAGGTATGTCTAATTTCTCTTTGGATTTTGATTTTTGTGAACATTGTGTATATGGGAAACAAAATCAATTGAGTTTCTCCTCTAATGCTAAGAGGGAAGAAGGGATATTAGAGCTTCTGCACAGTGCTGTGTTTGGACCTATGTTGGGTAAATCTATGTAATGTCTCGTTTATATATGAATTCTTGAGGAATACATGGATATATTTCCTCAAGAAGAAATCTAATGTCTTGGACAAGTTTAAATAATTTAAGGCTCTGGTGGAAAATCAAACAGAGAAGAAGATCAAGGTATTGAGAACAGATAATGGTGGAGAGTTTTGCAATAAGGAATTTGAAGAATTCTGTAAGAAGTGTGGTATAACACGACAAAATACTACTCCATACACACCTAAACAAAATGTAGTTTCATAAATAATGAATAAGACTGATGGAAAAGGCAAGGCAAAAGCTCAACGATGTTAGGTTAGGACAAGAATTCTAGGTAGAGTGTAAGGTGCCATCTTACCAACCATCAATAGTATATAGAAGTAAAGGTCACATTGAATACTATTACTCAATTTTTATCCTTTTTATTTTATTTTTGTTTTATTCATAATATGACTAACTTAGCTATCATGTAATCATGTTCCTTCAACTATTTCAATGTAAGAATATAACATAAGAATTCGGGGATAACTTTCTCTTAATATCAAAAAATATATTGACCCAACAAAATTTCCAAATTCATCAATTAAAATTCCCAATCCCAATTATTAAGCTAATGCTTCAATCGTGAGAATTGTATAATGAATGTTGCAGCAAGAGAAACTAATGTTACCAATTCAGAAGCATATTATTCTTCAAAATGTGTCAAGTAAAACAATGGACCTGCATAAATTGGGCACAAGTAGTTGTTTTCTATAGTCATTGAAGCACAAGAATGCACCCATGAATACATGCAGCTCATACGAAATTTATTATGCTCATTTGCACAAATTCCTATAGAATTAGTCATTGTAAAATTGTTTCCAACAACAACCATTTTTTTAAATGAAAGCTTTAGATAATAAAAGTAACAATTGTCTTATTCTCTATTCACACTTCAACAACTTTTAAATTCATTTTCGCATTCATACGAAAACTTGGAGACATAGGAAGCAACGTCCATTAAATAATCTATTCTTAAATTTTCTAGTGCATAAAAGCTACAATAAGTAGAACATTTACTCTAACAATTTGTATGCACAAAAACTACATTCATTGAAGTTTTGACAAACACTTTGCAAGCATGAAATCTATAGCCATTGAGGCCTTTTAACAAACACTTTGCAAACATGAAATCTACAACCATTAAGGCATTTTGTCAAACACTTGGAAGCCACAATCTCTTAAGGAAATTTGACATGAATATAAGATTCTCCTTCAACCTATTTAGATCATAAAATTTATATATTAATTCTTCAAATGAAAAAATATTAAAACAATGACTAAATCATCTTATTCTTTCACCCAAAACTTGACAACAGGTACACACAATTGGCAACAACAATTTGCAAAATTGCCCAGATTTACGATCTGGATTTTGAGAAGTGTTTTTTTGGAACGAAATTGGGGGTTACAGGTTCTAATGGCATGATTACCCCTCGATGTTGTCTTGAATTGGTACGAAACCATGCATAGATTCATTTTTAAAAACTAGCAAATATGTTGACTTCGAGAATTTCATTTACAATTTTTGTCAAACAGATGGCATGCAAGATTGAATCTACAACTATGAAAAACAAATAATAACCTATAATTAAATTATAATTACTTATGTATTGTCTAAATGCCTTTAAAAATTATTTCATCCACTGTAAATGAATTGAAGGGCTTTGAGATTCATCAAACATTGTTTTCATTCAATCATTCCTACAAACCCATGGAAAGCATCTTGAACTATTGCAATGCATAATGATTGAAACTTAGCTCAATGATTCTCTTTAAAACTCTTGTCTTCCATCTTGTTTTTTTTAACATTTTTATTTCAATGACTGATATAGTGAATCCCCATGGTATATTTTAGATATGCATCCATTTCCTGCTTTGGTAGGCTGCAAGTTAACACTTATTCATACATAATGATTGTCGGTCGGATAAGTCGTTCTTGCAGACAAGACCGACCTCCCTAGTATCTAATGATATCTAGCAACAAGCAAACCAAACAAATTCTATCTTTCTCTAAATATGTAATTTATAAATAAAGGCAAACAAGTGTTTTAGGCCTACCTTGGGTCCAATGCAAGTTTGTGGAAGCCTCGCTCTATTGATCCAGATGAGCTCCCTTGTAGAGAATCTACAAACACAAACAAGCACACAAATTAAATAGCACCTGAAAAGCCAATATAATAAAGCATACCTATCATGATGATCAAGGAATTCATGAAACAAATCACATAAGACAATTTGTTGAGAAAAATGAATCTGATTGTATTAACTTAAATCAAAGAAGAACTTTACAGCCTTGGTGCCTTGATGCTGAACAAGCTCCTCCCAAGGTCTAGCAAGAAGTCTCCTCTACTTTGACAAGTTTCACTCTCTTCCCAATGAAGCCAAAAGGTATGTGATCTCTCCTTTCAAGCTTAACTAGGAAGTCTTAATATCAACAACATTTACCCTCAAAAATGTTCAGCTTCTAACCTCTCTAGCAACCAGCCCAATGCCTTAATTTATAGTGTAATGGAGGGAAGTTACTAGGTCCTCCTTCAAAGGGATAAAGCCCTTCTTCAAAGGGATAAGCTCCTCTCATCAAGGGATTAGCTCCTTCACTTTTGGGATGCATGAACCACCTAGGAGTAAACCATCCATGTCAAGATTCCTTCTAGAATCATCTATAATTAACCCAAAGTGAGTTTTTAAGAATAAACTTGCGCCTTTTTGACTTTCACATGGGTCCGCACCCACTCCTTTAGAGACAGAGCGGGCAGGTCCGCAGGTAACATGAACAAGGGGTGCGGGACCGTAGGTAACAGTGAGAGAAAGTGCGGAACCAGAGCTTTATTGATTTTTTAAGGTCTTTCTCTCATTTTCAAAGCGTGACATGAAGAGCTGAGGCTTGAGACTTGTTAAGGAGGACAGTATGAATGATGATAGACCCATACTGACTGCAAATAGTCATGGTGACAATATTTTGTGTAACATATTTCCCCCTAAAGTGCGAAGTCTGTAGTAGATGAGGATTTCATTTATCATCTAAGAGGAGTGAAGTACTTTATCATTTCGAGGATCATCTTGTGGAGAGCCCGGTTGGAACCTGTAAAAACATTCAATGCAAAATATATATATGAGATCATATCATCGCTGAGGTAGGCATTCCCATACTCAGATCAAAACTGACTAGAAAGCTAACTACTGCTTTGATATAGGAATGATTCTGTAATACATCACAATTATAAATACATGTAGACATAGTATGGATGCAACCATCTGTTTATGAATAGTTCATTGTATAATGAATACAAAATTCCTCACATCCTGGATGGTGGAAACTAGATCCAGGGTCTTGATTTCTACTTCTCGAAATAGTACGATTCTATCCATGCGAATGAATGTGTTGAAGTCGCACATGGTAGAAACCACTTGGTTACCAGTCAATGATGTAAAATGTTAACAAGTGTGAGAGAAACCACCAGTAATGTCAATGGTTCTCAAAGTACTCAGTACAATCCATGAGATGTGAATAGATGTGTTGATGTCGAACATGTCACGGAATCCTTTGATCGAAGCTCAATGATGCAACCTATTGTTGAAGGCGAGAAACCTGCCATTGAGGCATGCAGATCCCAAGGTACGGACGATTTCTAGATCATATTTCTAGATAATGAGCTGAAGTTGATAGAAAACGATCCGTCGTAGGCAAACCCACAACATGAAATCATAGATCAAGTTTGAAGAAATTTAGTTGCAAGGACTGACTCAGGGATGGTCAAGATGGATGACAGATATTTTGCAGATGAATGGTTTATTTGCACTGACCTCTTGAACACATAACGACACAACAGATGGTTTGGTGAAAATTGACCCAAAGTTAATACCCAGAAACCGGCTGAAGACTTTCAATATGGTTTGATCAACTGTTAGGCAAGGGATTTCCCAACCCAGGTGAATAAAAGTGTCGTGCTCAAGAGTGGTTACAAAGTATGACAAACAGGCTCATTTTTATCTCTTTTCCCCCACCATTTCTGGCAAGTGCCTCTTTATTTTTGACAAGCTTAAGGAGGATAACATTTTCTTGATTATAAGCTCATCCTTCGGATGAGTCCAACTTAGTTTAAATTCGAACCCTAAGAAGGAGTGGTCCGTTCCTGTTTGTAATTGAACAGGTCCTTTACTGTTAAATTTTAACGAGTCCAGTATAGGGGAAACTCGTCGTTTTTCAATTTTAGAGAGTCTGAAAAAACTTAAGAAGACTCCATGGTTGTTCTTTTTCGTAAATTTGTGTCTTCCAAGCCCAAAAAAGTATAAAATAATATTTGAGAGAACCGCTTGATCATTACGACCGAGGAGTACTTTTCATAATTAGTGCCTCTCATCCGAAAAAGTAAAAAAGCGATCAATGACACGTCGTTTTATAACCAATATCGAATTTGAAACGACAAAAATCCGACAATCTTTTCATGTTTTTACAGTCAGAAAAGGGCTGTAAGTGGACCGTCGTTTTAGTTCCATTTTAACGAGTTTAAAAAGAAAAAACTCGGAAATCTTTTCATGTTTTAGGAGTCAGAAAAGAGCTTAAAGGTGACTCTAATGTTTTTTGTCGAAAATGACCAATTTTTCCTGAAAAATCCATTATCCTACTCAAAAACTCAAACATTACTCATACATGTTTAAAATGGATAAAAATGTTGCAAAAGTTACTTCTTTAAAGTGAAAAATAAACAAATTAAAAACTCATTTATTCAAAAAAGCTTATAAAAAGGGTTTTTGTAAATTCATTTTTACCGTTTGACTTCAGAGTGAGAAAAGAGAGCTTTTGGTCAGAAACTTCCCGTGAAGATTGCGGAAAATCCGTCCGTTGGAATCGAACGTCGTCTCTTCCAGGTAATCTACATCATCCTACTCTTTCATTTCATCTGTTTCAAATTTGTTTTTAGGCTTTGATTTCTTTTTTTAAGGAATTTTTAGGTTAAAAATCAGCGCGCGGGGGTCCGCAGGCATAGCATAGGTAACCCGCGGACCTCGACTTTTTCGTAAAAGGAAAAAAGTTAGAGGTTCACACCTGCTGTGAAGGCAAAGTGCGGACCCACGCACTGTCTCTAACAGAGAGGGTGCGGTCCCCGCAGCAAAGGTTTTTAAACCTAAATTTCTCAAATTTCACCCAAAAACTTTGATTTTAGATATTCTAATTCGCCTTTTTATTGAATGTAGGGTATACATCATGCTTGATTGGCGAGAACGGGAGCACGAGGATGTAGATCTTGCCGCGATTAATCATCAACCTTCGATTGATGCATTGAAGGCATGTGGCTTATACAAATTCTGGGCCATACCTGGCATGAGGGCCTAGGTGGACGTTTTGCAGTGGCTAGTAGACAGATGGAACATACAGGACCAGTGCTTCTTCATTGGTGGCCACTAGCTCGAAATGGAGCCGGAAGACATTTACTTCTTGACTGGTTTGCCTAAGAGAGGTGAAAACTTGACTCTATTCGGGACTAGGCCAGGTGGCCAGTTTGTCGATAGCCTTCAACTAGAGTTTTGCAACGACCAAACTAGAGACAAAGCGATAGATATCAAAACCATATCCCTTCCTGAACTAAAAGTGATTGTGTTTACTGTTACCAGGCTCTGCGGAAGTGCAACACTACATATAGCCACTGGATCCCAAATGCGGATGGTAGTAGACTGCTTTCGAGGCACCATCTTCAACTGGTGTGATGCTGTGTTGGCTAATATAAAAGGCCAACTGACTAGAGCAAAGAACGGACAACTGAAGACCTTTGGATATGGTGCTTTAGTTGTGAGCTTTGGTCTGGAGAGGGTTCCAATGTTGGTCCCACAACATCTCACTGTTGGAGCTGGACTTCCTCGAGAGCCCAAACTGATGCATTGGGTTGCAGTTATGGCCCGTCATCCTGAGGAGGGGACAGAAGTCATTCGATTCACTCCTGAGTATTTCCATTGGTTGGAGAACCAAGTTTTTGCTATTTAGGACTTTCCTTACGCTGGGGTAGATTATCGTGGTGACCCAGACATGGCTCTTCCACCAGGAGAGCAATGGGATGACTCAGGTAAAATCATTTTCAACATTTTCTAATTTAATTTTTTGTTTTGTTTTTATCTCGTCCCAAAATTGATAGTAAAAGTTTTAAATGCAGATGTAGGTCCATGGCGACCAACCACTCTCCGGCCCTATGAGAGGAAACAACCAGCAGCAGCAGCACCAACCCCACAGGATGAATCCACATAGACCTTGGCCGAATTGGAGAGCCATCTAGAGCGTTTGACAGTAGACATTCTAGAGACCAGCATAGATGACATTCCTCTTAGGCTACAGCGCTATGTGATTGGGGTCCCAGGACCTTTCAGGAGGTTCCTTTGTAAGGTGGCCCGTACAATGGTTTCTTATCGTGATCATCACCAGTGATAGGATGATTGCTTGTTGTAGACACATACGACATTTTTTGCTTTTTGCACTATCATTTTTACAGATCATAAGGTGTTTTTCAACCTATGATTGAAGACAATGTATATTTGACACACTTCTATGCTATACTATATCACTATTACCGGCTTATCTTGTAAAACATCTTATGGAATGTTTTTAAATTTACTTGTATGATTATTGCAAATGTCTACTTAAGATTCGAGAAGCAATCAAATCTACTAATGTATTTAAATATCTTGGTATATGCTGATATTCAATATAGTCAAATTCACGCTCCAAGAGACGAACTCTCAAAAATAATCTCAATAACACTGGATTTCTAATGGCATATACTCTATTAAGCTGTAATACAACGAGTTAAGAATCTAACCTCACTATCAAACTCCGAATCCCAAATGAAATATATTCAGATAATAACTCAATCACTGCGCTATACTCTGCAATGTTGTTTGTTGTTTGACCGAGGCTTACCCCATGCATAGATACCAACTCGTCAGAGGGCGAATAAATAACCCAAGCTGCGGAAGAAATGTTCCGTGTATTACGACAGGCACCATCAGCAAAACCAATGTATGTTTGGATAGGCGTCGACATCTGCAATATCAAGAGTAAAATCAAGATAAACAGGAATAATGACAAAAAACACTCTCTAATCTAAGTACACTTTTTAAACTAAAATGCACTAGCTAGAAAGAAAACTAACCTAACTAAAAATCTCCACACCCAGATTTAAGCATAATACCTCTTCAGGTAAAGACCATTTCTGGGTTTACCTAAAAAGACCCCGTCAAAGTCTACCAATTCATAGGCCCCTTTTGCCAGCTTACGCTTAACAACATAAGGACCATGCCACATGGGTACAAATTTTCCAGCGCCTAATTTATCATTTGCTTGATCGTACAATAAGACTAGGTCTCCTTCCGAAAAATTACGAGGGGTAACATTTCGATCATACTGAGCTTTAATACATTTGGCATGAGTTTCGATTGCTAATGCAGCATCACTTCGATTCTCATCTAGCTGAGCCAAGTATAAAAAACGTTTTTCCTCTTCGGAGGTGGTTGGAAGTAATTCGATGGCCATTTGCAATGACGATATTTCGCATTCAATGGGTAACACAGCTTCCAGACCATAAACTAGTTGGAAAGGAGTGAAACCGGTTGACGTTTTTACTGAGGTTCGATATGCCCAAAGTGCTGAAAATAACATGTTATGCCAATTCGACCTATGAATCCCAATGATTCGTCGGATCATGATGACTAGAACTTTGTTGATGGCTTCAACCAGACCATTAGCCTGTGGATAATATGGAGTTGAACTATCGTGACGCAAGCCAAGTTGGTCTGTAAGTTCAGTCATCATAATGTTTCGAAAATGACGCCCATGATCAGTGATAATCGCTTGTGGAACACTAAACCTAGCAATTATATGATTGAACACGAAAATTGCAGCAGTTTTGCCGTCTACCTCAAATGTAGGCATCGCCTCGGCCCACTTGGTAAAATAATCTACCGCAAGGATGATATACGCATGCCCCCCGGTCGAGTGAGGGTTATGTTATCACTGAAAATTCTGTTGCCAAAATTGCTCAGACTAGCTTAAGGACAAAGTGTTTTCGCAGCGCATAAATCCTTTAGCAGTTTCGCAGCGTAACCTGTTTTAGTGATTTCGTAGCGAAAAACACCGACTTTGCACTAACTGCGCTACGAAATGGGGAATTCGTGCTGATCCATAGCACATCTCACACCAGCTGTCATATTTTCTGCAAGAATTTTACGAGAATAGCATGTGTAAAGTCTTACATGTCGGTCTTGACACGTGCAGGCTCTGTTGGCATCAAAGGGGATAGCGGTAATATAAATTATTATGAAGTCGAATGGAAGTCAAGGTTGCCTTTGTCTGCATATGTTTTGACGGGGATCATTCTCAGGAAGCAGCTTTTGTGATGACATTGAAGGCCCTTTCTCAGTCAGTCTCCTCTATTATAATGGAAATCTAATAGAGCAGGAGGATCTGAAGGATGGCAGACACTATGCTGTCTGGGAAAATCTTTTCAAGAAGCCGTGTTATCTATTTACTTTGGTTGCTGGCCAATTAGTCAGTAGAAATGATACATTCATTACACGATAAGGACGCCAAGTTTCACTTCGCATTTGGACTCCTGCAGATGATATATCAAAGACTGCTCATGCCATGTATTCCCTTAAGGCGGCCATGAAATGGGATGAGGATGTCTTTGGTCTGGAATATGACCTTGATCTATTCAACATCGTGGCAGTACCTGATTTTAACATGGGAACGCTGGAGAACAAGAGCCTTAATATATTTAATTCAAGGTTTGTTTTGGCATCCCCACAAACTGCAACGGATGCAGACTATGCTGCTATCTTGGGTGTTATTGGTCATGAGTATTTCCACAACTGGACTGGTAACAGGGTAACATGCCGGGATTGGTTTCAATTAAGTTTAAAGGAAGGACTTACAGTTTTCAGAGATCAGGAATTCCTCCTACACCAGGCCCAACTTTTCTTCTTTGCCATTCGTTCCTATTATTTTGGGAAAGGGGTTGAGGGTTCATTCTCCTGGGTTCCACCTGCTACTCCGAAACCCTCAATTCCCGCAATTCCAAATACAGCGATACGTCCGGGGATTGGCAGATCCACAGTTGAAGAAGAGCAAGAGAAGAAGGCAAGCTGGGAAAAATGTTTTGGCGGATGACTGGTTTCTCGCCCCCTTCAGCGGTGGATTCAATTTTGGACAAAGAAACATGTACAGTTGAAGACCTCTTTGCCGAGGAGGAAATTATTCAAGAGTGCAAGACTATCAACAATCGCCTTATTAATTTTCTTCGAGGCAAGGAACAAATGCAACAAATGCTATGTTACATTGTACAAGAGCCACCAGATGGTGCAGAAAGTAAGCGAGCTTTCAGGTTTCCATTTATAGCGTGTGAGATATTCTCTTGTGAAATTGACATTATTCTCAAGACACTGGTTGAAGAGGAAGAGTTAATGAATTTACTGTTTTCCTTCTTGGAATCTGACCGGCTCCATAGAACCTTGCTGGTTGGATACTTTAGCAAGGTTGTAATCTGCTTGTTGTTAAGAAAGACGGTAGCCACCATTCGTTATATTCAAGCACATCAAGAGATACTGGCTAAATTGGTGAATTTGATTGGTATTCCATCGATCATGGAGATGCATTGAGCTCAACGAATTGTGCTGCAGTACATCAAAATGCAGCAGAAACACTTTGTGCTATAACTCATCTTGCTCCATCTGCACTGGCCTTGAAGCTTTCCAGCCCAAGCTTTGTGGAACGACTTTTTTGTAATGCCTTAGAGAACCCACAGTCGAAATCTACATTAGTGCATTCGTTGTCCGTATGCATTTCATTGTTGGACCCAAAAAGATCAGCATTGGGAGCAGCTGGTTCAGCATGGGGAAATCATATCATTGAGCCAGTTATAACTCCAAATCCTGAGACAGTGGATGGCATGCTACACGGCCTTGGTAAACTGCTAGAGCTGTTGAATGTGTCTTCTGATGCAAATGTTCTGCCTACCACATATGGAGAATTAAGACCTCCTTTCGGAATGCATCGTTTAAAGATAGTGGAATTCATTGCAGTCTTGTTGAAGAGTGGGAGTGAAGTTGCTTGGCAGGAGTTGGTTCGTTTGGGTGCTCTTCAGACAGTTATCAAACTTTTTTTCGAGTACCCCTTCAACAATAGTCTGCATCATTATGTGGAGTGTATCATAAGCTCATGCTTAGAAAGCAACAGTACTACTGTTATTGATCACCTGTTCCAAGAGTGTGATTTGTTAGGGAAACTTCTGGTAGCAGATGAAAAGCCCTTTGTTATTGATGATCCCAGCAAGCCAATAGCACCTACATGTGGGAAATTACCTCCGAGGACAGGAAATATGGGAACTTGACACACAGATGCAAACAACAAGAAGCAGAGTTACAACAGACAGCAAAGCAAGCACAAGAGGCTATGTCTTTGGCTGCTGCAGAATCTCGCAAATGTAAAGTTGCAAAGGAGGCAAATTTAATAATGCAGAAAAGCCTGAGGGGAAGGATTTTCGAATTGGACAGCCCATATATGATGATTGGTATATGCTGCTTTTCAATATTATTTTGACATCACTGCCAGTCATATCTTTGGGGGTTTTTGAGTAAGAGGTTTCATCTGAAGTATGTTTGCAGTTCCCTGTTCTCTATCAGCAGGGCCCAAGGAATATATTTTTAAACTGGTACCGTGTACTTGGATGGTTGGCAAACCATGAGATTATTTATGATATTTGTTAACAACCACTTCAGTTGCCTCTGCCAAATGTTTCAAGTACAGTTCAGGAATTTCAGAAAGTGGAGGACTATTTGTCTATGGTGGAATAGTAATCTTCTGAGATAATGCAGGATGCAGTGATTCCATCCATGAGTGCATTGGTAAAGCCAGAGTTTCTAAGGCACCAAGAAAAGGATTTCAGGCTCATTGTTGTTACTTGCATTAGTGAGAATCACACTGAAAATGTATCTGCTTCAATGTAAACAATTAGGAGTTCGGTTTGAATGAAAGAAAGACTGTGTTTTTGAAATTACACAGCAGTTTCGTAGCGCGCTACGAAACTGCTGTAGGTGTTGTTTTTTAACGCAGACAAACAGTTTGATAAGATGATCGAAAATTTTCAAAGGAAACACATAAGGGACATACAGGAGACCAAATGAAGCTAGCATAGCCATTCAAATGATGACAGGTGTACCTTTTGTAAAAGTGAAATGTTTTGACTCAAGTTAAAGTTTTTATTATAAAGGCACTTTATTACCGGTCATCAGGGGTTGGAAGGAGTTGCATACGAGGAGTCTTGGCTTGCACATCTGTCCATCAATACAGCCTCCAACACATCAGGGAAATAGTGGTGTTCTATATTTTTGGGGTATTAAAGAGACTAAAGAGACATGCTGCTGCATATTCGAAGTGATGGGGGACCAGAACCGGAAAGCTAGGGATATTCCCTAACATCGCTGAGCAGATTAAAGCCTTTAGTATCCAAAGCCAGCATGGAACATTAACTTCTCATCTCATGCCATCTCAGCCAAACGAAAGGGAAACCAGGTGTCAAAGCTGCAAGGAGGAATCATTCTACGAAGGAGATAGAGTTAGAGTTATAATTAAATTAGAACTCTTTAGAACTTCAGTTAGTGGTTATTGTATTAAATAGTCAGTTCAATAGCAGATAGGGGTCATTAGTGGCAGTCATCGAGCTCCCCTCATGTTGGAGGAGGAAGCTCCAAGTAGTTATAATTATGTTTCTATATATAGCTGAATGATGAATGTAATGAGGGTTGGATATTTGAGAAAACAGAGTATTGTTTTGGCTTGTGTAAAAACTCAGTTTCAGTAATACAATTTGCTGCTTTTCTTCTCAGGATTCATACAGTGTTTCAATGCTCAAGATATGTGGTTTTGCTTTATCCTTAATGTTTTTACAGTTGTATAAATACACAATCACTCAGAATTCACTTATGCTGCTCTGATTTCCTGTGTGTATTTGTAGACTGAGGTTTTCTATGAGATGTTGTTTTGAGTATTTAAACATCACATGCCCTGACTTCTATGTATGAGCAGTGTTATAGTTTACTGAAGTATGATTAACTCCATGAGCCCAATGGAAGTCTTTGTAATGCCTGTCCAGCCAGCATGTTTGTTAAATTCACCTTACAAGAGTTAGCCATCTTTTCAATAGTCAAAATCAGTAACCTTTTGAGAGAGCCCTCTCAGGCTAAGGAGGCTAAGCCTTAGTCAAAAGATTGGTCTGAAACAGTTACACAGAGTCTAACTGATCAGCAGCCCTTCAGTGCTTGATTTTGTGATAACAGGTTACATGTAATAAAATCGATACCCCATTTTGCAAAAGGACTGATGGCAATTATAGGGTGGAGAGGAGTAGGTGGAGCACGCATCTTTCGATAAAAAATTTGGCAGTTGTGGCATTTTCGGACTGCGTTAATACAATCTTTAAATAAAGACGGTTAGAAATAGCCAACGCTCAATATCTTTTGGGTTGTGGCAAACCCAGACATATGACCGCCACATGCTCCAGAGTGACAGTCATTTAGAACCCTTTCAACTTCCTCGTGAGTTAAACAACATCGGAAAACAGAGTCCACCCCACGACGATAAAGTGTATCTCCAATAATTTTGAATTGTTGGGACTGGAATCGTATTTTTCGACGCTCTGATCTTGAAATTTCTGGCCGAAAGGATTGGGTTTGGAGATAAACTATGATATCCCCATACCATGGATCTAAAGTGCTGATTAGAAACAAGGATTCATCCGCAATGGGCTCCTCCACCACAGTTTCTAAGTCAGCACGCGGGAAGTCACACATCAACTCTGCAAAAACTAAAGATTTCTTTGACTTAGACTTTTCAAATTCTAAGTCAAACTCCCGCAAGATCACAATCCATTTGGAGTACTTTCCCCCTAGCAATTGTTTGGTCAAAATATAGATCATAGGGTTGAAATTGGAAATTACTGTAGTTTTGCATAGTAAAATGTAATGACGAAAACGTTGGACAGCTTGAACAGCTGCCAATGCCAATTTCTCCACATGTGAGTATTTTAGCTCAGTTGGATTTAAAGTGCGACTAAGGTAATATATCACATGTTCAGTACCAAATTCATCTTCCTAAACTAACACCATTCCAATGGTGGAATGGGAAGCGACAAGATATAAGAAGTAGTCCTGGCTGTAGTTGGGAGGATGCAGTAACGGTGCATGGGTCAACGCGTGTTTTAATGCATCAAAAGATTTATCAGCTATCTCATCCCAAAAGAATGGAGTATTCTGTTTCAACAACCGGGTAAAACCCTTTGTGATCTTGGCGTAGTTAGGAATGAATCGACGTAAAAAGTTTCCCTTCCCTTGCAAACTTTGGAGTTGGCGAAGACTCGAAGAAGGAGGCAATTTGACAATAGCTTCAACCTTCAAGGGATCGATGTGGATGTCGGCTTTTGAAACAACAAACCGCAGTAACTGACCTGTTTCTATACAAAAAACACACTTGTGTGGATTCAACCTAATTCGATAATGCCTACACCTCATAAAGATTGCTCGCAAATGGATGAGATGATTAGCTTGATGTAATGAATGAGTAGGTAAATCATCGAGATAGGGTTGCACAATGTGCTTGATGTCATGGAACGCGTAAGACATGGCTCTTTGAAAATTTGCCCCGGCGTTCTTGAGCCCAAAAGGTAATTTGCAATAAGAAAATGTCCCCCATGGACAAATGAAAGCCATTTTTGGTTGATCAGCAGGTAGAATATTTATTTGATTGTATCCGGAAAAAACATCCATGAAGGAGAATATTCCACTGTCGGCACAATCATCAATGATTTGATCGATATAGGGAGTTGGGTAATTGTCTTTTGGACAGGCTCGATTAATATCCCTATATTCGATACATATTCTTATTGTTCCTTGCTTTTTGTTAACAGGAACAATATTCGATACCCAATCCGTTTGTGTTTCTCATCAGTTGATTCCGTTTTTTCTGGTTTCTCTTTCGAATTTTTATCTGTTTTATTTTTCGTCTTCCCTTTCTTCTTACCGCCGGATTTTGATTTGGCTGTAGATGACTATACAACATGAATATCGGCAGAAATTTCCGCGGAAGAATCTCCTGTCGGGGAATCTGGTAAATTTATGATGGGAGAAGAATTCTTGGAAGACTTCTTCTTACTCTTGGTATTAATCGTACCAATCATACCATCAGCGACATGAGACCTTGAAGGAGCTGCAGTTATTTGATTTTGTTTCGGAAGATCGGGGATTTTATCATGTAACGTACCTGACTGCGTATAAACTAAGTCAAGGTACTGAGCTTGAGCAATTACTTGCTCTTCAGTAACGACTCCTGCCTTAGCTACATCCTCAGTGATCTTCGGTAATAAAGATTTTACAAACCATTTAGCTAAGATTTGATCCGGGATAAAAAATTTCACTAAACGCCGTCGACGTCTCCA
Source organism: Pinus tabuliformis (assembly GCA_031772625.1). Lineage (NCBI taxonomy): Eukaryota > Viridiplantae > Streptophyta > Pinopsida > Pinales > Pinaceae > Pinus > Pinus tabuliformis. The sequence goes on from CM062818.1 coordinate 529,133,788, forward strand.
TTCATGAATGTGATCTGAAATGTAAGTGGACGTTGACTGCTTTAATGAAGTTAATAATTCCGTGCCATTGTCGTATCTGACTGGCAACTGAAAATGAGTTAAAAACGAAGTAGGTAACTGACTAAAATTATAAAAAGTGGCTCGCGGTAACTCAATGTATCACTTGGCCGCAAGACCAATTAGAGTGCGTTGAAAAAGCCTTAAACGAATTGAATAATTTGAAATGGAGTTAGACGCACACTAGAGGTGATAAGTCATCACATGGTTCGATAGGTCCTCTCCTGATTTGCCTTCAAACTTAGGAATATCACTAGGCAACTTATTCGGCATTGGCGGCCAAAACGGAAGATAGTTAATTGGATCGTTCGTAAGGCGCAACAAGTCAGGCAAGTCCAAAGTTGCAATGAATGGTAACTGACGATTAGGGTCCCTGAAACTCTGGGTCATGAGACCAGCCCCAGGAGGAGGATATCTAGGATAACTAGGAATTGGAATCGCATTTGGGATATTATATCCTCTCGGAAAACCAGGATTAACTGGACCGTACTGGGGTTGTTGAGGTTGTTGATATGTGTATCCAGGGTACCGTTGATACTGATAGGCTGGTTGCTGCACAGCAGGAACAAATTGGTACTATCCCTGGTACGGTTGATAAGTAAATTGAGGTTGACTTGTGACAACCGTACTTGGACCAGGTTGTCCTATAGGCATTTGAACCGAAGTCTGAATTGTGGATCTAGACTGAGGTAAAGATGTCTGAGGAGTTGATACAGGAACAGTAGAAACCGGAGCTGTCGATACTCCAGAAGTAGGTGGGGTAGATTGAACAGATGTTGCAGCAGTTGCAGCAGTCGTTTGAGGCAGAGTACGAGGCATACTAGGCCCAGGCTGAGAAACTACAGAAGGTGCAGAAGTTTGAATAGTAGACTGGACAGGTTGCTGGGGTGAACCAGAAACCAAGGGTTGTCTAGATTGAGATGACAATTGCACATTCGGTTGCAAGATCTGTTGAGATTGAGATGGATCCCACACTAAGTTCATTCCGGGGTATGGACCCATAGCAGGTTGAGAATATTGAGGACCATAACCGGGTTGAGGGTAGGGTTGATAATTCAAAGGTACATTTCCAGCTCCTTGGACAAATGATTGACCGGAAGGTGGTTGGAAACCTTGGGTTGGGTACTGACCTTGAGGCATGTACTGATACTGGGGTTGACCTTGAGGTACATATTGATACTGGGGTTGACCTTGAGGTACATACTGAGTCTGGGGTTGACCTTGAGGAATGTACTGTCCCGTAGGTACGTACTGTCCTTGAGGTTGCCCCCTAGGCGGAAGTTGGGTACCTTGAGGTTGCCCCCCAGGCGATAATTGAGGACTTTGAGGCTACCCCCCAGGTGGTAACCGGTCACCTTGAGGTTGTGGATTAGGAATAGTACCTGACATCATAAGAATATCTTCTACACTCAACGACTTAGATTCGTTATTACCAGTTAATAACCCTTGTTCAATAGGTTGAGGAGATGCTCTCGAAAAAGTACCAGTAAGTGACTGATACCTAGAGGGAACAGAAGGACCGCCGTATAAAAAGGTTTCTGGAGATTGAGAAAACATGGACGACTGCCTTGACATATTTAACAGAGGATAATAACCCCTAGGTGTTGGGTGAAAAGGAATGCGAGGTGGTGAAAAACTTAGTCCCGGGTTTTCCAAAAAATTGGTTAATGAAAGATACCAAGCATTGCTCCTAGGTGGATTGTAAAAGATCGATTCACGCTCCCTAAGTTCTATAGCTGGTTGATTTTCAGGGATAGGGATACCTTCTTCCGGAGTAGCAAGTTCTTCAATAGCTATAAGTCCAGAAGGAAGATTTTGGGTAATTACTCTTTCTACCCTGGGTGAACCACTGGAAGTTGGAGAGGCAAATCCTGATGTTGGAGTAGCATCAAATTCAGTTTCAGGTTCAGATATTTCAGGTTCCTCAGCTAAATCACTAGTAGATGAAAAACTACCAGTAATTTCGGAAAATGAAATAGATTGCGGATTATAATTTGTTACTAGAGCTTGATAATCAGGATGTACAACTAATGAAGACTCTCCTTCTTCAGGTGACCCAACTCTACTATCTCTAGGAGTTACAAGGGCTCGTAACCCTTCAGGCTGGCTTGGTGAAAACTCAGGAGGTTGGCCCCGAAGTCTACGGGACTTCCTCGGTAATTCAGCCATGATTAAATATTTTAACTACTTCACATGCAAACAAAGAAAAATCTCAATGAAAACCACCTAAAGCCTCTAAAGTACCAAACAATTTTGAATCACACGCCTAAAGAATCTAGGAGATCAAACCACACACAAACAATAACTTTCTGTACTGAAAACACTAGTTGGTGATGAAATCCAACGTCGCAGAGTTCAATACAAAAATGGCGGTTGGAATAGTTACCCTGGCAACCTGCTTAATGAATAGACTGGCACAAGTTTCTCCACTAAATCGTCTCGAGTGAAGAGAACCCCCTAGAAAATCCAAGTGAGTCTAGCCGACGTTTGCTCCAGGTACAATGGGATCTTCCCTCCACCGTCACCTTAGGAAAGAATCCTATAGAATATGGTCACTATGGTTACCAACGGAAACAAATATACCTAGGGGAATAGTCTACGATCCGATACGCACGCAAGGGCAGAGTAACAAGATCAATCCCCTTGAAGGCTCCTTGACATAATCCAAGGTTTACCAACAAGTGACCCCAGGCTCCTCGATAATGGTTAATCTGAGGTTTACCATTTTTAATATGTGAATATCTTCTATCGTTCCCAATGAGGAAGGATTGATTCCCACACTGGTTCCGATATGATCTCGTGCTTCTCCTTTAAGAGGAGATTTCCCAGAGCATAGATGTAACAATTGGATTTTATCTCCTACCGCAAGATACAACTACTTGTTTGTTTTACTATCTTGGAGAGTTAATTACTCCCTACTCCAAGATACTAGCCTAAGCTATGTTGGTGATAAAGAGCCCTAGAAATAAAAAGAATACTAGATAGATTTTACTTTAAGCGTTATTTTTATTGGTTTTTCTTAAGTCAAAAGGTGAGGAGATGAAACTTATGGTGTGAATACTCGACTCCAAATCACTAAAAAATGCACTTAAGATGATAAGCAATCTTTTCCCTTCAATGAATTTCTAGCTAGGAAAGAGTTGAGAATGCAAATGCTTGTAAAAACAAATCTTTCTTTAACAAACAAATCAAAAGAAGAGCTTTTTGTCTTTTCCAATACACTCAAAAACGAGACAAATAGTTATGCTCACGAAAATTTCCCTTTCTTTTCAAACACTCAAATACTAGAAAAACAAATTTTTTCAAAACAAATTTTTTTATCTTTATAAAACACTCAAAACTATGGAAAAATCTAATCTTGAGATCTATAAATTCTAAAACTATTTGAAGTAAAAGCTTACAAGATTTCTTTTCAAGGATGTTTTACTTAGCTATAAGCAAACTAAGGACTAATTTGTCCAGAATCACAAATCAGTCAAAAAACAACCAATTTTTGTTTTCTTTTCTAAAAATGAAATCCAAAACTTCTAACACAAGTCCTTTCGAAGTTTCGTAAAGAGAAACACAAGATGGATTCATCAACAAAGGCAGATTTTAGAAACGGTCAGACTCATAAGAAGGCCAGTAAAAACCAAGGTGATCTGAGGCTTCTAAGCACTGAGCTACTACAAGACCAAAATGAAAATCAAGCCCGGCAACCAAAACTTCTAGGAATTTCACCTAAAACCCTAATGCCAATGGAATTAACCTAAGAAAAGTTCCTGACAAGTTACGTGCAGATTTGGGCAGAGGCTAAAAACACCTAAACAAATCCTAAGCTGACTGAAAGAGAAAATCTTAAGTTTTTCAAAATTTTGACAGGGTCCGCAGGCCCGCAGTTCACACAGGTGCGGGACCGCTCTGTGTGTAAAGCAAAAGTGCGGATAGGTCCACACTGTGTTACAAGCAGAGGGTGCGGTCCTCTCCCAAAAGTATGAAAAACAAAAAATAATTCAAGATCTACTAAACCTACCCAATCCCACACACATCAAGCCAAAAACAGAAACAAAAACATAGTTTCTCAAGTCAAAGTAAAAGCAAATAAAAAATTCAAGTCCCCAGTGGAGTCGCCATTTTATCGGTCGGATAATTCGTTCTTGCGGACAAGACCAACCTCCCTAGTATCTAATGATATCTAGTGACAAGCAAACCAAACAAATTCTATCTTTCTCTAAATATGCAATTTATAAATAAACGCAAACAAGTGTTTTAGGCCTACCTTGGGTCCAATGCAAGTTTGTGGAAGCCTCGCTTCGTTGATCCAGATGAGCTCCCTTGTAGAGAATCTGTAAACACAAACAAGCACACAAATTAAATAGCACCTGAAAAGCCAATATAATAAAGCATACCTATCATGATGATCAAGGAATTCATGAAACAAATCACATAAGACAATTTGTTGAGAAAAATGAATCTGATTGTATTAACTTAAATCAAAGAAGAACTTTACAACCTTGGTGCCTTGATGCTGTACAAGCTCCTCCCAGGGTCTAGCAAGAAGTATCCTCTACTTTGACAAGTTTCACTCTCTTCCTAATGAAGCCAAAAGGTATGTGATCTCTCCTCTCAAGCTTAACTAGGAAGTCTTAATTCCAACAGCATTTACCCTAAAAATTGTTTAGCTTCTAACCTCTCTAGCAACTAGCCCAATGCCTTAATTTATAGTGCAATGGAGGGAAGTTACTAGGTCCTCCTTCAAAGGGATAAAGCCCTCCTTCAAAGGGATAAGCTCCTCTCATCAAGGGATTAGCTCCTTCACTTTTGGGATGCATGAACCACCTAGGAGCGAACCATCCACGTCAAGATTCCTTCTAGAATCATCTAGAATTAACCCAAAGTGAATTTTTAAGAATAAACTTGCGCCTTTTTGACTTTCACATGGGTCCGCACCCACTCCTTTAGAGACAGAGCGGGCACGTCCGCAGGTAACATGAACAAGGGGTGCGGGACCGCAGGTAACAGTAAGAGAAAGTGCGGAACCAGAGCTTTATTGATTTTTTAAGGTCTTTCTCTCATTTTCAAAGCTTGACATGAAGAGCTGATGTTTGAGACTTGCTAAGGAGGACAATATGAATGATGATAGACCCATACTGACTGCAAATAGTCATGGTGACAATATTTTGTGTAACAATGATAAAAATAACAATAACATTTCTCATTCACGAATTTGACAACTTTGCAAAATATCCTGAAACCCTTTCTAAAACATGTATATAATTAAATGAAATAGAACCATAACTCATGAACTCTTACCCAAGTTCTTTGGACTTTCTTTATTGCCATTACCTTCAGCGATATTTTCTTTCCTTTCTCAAATGCTACAATACCAATGTTAGTATAATAGAATACACCAATAATAATTTCGTAACATCTTGAGATATAAACATCCATTCATATAGACAACTCTTAGTCTTCATTTTCAAGTATCCAATAAGATTCCAAATAACATAAGCTTAAACCAAAATTAGATTCTTACAACAATTTAAATTTCTACATTTTACTTTATGCTAAATCTAAGCTATAATTTTAGGACAATAAAAACTATACCTGAACAGATATTCAACTCCAATCACTGAAAATATGATCCATCTTTGATTCCTTAACCAACTCATTTGAACCATCCGGTTTTCCACCCAACCATATCCAGGGAGAACTTCTCCCCCTGGAACCTCCAAGCTATAAGAGCTCACAAACAATACCAAAATATAGCAGTAGAGAGATATCCAAGGAAAGTTGAGGAAGATAAGTTTCACTTCCTCCCAACACCACTCATGGTCAGCTCCACTAGGTAGAGCTACTTAGTAATTTAGTTTAGGAATTTCAAAATCATTTCGAAAGCAATTGGCTACTCTCCAAGTCTCTCACTCTCATAATATTTTTCAAATCTCTCCAACTCTTGGTATCACAATGCACCTCCCTCTCCCCTCCAAGTGAGAATGCATGAGACACACACATAGGAGGAGAAACAAATTCTTTTCATAAAGGAGGAGTAATATGCATGCCTTGTATTCCATTTAGAGGAGTGTAACTCATGCCATTAAGGAGAGGTGTGCATGCCTTAGTTAAGGAGAGTGTAACTTATGCATTAAAGAGAGCGTAAGAGGAATATTTTATGACATGTCTTTAATGAGTGTAAGAGGAATATGCCATTCTTTGATGAGTGCATAAAATAGAGTGTAATGTATTATTAAAAGAGAGAGATTTACATAGAGCCATGAGAGTCATCAAGGAGAGAGGTGTGAAGTGATTGAGGAGATGAAGGTGACTTGTAATTCCCTTTTAATAATAATATCATAGTCTCATAAAAGATAATAATAATATTAATAATATTGAGGATTAAGTCGAGATTGAACTATTAGGATTGATTAATGATAAGTTAAGTGATTTTCCTTCAACTATACTTGATTGCCAATTTATGCAAGGTGATTTACTATTTTTGGAAAGTCATGCTTGAGATGCTAGACATGACTTTCTATTTTTAGAAAGTCACTCTAGGATTGTTAGAAAAGAGGTTTTATTAAGGAAATTCATCCCTGAGCTGCCCATGAGTGGTATTTTTCTTCAGAAGAATAGGGATTTTGCACCCCTATTGCATGCATCTCTGTGCCTTAGTAGATTGAGGACTCCGTGCCCTGATCTACTATGAAGATCCAAGATTCCACACCTTGATCTTTTTAAATATTTAGGACTCCACGCCTTAAACATTTTATTATAGATACAAGACTCCACGCCTTAAACAATTTATTGTTGATACAAGACTCCACGTCTTTATCTTTCATGGATTTAGGACTCCACGCCCTAATTTCCATGGCTTCTCATCTACTTTGCTTTGAAACTCCACGCTTCACCTTAAGGTATTGATTGTGAGCTCATACCCATTTGATGGTTTGTAGGTAAGGCCTTTTTCTAGGACCTGCACACCTCAAAATATCATAGATCAAAGGAATCAATTAATTGCATAATTAACTTATTCAAATTTACCAAAGATTGTACATGAATTCCACAACCATTTTGGTTCTAGAGAAATGAATTCCACAACCAGTTAAAATTTGAACATCCTTGTTTGAAAATAACCATGTTCCATATCACATCTTTCTCAATACAATATTAAGCATATAAAATCATAAAAATCATGCATCATGACTTCCACAGTCATTTATAATTTGATCATCATTGTTTGCAAATAACCAAGTCCCCTATCACATCCCACTCAATACAAGATTAAGCATATATAATCATAAAATGATGTCTCATGACTTCCAAAATCATTATAATTTGAGCATCCTTGTTTGCAAATGACTAGGTCCCCTGTCACATCCTTCTCAATACAAGGTTAAGCTTATATAATCATAAAAATCATGTATCACCCATAAATCATAATTAACCATATGTTCCACATAACCATTATCATGCATGGATCTATGTGTCTCAATCCTGAATCACCATCCATGTCATACAGTCATGCCCAAGCTAGGATACGAAAAGAGAAAACATTGATAATATGCTCTTAACCAAAATCAATTCTTATACACACAACCATAGATATTATCCTAAACACATAACAACTAGGTGACCCAAACTAGGTTTATAGCATATAAGCATGTACATAAGTATGTCACACATAATATTATATCATTATATCAAAATCACCCTCTCTAAGTGTCATCAAAGCTATCTCGCCAAAAAGGAACACTACGTAGAGGAAATGGATACTACATGTTACATGTTTAACATATCACCTTCATCAGTGTTGGAGTACAAGACTCCACATGAGGTATGGATCACACAAATCAGGGTATTTGGATATGATGCATATGTACATGTTGCAAGGGAGAAAAGAACCAAGTTGGATAGTAAATGATGAGGCTCATTAATGGGTATATTATATGGGTCACAATGCCATCCTCCAACTTATTAAATTATCTTTTTCTCACATTTATCTACAATTTTTTTTTTTTTTTTTAATATTATTTTTAGTGTGAGGAGTTGTGTTACTATGTCATGTGGCCAAATGTGTGTTAAATGTAGGAATTGAAGCAATTTTGAGTGTAGGAACTCTGTGTAGACAACAAGAGGGATTCTAGGAAGTTGTCCACCTCCTTAAATCCTGCAATCAGTCGAAGATCCCCACTTTATCTCTCATCAACTTGGTGTCATTGGCAACCAAGTAAGCTAAGTTCATTGGTAGCCAAGCTAGTGCAAGTCAAGGAAGATCTAGATCCACCTATTCTTGAGTTAGGGAGACAATTATCCATATTTTCTACGGAGTTGTTGGTAGCTCCCATTTTTATAAATAAACATGCTAAGGGACTCATTAGGATTCGAAGTTTTATTATAACTAAGAGGTCATTGAGTTGAAGAAATTTTGACTGTTATTTTGATGATGTATTTGACATTTCTGGAATGATAATGAGAATATTTGTTTTGATCCAGCACTAAGTTAGTTCTGTTAGTGTCGGTCTTGAGCCCTCCATCAGTGATCAAAAAACTCTTTGCATATGCATAAGTAGGTGTCTCATCGATGTCAGTTTTGCATTCCATTAGGCATGCTATAAAACTGATGGAGGAGCTGGTCCTTGTTCCCTTCTTGGCTTTGCTGGATCAGGTCATATCAGTTAATGAACTTGTGTCACGCTTGTTTTGTTTTGTCTTGAAGTCCAAAGTCTTAGGTCTAGGGTTTCAGTCAAATGTCATTGCAAGATCATGAGTCAGAGGTCCATGGGTCCCCAGCAAGCCGGAAGGAGGTATGTAAATATGTTTCATTGATATTTTCATCAGGTACAGCTCATTTATACCTTGGATTTAAAAACCATGTTTTTAAAGCCAAGGTCATGTCAATTTTGTAAAAAATAAGGAAATTTCAAAAATTCTTCAAAATGTCGGCAATAGCCCTGGTCTTCTCGCCAGAGTCCATCAGATGGTCTACCTGCAAAAAGAACGGAGTTAAAGCACTCAAAGAGCCAAATTCAGGACAAAGAAAACTCAAAATAGTGTTAAAAGAAAGTGCCAAAATAAAACATTAGAAAGTGGGTTTTGTAAGTAAATTTTTTCAAATTGGGCTTATAAAGAGTCAAATTCCCTCTAAAACACCCTCATTGTGCATCTAAGAGCTTGCAAAGAAGAGAAAGAGGGCGAAGAAGGCGAAAGGAGGCGAATTGCAGAGAATTTGGGTCATTTTCAGGTGCGCGACCACTCAGGAGCTGTGCGCGACCAGTTGGGCAGTGCGCGACCAGTCAGCAGCTCCTCCGCAGTGTTAATTCCTAACGGGCGCGACCAGTCAGGCTGTGCGCGACCAGTCAAAGCCCGTGCACGACTAGTCAAACTGTCTTCCACAAAACCACTTCAAATTTTCTCAAATCGCCCTCTTGCTTGCTAAATTGATCGAGGTAGGGTCTATTAACCTGTTGGATGCTTGAAATATGAATGATGGGCTTGTGTTCATATATATTTGCTACCAAGGATGTAAAGAGAAATGGATTTTAGTTATTGCTTGTCAATGTAGGCATAGTGCTAGGGTTGGTGTTTTTTCAAGGTTTTAAACTCCCATTTATTCCCTCCATTGTTTCCCATTAAATTCACAATTGTTATGATATGTCTCTATCTTATCTCATTTGCAAAGAGTATTAAATCTCCTATTTCCCAATTTCTAACCCTATCCCCTTCTCAAATACATTCCCAAAACCCTAATGCCCTCCACACAGCAAGGATTAAAAAATGTTGTGTAAAAAGAAAAGAGCAATATAATGGTAAAATAATAATAATAATAAAAAAAAAACAGAGCAAAGATTGCTGTGCATGTTCCTTACAAAAACAGAGGCAATATGGCTGTGTATAGCTATTACAAAACAGAGAAAAGATGGCTGTGTATATTCAAAACAAAAACAAAGCAATGCAGCTGTGTATATTTATCAAAAAGACATATTGCTTTGAGTATTCATTACAAAAATAATGTTGCTGTGTCTCCCAAAACCAAACCCTGTTTTTCCTTTTCCCTTCTATCCCCTAATATCCTTGTTTCAATACAACTTTTTTTTTTCCTGTTGAAGTTGTCAATGAAATCCCTTTTCCCCTTTTGACAAAAATGTAAATAAAGCCCTCCTTCCCCTATGACAAATGTAAAAGAATCCCTTGTTTCCCTTAGCATCAAATGTACATGAATCCCTTGAAAAACAGAGTATGCCTTATAATGTACAGTCAAAAGACAAAATCAAAGAGCAAGTTGTTGATGCTAGTGATCTATGCTGCCCCATACCCCTGTTATACATGCTGTCCCTTACCCCCTGTTGAGCATGTATATCCTTTCTCTTGGTTATTATCATCCATGTTTCCCTAATAAAAACATTTCTTTGCAAATGATTTCCCGGTGATTAAGATGAGATTGTATGTTTGACAGTTTGTGAATTGTCCCTTAGAAATTCCCTATTTTTATATGTTTCTCTTTCCTTATGAAAAATCCCCTCCCCTAACATTTCCTTCATGATTTTGTTCCCCTTGAAAACAGCATACAACTCAGTATTTTTGCAGGCAAGGGCAGCAGTTTACTTTATCTATTTTCTCCACTTTGCTCAAAAGCACCATGTCAACCACTGAAACCTATGAGCAAGGTGATGACCGGTCTTCTTCCACAGAGGTTGAGGTACAGCAGAGGCCTCGTAGGGGTGGCAAAGGTGGTCATCATAAGAGAGAAGAGCCCACATCTTTAGCAGAATTACAGGCCTACCCTTTGGCAGTGAATTGTTTCCGTTATATGTCATGTTTTCAGTTCTGTGAGAGGCTTGCCCAGATTCAGCACCACAGGGAGTTGGCCCGCTTATTTGTTTTGCACCTTCATGATGGGCAAGTCACTCTTGCAGGGGTGAATTTTGTGCTATCTCCGGAGGTGATTTCAGAGGCTACCGGGATACCAAATGTGGGTGAGGTGTGGCCCAAGCGCAAAATGCTGGATTATGTTTATTTTGAGCCATATGTCAGGCCAGCATTCATGAGCCACTTGTCGGGGTTCTTTCCTTTCAGATTCCTCCGGGGGGAGTATGCTCTGATCATGCGGCTTATCATGCATTACTTCACATGTGAGGGGAGATTTTCACAGGTCTTCTCTTATCACATTCGCCTGTTGATGCACTTTACCCGAGTGAGGATGATGAACATCCCGGTTTTCTTCTTCCAGGACATTCAGAGGATGGTGTCCGTGTTTCAGAGGCGGTCCCCAGCTCAGCAGTATAGGAGTTTGTGCCATCATGGTCTCATCCAGCTCATTGTTTCCCATCAGTTGAGTCAGCAGGGTATTCCATGGGCAGACTTCATTTCTCATGAGTTGTTTACAGTGCCACCACAGCCACACCCAGAGCCAGAGGTCATTTATGAGGAGGGAGGTCCATCTCACCAGCCCGAGATCATTGTTCCGAGACAGGTTGCTTCCTCACCTCAGGTCACCTACCAGAGAGGTCACAGGACCTTGTTTGCAGCAGCTCGACGAGTACTTTCTCCACAGCAGGTGGAATGGGTCTCGCCATCATCATCTACAGGTCAGCGAGTGTTATCTCCACACTAGGTGGAAGGGGCCTTGCGTTCTCCATCAGCAGTACGGGAGGGCAAACAGCCCATGACAGAGGAGGAGAGAGCCGGTGACACACAGGTTGACATCATTGATCTTGATGCTCGCTCCCCCACTTCAAATTTGCATGAGATCATCCGACAGAGAGAGGCGGAAAATCGTTTGTTGCATCAAAAGCTCCAAATGGCGCAATGGACCATCACTTATCTAGAACAACGCACCAAACAATTAGAAGAGGAAAAAGAACTTGATGAGCTATGGAGGATCCGCAGTGATCGAACTTTGAACCGTAGGAGGCCCGGTGACCCATTGCCTGCTGACCGGGAGTATTTGCTCATTCAGGAGAATGCTCGCTTGGAGAGGCTGTTGGAGAAGGCCAACCAGGACAAGAGGCTGCTACGGAACATGAAGAATCATTATTGGGCGAGGATGCATGTTTGCAAGGCAAAAATGAAGATTTTCCAAAGGAGGTTATCCGAGGCTCGCAGGAGGAAGAAGAAGACCAACCCACTCCGTATCTTGGCTGAGGCCTCTCTCACTCACCATGATACTCATTAGCATCCTCCTAGCAGCAAACCCAAGAAATTTTGAGAGTTTTGAGGCAGTTTTGGCATTTTTGGGAATTTTACAGGTTTTGGCCATTTGACTCGTCTCACCCCGCGCACGACCATACATGGGGGCAACTCAGAACGGGAAAACTTTGCATTTTTGGAATTTTCATGCAAAAATACACTTGCCTATGGATGGGTTTCAGATTTTATGGAGATTTGGGCTTCCAAAAGCTCAAAATACATGCAATTTTTGACTTTCTGCCCCTATTTTGAGTTGCAGAAAGCTGTCTTGGGAGAAATGACTTTTGAGGGCTCAAATCAACTCCAAATTTAGAAATTCCAGTGGGGTTGGAAATTAGACCGACATACCTTTCCAACGAGATATCTTGCACCTGATTTGGACACCGGGAAGGCCCTCAAACAAAGCTGTGAATGTGCGCGACCAGTCAGGGAAATTTGCCTGTTTTGACCAGTTCGGCCAGCAAAACACTGTTTTCATCTTGGTTGACTTTTGAGGCATGTAAATGATGTATTTTTGTGTAATTTTCATGGAATTTAGATTCTTTTACTCTCCTTCATCACTTCTAGAAGATTCTTTGATGTAAATGGTAAATATTTAATGCATGGATAGGTTCCCTAAGTTTTAGAGGCAAGTTGTTTTGACTGCCTATTATCTAGTGCTCAGTTTAGAATTAGTTGAAACAGCTCCTAGGAAGCTGAGCTCGACCCCTAGAGGTGGGGAAAGGAGTTAGATCATCTATATTATGCCTTCTCTTGCTCATTTTCATGGTTGGACTCTTGAGGGAGAAGCTCCTATTGTATATTTTACTTGTATCTCTGCAATTTGAGGAAAAGGAAGACCAGGGTTTTGCAGACATCATTGGGATTCTTGTGGACTCTTGTGTTGATGGTGTGTTCTCTTATTGTAATTGTAAGTGTGTTTATGTGTTCCATCTCTTTCTTTACTGCATCTTATTAAACAAATGAAGTGATAAAGTTTGAATTCATGCTTGCCATGCTCAGCTTTCAAATTTGTTTAATGTTTATGTTTTCCACTGTCTAGAGAGGATTCAAAGTCATTGTTTGCCCTCTTTAGCTTCTCTTTTTTCTTCCTTGATCATCCATCTCAGCTAAAGGCATCAGCACAAACTCCTACCTTGCCCCAAAGACCCACCTGCAAAACCTGAGCTCAATCCCCGCACCCTGAATTGCACTCCCTCCAATTGCCACCAAAAACCCCAAAAAACTTTAAATCAACCTTCCTAATCAGTTTACTAGCCTAATATCAATGTTAACTTGTTGGTCATCTCCTTCCATTTGAAGATCTACCGAGATTGACCGGAGAGAGCCTTCTCATACCCCGTAGGGCTAGCTACGAGGTGAAATGGTTTGATGTTGCCTTGAAGGTTTACCTTCCTTAGCCTAGGGTGAAATCTCAAGCGCTAACATAGTGGCGACCATACTGGGGAGAACAAATTGTTTGTTGATTGATATGTTTGTTTCATAAGTCTTAGACAGAGCCTGAAGTTATGCCAGGTAGCCTTCGAAATGCTTTTGCTTTGCATAAGAGGAAGTAGATAAACGCTGCTTCAGTCAATCTCCGTGAGCTTGTGAATACATCACTTCATTTGCATTTCACCCCAGTACATGTATCAAGTTCAGATCTGATTGTTGATGGTGAACAATGATTAGACACTTGAAAGGCTGAAATCATTCACTGGCGACTCCTTTCGCTGAAGAATCCAGCAATCAGTGCTTCATGGTGACTTCACTGCAGAGAGATCAGTAGCTTTGAGATTTCTCAAGATGGATCAGATTGCAAGAAGATATGCTCCCTTGAGCCGAGATCACATTCCAGGCTTTCCGAATAAAATTCCAAAGGTAGATTGGTCAAGGAATTTGCCTACATTTAGTGATGATGGTAAGAAGGATGCTGCTTTACATCTAGTCAGATTTCATATGCATATTCGCAAATTCAAGATCGATTTTCCTGAGGATTGCTTGATGAAGATATTCTTGGCCACTCTGGAAGGTAAAGCCCAATCATGGTATGAAAGTTTGCCGCCTGCTTGTATTTACTGTTTAAAGGATTTTCATGCTATGTTCATTGAAAGATATAAGGACTCTTATTCATCATTAAATTTAGTTCAAGACTGTTGCAAGCATGCCTATAGTTTTATTGAAAGCCTTGAGAAGTTTTATGAAGATGATAATTTCATGGATGAAGAGATCATGGAAGCCCTGTATGAGAATCCATTTCAGCAACACACCGAAATCTTAGAGGATACTTGCCAAGATCAGCAGGCTGAAGACTTCCATATGGCTGTAATTGATGAAAGAGAAGAGCTTGTTTCAGATCTTCCCACAGAAGACAGCAGCATGCAACCCATCAAAGAGAGCTTTGTTGTTGAGATCATAGACGGAGTTTTGGATTCAGATGTTCATGAACAGCAAGGTGAGATCTTTGTGCAAGTAAGTGATGAATCTCCTTTCAATCGCTCAGTAATAAATGATAGTTTGAGTACCCTATCATATGAACATAATTACTGTTTAAGCAGAAGAAAACAAAAGGCATTGTCTCCTTTGTCTGAAGAGGAGATAGATCAGCTCTTGAAAGGTCCTGTTACAGCCCAAGCTACAGCAGATTTGCAATGCACACCTAGTCAGGAAAGTGTTGGAGAAACTTCTTCCTCTTTTGAAAAAGATGACTGTCTTATAATCAGTTTTGTAGACCAGCAAAAAGATAATTTTTTCTTTCACAAAGATGATAAGGCTGTCATGTTTGATAATCTCGAAGATTGTTTTTTGTTTAAGAATGACCTACAACACATTCAGACTACAGAAGATCATAGCATTCAGGATTCCATTTCAGATTCTTCCTCATATGTCTCATGTTTTGAAATGTTATTTCAAGAGGAGATCTGCTCATCTATTTGTTCAGAATTTTTTGAAGCCCATGAGCATACTTTCACCGAAGCACATGTGGAAGGCAGATCAGAAATTGAAGCAAAAGACACCTTGTTCTTTCAGCAGGAGGTGGCAGTGGCAAATCTTCATGTTTTTCACGATCCTCTAGCAAGTTTGTTGCAGCCAGCAGTGATAGTTTTTGTTGCAGTGTTCAGTGATGAAGGAGATCATGATCAGCTATGTTTTTGGATGCCCAGTTATCAGTATCTATTGTTGACCAGAAGATCTAATCAGGAGAATCAATCAAGAAGGCATCTGCTTGATTGGTTGCATTGGCATTTTGATATAGTTTGATGTATATTGTCTTGTAAGAGACACAGGTGGTTGTCATCATGATTTCAAATCTTGATGGACTGATGCCCTTTCAAAAAGCTTTGTAAAGTCTTGTTTTAAGTCAGTCATGAGTCATTTGTGTTTGGTTTGTTGAGTGAGTTTTTCAAGTTACTTCAGTTTGCCATTGAGTCCGTTTGAGTCAAGTTCCAGTTAAGTTTCAGTCAGTTTTCAGTCAGGTTTTAGTCAATAAATAAGTCAAAGTCTTGTGTCGTTTGCCGAAATAATGACTCCATCGCCCAATGGTTGAAAGCACTGGTCTGCTCTCCCAGAGGTCTAAGGTTCTTGGCACCTCCAAGGAGCTGCCATCCCCATTGGAGCCAATGTTAGTGTCGGTCTTGAGCCCTCCATCAGTGATCAAAAAACTCTTTGCATATGCATAAGTAGGTGTCTCATCGATGTCAGTTTTGCATTCCATTAGGCATGCTATAAAACTGATGGAGGAGATGGTCCTTGTTCCCTTCTTGGCTTTGCTGGATCAGGTCATATCAGTTAATGAACTTGTGTCACGCTTGTTTTGTTTTGTCTTGAAGTCCAAAGTCTTAGGTCTAGGGTTTCAGTCAAATGTCATTGCAAGATCATGAGTCAGAGGTCCATGGGTCCCCAGCAAGCCGGAAGGAGGTATGTAAATATGTTTCATTGATATTTTCATCAGGTATAGCTCATTTATACCTTGGATTTAAAAACCATGTTTTTAAAGCCAAGGTCATGTCAATTTTGTAAAAAATAAGGAAATTTCAAAAATTCTTCAAAATGTCGGCAATAGCGCTGGTCTTCTCGCCAGAGTCCATCAGATGGTCTACCTGCAAAAAGAACGGAGTTAAAGCACTCAAAGAGCCAAATTCAGGACAAAGAAAACTCAAAACAGTGTTAAAAGAAAGTGCCAAAATAAAACATTAGAAAGTGGGTTTGGTAAGTAAATTTTTTCAAATTGGGCTTATAAAGAGTCAAATTCCCTCTAAAACACCCTCATTGTGCATCTAAGAGCTTGCAAAGAAGAGAAAGAGGGTGAAGAAGGCGAAAGGAGGCGAATTGCAGAGAATTTGGGTCATTTTTAGGTGCGCGACCACTCAGGAGCTGTGCGCGACCAGTTGGGCAGTGCGCGACCAGTCAGCAGCTCCTCCGCAGTGTTAATTCCTAACGGGCGCGACCAGTCAGGCTGCGCGCGACCAGTCAAAGCCCGTGCGCAACCAGTCAAACTGTCTTCCACAAAACCACTTCAAATTTTCTCAAATCGCCCTCTTGCTTGCTAAATTGATCGAGGTAGGGTCTATTAACCTGTTGGATGCTTGAAATATGAATGATGGGCTTGTGTTCATATATATTTGCTACCAAGGATGTAAAGAGAAATGGATTCTAGTTATTGCTTGTCAATGTAGGCATAGTGCTAGGGTTGGTGTTTTTTCAAGGTTTTAAACTCCCATTTATTCCCTCCATTGTTTCCCATTAAATTCACAATTGTTATGATATGTCTCTATCTTATCTCATTTGCAAAGAGTATTAAATCTCCTATCTCCCAATTTCTAACCCTATCCCCTTCTCAAATACATTCCCAAAACCCTAATGCCCTCCACACAGCAAGAACAAAAAATAAACACAGCAAGGATTAAAAAATGTTGTGTAAAAAGAAAAGAGCAATATAATGGTAAAAAAAAAAAAAAAAAAAAAAAAAAAAAACAGAGCAAAGATTGCTGTGCATGTTCCTTACAAAAACAGAGGCAATATGGCTGTGTATAGCTATTACAAAACAGAGAAAAGATGGCTGTGTATATTCAAAACAAAAACAAAGCAATGCAGCTGTGTATATTTATCAAAAAGACATATTGCTTTGAGTATTCATTACAAAAATAATGTTGTTGTGTCCCCCAAAACCAAACCCTGCTTTTCCTTTTCTCTTCTATCCCCTAATATCCTTGTTTCAATACAACTTTTTTTTTTTTCTGTTGAAGTTGTCAATGAAAATCCTTTTCCCCTTTTGACAAAAATGTAAATAAAGCCCTCCTTCCCCTATGACAAATGTAAAAGAATCCCTTGTTTCCCTTAGCATCAAATGTACATGAATCCCTTGAAAAACAGAGTATGCCTTATAATGTATAGTCAAAAGACAAAATCAAAGAGCAAGTTGTTGATGCTAGTGATCTATGCTGCCCCATACCCCTGTTATACATGTTGTCCCTTACCCCCTGTTGAGCATGTATATCCTTTCTCTTGGTTATTATCATCCATGTTTCCCTAATAAAAAAATTTCTTTGCAAATGATTTCCCGGTGATTAAGATGAGATTGTATGTTTGACAGTCTGTGAATTGTCCCTTAGAAATTCCCTATTTTTATATGTTTCTCTTTCCTTATGAAAAATCCCCTCCCCTAACATTTCCTTCATGATTTTGTTCCCCTTGAAAATAGCATACAGCTCAGTATTTTTGCAGGCAAGGGCAGCAGTTTACTTTATCTATTTTCTCCACTTTGCTCAAAAGCACCATGTCAACCACTGAAACCTATGAGCAAGGTGATGACCGGTCTTCTTCCACAGAGGTTGAGGTACAGCAGAGGCCTCATAGGGGTGGCAAAGGTGGTCATCATAAGAGAGAAGAGCCCACATCTTTAGCAGAATTACAGGCCTGCCCTTTGGCAGTGAATTGTTTCCGTTATATGTCATGTTTTCAGTTCTGTGAGAGGCTTGCCCAGATTCAGCACCACAGGGAGTTGGCCCGCTTATTTGTTTTGCACCTTCATGATGGGCAGGTCACTCTTGCAGGGGTGAATTTTGTGCTATCTCCGGAGGTGATTTCAGAGGCTACCGGGATACCAAATGTGGGTGAGGTGTGGCCCAAGCGCAAAATGCTGGATTATGTTTATTTTGAGCCATATGTCAGGCCAACATTCATGAGCCACTTGTCGGGGTTCTTTCCTTTCAGATTCCTCCAGGGGGAGTATGCTCCGATCATGCGGCTTATCATGCATTACTTCACATGTGAGGGGAGATTTTCACAGGTCTTCTCTTATCACATTCGCCTGTTGATGCACTTTACTCGAGTGAGGATGATGAACATCCCGGTTTTCTTCTTCCAGGACATTCAGAGGATGGTGTCCGTGTTTCAGAGGCGGTCCCCAGCTCAGTAGTATAGGAGTTTGTGCCATCATGGTCTCATCCAGCTCATTGTTTCCCATCAGTTGAGTCAGCAGGGCATTCCATGGGCAGACTTCATTTCTCATGAGTTCTTTACAGTGCCACCACAGCCACACCCAGAGCCAGAGGTCATTTATGAGGAGGGAGGTCCATCTCACCAGCCCGAGATCATTGTTCCGAGACAGGTTGCTTCCTCACCTCAGGTCACCTACCAGAGAGGTCACAGGACCTTGTTTGCAGCAGCTCGACGAGTACTTTCTCCACAGCAGGTGGAAGGGGTCTCGCCATCATCATCTACAGGTCAGCGAGTGTTATCTCCACACCAGGTGGAAGGGGCCTTGCGTTCTCCATCAGCAGTACGGGAGGGAAAACAGCCCATGACAGAGGAGGAGAGAGCCGGTGACACACAGGTTGACATCATTGATCTTGATGCTCGCTCCCCCACTTCAGATTTGCATGAGATCATCCGACAGAGAGAGGCGGAAAACCGCTTGTTGCAGCAAAAGCTCCAAATGGCTCAATGGACCATCACTTATCTAGAACAGCGCACCAAACAATTAGAAGAGGAAAAAGAACTTGATGAGCTATGGAGGATCCGCAGTGATCGAACTTTGAACCGTAGGAGGCCCGGTGACCCATTGCCTGCTGACCGGGAGTCTTTGCTCATTCAGGAGAATGCTCGCTTGGAGAGGCTGTTGGAGAAGGCCAACCAGGACAAGAGGCTGCTACGGAACATGAAGAATCATTATTGGGCGAGGATGCATGTTTGCAAGGCAAAAATGAAGATTTTCCAAAGGAGGTTATCCGAGGCCCGCAAGAGGAAGAAGAAGACCAACCCACTCCGTATCTTGGCTGAGGCCTCTCTCACTCACCATGATACTCATTAGCATCCTCCTAGCAGCAAACCCAAGAAATTTTGAGAGTTTTGAGGCAGTTTTGGCATTTTTGGGAATTTTACAGGTTTTGGCCATTTGACTGGTCTCACCCCGCGCGCGACCATACATGGGGGCAACTCAGAACGGGGAAAACTTTGCATTTTTGGAATTGTCATGCAAAAATACACTTGCCTATGGATGGGTTTCAGATTTTATGGAGATTTGGGCTTCCAAAAGCTCAAAATACATGCAATTTTTGACTTTCTGCCCCTATTTTGAGTTGCAGAAAGCTGTCTTGGGAAAAATGACTTTTGAGGGGTCAATCAACTCCAAATTCAGAAATTCCAGTGGGGTTGGAAAGTAGACTCACATACCTTTCCAACGAGCTATCTTGCACCTGATTTGGACACCAGTAA
The DNA here is from genome assembly GCA_031772625.1 of Pinus tabuliformis. Lineage (NCBI taxonomy): Eukaryota > Viridiplantae > Streptophyta > Pinopsida > Pinales > Pinaceae > Pinus > Pinus tabuliformis. The sequence continues at coordinate 529,153,705 of CM062818.1, forward strand.
GGCCCTCAAACAGAGCTGTGAATGTGCGCGACCAGTCAGAGTGATGTGCGCGACCAGTCAGGGAAATTTGCCTGTTTTGACCAGTTCGGCCAGCAAAACACTGTTTTCATCTTGGTTGACTTTTGAGGCATGTAAATGATGGATTTTTGTGTAATTTTCATGGCATTTAGATGCTTTTACTCTCCTTCATCACTTCTAGAAGATTCTTTGATGTAAATGGTAAATATTTAATGCATGGATAGGTTCCCTAAGTTTTAGAGGCAAGTTGTTTTGACTGCCTATTATCTAGTGCTCAGTTTAGAATTAGTTGAAACAGCTCCTAGGAAGCTGAGCTCGACCCCTAGAGGTGGGGAAAGGAGTTAGATCATCTATATTATGCCTTCTCTTGCTCATTTTCATGGTTGGACTCTTGAGGGAGAAGCTCCTATTGTATATTTTACTTGTATCTCTGCAATTTGAGGAAAAGGAAGACCAGGGTTTTGCAGACATCATTGGGATTCTTGTGGACTCTTGTGTTGATGGTGTGTTCTCTTATTGTAATTGTAAGTGTGTTTATGTGTTCCATCTCTTTCTTTACTGCATCTTATTAAACAAATGAAGTGATAAAGTTTGAATTCATGCTTGCCATGCTCAGCTTTCAAATTTGTTTAATGTTTATGTTTTCCACTGTCTAGAGAGGATTCAAAGTCATTGTTTGCCCTCTTTAGCTTCTCTTTTTTCTTCCTTGATCATCCATCTCAGCTAAAGGCATCAGCACAAACTCCTACCTTGCCCCAAAGACCCACCTGCAAAACCTGATCTCAATCCCCGCACCCTGAATTGCACTCCCTCCAATTGCCACCAAAAACCCCAAAAAACTTTAAATCAACCTTCCTAATCAGTTTACTAGCCTAATATCAGTGTTAACTTGTTGGTCATCTCCTTCCATTTGAAGATCTACTGAGATTGACCGGAGAGAGCCTTCTCATACCCCGTAGGGCTAGCTACGAGGTGAAATGGTTTGATGTTGCCTTGAAGGTTTACCTTCCTCAGCCTAGGGTGAAATCTCAAGCGCTAACAAGTTCAAAAGGCTGAAGCTCTTGGGTTAGGGCCCAACCCTAGCAACATAGGTCCCTCTCATGTATATATATATTTCTTCTAGCCTAGAATGTTGATTAGTTGTTTCCTATTCATATTTCTGCTAGCTTAGAAGGTTAATTAGTTGATGCATTTCAGTACAGTAAAATTCATCAAAAAGTCTGTGACTATGACACTTATCTCATCTCCCTCATGGGAGCGTGATTAGAGGACCCCACCATCACAACCCAAAAACATAGTGTTATTTCTTGTTCATTGTATATATCAAGTTCTTGGCTTTAGCGGATAGTTTGTCTATGATTTCTTGAAAGGTTTACATTTGGTATCTTGCTTTACACATGATTTTTGTATCTTAGAAGGTAGCTCATTGCATAGATCAAGTTCTTAGCATTAGTTAGATAGTTTTCCAAAATTCAATTAATCTTTTCCACATTTACTTGTAAAATTTTTCAAATGAAAAGAGGAACATGTGCATGTGTTGTTGCAGGGCTATTGGATCTGTAGGCAAGGAATCCTTTCACCAACTCCATCTATGATATCTCCATCATTTTTTGATGCATGCCAACCCATGTTCTTGATCTCTGTTTTTTGGTCACCGTGGCCAACCATCTTAGCCCAAATCCAACCTTCTTGAAGTGATGGACTTGGATAGGGGTGTTGAGAAACTTCCCTACATTCCCCAAAACCTTCATCTAGCTTTCCTTCACTTCAACCCATCATTCTTACCCTCCAAACCCTCTCGATCAACTTCCTGTAGCATTTCAGGACTTCATGTAGCAATATCAGGAATCCTATAGCAACGTCTTGTAGCACACCTGTAACAACATGTTTTGACCTGCAATGATAACATATCTTAGTTTAGGAGTAGTTTGACCCCTCAGCTTGGACTCCATGACAAAAGTACCACCTAGGCCATTTCCTTCATTCCTTTTTCTTTCCTGCAAGATAAAATGGCATTATTTCTTTCATTCTGAATTTAGCAATTAATTTACGTAATTTGCAAGTGTGAATTAGTTAGGTAACACATGAATTCTTGAACTATGAATTGGTAGGATAATATTTTGTTTTCAAGCAAATGGCTAGATGATCGATTTCAAAGTAGAGTAGTTTCATTTCTACAATTAGCATGATCCATGTGTTCTTTCATAGCATTTAAAGGTTGACAACATTTACAAATTTGAGTTGAAAAGCATTTTACCTTCTTTGCACTAGGATTAGCTTTTACATTCTTCTTTCAGTAGTTAATCTCCTTTCAGTAGAGTAGAAGGATGGTGTTGGAACCCTAATGATAAAGTGACCTAGTTGATGGTGGAATGAGTAGAATGCATCTACTGTGTATATAAAATTGTCACCTCGAAGTTTGTATGAAACACTAGGTTGATAAGTAAATTTGAAGAGCCTATGGAAGTTGCATCACTCTTGGTGCAATACCAGGGCTCACCATCTTTTTGGTGTCATTTTCAGGGAGGTGTCTAGGTAGATGTTATTTCTTCTTTCCTTTCTATTTTGCATTTAGTTTTGAAAAATCACATAAAAAGAAAAAAATTATTTCATGCCTCGTAGGAGTAGAGACACTTTAGGAAAATTCTTGCGAAATACCCCCACTCCATCAAACAATCAACCTTCACTCGTCTTTGGTGACTGTCAACTTCCCTCTCTAACTACAGGGGAGTTAGAAGATCCCTTCGGTGAACAAACTTAGATCTTTGAAGAACATATTGGGGAAGAGGAAGAAGAAGCCATTACACATACCCACACCATGGTTGAAAATATAAATGAGGATGTTTTTCCCATCATAGAAACTAAGGGAGATGCTAGGATGAAGAATATACACCCTTCTGCGCTTCCTCAATTCCATGGCTTAACCTCAGAGGACCCTCCTACTTTTTTGTTTGAGTTTTCTGTTGTATGTAGGACTTATGATTATACCACTGATGACTAGAAACTAAATTTGTTCCCATGCACCCTTAAGGATGTAGCCTTGCACTGGTTCATGGGTCTACCTCAGGATAACATCACTACCTGGGCTCAAATGCAACAATCCTTTAACAAAAAGTATAGGGACTATTGTAGATCCAAAGACACCAAAGAGGAAATCTTTAGAATGAGTTTTGGACCCAATGAATTCATGGAGGACTATGAGGAAATATTTCAGCTCAGTTATAGGAGGGCCAGATGCACCCTTGATCCTGAATCACTCAAGTTGGTCCTTATTAGAGGAATCAAGGAGGACATACTGCAAAACCTAAACATGTTGTCTGAGGGAGACATTTATCTACTACCCTATGAAAACATTAAGACAATATTCAAAAACCATTCTAGGACTACTAGGAAGAAGGGTAGGTCTGGTCAAGATTTGGCCAATTCCTCTTCCTCCACAACATCCATCAAGAATGAAATTGGAAACATGTTGGAGGAATTTAAAAGTGAAATGTTGCATACCTTTGCTCTGCAAATGGACACCATATATATAAAGAGGAGAAAAGAGGAAGTAGAGAGAGATTTAGCTATCTTTTGCGCTAAATGCACTAGAAGGCACCCTAGAAATGAATGTCCATTAAATGCCATAGAGTTCTGCTTAGTCTGTGAGGAAAACCATTCCATAGATAAGTGTCCTTATTTTCTGGAATTGAAAGTTGTATACCAAGGAGTAGAAGGTGCGACTGAACAACTCTGTTTCATCAATCAAAGGAGGCCTCAAGGACCTCAGCCATACCAACAACGCATGCAAGGCACATCCGACTCCTATTACCATCCCAACCCGAATGCACCCCTTCCACCTTGGTACTTTCCACTCATCAATCCTGGTCCACACCTTCGCCTTGGCCTTATGCACCTCAATATCCTACCCAAGCTGTTAATCAAACATTTTAGCCATATGCTTCTACGCATCTTTAGTGGAATAACCCTCCAAAGGTTTGGAGGCCTCAACTCAACCAACCATTTGATTTACTACCTCCACCAACATCTCAAAAACAACTCGTTCATCCTTCTCCACCCAAGCAAACTCAGATGCCTGCTCAACCAAATATGAACCTGAATAACAAACATACACAACAAGTCTATAATGGAGAGATATCTTACCCTGCCTATGCTATGGAAATTCAATAAATCAACCCCAGGTCTAGAAGAGTGCTACCTAATGCAACCTCCATATCCACCCGAGAATCTTGAAGATGAAAATGAAGAGTATCCCTCAAGTAAATCCACTTCCTTTTCTTGAAAGATTGATCCATCCTAACTAGCACACCCTAGAAGAGATTGAACTTCTGGGAGAATTGAAAAACTTGTGTGTTAAAATCCCACTCCTCCAAGCTATCAAGGATGTTCCCATCTACAATAAGCTTATAAAATAGAAATTCTTAAAACATCCTGGGAGGAGAAAGAAAGACACCCATACCATCAATGTTATTGGTCAATTGTCTGATCTGATGTTGGGGAGAGTGATTTTCCCAAATTATTTAGATCTTGGGAGTCCTGTGGTAGATGTGCACATTGATGGCACCATTGTCCCTCACACCTTGATTTATCTTAGGGTTGCCATCAATGTGATGACTAAGGAAACCACGCTTAAGCTAAACCTCAAAGGGTCCTTGAGAAAGACCACCACAATGCTGCAACTTACAGATAGGTTCACAGTGGCTCCTAAGGGATTTTTTGAGGATGTAATGGTCTCTATTGACTCCTGGGAGTATCCTACTGACTTCCTAGTTCTCCAGCCTAAGGCAAAATTCAATGGTTATCCTCTCATCCTTGGAAGACCATGGCTAACCACTGTATATGCTTATATAAGTTGCAGAGTTGGGATTATGACCGTTAAGAATGGGCATTTGTCCAAATAGTTGGTATTGTACCCTCCTGCTCAACCATCCCTTGAGCATGACTTACCCCTATGTTTGGAAGAGGAGGAGGAAGATGAAGTGCATCACACAACATCCCATCCAATATATACCCTAGATGTTTTTATAGGAGGGGGGAAACCTAATGAAGGTGACCTCATTGATCAAATCCTCTAGAATCAACCCCCCAACACCATGCCTCTTTATGACCTTGTGAAGGAATCTGAGGGTAATCTTTGGAATGATTTATGCCTAATGGACCCAAGTCTTGCACATGTCAAAATGGTAGAATTTTGTCCATCTAAAACCTTGAAGATTAACCCATCTCTCTCAACCAAAAAATAAGAGAAGTTTTGCAAAATGGTGCGAGAGAACTTAGATGCCTTTTCTTGGAGCTATAAAGAAATGAAAGGGGTGCATCCTTCATGTTAAAAATATGAAAATGTGGTCAAATTACACTATTAATTACACTTTTTATGGAGATGATGATGGCAGAAAATTCCTCTTTCCGAGAGGACCAAAATCGACCTAAAGATCACCTCATTTGGTCAAGCGGATTTTGAGTTATGCATTATTTTATTCTTACATATATTTTGGATCATGTCGAACCTATGCACATGGATAGGTCAAGTGGACCCTCTTGGAAGCCTATAAATATAAGAGACCTTAAGCTCATTTGAATGCACACATCAAGCTCTCTTCTCCTCTTCTATATTGTCTTAGCTCGCATAGGTTTGACAAAGGAAGCTCGCTTAAGGGTCTGAATCTTCAGGTTGAAGCTGACACTGAACTAGGGTTTTCTGATTCATAGTCGCTAGTAGAGAGTGGTAATGAGAGTGAATTTGGTTCCTCATTCGCTGGCACAAAGTGGTCATGAGAGAAAATTTGGATCATCGGTTGCTAGCACATGGTCTACATGAGAGCGACTGGGAGTATGGGTCAGTTTGGTCCCCTGTCACTCACATAGAATGGTATGAGAGCGACCGAGCTTCCATAGTCGCTATCTTGCAGTTCATAGAGAGTGATCCTATCTGTCATAGCCGCTCACACAACTCCTCCTCGCTGCAACTGAGACTCCAAGATGAGATTTCAATATTTTGAAGATCCCGCCCAGTGACAATAGTGTTCAACAACAGGCTACAGGTAGTGACAACACACTACAATTATCTGAATTAGATGAAACAACTAAACCCTGTAGCTTGTTGACTTTAATGTAAAATACACGAAAGGTATTTTGTAATAATAATTTATTATATATAAAAATGTACAAGTGATAGTTCACTGTTACAATGAGGGCATGCTTTATATACCTAGGCAAGTGTCCCTTTATGAATGGTCATGTCCTTTGGGGACACACCTCTTCACTAAACTAATCACTAATTAATCATTGTTTTGATGTAGTGTTATTATCTATATTTACATAGCTTATGTTCATAACATTGCCTTCCCCTTTAAAACACTTTGTCATCAAAGCTTGTTGATGAAAGGACTTGATCTCTTATCTGTTACACATGTCTTCTCTTCACTTGACCACTAATAATTTCTCCATTTGACCGCATAATTTTGGCATGTGTAATCGTTGATAGTACCACCTTGGAATTAGGGTTGTTCCATTTTTTTAATCATATATATATATATATATATATATATATATATATATATATATAATTAAATAATTTCAATTAATTTAATTCAATTTCGTTTATGATATGACTATAATGTTACTACCTAATTATCTGACCCTTCGTTTGACCAATGAACCATGAAATATATTGGCCAATGGTATGCTTTCGATGCAAATTTCAACACTCCATTGTATAAGTTTAAGCGACTGTATTATTTCAACGCTCCGTTGTTTTTTAATTAACACGTCTCTTAATTTATATAACGGACAACCCTTATACATACATCATTGTACGAATCATGGTTTCAAAAAGGTACGGATTTTCAAACCGCATGATTTTAGGGTATTCACAATTTTATCTGGCTTCATATCATTGGTCAATGGGATGGAAGACAACAACATATATAGTATGGAAGACGATGTACTGGTCAAGGAGGCACAATATATGGCCGTGCTTGCCTCAGCTAAGGTTGCAGAGAACCAACATGACAAACTTGGAGATGACTGCTGCCAATTTTGGCCCTTCCTAACTGGACCATTCTCATCATTTGGCACAGGAGCAGGGAGCAGTTTTCTTGAATTTGGTGCTACCTGATGTTGATGTTGAGTATGTTTGTTTCTAGCGTGTGTTATTATCTTTGATTCATCTGAAATGACGTGGATGTTTTTCTGCTCAATTGTGTTTACTAAGGGTAAAGTCCCCTTATGTGGCCTTCCACGACACATTTTTAGCATCGTTGGCACTTTGGCAACCATTCATGTGTTGTCGTGGGCAAGGTAGGCACCTCGATATTTCTTTTTAAAGGCAGCATGCCTTTAAGGATGCCAGGTGGAATCCAACATGACTTCCTTGCTAGAGGCTCTAACTTTTTCGAGCATTTTGCAGTAAGCGCTTAGCATTACGTGGACGACCACTTGGCCATTTCTTAGCTTCAAAGTCAACAACATTTTTATATATGCTTTCATATACATAACCGTCTTATTTGTAGTTAATGTGGACTGTAAATTTGCCTGATGGTGAATCTCTGCTTGAGAAAAGCATTGGTGCCCAACAATGTGTTCTTCTCTTGTACACACATTAGGTAAATTAATGACATGGAAAAAGGTTCCCAATATACTTTCAACTTCAAGGAGTAATTTTTCCACAACATTGCTTTTGACTAGGTATTTTCCACGAACAGGAATATCAATAAGTTTTTTTAGGGTTCTCAATGGTTTCTGAAAGTCTTGAAGAGGTGAAGCCATTTCCCTCATGGTTAATTTCAAATCTTCATAAAGCTGCTTTAATATAGGATCCCAACTATCTTCTTCAAAGGTATTTTCTTTTTTAGTTTTCATATACCCATTTTGACTATCCTTCTCATCACAATCGTTGTTGATATCATCTTCATCTTCATATGGATCTTCTTCCTTATTAAACATAATGTTTTTTGCATTATTCTCATCATTTTGACCATGGTTTTCTTCCTCCTCTTTCCCATAATCCACTTTTTCTTTATCAAATATGTCATCTCCATAATTATTTTCAAAAATATCTTCTTATTTTCCTTCTTCCACATTTTCCTCTTCATCAATGTATTCTTCAATATCTCCCTCATTGTTATGATAGTGTTCATCTTATTGTTTCTCAAGATAATCCTCATCCACATCATCATTCTGATCAAAATCTTCTTCTCCTGCTTCACCTTGTTTCGTTTCTTCACCATCGCTATCATCTTCCTCTACATAAATTTTCTTTAGACATGCTGTAATTTCTACACATGATTTTTCTAATCGCTGAAATGCTTCTTTAATTTTACTAAACTTCTCAACGCATTGAGGATGTAAACATAATGGCATATTGTGTGGCGAACTACATTAAAAGACTCGCATGATTACATTGTGCGCCATGGCTCTGATACCACTGAAACAACAAAACCTGTAGCTTGTTGACTTTAATGTAAAATACACGAGAGGTATTTTGTAATAATAATTTATTATATGTAAAAATGTACAAGTAATAGTTCACTGTTATAATGAGGGCCTGCTTTATATACCTAGGTAGGTGTCCCTTTATGAACAGTTGTGTCCTTTGGGGACACACCTCTTCATAACTAATTACTAATTAATCATTGTTTGGACGTAGTGTTGTTATCTATATTTACATAATTTATGTTCATAACATCAGAGTTATGATGTTTTAGATGCATTTCATGGATATTCTAGTTGTTGTGAAGATATGGATCATTGTACTCTCTTTTTTTGAATTATTTGATGACAACGTATTAGAAGAATATTTGCAAGGGTTTTCCCCATCATGGGTTTTTCCCTGGTCTCCGATCAATCCTGGTGTCTCTATGTGTACATGATTTTCTTCTCTTGTTCCTTTATGTTCCACTGCATTGATGATGTTGTTATTGTTATTTCTACATAGTTGCATATGTTGATGAATAATGATGTAAATATGTATAATGTTATGATGCTATGGGGTGAACTTAATGTATTGATCAAGAAATGCAATTATCAAAGCAAATAAAAATATAACCCTATGAAAAATTAACATGGTATCGAAGCGGGGTTGAAGAAAATCCATGGATATCACCCCCATGGAGACACTTTGGTTGGAAGAAAGAAGAGGATGGTGGAGAACTAAAATAATCCTAGGGTATGAAAGAAACCCTTGATAGTTAGTGCATAAGGATTTGATGGTTAGCGTTTGAGAGAAACCTTGGTTTATGGAAAAGACTTGAGATTTGATGTATGAAACTATAGCATGGTCTATGTAAAGATGCTCAAGCACTTGGGACAGTTTCAATGAAGCCCTAGATGACCGGTTGTTGATAAATTTGATTAAAGGAAAGATATTATGTGGACTATGGATAGTGATGAATCTTGAAGTTTGGTTCAAGAGGGAGAGGATCACCTCTCATTGAAGATAAGTACTCCTTGACTTATGATGTTTCTTTGTGTCTTTACTCTAGTTTAGACTTATGAATCTAATTATTATGATTATTGTTTTGATAATTGCTTATACTTCCTGCATGTATATTTGAGTATATGGATGTATATAATCTCCTTGATGAGATGTGATAAGTGGATCTCTCTTGAGGGTCATTTGAGATGCAGGAAAGAAAAGCTAGATCTAAAAAGAGGTAAAGAGGCACTTGATGAAAATGTGACAAACACTACAAGCTTCCTATGAGAAGGAGCACAAGTATTTGAACACTAAAAGGTATGAAAGGTATATTGTTTCAATGCTATGTTTCAACTATAACATTGGATGAATAGGTAAGCCTTATATTATGTTGAGAATGTATCCCTTGCAAATGGTTCATGCTTGCTTATGAAAGAGATTTAGATTTATGTTCCTATGGTGAAATAGTGCACCTGGTATTGAATATTTTGATCATGTTAATCTTCTTGATTCTATGAGTTTACTTATTGTTGATCTTGGATATAGTGGCATGGCATGATTTTTTGTTAAAATATGTTGTTCTTGGAGATCCCGATTTTGTGAAGAAGGATAATACCTTGACTCTAGCAAATGTTACTCTTGACACTTGACATGCATAAGACATGATGGATCTCTTACAGAAGGCTACCTCATTAAAAATGATAATGCTTTTGATAAATATGATGAAAGTATGTTGACACTCTTGTTGTTTTGGTAAAATTTTATTGAATGATCTAACTTGGTCCTATGGTAACTTTGATGATAGAACTATGAGTTTGATACTTTAGACCTCTTATTAATCATGGTCATGTCTTTGAAAGTAATTATGGCATATGGTAATATTGAATGCCCTAAACCTGATGAATTGAATTGATAAAAGTGATATTATGTTCATGATCTTTGAAGTATGTTGTCACACATGTCCGTTTAATATAACCTTTGATGAATGATTGATGTCATAATGAAGTATCTGACATGAGCATGTTATGATCATGATGGATATATGTTTGATTCTTTGATCTAATAGATCTGTTGTTGCATAACTCTAGGAAAGAGATGTTTATGGCATGAAATAAGTCAAATAAAGTAGATTCCCAGTTAGAGGGAGAATCCCTTCTCAAGATTATTACTCTTATTACTATTTTAATTTTTTACTATTGAAATATGATTTATGTGCATATGAAATTATTGATAGCAAGATCTCATATCTGAAGCCTGCACAAAAATTAGGGTTTCTGCTCCAGTCACATGCATAGAACTGGGAATATTCGTCCCTGGACACATGCATGCTAAAGCCTAGGTAGCCAAAGATGCACCCATGCTATCTTGATGAAAGAAAACAGAGATTTGACTACTGTTGATCATCATCTAAATATTTTTGTTGTCTGAACTCTGAATCAATATGTTCACCTAGAGGATGTTAGCTTCATAAATAAGTAACAGACATCTGAAAGATTTGAAAGAAAGAAAGTTTGAATGTTTGCTGGTGACCATGACATAGATATGCCATTATGTTTGAAAGAGTTTGAAATGATTTGGCTGATTGATATATATGAGTTGTATGATGTCTGATGATGACCTAGATCTCTGACTCAATGATTGAGATATGTTTTCTGATAGGAAATTTGGATATTGACATGATGTCTAATTTTTTGACTCGAAGACTGATGATTTGCCTTGATGACAATGATATATGAGAATAATTACTTCCTATGAATTGTATTATGGGAATGACTTGATTTATACTGTGTGGTTGATGAAAAACTATTGGCTTGATAATAGATGATGCCATGACTTGATGAAAGCCCTATGCATCATCTGGTTCAAAGAATTGACTCTGAGATATTGATAACTTTTGATATTAGTATTGATCTGGTTTCTAAACTTTGATAAGATTATTGAGTTGATTTAGTTGATTTGATTGTGTAATAAGGATTTATAAAGGACTGATGGTTTGGTAAAGTGTTATGGTTGTAGTGAGCATTGCATGAAGCAAGCTCCCCCAATCCTGACATGTCCACATTGACAGTTATCTGATGAAGCCAAATGATGTGTTGATTCAAGCCTTTACCTCAGAAGTGTTCCAAGGTATGAATTTGGTTTTGATTTTGGTTTTTATATATTGATGATCTACTTTTGTCAGGTAAAATTCCTCTAATGATATAAGTAAGAAGCAAAGGGCTTATTAAGCCCGTAATAGTGTATCATGGCATGATGAATCGATTTTTGAAGTTGGGAAAAGATAATCTATATTGTGAAGCTATTGAAGAAGCATTGAGAAGTGAAAATGAAAATCCTTGGACACTCTGATTTGAAGTTAAATATGTTGTTGAACTTGACATGGCATCCGACAGTTGATTGAAGCATTGATGTTACTTTTTGAACATCCATCTATATATGTATGATGTGCATAGAACCTGAATAAGTTCATGACTAAGCCACTTCATTCACATTGAGTTGCCACCAAGTATCCTTCAATATGTTTGCATGATATGATCTATTCTTGGTCTGAGATATTCTTCCTATGATATATGACTGTATGGAGATGCTGATGTTGATTTTTTATGAGCACATATGAGTGTTGCATTAGTAAGAAATATGACATGAAGAAAGGTTTGTGACACAACTGAGGTTGAGTATGCTATTGCTAGCATGTCTAGCTATGAGCAAGTTGAAGAAGTTGCTTAGAAAGTTGTATGAGTAGGTTGAAGAAGCTCCTTAGAGAGCTGTATGAGCATGATATGGATATGAAATGGATACATTGTGATAATAAAGAACGAGATCCAATTAACAAAGAATCCCATAGACATATATAGTTTGGACCACAATACTCTCATATATATTGAGATAGCGCAACTATGCAATACAGGCTTAGGCTTGTGGTTGGAACCTCCTTGAGAGGGAGGATGATTATGGTATCCTTTTGTGATTTATATTTATATTTATATTTATGCTCTAACATGATAGTTGATTTGACATTCTGTATAAACAAGAGACAACTTCTACTGATAGATGATGATTACTTGATATAAGTACGATGAAATGAGCATGATGAGAGTAGTGTTGATCAAGGACACTGAGCCAACTCTTCCTACCTTGTCTGAGCTCCCATGGTGAGGAATTGAGATGGAGGGCTCTTGGGGTTGATGGAACTATGGAAAATATGGTGTTACCCCTATCTATTTCCCATAGGGTTGGATTAGCATCTCACCCTATATTGGACTTTGCAGAGTATACCCCAGTTGGCATCATACCCACAAGCTAGGCTTATTGGGAGTACTGCTCCTCATTTGGCCAACGAGTTGAGTGTACTTGGGGGTGTATAACCCAAGGTGATTATTAAGTAGGTTATACCACTTGAATATTCAAGGTCATTGCTGGGAAGATCAATAGGAAATAGGATGGGTTGAGTAGTAGCTCCCCGATATCACCTATTGCTCAATATAGGGTAGTAGCCATATGCTCCCCTATACGATATGACTTGGGGTAAGAGTGTCCCATAGGACCTTCCCCACTCTCATAAAAAAGAGGTGAGAGTGTCCCATAGGACCTTCCTCATTTTCATTGGATTTGGATTGAGTAATAGCTCCCCAATGTGGTTCCAGGTTGAGATGTTCTCCCTGATGATATGCTCTTTGATGATGATGTGGGTCATAGACCTGACTCCCCACTGGTATTTCTAGGTCATAGCTTGATGACACCTTTCTGGGTAATAGCCCGGTGAATAAAGGGTGGTAGCTTAACCTCCCCTCCAGCGGAAAATTCTTCTTCTCTAGATTTGAGAATATTCATCATATGAGCAGGAACAATCGAGAGATAAGAAGGAATTACAAAGAGATGTACATTGATGATCCAATATGATGAGATACTTGAGATGGGACATATGTCATGTTGATCAATGGTCAGAAATTGACAGGTGGAATATTCCCTAGTTGAGAGGGAGTGTTAAAAATATGAAACTTTGGTAAAATTCCACTTTTGACTACTCTTTTGATGGATATCATTATGGAATCAAATTCCTCTTTCCAAGAGGACCAAAATTGACCTAAATATTGCCTCATTTGGACAAGCAGAAGTAGAGTTATGAATTATTTTATTCTTACATATATTTTGGATTAGGTCGGCCCTATGCACATGGAAATGTCAAGTGGACCCTCATGGAAGCCTATAAATAGAATATACCTCAAGCTCATTTGGACACACACATAAATTTCTCTTCTCCTCTTCTATATTGTCTTGGCTCGCACAGGTTTGACGAAGGAAGCTCGCTCAAGGGTTCGAAACTTCAGGATGAAGCTCACACTGAACTAGGGTTTTCTGATTCATAGTCGCTAGCACAAAGTGGTCATGAGAGCGAATTTGGGACCTCAGTCACTGGAACAAAGTGGTCATGAGAGAGAATTTGGATCCTTGGTCACTGCCACAAGGTCTACATGAGAGCGACTGAGAGTCTATGTCATTTTGGTCCCTGATTTCTCGCACCAAATGGTATGGGAGTGATCGAGCTTCCATAGTCGCTATCTTGTAGTTCATAGAGAGTGACCCTGTCTGTCATAGTCACCCACACTAATCCTCCTCCCAGTGATCGAGACTCCAAGATGATATTTTAGTACTCCGAAAATCCCACTCAGTGACAACAATGTTTGGCAACAGGCTACAGGTAGTGACAATACACTACAGTTATCTGAATTAGAGTTCTGATGTTTTAGATGCATTTCATGGATATTCTAGTTTTTGTGAAGATATGGATCATTGTACTTTGTTTTGCTAAATTATTTGATGAAAATATATTAGAATACTATTTGCAAGGGTTTTCCCCATAGTGAGTTTTTCCCTGGTCTCTGACCAATCCTGGTGTCTCTATGTGTACATGTTTTTCTTCTCTTGTTCCTTTATGTTACATTGCATTTATGATGATGTTATTGTTCTTTATACATAGTTGCATATACTGATGAATAATGATGCAAATATGTATAATGTTATGATGATATGGGGTGAACTTAATGTATTAATGAAGAAATTCAATTATCAAAGCAAAGAACAATATAACCCAATGAAAAATTAACACTTTGGTTTGTACTCATAAAATCTACATCAAGGAACGATGCAAACTTGTGTGCCAACCTCAGAGGACAATGAACCCAACCCTTAAAGACATAGTGAAGGAAGAGTTGCAAAAGTTGTTGGATGCAGGGTTCATCTACCCCATCTCAGATAGTGAGTGGGAGTCCCCTCTAGTTTTGGTACCAAAGAAGAATGGAAAGTGGAGGATCTGTGTGGACTACAGAGAGCTGAATAAAGCCACTAAGAAAGACCATTTCCCTTTACCTTTCATTGATCAAGTTTTAGATGGTCTTGAACGGAAGAAGTTATTCTCTTTCTTGGATGGATTCAGTGGTTACAACATGATCCATATCAGCTTGGAGGACCAAGATAAAACTACATTCACTTATCCTCGGGGTACCTTTGCTTATAGGGTCCTTCCTGTCAGATTGTGTAAAGCCCCTACCACTTTTCAAAGGGAATTTATGAGCATATTCACTGAGCTAGTCCATGACTCTGTAGAGATTTGCATGGATTATTTCACTCCCTATGGGTGTGACTTCTTGAAGGCTCTCTCTAAGCTCAGGAGTGTCATGAATAAGTACATTGAAATGAACCTCTCACTTAGTCCTGAGAAGTGTGAATCGTTGATGAATGGAGGGGCTGTCCTTGGCCATTCAATTTCTCAGGAGGGAATTCAAGTGGACCCAAACAAAATTACCATCATAAAAGGGGTCCCTACTGCTCAAAAGTAGAGGGATGTTAGGAGCTTCTTGGGCTTAGCTGGATATTATAGGAGGTTTATCAAAGACTTCAACAAAGTAGCCTCACCATTGTTTGGATTGCTGGACAAGGAATCTTAATTTTGTTGGTTAGATAGTTTCCAAGAGGCCCTAGAGATATTGAAATACAAATTAACCACTACATCCATAATGAATTAAATTGAATTACACTGTGACTAAGAAATAACTCCTAGTTGTTGTACAACCTTTGAACAAGTTCAGACACTACATCACTGGATATCAAAATTTTGTGCATATTGACCATGCAACTATCAAATACTTAATGAAAAAACCTGATGTGAATGCTATAATTATTAGATGGTTGCTTCTATTACAACAATTTGATTTAACTATCATTGATAAGCCAGGAAAAGAAAATGTAGTTGCAGATTTTTTGTCTAGAATTTCTTTGCCTGCAAGTGATGAAGGGATGGTTGATGATCAACTTCCAAATGAGAACTTATTTTCTATCTCATTTCTCTCTCCATGGTTTTCTGACATAGCCAACTACCTAGTTGTTGCAAAATTCCCTCCAAATTTGTCATCCAGGGAAAAGAGCATAATTGTAAGGAAGAGTGCCCCTTTCACTTGGATTGGGGAAATATCTTCAAGCTAGGACCAGATCAAATCTTGAGGATATGTGTTAGGGAAGAGGAAGTATTTGAAATCATTTTATCCTCTCATGATGGGCCTTGTGGAGGTCACTTTGCTACCAAGAGGATAACTTTCAAGGTTCTCCAAGCCGGCTACTACTGGCCCACTCTCCATCAAGATGCAAGAATATACTACAGTCGATGTGATCAGTGCCAGGGGATGTGGAAACCTAACCCCAAGGATGAAATTCCTTTACAACCTCAGGTGGCTTTGGAGCCATTTGACAAGTGGGGCATGGATTTAATTGGGCCAATTGATCCACCATCAAGACAAAAGAAGTACATCATTGTATGCATTGCTTATTTGACAAAGTGGGTTGAAACAAAGTTGTCAAGGTAGCAACAGAGGAGAAAGTGGCAGAGCTCTTAAGGGAAAATGTGTTCTACAAATTTGGGTACCCCAAAGAGATAGCCATCAATCAAGGATCTCAATTCACATCACATCTGATCGAGAATTTGTTAAGGCGACATCATATTAAGCACAAAAAATCTACTTCCTATCATCCTCAGGCTAATGGACAAGTAGAGGTCACAAATAGGGCATTAGAAGGCATCCTCACCAAGGTTGTGAGCAACAACAGAAAGGATTGGGCAAACAGATTAGTGGAGGCCACTTGGGCCTATAATACAACTTGGAAAACAACTACTAGTTTTACCCCTTATGATTTGGTTTATGGAAAGAAGGCTCTGCTCTCCATTGAGTTTAAGTACTATACTTTGAGAATGGCAGCATAGTTGGATTTATATGTCACCAAAGTTTAGCAGGAGAGGCTACTCCAGTTAAATGTCTTGGATGAATTCAAAATGCAAGCCCTCCTACACACCGAAGTTATCCAATTGTAGAGGAAGGTCTGGCATGATAGGAATATCAAGGACAAAGTTTTTCAAGAAGGGGATTGGGCCTTGCTATATGACTCTAGGTTCAAGGACTTCAAAGGAAAGTTGATGACAATATGGTTAGGCCCATACCTAATAGAGAAATTCCATGACAATGGAGTTGTTCAAATCAAGACCATTGATGAGGAAGGGATCCCCTTGCTTGTCAATGGCTACAGATTGAAAGTTTACAAAAAGCCTATATCCAAGGAAGAATTCATCAACACCATCAGCAGAGAGGTGAATGTGATTGGAAGTGTCATAAATTCCAAGTCACAACATTCCTAGATATTGTTTTTGATTGAAAATAAAAATAAAAAATAAGAGGCCTAGATGAAAACCTTCATGAAGCATCTTAGGCCAACGATTGGATTGAAAACCTCCATGAGTTAGCCCAGGAGTGAAAAAAAATAAAAATAATAAAAGATCCTTGAGTGAGAACCTCCCTTGACGTGCTCAGGGTAGGCATATAGGTTGAAAACCTCTCCTCAAGCAGCCTGCCTATCCCTTGAAAAAAATAAAAATAAAACAAAGGAGAATATCTCGACAGGGACCGACAACTTGCCTGTTAATAATTTCTTTCATTTTGCAGGTTTGGAGGACAATGGTGATTTCAAAGATATGGGGCCAATGTTCTAGAGTTCCCATCCACTTCTCCATCCATCCACTCCTTATCCTCCATGAAAACCATGTCCTCACCACTCTCCATCATTCTAGTGGCTCAAAATCCCAATTTTAGGCCCTCTCT
Source organism: Pinus tabuliformis (assembly GCA_031772625.1). Classification (NCBI taxonomy): domain Eukaryota; kingdom Viridiplantae; phylum Streptophyta; class Pinopsida; order Pinales; family Pinaceae; genus Pinus; species Pinus tabuliformis. The sequence continues at coordinate 529,171,279 of CM062818.1, forward strand.
GGATTGCTACAGGAAGTCTGTAACTACTACAGGAAGATCTTGTAGCACTATAAGAAGGTCCTGAAAATCTACAGAAACGGGATCCGATTGAGAAAACCATCATGCATGACCAGTCAAAAGTTAAATGAGGTCCTCCCACATTGATCCACCACTAACCCATCCTTCATACACCCCTGTTCACAAAAAAAATCACTATCTTTCAAAGCTAACCCTAAAATCTATCTGATCATGAAAATTTAAAAAAAAAACACATAGTACATTCCCTCCATTTCCAAAACCCTACACTAGTAAACCAGGGTCCTAACATCATCCTCCAAGCTCTTGTATACTCTTTCTCATCACTCCCTTGAGCTAAAAGACCTTGGAAGAGAAAAAGGGCCGCTACAAGATTTCCTGTAGCAGCTTGTGCAACCCTTACTGAAAGCCAGAAGCCTAGTTTATTTTTTTGCCCATCAAGTTGAAGGGATGATACCATCTCATGAGCAACTCTACCACTCCAAGCATAACTCTACAACAATAACAACAACACCTAGGATGTCAACAAAGGACCTGCACACATAAACAACAACAACAGTCAAATACATAGGAGCAAATAAAGTATACACAAGAGAAGAAAAGACAGCAAGACAACTCCCTGGGTAACAACACAAAGGTCCAACACTCCAACATGCATCGATTGAACATGAGGTAGGCACAGGCATGGTAACCTCTAAGTTCCTCCTTATGTGTAAAATAATGAAAAATGTATGAATGTCGAGGTAAGGTATTTTTTATAAGTTGGAGGTGGCCAGTTAACTTGGCCACCCTCGGTCAGTGAATGAAAAGTGATTTATGAGTCATCATGCAACATAGGAGTGTCACATCAGTCAAGATAAGATAACATGGAGTGGTTGTTGATTATGAAGGATGAGGGAATGATTACCAGGTGGGAAAACTATCCAAATGAGGAAAACTTGTACTTCTTCCAAGTCATCACAATGCTCCGAGCCCTAGCCAAAAATAACATATAACGTACTAAGCCTCAAATTCTCTTGCATCTTTTCTCATTTCAAAATCAGTTAAGGTAAGGACGAGCCTGGGAAGCCATCGAGGAGAGTCGAAGCCTACTTTGTCATTTCTCCAAGAGGCAACTACAGGAAGCCCCGAAAATTGCTACAAGAAGCCTCGAAGGGTGAAATAACGCTGTCAGGGGTCGATTTGGCCTCCAATTATCATTATACCAGGTTATGTGGTGAAAATTAAGTGGCCACTCTCATTCGTTTTTCAATTATTTTCATGATGGTGCACCTTGAATTCTACAAGTAGTATCAATCATCTTGTGAATTAAAATATTTTTTCTTGGCTATAGAGTAGAGGAATACACGTAATTGTCATCAATTAGATATTCCAACCCTTTTTTCCCATTAAATTCCGCATCGAAGCTATCACAGAAAGCAACCCTCCTACACTTAGTTGAAAATAGAGGAAAAGATGGGAGGGGTATTCAATAGGAGAGAGCCTACAGACACTTAAAGAATTCACCTTCATCTTCCATTATTAGACATTTCCAGAAGGCATCAGTGGTTAGGTTTCTTTGAGCTACTGAAAGGATATGATGATGACATTACCTATGAATTTTCCATGGCCCTAAACTCTTAGACAACAGCCAGTGCCACCAATGTTATGAGGAGGTTATTCATTTCTATCAGTCCTGAGCTAATTAGCAGGGTGATAAACCTACCCCTAGGGATCCCATGGAGAAGAGAATAACTTCTTCATTGTTGATGTGAAACCTATTGAAGATAAAAATGGAGTCAAAAGGGATAGCCTACCCTATCCTTGGTATGAGATGTCCTACCATATCCTTAAGTTCATCTATTGTGAAGGAAGATTGAGTGTATTCTGTTAGCACTTGAAATTTCACCTAGGCTGAGATAGACAAATCTCAAGGCTACATCAAACCATTACACCTCGTAGCTAGCCCTACGAGGAAGGAGAAGGCTCTCTCCGGTCAGACTCAAGGTATTTTCTCAATGGGGTGAGCTGACCAATTAGGATCAAAAATATTAGGCTAGTAAACTGATGAGGAGGGTTGATTTAAAGTTTTTGGGGTTTTTGGTGGCAATTGGAGGGAGTGCAATTCAGGGTGTGGGGATTGAGCTCAGTTTTTGCAGGTGGGTCTTTGGGGCAAGGTAGGAGTTTGTGCTGATGCCTTTAGCTGAGATGGATGATCCAGGAAGAAAGAGAGGGAGCTAAAGAGGGCAAACAATGACTTTGAATCCTCTTTAGACAGTGGAAAACATAAATATTAAACAAAATTGAAAGCTGAGCATGGCATGCATGAATTCAAACTTTATCACTTCTTTTGTTTAATTAGCAGCAATAGAATAAGAGATGGAACACATAAACACACTTACAATGACAAGTAGGAAACACACCATCAACACAATAATCCACAAGAATCCACAATGATGTCTGCAAAACCCTGGCCTTCCTTTTCCTCAAATTGCAAAGATACAAGTGAAATATACAATAGAGCTTCTCCCTCAAGAGTCCAACCATCAAAATGAGGATGAGAAGGCATCATATAGCTGATCTAACTCCTTTCCCCACCTCTAGGGGTCGAGCTCAGCTTCCTAGGAGCAGTTTGAACTAATTCTAAACTAAGAACTAGATAATAGGCAGTCAAAACAACTTGCCTCTAAAACTTAGGAAACTAATCCATGCATTAAATTTTCACTATTTACATCAAAGAAAGTTCTAGAAGTGTCAAAGGAGAGTAAATGCATCCATGTGCCATGAAAATTACACCAAAGTTTCTTATTTACATGCCCAAAAGTCATCCAAGAGTAAAAACAGTGTTTTGCTGGCCGAAATGGTCAAATCTGGCAATTTTCCCTGAGTGGTCGCGCCCCTGATCCTGAGTGGTCGCGCCCCTTTGCATCTCTTGTTGAAGGCCTTCCCGGTGTCCAAATCAGGTGCAAGATAGCTCGTTGGAAAGGTATGGGAGTCTACTTTCCAACCCAAGTGGAATTTATGAATTTGGAGTTGATTTGACCCCTCAAAAATCATTTCTCCCAAGGCAGCTTTCTGCAACTCAAAAAAGGGGCAGAAAGTCAAAATTTGCATGTATTTTGAGCTTTTGGAGGCCCAAATCTCCATAAAATTTGAAACCCATCCATATCCAAGTGTATTTTGTCATGAAAAATCCAAATATGTAGAGTTTTCCTCAATCTGAGCTGTCCCCATGAGTGGTCGCGCGGGGGGTGAGACCACTCAAATGACCAAAACCTGTAAAATGCTAAAAAATGCCAAAAATGCCTCAAAATCCTCAAAATTTCTAGTGTTTGCTGCTGGGAGGATACTAATGAGTATCATGGTGAGTGAGTGATGCCTCAGCCAAGATACGGAGTGGGTTGGCCTTCTTCTTCCTCGAAAGAGCCTCGTTCAACTGCCGTTGAAGGATCTTCATCCTTGCTTTGCAAACATGCATTCTTGCCCAATAATGATCCTTCATGTGTCTGAGCAACCTTTTGTCTCGGTTGGCTTTCTCCAACAGCTGCTGCAAGTGTACATTTGAACTGATGAGCCTTGATTCCCGGTCCCTAGGCCACAAGTCACCCGGCCTCCTACGGTTCAAGTCTCGGTTGCTACGAATTCTCCATAGTTCATCCAACTCTTTTTCCTCTTCTAGTTGCTTGTTACGCTGCTCCAAGTAATTTATTGTCCACTTGGCCATATCAAGCTTCTCCTGCAGCAAGCGATTTTCCGCCTCTCTCTGTCGGATGATCTCGTGCAAATCTGATGTAGGGGAGCGAGTATTAAGATCAATGATGTCAACTGGCATGTCAATGGCTCTCTCCTCCTCTGTCACGGGCTGTTTTCCCTCTCGTACCGCTGATGAAGAATGCGAGGCCCCTTCCACCTGATGTGGAGATAACACTCGCTGACCTGTAGCTGATGATGATGGCGAGACCCCTTCCACCTGCTGTGGAGAAAGTACTCGCCGAGCTGCTGCAAACAAGGCCCTCGGGCCTTTCTGATAAGTGAGGCGAGGTGAGGAAGCCATGTGTCTCGGAACAGTGATCTCAGGCTGATGTGAAGGACCTCCCTCCTCAAAAATGACCTCTGGCTGTGGCTCGGGCTGTGGCTCTGGCTGTGGCTCTGTGAAGAAATCCCGAGAAATGAAGTCTGCCCATGCAATGCCCTGCTGAGTCAACTGATGGGCAACAATAAGCTGGATAAGACCGTGATGGCACAAACTCCGATACTGTTGAGCTGGAGACCGCCTCTGGAACACTGACACCATCCTCTGAATATCATGGAAAAAGAAAACCAGGATGTTCATCATCCTCACCCGGGTGAAGTGCATCAGCAAGCGAATGTGATAAGAGAAGACCCGAGAAAATCTCCCCTCGCATGTGAAGTAGTGCATGATAAGCCGCATAATAGAAGCATACTCCGCTCGGAGGAACCTGAAAGGAAAGATCCCCGATAAATGACTCATGAATGCTGGCCTGACATATGGCTCAAAATAAACATAATCCAGCATTTTGCGCTTGGGCCACACCTCACCCACATTTGGTATCCCGGTAGCCTCTGAAATCACCTTCGGAGATAGTACAAAATTCACCCCTGCAAGAGTGACCTGCCCATCATGAAGGTGCAAAACAAATAATCAGGCCAACTCCCTGTGGTGCTGAATCTGGGCCAGCCTCTCACAAAACTCAAGACATGACATGTACCGGAAAAAAGTCACTGCCAAAGGGCAAGCCTGTAACTCTGCTAGAGAAGTGGGCTCTTCTCTCTTATGATGACCACCTTTGCCACCCTTCCGAGGCCTCTGTACCTCAGACTCCGAAGAAGAAGACCGGTCATCACCTTGCTCATTAGTTTCAGTGGTTGACATGATGTTATTGAGCAAGGTGGAGAAAAAGAACACAACTGATTGCTGCCCTGCCTGCAAAATGCTGAGAAGTATGCTGTTTTCAAGGGGAAAAAATCATGAAGGAAATGTTAGGGGGGGGACTTTTAATAAGGAAAGGGAAATATATAAAAACAGGGAATTTAAAGGACTGATTCACAAAATATCAAACATGTTCCTCATCTCTTATCATTTGGAAATCATTTGCAAATAAATACTTTATTAGGGAAAATATGTGTAATGATCACCAAGGGAAAGGACAATATATTTTTTTTTAACATGGGGTAAAGGACAACATGATCATAGGGGTATGGGGTAGCATCAATCATTAGCATCAACAGGCTGCTCCTTTAATTTGTCTTTGACTGTACTTTATAAGCATACTCTGTTTTTTCAAGTTTATGTGCTTTTGATGCTAAGGGGAAACAAAGCATTAGTTTGCAATTGTCATGAGGGAAAAAGGGGCTTTAGTTACATGTTGACAAAAGGGAAGAGGGATTTCAATTGCACTGGGATTTTTAGGGAAGGAATAGAGCAATTGAACTGGGATTTTAATGAAGGGAAAAGTAGGGAAAACAAAGTTTAAAACTGGGGAGATGCAACAATTGTTCCTGCGCAAACCCTATCACAGCAAACTGTCCATTTTGAGCATCATGTACAGCTGTATATTGTTGATTTTGGCATGAATGTTTACACAGCATCCTTGCCTCTGATTTTTACACAACAATATGTCTTTTTGCTCTTGTAGTGGCTAGGCTATGGCATGGTAATACTTGACTCTGTTTTTGTGGCGAACATGCACATGCATTTGCCATATATATATACTCTTTTCTTTTTCATAACATTTCTTTTTATCTTTGCTGTGTTTTTATATATCTTTTGTTTTATTAACTGCTGTGTGATAATGCTTTAGGGTTTGAGTAGGGTATATAGGCATTAGGGTTTGGGAAGGATAGATAGGCATTAGGGTTTTGAGGAGGGGTTAGGGTTTTAGGAACTTTGGGATGGGATTTTTAGTATAGTTTGCAAATGAGATAAAAGAGAGAGACACACTGACATTTGTGAACCAATATGGGAAACCAAGGAGGGAAAAAGGAATTATAAACCTTGAAAAACAAACATAACCCTAGCATAATGCCTACAACACAAACAATCATTCCTATCCTTTCTCCATGCATTTTTTCTGTGATAACATACATATCAAGCCCATGAATTCATATCTCTAGCTTTCAAATGTATAAAGAGACCCTACCTCGACCGATTGAGTGAATGAGAGAGAGTTTGGGTCGATTTTGGAGGTTCCTGGGCAAATCGGCCTGAGTGGTCGCGCCCCCGTGCTGAGTGGTCGCGCCCCTGCTGAGTGGTCGCGCCCTTGTAAATTTACACAGCAAAAATTGCGCTGAGTGGTCGCGCCCCACCCAAGTGGTCGCGCACCCTGCCTGAGTGGTCGCGCACCAGGCAAATACCCAATTTTGCTGCAAATCGCCTTCTTCGACCTCTCAAGTGTGTTTGCTTGCTCTCAAATGCATAATGAGGCTCCTTAGAGGGAAATTTGGCCTTTATATGCCCAAATTTGAAAAAATTAACTTACCAAACCCACTTTGTAATGTTTTTGCTTTGGCATTCATTTTAACACTGTTTTTGAGTTCATTTTGTCCTGATTTTGGCCTTTTGAATGTTTTAACTCCGTTCTTTTTGCAGGTTAGCCATCTGAGGGATGCTAGTGAGGAGACCAGGGTTATTGCCGACATTTTGGAGAATTTTGAAAATTTTCTTTATTTTTGCAAATTTCACATGACCTTGGGTTTAAAAACAGAGTTTTTAAAACCAAGGTATAAATGAGCTGTAGCTGATGAGAAATATCAATGGAACATATGTACATACCTCCTTCTGGCTTGCTGGGCACTCATGGACCTTTGACTCATGATCTTGCAGTGATTTTTGACTTAAAACCCTAGACCTAAGACTTGGGATCTCAAGACCAAAATAAACAAGTATAACACAAGCTCATTAAATGACATGACCTGCTCCAGCAAAACCAAGAAGGGAACAAAAGACCAGCTCCTCCATCAGTGTTATGGCATGCCTAATGGGATGCAAGACTGACACTGATGAGACACCTACTTATGCAAAATGCAAAGAGCTTTTGATCACCGATGGAGGGCTCAAGACCGACACTAACATTGGCTCCAATGGGGATGGTAGCTCCTTGGAGGTGCCAAGAACCTTAGACCTCTGGGAGAGCAGACCAGTGCTTTATTCATTGGGCAATGGAGTCATTATTTTGAACGGATAACACAAAACCTTTGACACATTTAGTGAATGAAAACTTGACTGAAAACTGACTGAAACTTAACTAAAGCTTGACTCAAACCGACTCGATGGCAAACTGAAATAACTTGAAAAAACTCACTCAATAGACCAAACACAAATGACTCATGACTGACTTAACTAAAACAAGAGAAGGGCAGCAGTCCATCAAGATTTGGAATCATGATGACAACCACCTGCATACTAATGAAATATGTACAATCATGTATAATGAGTTTTCCAATGTAACCAATCCAGCAGATGGCTACATACCAAATTTCTGCTCTTGCTTATCTCGAGCAGGCGAAACGATGAACCTGTAGGCAACTCAAAATAACCACTAAAACCAAAGCTTATGATAATGAACCAGGCAACATTTATCTTTTCTAATGCTTGCAGAAGAATGCCAAAGGGATCTTGATAATCCTGAAGCACTACCTTGTTTGGAGATCCAGCTGCAAAAATATAAGTACTCGCTTCATTCTGATCTGAAAGAACAGTGGGTTGCTGATTGATAGGAAGGCACAGAGAAGTATAAGCTTCTGCCATATGAGTGTTGGCTGTAAATTCCTTGACCGTGAGAAATTTTGACATATTGTCTCTCTCAAGTTTATATTCCTCAATTTCATGGTCTAGGTCATTCTTAAACAGAAAACAATCCTCAAGATCATCAAACATGACAGCCTTATTATCTTTGTGAAAGAAAAAATTATCTTTTTGCTGGTCTACAAAACTGATTATAAGACAGTCATCTTTTTCAAAAGAGGAAGAAGTTTCTCCAACACTTTCCTGACTAGGTGTGCATTGCAAATCTGCTGTAGCTTGGGCTGTAACAGGACCTTTCAAGAGCTGATCTATCTCCTCTTCAGACAAAGGAGACAATGCCTTTTGTTTTCTTCTGCTTAAACAATAATTATCTTCATATGACAAGGCATTCAAACTATCATTTATTACTGAGCTATTGAAAGTAGATACATCACTTACTTGCACAAAGATCTCACCTTGCTGTTCATGAACATCTGAATCCAAAACTCTGTCTATGATCTCAACAGTAGAGCTCTCTTTGATGGGCTTCAGCACAAGGTATTCTTGGTCACCATGATCTGAATTTTGATCTGAAATAGCTGAGTTGACTGCATTACATTCTAAAATTGAATCTTGGCTATCTTGCACACTGTCTTCTTCTGTAGGCAGATCTAAAACAAGCTCTTCTCTTTCATCAATTACAGCCATATGGCCATCTTCAACCTGCTAATCTTGACAAGTATCCTCTAAGATTTCTATGTGCTGCTGAAATGGCTTTTCATACAGGGCTTCCATGATCTCTTCATCCATGAAATTATCATCTTCATAAAACTTCTCAAGACTTTCAATAAAACTATAAGCATGCTTGCAACAGTCTTGAACTAAATGTAATGATGGATAAGAGTCCATATATCTTTCAATGAACATAGCATGAAAATCCTTTAAACAGTAAATACAAGCAGGCGGCAAATTTTCATACCATGATTGGGCTTTACCTTCCAGAGTGGCCAAGAATATCTTCATCAAGCAATCTTCAGGAAAATCCACCTTCAACTTGCGAATATGCATGTGAAATCTGACTAGATGTAAAGCAACATCCTTCTTACCATCATCACTAAATGTAGGCAAATTTCTTGACCAATCTACCTTCGGAATTTTATTCGGAAAACCAGGGATGTGATCTCGGCTCAAGGGAGCATATCTTCTTGCGATTAGGTCCATCATGAAAATCTCACAGCTACTGATCTTCCTGCAGTGAAGTCACCATGAAGCATAGGTTGCTGGATTCTTCAGTGAAAGGAGTCGCCAAGTGAATGATTCAGCCTTTCAAGTGTCTGATCGTTGTCCACCATCAACAATCAGATCTGAACTTGATACATATACTGGGGTAAAATGTCAATGAAGCGCTACGTTCACAAGCTCACGAAGATTGACTGAAGCAGCGTTTATCTACTAACGCTGATGTAAAACAAGAGCGTTTTCGAAGGCTACCTGGCGTAACTTCAGGCTCCGTCTAAGACTTATGAAATAACACGTCAATGAGCAAACAATTTTGTTCTCCCCAGTATGGTCGCCACTATGTTAGCGCTTTAAATTTCACCTAGGCTGAGATAGACAAATCTCAAGGCTACATCAAACCATTACACCTCGTAGCTAGCCCTACGAGGAAGGAGAAGGCTCTCTCCGGTCAGACTCAAGGTATTTTGTCAATGGGGTGAGCTGACCAATTAGGATCAAAAATATTAGGCTAGTAAACTGATGAGGAGGGTTGATTTAAAGTTTTTGGGGTTTTTGGTGGCAATTGGAGGGAGTGCAATTCAGGGTGTGGGGATTGAGCTCAGTTTTTGCAGGTGGGTCTTTGGGGCAAGGTAGGAGTTTGTACTGATGCCTTTAGCTGAGATGGATGATCCAGGAAGAAAGAGAGGGAGCTAAAGAGGGCAAACAATGACTTTGAATCCTCTTTAGACAGTGGAAAACATAAATATTAAACAAAATTGAAAGCTGAGCATGGCATGCATGAATTCAAACTTTATCACTTCTTTTGTTTAATTAGCAGCAATAGAATAAGAGATGGAACACATAAACACACTTACAATGACAAGTAGGAAACACACCATCAACACAATAATCCACAAGAATCCACAATGATGTCTGCAAAACCCTGGCCTTCCTTTTCCTCAAATTGCAGAGATACAAGTGAAATATACAATATAGCTTCTCCCTCAAGAGTCCAACCATCAAAATGAGGATGAGAAGGCATCATATAGCTGATCTAACTCCTTTCCCCACCTCTAGGGGTCGAGCTCAGCTTCCTAGGAGCAGTTTGAACTAATTCTAAACTAAGAACTAGATAATAGGCAGTCAAAACAACTTGCCTCTAAAACTTAGGAAACTAATCCATGCATTAAATTTTCACTATTTACATCAAAGAAAGTTCTAGAAGTGTCAAAGGAGAGTAAATGCATCCATGTGCCATGAAAATTACACCAAAGTTTCTTATTTACATGCCCAAAAGTCATCCAAGAGTAAAAACAGTGTTTTGCTGGCCGAAATGGTCAAATCTGGCAATTTTCCCTGAGTGGTCGCGCCCCTGATCCTGAGTGGTCGCGCCCCTTTGCAGCTCTGGTTAAAGGCCTTCCCGGTGTCCAAATCAGGTGCAAGATAGCTCGTTGGAAAGGTATGGGAGTCTACTTTCCAACCCAAGTGGAATTTATGAATTTGGAGTTGATTTGACCCCTCAAAAATTATTTATCCCAAGGCAGCTTTCTGCAACTCAAAAAAGGGGCAGAAAGTCAAAATTTGCATGTATTTTGAGCTTTTGGAGGCCCAAATCTCCATAAAATTTGAAACCCATCCATATCCAAGTGTATTTTGTCATGAAAAATCCAAATATGTAGAGTTTTCCTCAATCTGAGCTGTCCCCATGAGTGGTCGCGCGGGGGGTGAGACCACTCAAATGATCAAAACCTGTAAAATGCTAAAAAATGCCAAAAATGCCTCAAAATCCTCAAAATTTCTAGTGTTTGCTGCTGGGAGGATACTAATGAGTATCATGGTGAGTGAGTGATGCCTCAGCCAAGATACGGAGTGGGTTGGCCTTCTTCTTCCTCGAAAGAGCCTCGTTCAACCGCCGTTGAAGGATCTTCATCCTTGCTTTGCAAACATGCATTCTTGCCCAATAATGATCCTTCATGTGTCTGAGCAACCTTTTGTCTCGGTTGGCTTTCTCCAACAGCTGCTGCAAGTGTACATTTGAACTGATGAGCCTTGATTCCCGGTCCCTAGGCCACAAGTCACCCGGCCTCCTACGGTTCAAGTCTCGGTTGCTACGAATTCTCCATAGTTCATCCAACTCTTTTTCCTCTTCTAGTTGCTTGTTGCGCTGCTCCAAGTAATTTATTGTCCACTTGGCCATATCAAGCTTCTCCTGCAGCAAGCGGTTTTCCGCCTCTCTCTGTCGGATGATCTCGTGCAAATCTGATGTAGGGGAGCGAGCATTAAGATCAATGATGTCAACTGGCATGTCAATGGCTCTCTCCTCCTCTGTCACGGGCTGTTTGCCCTCTCGTACCGCTGATGAAGAATGCGAGGCCCCTTCCACCTGATGTGGAGATAACACTCGCTGACCTGTAGCTGATGATGATGGCGAGACCCCTTCCACCTGCTGTGGAGAAAGTACTCGCCGAGCTGCTGCAAACAAGGCCCTCGGGCCTTTCTGATAAGTGAGGCGAGGTGAGGAAGCCATGTGTCTCGGAACAGTGATCTCAGGCTGATGTGAAGGACCTCCCTCCTCAAAAATGACCTCTGGCTGTGGCTCGGGCTGTGGCTCTGTGAAGAAATCCCGAGAAATGAAGTCTGCCCATGCAATGCCCTGCTGAGTCAACTGATGGGCAACAATAAGCTGGATAAGACCGTGATGGCACAAACTTCGATACTGCTGAGCTGGAGACCGCCTCTGGAACACTGACACCATCCTCTGAATATCATGGAAAAAGAAAACCGGGATGTTCATCATCCTCACCCGGGTGAAGTGCATCAGCAAGCGAATGTGATAAGAGAAGACCCGAGAAAATCTCCCCTCGCATGTGAAGTAGTGCATGATAAGCCGCATAATAGAAGCATACTCCGCCCGGAGGAACCTGAAAGGAAAGATCCCCGACAAATGACTCATGAATGCTGGCCTGACATATGGCTCAAAATAAACATAATCCAGCATTTTGCGCTTGGGCCACACCTCACCCACATTTGGTATCCTGGTAGCCTCTGAAATCACCTCCGGAGATAGTACAAAATTCACCCCTGCAAGAGTGACCTGCCCATCATGAAGGTGCAAAACAAATAATCGGGCCAACTCCCTGTGGTGCTGAATCTGGGCCAGCCTCTCACAAAACTCAAGACATGACATGTACCGGAAAAAAGTCACTGCCAAAGGGCAAGCCTGTAACTCTGCTAGAGAAGTGGGCTCTTCTCTCTTATGGTGACCACCTTTGCCACCCTTCCGAGACCTCTGTACCTCAGACTCCGAAGAAGAAGACCGGTCATCACCTTGCTCATTAGTTTCAGTGGTTGACATGATGTTATTGAGCAAGGTGGAGAAAAAGAACACAACTGATTGCTGCCCTGCCTGCAAAATGCTGAGAAGTATGCTGTTTTCAAGGGGAAAAAATCATGAAGGAAATGTTAGGGGGGGGACTTTTAATAAGGAAAGGGAAATATATAAAAACAGGGAATTTAAAGGACTGATTCACAAAATATCAAACATGTTCCTCATCTCTTATCATTTGGAAATCATTTGCAAATAAATACTTTATTAGGGAAAATATGTGTAATGATCACCAAGGGAAAGGACAATATATTTTTTTTTAACATGGGGTAAAGGACAACATGATCATAGGGGTATGGGGTAGCATCAATCATTAGCATCAACAGGCTGCTCCTTTAATTTGTCTTTGACTGTACTTTATAAGCATACTCTGTTTTTTCAAGTTTATGTGCTTTTGATGCTAAGGGGAAACAAAGCATTAGTTTGCATTTGTCATGAGGGAAAAAGGGGCTTTAGTTACATGTTGACAAAAGGGAAGAGGGATTTCAATTGCACTGGGATTTTTAGGGAAGGAATAGAGCAATTGAACTGGGATTTTAATGAAGGGAAAAGTAGGGAAAACAGAGTTTAAAACTGGGGAGATGCAACAATTGTTCCTGCGCAAACCCTATCACAGCAAACTGTCCATTTTGAGCATCATGTACAGCTGTATATTGTTGATTTTGGCATGAATGTTTACACAGCATCCTTGCCTCTGATTTTTACACAACAATATGTCTTTTTGCTCTTGTAGTGGCTAGGCTATGGCATGGTAATACTTGACTCTGTTTTTGTGGCGAACATGCACATGCATTTGCCATATATATATACTCTTTTTTTTTTCATAACATTTCTTTTTATCTTTGCTGTGTTTTTATATATCTTTTGTTTTATTAACTGCTGTGTGATAATGCTTTAGGGTTTGAGTAGGGTATATAGGCATTAGGGTTTGGGAAGGATAGATAGGCATTAGGGTTTTGAGGAGGGGTTAGGGTTTTAGGAACTTTGGGATGGGATTTTTAGTATAGTTTGCAAATGAGATAAAAGAGAGAGACACACTGACATTTGTGAACCAAAATGGGAAACCAAGGAGGGAAAAAGGAATTATAAACCTTGAAAAACAAACATAACCCTAGCATAATGCCTACAACACAAACAATCATTCCTATCCTTTCTCCATGCATTTTTTCTGTGATAACATACATATCAAGCCCATGAATTCATATCTCTAGCTTTCAAATGTATAAAGAGACCCTACCTCGACCGATTAAGTGAATGAGAGAGAGTTTGGGTCGATTTTGGAGGTTCCTGGGAAAATCGGCCTGAGTGGTCGCGCCCCCGTGCTGAGTGGTCGCGCCCCTGCTGAGTGGTCGCGCCCTTGTAAATTTACACAGCAAAAATTGCGCTGAGTGGTCGCGCCCCACCCAAGTGGTCGCGCACCCTGCCTAAGTGGTCGCGCACCAGGCAAATACCCAATTTTGCTGCAAATCGCCTTCTTCGACCTCTCAAGTGTGTTTGCTTGCTCTCAAATGCATAATGAGGCTCCTTAGAGGGAAATTTGGCCTTTATATGCCCAAATTTGAAAAAATTAACTTACCAAACCCACTTTGTAATGTTTTTGCTTTGGCATTCATTTTAACACTGTTTTTGAGTTCATTTTGTCCTGATTTTGGCCTTTTGAATGTTTTAACTCCATTCTTTTTGCAGGTTAGCCATCTGAGGGATGCTAGTGAGGAGACCAGGGTTATTGCCGGCATTTTGGAGAATTTTGAAAATTTTCTTTATTTTTGCAAATTTCACATGACCTTGGGTTTAAAAACAGAGTTTTTAAAACCAAGGTATAAATGAGCTGTAGCTGATGAGAAATATCAATGGAACATATGTACATACCTCCTTCTGGCTTGCTGGGCACTCATGGACCTTTGACTCATGATCTTGCAGTGATTTTTGACTTAAAACCCTAGACCTAAGACTTGGGATCTCAAGACCAAAATAAACAAGTATAACACAAGCTCATTAAATGACATGACCTGCTCCAGCAAAACCAAGAAGGGAACAAAAGACCAGCTCCTCCATCAGTGTTATGGCATGCCTAATGGGATGCAAGACTGACACTGATGAGACACCTACTTATGCAAAATGCAAAGAGCTTTTGATCACCGATGGAGGGCTCAAGACCGACACTAACATATTCTATGGCTACCTGTTCAGGCTAATAAACGAACTAAGATTTCAAGTAGAATTGCCCCTAGCCCAAAGACTCAGTGTGCCTTATTTCCTCCTACAGTCCATCATGGACATGAGCCAAAAGGTGAGAGAGGGAAAACACCAACACCTAGGCCACCATGGCCTCATCAAGATGATAGTGGAATATTCTTTGAATAAACTAAGGATTCTTATCCTCTGGTCCACATTCATGGATATGGACAAAGAAGCCTTCATTGACACTCAAACCCTCACACCTGGTGAGACCCCAACCTCTAGTGCTGAAGGAAGAGATGAAAAAGAGGAGGAAGAAGAGGCAGAGGCAGAAGAGGAAGAAGAGGCAGAGGTAGAGAAAAAAAGGAAGAACCAGATAAAAAGGATTAAGTTGAGAAAGAGAAAAATGAAGAAGTGGAGGAGAAATAGGAAAAACAAAGCCCTGAGAAAACCATTGCACCTAGAGAAGAAGAGGTATCCCGAGAGCAAACAAATTTCTCTCCTGGACCCACTGAAAAGGAGGTAGATGCTGCCTTGAGTACACCAATCAAAACAAAAAATAAAAGGCATAGGAGAACTCCCCTCTACTGAAAAACTAGGAAAAGCGCTAGAATTAAACAAGGAAAGCCTCAAACTCCCACAAGGACCCCTACTACAATTGAAGAATAACCAAGTAAAAGAGAAGAGATAGGATCCACTGAAAGGAAAGTTTAGGAGGTCACCTCTCCTTAATTCATCTCAAAGACTCTCATAACATATTTAAGGAGGCCTATTACTATATCAACCTCCTCTAAACAACCTAAGGCACCTACCACACTCCAACAAAAAAGAAAAGGGAAGCTATAGGAAAAACATTGCCTGCTATAGGAGACATAGAAGGTGCTACAAGAAGAGCCGAAAATGCTACAGGAGGAGTAGAAAGAGCAACAAGAAGAGAAAAATGCAACAAAATAGTTATAGGAGGGGGAAACTTCCCAAAGAACATTTGAAAAGGATTTCCTAGAGCTATAAGAACCGAGTCCACAACCTATTTTGAGCTATTATTACAAGTTCATTGAAGGAGGTAGAGTGATCCCACAGAAATTTGTTGTCCCACATTTCTTTGAACTTGATGTAGAAAGAGGAAGAAACCATAGATGAATGTAGATTTCCAAATCCAAGAAGGTGGAAGATCTGGGCCTCATGGAAGAAAAACTCCTGGAAATGGTCAAGGAGTTGAGTGAGTTAAGGGAGAAAGAGTACCCAATGAGAATAGATTTGTAGGCAGAAAGTATATGGTCGAGGAAGAAATTGTAAGAGAAGGAAACCCAATTGGCCATAGTAGGAAGCCTCTCCATGGAGGCACTACAATGCAGACTTCCATCCAAGTCCTATGCACTTTTCCTCAAAGAATAATGGATGTAGTTCCATATCAAGACATTAGCACAACATGGATCCATGCCATTTCATGACTACAAACAATTAATTGAGTTTTATGACAAGAGTAGCATAAAATATAGAGCCAAATTAGTTGAGTTCTACCTACACAACCTCACCTTAACTGACATGAATGTTTGGGATCCCAATGCAAAGTTGGGAGACTTGTAGCTGATGGCCCTTGCATCTTGGATGAGTCATGAGGAGGCCAAAGCTGAGGAGGTGAAGAGAGTATTGGAAAAATAATAAAAAGAACCCCTCTATATCAAAACAGAGCAGATAAGTTCCGTGGTTGTAATCAGCACTCACAACATCATTTCCAATTATGCTAAGCTAGCACCTAGATACCTCGCCACCCAAGAGCAGGCCATGTCCCACTTTAAGGAAACTCTCAGGTTGTTAGGGATAGAGGGAGAACAAGCATGTAAGAGAAGATGGAATACCCTGCCACACAGTCTCCATATCAGGGAATATCACTCTCCTGAAAGGTTGAGGAATGCATTGGATAGAATACCTTTGTACAAAAGGGCCATGCAAATATTGAAGGTCAACTGGATTGGACTTAAGCTCAGTCCACCTTTGTTCTTGGTTTTACAAGAAGGAAGGAATGAAGAAGGGGAAAGGAAGGAGTGGGAAAACATAGAGAAAAATGATGGCTTTTATCCTCAGGAAGGAACACCATCTGCAAAACCTTAGGATGTTAGAGAGGCCACTAGGGCCATGAAGGACATGGACATAGATACTAGGCTGCTTAGAGAATGAGAAACAATTTCAGTAGAGGGGTGATGATGAGGCTCATCAATAGGTATACTATATGGGTCACAATTCCATCCTCCAACTTATTAAATTATATTTTTCTCACATTTATCTACAAATTTTGTTATATTATGCTTAATGTGAGGAGTAAAAGATGTGTTGCTATGTCATGTGGCCTAATGTGTGTTAAACACGAGAATTGGAGCAATTTTGAGTTAATTTGAGTGCAGGAAATCAGAATAGACATCAAGGGTGATTCTAGGAGGTTTTCCACCTCCTTAAATCCACCAATCAGTCGAAGATCCCCACTCTATCTATCATCAACTTGGTGTCATTAGCAGCCAAACAGGCCAAGTTCATTGGTAGCCGAGCCAGTGCAAGTCAAGGAAGATCTAGATTCACCTATTCTCGAGTTAGGGAGACAAATATCCCTATTTTATAGGGAGCTATTGGTAGCCCCCCTTTGTATAAATAATCATGCTAAGGAACTCATTAGGATTGAAAGTTTTATTATAGCTAAGAGTCCATTGAGATGAAGCACTTTTGACTGTTATTTTGATGATGTATTTGACATTTCTGGAATGATAATGAGAAGATTTGTTTTGATCTAGCACTGGATTAGTTCAGAGGGCTGAAGCTGTTGGGTTAGGGCCCAACCCTAGCAGCAGAGGTCCCTCTCATGTATCTATATTTATTCTAGCCTAGAATGTTGATTAGTTGCTTCTTATTCATATTTTTGTTAGCTTAGAAGGTTAATTAGTTGTTGCAGTTCAGTAGAGTAAAATTCATCAAAAATTTTGTGATTGTGACCCCTATCTCATATCCCTCATGGGAGCATGATTAGAGGACCCCACCATCATAGCCCAAAAACAGAGTGTGATTTCCTGTTCATTGCATAGATCAAGTTCTTGGCTTTAGTAGATAGTTTGTTTATGATTTCTTGAAAAGGTTTACATTTGGTATCTTGCTTCACACATGATTGTTGTAGCTTAGAAGGTAGCTCATTGCATAGATCAAGTTCTTAGCATTAGTTATATAGTTTTCCCAAATTCAATTCATCTTTTCCACATTTACTTGTAATATTTTGCAAATGAAAAGAGGAACATGTGCATGTGTTGTTGCAGGGTTGTTGGATATGAAAGCAAGGATTCCTTTCACCAAATCCATCTAGGACATCTCCATCCTTTTTTTATGCATGCCAACCCATGTTCTTGATCTCTGTTTTTCGATCACTATGAGAAACCATCTTAGCCCAAATCCAACTTTCTTGAAGTTCTGGGCTTGGCTAGTGGTGTTAGGCACCTTCCCTACATTCCCCACAACCTTCATATAGATTTCCATCATTTCACCCCATCATTCTTACCCTCCAAACCCTCTTGGCCAACTTCTTGTAGCATTTCAGGACTTCCTGTAGCAACATCCTATAGTGTTGGGTTGTGTTATATTCTTTCCATGACTAGCCCATGTAGTTAATTGAGGGGCTTAGAAGGGGGGCAGAGCCCCCCTTTTGTTGCGCCGATTACATAGCCGGGGGGGGGGGGGTCACAGGGGGTTTGAGGGGTGCATGCAACCCCATTCTATGGGGTCTAGGGCAGCGCCCCAGAAATTTTTTTTTTGGACCCTATATTAGGTTGGACAGACCTACCTATGGTTTTGTGCATGATTTTTCACACATGGTTTTGGATGCGATGGTTTGTGGTCCATGGTTTTGGACGTGATGGTTTTCGGTCCATGTTATTGGATGCTTCAACGTGTATAAATATGTATTGTAACATTGAAAGGAATATAATGAAAACTCAAGCTGGTAGTCTAGGTTTTAGGATCCAAGGGAAAATCTCTATGTATATGTGTTTTATGTGTTATGCTCTCACATTGTTTATTTTCTGTTTTTTAGAATTCGTATGCAGGTAATTTCTGTACAGGGTTAAAACCTACATTTGGTATCAGAGTTGTTTTGGCTTCAAGGGGACACCTTTGTTGATGAGGGGTTTCGCTCGGGCCTGTGGTAGACCTTGTTAAGTGGGATATCTGCGGGATTGATTCTGGTGGTGAAAGATGATGGCAAGCAGTGGAAATATAGAAATCGAGAAATTTAATGGTCAGAGTTTTGAGTTGTGGAAACTCAAGATGGAGGATCTGTTGGTGGATAAAGATCAGTGGATCGCAATAGATTCGGGTACTAAACCAACGGGAGTGTCTGATAAATAATGGAAGAAGTTGGATCAGAAGGCAAAGAGCACAATACGATTGTGTGTCTCAGATTCAGTATTGCTGAATGTATCAGGGGAAGCTACGGTGAAGGCTTTGTGGGACAAGTTAGGGACTTTGTACCAATCTAAGTCTCTTGTGAATAAACTGTTCCTACGAAAAAAGCTGTATAACCTGAGGATGAAAGATGGAGACTCTATGACAGAGCATCTGAATGCATTTAATACTATGGTAAGTTAGTTATTGTCTATTGATATTAAAATTTCATATGAAGATAAGTGCATTAGTTTGTTGTGTTCTCTACCAGATTCGTGGGATAGTCTGGTTATTACAATAGGTAGCAATGCAAATGCCTTACAGTTTGATGAAATAGTCTCATCCTTGCTGACAAAGGAGATGAGACAGAAAAATATGGAGAGCCAGAATGGTGATGCCTTGTCTGTATGAGGACGGTCCCAGAACAGAAAAAAAAAAGTCATCGAGTGGGAGATCTAAATCTAGAGGGAGATCTACATCTCCAGGAAAACCAGTAAAGGTGGTGTGCTGGAAATACGGAAAGGAAGGGCACTACAAAAGGGACTGTAAATCTAAATCTCTTGACAAAGGAAAGGGATTTGATGATGCTCCTTCTACAGAGGCGAAAACCACCTCAGATGAAGGTGGGGATGTGTACTTGGCTTCTTCAAGTACACATGTAGATCATGAGGCATGGTTGATTGACTCAGGTGCATCCTTTCACTTCAATCCCCATAGAGAGTGGTTCTGCAAGTGTGAGAAATATGATGATGGTGATGTATTCTTAGGAGATGATAGGAAGGCTACAATCGTTGGGCGAGGAAAAGTAAAGTTGAAGTTGCAAGGTGGAAGGGTTAGAACACTTCCAGGTGTTCTGCATATTCCTGCACTGGCCAGAAATCTGATTTCTCGAAGCAAGCTGGATGATGCAGGTGTAAAAACAGTGTTCGAGAAGGATACTTGCAAGATGGTCCGGGGAGAATTGGTATTGATGTGAGGAGTTCGGATTGTAACTCTGTACAAGTTGCAAGGTAGCACTGTTGTTGATGGGTGCAACAGTTCTATGGTTCTTGAAAGTGGAGCAAAACGTCTAGTGTTCGTTGGAGAGAAGACCATGCTGTGGCATAAAAGGCTTGGAAATATTGGAGAGAAGGGCCTTCGAATACTTCATGGTAAAGGTATGGTAGAAGGTATGAGTAACATCTCTCTGGATTTTGATTTCTGTGAAAATTGTGTATATGGGAAGCAAAATCGAGTGAGTTTTCCCCTCTGGTGGTAAGAGGGCGAAACATATATTAGAGCTTGTTCACAGTAATGTGTTTGGACCTGTGAAGGTTCCATCACTAAGTAAGTCTGTGTACTATGTATCATTTATAGATGAAGTCTCAAGGAATACATGGATATATTTCCTTAAGAAGAAATCTAAAGTCTTTGATAGGTTTAAAGAATTTAAGGCTCTGGTGGAAAACTAGACAGAGAAGAATTTAAAGTTGTTTAGGAAAGATAACAATGGAGAGTTTTTCAGTAAGGAATTTGAAGAATTTTTTAAGAAGTGTGGTATAACATGACAAAAGACTACTCCATACACACCTGAGAAAAATGGAGTTGCAGAAAGAATGAACAAGACATTGATGGAAAGGGAAAGAATCATGCTCTATGGTGTTGGGTTAGGACAAGAATTCTGGGCAAAGGCAGTGGAGACAACATGTTACCTAGTAAATAGGTCACCTTCATCAGAGTTGGAGGATACGACTCCACAAGAGGTATGGATTGGTAAGAAACTGTCTCTTTCAAATCTGAGGGTATTTAGATATGATGCATATGTACATGTTCCAAAGGAGAAAGAACCAATTTGGATAGTAAATCTGAAAAGTGCATCTTTATTGGGTATAAGGATGGTTTAAAGGGTTATAAGCTTTGGAACCCAGTAACAAGGAAGGTTGTGTACAATCGAGATGTGGTGTCCAGAGAGGCAAAAGATGTTATTAAACATGAAGTCCAACCAAAGGAACCTGAGAAGATAGAGTTTGAGCTTAAGGAGGAAGAATCAGACTCTACAATAGAGCAGGAATCAGAAGATGAAGAGCCACAAACTCCGGGTGTGAGAAGATCAATTCGAGAAAGAAGGAAGCCAGAAAGGTATAGTCCATCTGCTTTCTATTCAAATTTTTCTTTATCTATTACTGATGATGATCCCAGAACTGTGAAGGAAGTAGTAAATTCAGAGGATGGAAAACTCTAGAAAGAGACCATGGTTGATGAAATGGCATCTTTGCACAAAAATGAGGCATGGGATCTGGTGGAGTTGCTGGCTGGAAGGAAACCCATTGGCAGCAAATGGGTGTTCGAGAATAAGACAAATGCAGAAGGAAAGGTGGAGAAATACAAAGATCGATTGGCAGAAAAAGGTTATTCCCAGGTTCCGAGAATTGAGTTTGGTGATATTTTTTCTCCTGTTGCCAAGGTAACTTCTATTAGATTACTTTTATCTGTTGCTGCTACTTTGGATTTTGAGGTAGAACAGATGGATGTGAAGACAACATTTCTTCATGGGGATCTGGAAGAGGAGATCTACATGAAACATCCTGAAGGTTTGCGGTGAAGGGTAAGAAAGAACTGGTATGCAAGTTAAAGAAGTCTATGTATGGGTTAAAATAGTCACCAAGGATGTGGTATCAGAAATTTGATACATTTATATAGGGACTTGGATTCACCAGAAGAAAAGAAGATCACTGTGTGTATTTTAAATTAATTGGTGACTGTGTTATTTATCTGGTCTTGTATGTGGATGATATGTTGCTGGTTGGAAATGACAAAGAAATTATCCAGGATTTGAAGACCCATTTGCCCTCCAAATTTGACATGAAAGATCTTGGTGCTACAAACTATATTTTGGGCATGGAAATTAAAAGAGATCGGACAAAGAGGAAGCTCTGGTTAAACCAGAGGAAGTATGTCAAGACAATATTGCAGAGGTTTAATATGCAAGATAGTAAACCGGTGAAGGTTCCTATTCCTGTAGGTGTAAAGTTATTGCTAAATAGTGTCCCAAGACACAAGAAGAGGAAGAGGACATGTCCTGTGTTCCATATGCAAATGCAGTCGGTAGCCTGATGTATGCGATGGTCTGTACTAGACAAGACATTGCACATGCAGTGGGAGTATTGAGCAGGTTTATGTCAAAACCAGGGAAGGAGCATTGGACAACAGTGAAGCGGGTTTTCAAGTATTTGCGTGGCACTAGTGCTTATGGTTTGTGCTACCAAGGAAG
Organism: Pinus tabuliformis; assembly: GCA_031772625.1. Classification (NCBI taxonomy): domain Eukaryota; kingdom Viridiplantae; phylum Streptophyta; class Pinopsida; order Pinales; family Pinaceae; genus Pinus; species Pinus tabuliformis. Next base: position 529,193,464 of record CM062818.1, read on the forward strand.
ACCAGGATTGGACAGAGTGTTGGATATTCGTGCCTTTGTTGACGCAGACTGGGTTGGAGATCTAGATCAAAGAAGATCTACAAGTGGGTATGTGTTTAACCTATTTTGCGGTGCAATCAGTTATATGAGTAAAACAATCTGTAGTGGCACTATAAACTACAGAGGTAGAATACATGGCATCCACTCATGCAAGCAAGGAAGTAGTTTGGTTGTAGAGATTGTGTTCAAGTATGGAGTTAGTACAGGAAGCTATAAGGACAGAATGTGACAGCCAAAGTGCAATTTTATTGGCCAAGAACCCTGCATATCATTCAAAGACAAAGTATATTGATGTTCAGTATCACTTTGTGAGGGATAGGATAGAAGACGAAAAGGTGTTGCTAGTAAAGGTGGACACTTTGAAGAATAATAACAGCTGTTTGTAAAATAAATAATTAATTCATCTTGAGTTAATTAGTTGTATAAAATCAAACATGAAGTCTATGTGGGGACATGCAACAATTGCTCCATTGATTGAGGAATTTATCCATCAGTTAAAGAGATAAGGATGAGTTGTAATATTGAGTTGTAATTAGTTGGCTCAGTTAACTGAGTCAAGTCCAGTTAGATTAATTCAAACAATTTGTTGAATTAATTGTGAGTTCAATTAGTTAATGCATGCATGCATATAACTGCTGCACTTCAGATAACTGAATATTCTCTCATAATAACTCGCTTTGAGACGTTCTCTCGGTGTAGAGAAATAATGGGTGTTGTAGGGCTAGATAAATTACTAAGCTCTCTTGTGGCTCCCTATGGAAAGAAAACAAGAAGTGGGAGAATTTTGGGTTGTGTTATATTCTTTCCATGATTAGCCCACGTAGTTAACTGGGGGGTTAGAAGAGGGGTGGAGCCCCCCCTTCGTTGCACCGATTGCATAGCGGGTTGGGGGCGGGGGGTTCACACGGGGTTTGAGGGGTGCAGGTAACCCCACTTTATGGGGTCCGGGGCAGCACCCCAGAAAATTTTGTTTTTGGACCCTATATTAGGTTGGGCGGACCTACCTATGGTTTTGTGCATGATTTTTCGCACATGGTTTTGGATGTGATGGTTTGCGGTCCATGGTTTTGGATGCGATGGTTTTCGGCCCATGGTATTGGATGCTTCGACATGTATAAATATGTATTGTAACATTGAAAGGAATATAATGAAAAATCAAGATGGTAGTCTTGGTTTTGGGATCCAGGGGAAAATATTTGTGTATATGTGTTTTATGTGTTATGCTCTCGCATTGTTTATTTTCTGTGTTTTAGAATTCGTATGCAGGTAATTTCTATATGGAGTTAAAACCTACATGTAGCACACCTCTAACGATCTGTTTTGACCCGCAATGAATACATGTCTTAGTTTAGGAGTAGTTTGACCCCTCAACTTGGACTCTATTACCAGAAGTACCACCTAGGTCATTCCCTTCATTCCTTTTTGCTTCCTACAAGATCAAATAGCATTAGTTCCTTCATTCCAAATTTAGAAATTAGAACTTTACTTAATCTGCAAGTGTGAATTAGTTAGATAATGCATGCATTCTTAAACTATAAAATGGTAGGATAATATTATTTTTTCAAGCAAACCTGATAGCTAGATGATTGATTTCAAAGTAGAGTAGTTTCATTTCTACAGTTAACATAATCCTTGTGTTCTTTCATAGCATTTACAAGTTGACAACATTTACAAATTTGAGTTGAAAATCATTTTACCTTCTCTGCACTAGGATTAGCTTTTACATTATTCTTTCAGTAGTCAATCTCATTTCAATAGAGTAGAGGCATGGTCTTGGAACCATAATGATCAAGTGACCTAGTTGAGGGTGGCATGAGTAGAATGCATCTACAATGTATTTAGCAATATCACCTCGAAGTTTGTATGAAACACTAGGTTGATAAGTAAAGTTGAAGAGCCTCTGGAAGTTGCAGCACTCTTGGTACAATACCAGGGCTCACCGGTAAATATGAAAGGTGCATCTTTATTGGGTATAAAGATGGTTTAAAAGGCTACAAGATTTGGAACCTATAAATAGAGAAGGTTATGTATAGTATAGGTGTGATGTTTATAGAAGTGAAGGATGTTGTGAAACAAGAAGTCCTACCAAAGGAAAAGGAACTAGAGAAGATAGAGTTTCAAATAAAGGAGGAAGAATCAAACTCCATAGAAGAACATGAACCAAAAGAAGAAGAACCACACTCTCCAGTTTTTTAGGAGATGAGTTCGGGAAAGAAGGAAGTCAAATAGGTATACTCCATATGATTTTTGTTCAAATTTTTCTTTATTTATTATTGAAGATGATCCCAGAACTGTCAGGAAGGTAGTGGATTCAAAGGATGGAAAACTATGGAAAAATGCCATGGTTGAAGGAATGGAAACCTTGTTTAAAAATGTGGCTTGGGATATGGTGGAGTTGACGGTTGTAAGGAAACCCATTGGCAACAAATGGGTGTTTAAGAAGAAGATGAATGCAGAAGGTAAGGTGGAGAAATACAAAGCGTGGTTGGTAGAAAACGGTTATTCCTAGGTGTCGAGAATCGATTTTGGTGATGTTTTTTCTATTGTTGCAAAAATAGCTTCTATTAGATTACTTTTATTTGTTGATGTTTCTTTTGATTTTGAGGCAGAAAATATGGATGTCAAGACAACATTTCTTCATGGGAATTTGGAATAAGAGATCTACTTAAAGCAACCAGAATGATTTGCGGTGAAGAGTAATAAAGAATTGGTATGCAGGTTAAAAATGTCTTTGTATGGGTTAAAGAAATCACCAAGTATGTTGTATCAAAAGTTTGATACATATATGCAGGGATTTGGCTTCACGAGGGGCAAAGTGGATGACTATGTGTATTTTAAATTAATTGGTGACCATGTTATTTATTTGGTCTTGTAGGTGGATGATATGCTATTGATTGGAAATGACAGAGGAATTATCTAGGATGTCAAGACCCAATTGTCCTCTAAATTCAACTTGAAGGATATTGTTGCTACAAACTATATTTTGGGCATGGAAATTAAACGAGATCGGGCAAGGAGGAAGCTTTGGTTAAACCATTGGAAGTATGTTGAGACAATATTGCATAGTTTTAATATGAAGAAAAGTAAACTGGTGAAGGTTCATATTCCTCTAGGTGCAAAGTTATCTGTTGAAAAGTGTCCCAAGGCACGGGAATAGGAAGAGGACATGTCTCATGTTCCATATGCGAGTGAAGTTGGTAGCTTAATATATGCAATGGTTTGTTCTAGACCACACATTTCACATGAAGTGGGAGTGTTAAGAAGGTTTATGTCAAAACCATGGAAGGAGAATTGGACAACAGTGAATCATGTTTTGAAGTATCTACATAGAACTAACGATTATGCTTTATGCTACCAGGAAGACTAGGATTTTATAGAGTGTTTGACATATGTGGCTTTGTTGATGTAGACTGGGCCGAAGATTTGAATATCTACAAGTGGGTATGTGTTTAACCTATTTGGAAGAGAAGGAAATTGGATGAGCCTGCATGAACAATAGGAGGTAGGTGTTTATCTAGAATTCTCTTGGAGAGAATCCCTAGGAACAAACGGACTTTAGATCTTAGCTTGTCTTGTTTCCTTTTTGAATTTAGAGAAGAAGGGGAATTCAAAAAGTCATTTAAGGACCTATGAGACCGAGAGGAAGAGGCAATTGAGTTGTCCAAGTGAGATTCTGAATAAGATACCAAAGGCCCTTTAGTTGAAGGCTTGGGAAATTAAATAGAATCATAAATGGGAAAAAAAATCATAAGATACATCACATTACTACATGGAGGGGAAAATTCTAGAGCATCAAATAAATCTTATTGACTTCAAATAAGAACAAAGTCTCACATGACCAGAAAAATGGATATTATCTTTAGTAAATAGGGGAATGAGTTTACTAGGTGAGGTTTGATTAACAAAATGTTGGAAACCTTTCAGCACTACCGAGAGGGGGGAGGGGGGTGAATCATTAGTGTGACTTCTTAACAAATTTTTCCAATTAAAACTTTTAACTGAATCACACACACTAATTAGAAGTAACTCATTAAAAATTTGCATATCTATGCATAAATAATAAGCAACAAGTAAAAAATATGAGCAACGTAACCATTAAAAGAAACACAAGAAAGTATCCACACACGAGACACAAGTATTTCTGGTGGAAAACCCTTCACCAGGAAAAGAACCACCATTGTTGTTTTTGCGCTTCTCTGAATCTTATATTAAGAAAAATATGTCTTTTACATAGATTCGTTGACTCCCATAAGCTTGTAATATGACCTCATATATAATAGGCCAACACTAATCAACCAGGAGACTTGATTCTATTGATCAGCTCAGAAGAAACTGTTCTCACATAGATATACAAATTACCATCTGTTGAAAGCCACCAATATCAACGATCCTCACCCAACTACGATTGTACTATCCAACTACCATTGGACGGAGAAACTGTTCCTTTCACTGAATCTTCGATATAACTACTCCACTCTCATGAAGTCACTGCTCCTCTACTCTATGCGGACCTTGTTTCATATATTTTCACACTTGATCCCAAGACTATATGCTCAACTCTGATTCAACTCTACAATTAAATCTCAACAACAAGACTCTCTCCAAATCATATAAAAATACCACAACAACATGCTTTCCACTCAAGAAAATAGTGTCCAAAATATATGCAATGAAAACTGAACAATATAATCACCAACAACAACAAAAAAATCTCACACTCAACCATAATATCGAACCCTCACTTAAAAATATAATTTTTGCATAGTATAATCAACAACATAAACATAGTGGCTATGTGCCAAATGCACTAACAACACCTGCAAAACAAAAGTGAGAGTTACAAACATGAAGCTACACCAAGCTCTCCATCTCTTCCAACAACTCTGCTACAACTATTTGCAATATGAAACTATGCATTAATACTATGCTTCAACAAATTATGTTGATATTGCTGCCATTATCACTCATGCACAAGATATCATTTCTCACACTAGGTCTGAAGCATTCCTCTACTTCTCTGCAACATTCTCACTCACATAGTAACTCAATCAACCTCACCCAACTCCAAAATGAAGAATATAAAACATGTAGGGCGAAATTCACTTTTGAAATAGGATCAAGAGTGCAAAACATTGATGGAATCCAACCATAATCATCACTACTTGTGCACTAAATGTGTTCACACCCACTGGGGGACTTAATCAACCAATTTTGATGTTATCCAATTAATATAAAAGATTCTGGGAATGTCAATGTCGAAATACATCTAATATGCACGAGGAATCCAGACAAATTTTCGTAAAGAATCTCAACCGCATGATAAAAATAGTTGATCTTGACTGCACCCACACACACAAGGTTCTATCCATGAGGTTGGAGCCTTTCAACCCCACACATAAGCCTACATGGGTGCAGTTGGGGTAGAGGATGGCTAGAAACCAAAAACTCTAGCTCATAACCTTTGCCACCTGTTGGATCATCTTCTCCAGCATCTAGAATCATCTCCAAACCTCTTCCAAGTCCTGTGACACCTTTGCAAATAGGCCAAACATGTCTCCCAAGTGCCATTGCAAAATAGACCTAGATACTAACAAACAAGGGTTAGCATGACTGTCGACAAGTCATATGCTCTCCAAAAACACTTGCATAAGATGCAACACATATGTACAAACCTCCAACGCAGTATATCATATCTCTGTCATTGTAACACCTTCCTCCCACATCTACCCAAGTAACCGGGGTAAACATGTGACGAGAGGCTACTATGATTGGATTCAACCTCCTATGTGACCTTAAGGAAGTGGAATAGATGGAAACACAACATACATACCTTCCATATTAGCTACAGGACTCCCAGGAACCATCCTAACCACTCAAGTAGCTAGCCCCTGGGTCCCATTGAAGTTTTAGACCACTGAACCTCTAGACGCTCCCATGCTATGGGCCTGATAACATCTAGGAGGCTCTATATGCTCTCATGATAATGCATGCCAACGTTTAGGGACTACTTTTCTCAGTGTTGTGCAATCTTCCCCGAGATTTAAGCCACTTTTTTCGGGCCCAGAGCCCAGGTCACTTCCCAGAATTGAATGACACCTTCAAAACGTAAATATAACAAGGAAACAATGATGCAAATGAAAATACTTGAACAAGCCCTTAACCAGACCCCTACTAGCCATGACAGACATTTCGTCAAACATATCACGAATATGTAATCTACATGTGTAAACAACAAATTTAGGCAAAGGGATTTCATACTTATCTAAGAATCACTATGAAGCATTTTTCCCTTATATCATTTGCTGCATTATCATCTATTAGGTCATAGATACATTGTTCATCCACTTAAAAGTAAAAACATGATGAGAGCCATACATAGCCACTGTCATAATACATATACATAACTAACATAATAGAAACATAAATACTAAGGAAATGACAACCATATGGTCCACATATAAGCTAATATAATACTTATAGAAATCCAAAGAGAAATAACCTCATATTGATGATGCAAAATCCAAACCCGGGATGGGACTACCACATTCCACCCGACCATAGAATGGCTGAGTCAAATCTCTCTTCATCCATTCACCCCCATGCCATATTCCAAGCATGAATATGGGACTTAAACCAAAGAAAATCCAAGGGCATCCCGAGGCTAAACCACCTCACCCATCAATAGAAACCCGACTTTACCGTAATCCATCCTGGATCACTAGGCTAATACAATGAACATGTAATTACAAGATTTACCATGATACCCACCTGATCACTAGGCCAAACAAGCATGGTGCCACCAGATTTATCCATCTACACCATGAGGATTTTCCTATCTCCTAGTCTCTCAAGATTTACCGCAATCCATAGTTTGATCTAGGGATCACTAAGCCCTAAACTGAGACACCACCCTCTAGGCTTTACCATATATCCCATCATTCACCGACAAGGATTCCTAGGCCTAATCAAGGGAAAACACCTCTATGCTTTACCATATATCCTGCCATTCACTGACAAGGATTCCTAGGCCCACCGAGGCAACACAAAATTGAGCTTTCCTGCAACCCACAGTCTAGTTCAGGGGTTACTAGGCCATGTGTTCTATCATTCAGAGATCAACCTCACCCAACTTCGAATCCATCCGAAAATCCAGCTCAACCAAAACATGAGAACCCCATCACACCATAGATATCTAGAAATGTCAAGGCTAGGTTGAAAACACTGTCACACCTGTCAAAGCCCATGTGTTGTCTGAGGGGGTCCTAACCGATGTTTAGATTTAGTTGCACCAACCAAAAAAATGCTACACTTCTGGCCCTTTCGGCAACAACCTATGTAGCGCATGTTTTAGTCTCAGCCAAAGCAATATTGGGGGATGCAAGAACCAAGTTTCCACATCCAAAGACTAGTGTGATGTCTTTTGGTGCCTTAGATCTGCTTTCACACAGATCGATAATCTTCTAGGGATATTTTACTGTAGCTAGGTTGACCAGTTTCCAAACCTTCACAAAGGCCTACGATCTGCAATTGCAGACCTAAAACAACCGATTTACTTACTTTCGCGCATCAACATGCAACCCTAGATCGGATTTCGCATAGATCTGCTTAATTCATCAGAAAACATAAAGGAAATATCTTCTAACTTCGTGGAACTAGACAATTATTCATAACATGCATTAATAAGATAGATCCAGTACATTCACCTAGTATTCAGTCATTATTTCATAAACATGTCCTTTAATCAGCAAAATATAACATAAACAAAATTTAAGTATTAGGGGGTTTACGCAGTGCATTATATTAGATGTCATTTTAGGATTCAACTGCGTTAAGTAAGTCATTAACGTATGACCATTTCCATGAGAGGTAGTCGTAACTGACTAATTTCTCATGATTTTTGAATAGTTCACTTAGCACTCATTGCATCGGGTGATGCTCACAGGGGTGAAGAAGTGGGATTGAAACTAGTGAAATGAATCACATAGCGTAAATCATCACTTCCGGGGCTTTCACCCGGTAACCAGGACTTCCCAGGAGGTCACCCTGGGAAGTCCTGGTTACCGGGTGAAAGCCCCGGAAGTGATGATTGATGCTATGTGATTCATTTCATTAGTTTCAATCCCACTTCTTCACCCCTGTGAGCATCACCCGATGCAATGAGTGCTAAGTGAAATATTCAAAAATCATGAGAAATTAGTCAGTTACGACTACCTCTCATGGAAATGGTCATACGTTAATGACTTACTTAACGCAGTTGAATCCCAAAATAACATCTAACAAATAGAATTCATGGAAATATATAGTAATTATGCAAAAATCCTTCTTTATTGATCTTCAATTCACTGATTGCAGACTCTTCTACCCTACACACATAGCTGCAAGGGTCTGTACACTCATCTATAGACTCTACCCAGGCCTCCGCACAATCAGCTATGAAGCCTTTCCTTTGCTACGCACAGGAACATACCTTCCTGTCTATCCAACCCTTATCACAACAATCGCTCAATCATCCTTTTTTTATTATCAAAAGTTAAAGCTTATCTAAGACTTATTATGACTCGACTATTTATACTTTTCCTTCATACAGTACCATGGTCCGTGGACCATGGGAGAATTCAAACTGACCAAAATAAGGGGCTAAGACCCCTTTGACTCCTATCTATCTACGCGCTCCACATCCACAATTTGTGGATACTTTTTCATACAAAAATTGAATAAGTTAATTCAATTCAGCCCCTAGGGACCCCATCCCAACAGGCCCCCAACACAAAGATCATGACTTGCCCTCGAGTCACTCAGCTGGTTGTTCCACTTTCTGGTAGAGTGCGCTAAATGCCTTGGTCAATGCCTGGAGCTTCGGGGTGCTCTGTTCTACTGCTTATTATACCTCCTGGACCAATTTCTCTGTGGTTGGCCCCTCTACTGCAAGTTGCATAGTCCTTTGGGTATACTCCATGGCCTTCAACTTCTCATGAATGTTCTATGAAATTTGGCTAGCTTCTTGTGTCCAAGGCTGAAGCTGGTCTCTGAGTAAGGACTGATTTTTTTGCAACTTCTGGATATGTATCAACTTTTCCTTGCCTTCCTGCAAGCGCGCGAAGTGCTAGACTGGTGCCAATGTACGCACCATCATACTGATCTCATCATATTGTTGCTGCACTTCCTTGATCTTTGTGTTCAACTGTTGCAACGTAGGATCCTCCTACAATGTATCCCATAGGCCCATTGCCTAAGTGAAGAGATGGTTGCAACCCTGAACTGCGACATCTAGTTGACCCATGCACACTTTTATAGCTACATTTCTTTGTTCCTGAACTTTTGGAGGTGTGGTCGACTGTAACTTCAACTGCAACTCAACTATTTGCATCCAAAAATCGAAATTCACCTTATCGAATTTCTGCCTTGAAGCACGTACTACATTAGCCAATTTTCGCGCTCTGGTTGAGGCCTCTACATCCTCTGGTATATTCAGCTCAGGAACATATTTGTAGGCTTTCTCAATTGTTGTTACTAGGTTCTGGCATTGTGTTCGCAGTTCCTCCTATTCCTTCAGCGCTTAAGTTTTTTCTACAAAAATCTGCTCGTTGTTGACTTTAAAATCATTGACGACAGTGAGCACGCGTTGTTCTTTAATCTTCAACTCATCTGAGACCCCCTGATGCAACGCATGGAGGGTCAAGAGCAGAAACACAGCCACATTGATTCCAAGATCCTTGATCTTTTCAAGTGTGGCACGGTCATCCTGGTTATCTATTCACAAGGATCCTTCTGGTAAGGGAATGACCCTTAAGTCTGTGGTCCGTTTGAATTCTGGAACACTCACACTCACTTAAGTCTAGCTCACTTACACCATGCTTGCTTGCCCCATGCTCACCTAGATCCTACTAGCCTAGATTTGTAGCTCGCACAGATCCTTCTGGACACTGCTTAGTGTCTGCATATATTGTTGTTCGAAGCGTGTCCATAGTTTAGATGTGGTATCACGAACCTTGTTGCCGATCTCATCTAAATTGATAGAACCACAAGCAATACCATGCATGCCAAATCTAGCAAAGAAAATACACATGCAAATCTATACCTGTTGTTGTTGCTCATCTCACTTTATCTATGTTTAGAAGCAATGTATATATGTAGCTATAAAATTAAAAAAACAAAAGAAAAAGGAAAGAAAAACAAAAAATTTTGATTTTAGACAATTAATGTATGATGGTGAATTAAAAAATCTTAATGCTGCATTAAATGTAAAGGCAGGTGGGTCCCTAGTCGGCAGTAATAAGTCGGAGCTTAAATGTCGAACAAGTCTTTGAGCACAAATGAGGAATGGTAGTGGGGCTTGTGGGATGGAGAAAACCCGACGACACTACATGGCCGATGGTTAGCTCTCCCAGTCCCCCCATAAATACTTTTCAACACCTCATTTGCTCACAGATCAACGATTGATAACGGTTGTGGGGGGACTTCATCAGTTTTATTCTGTACTGGAGTCTGCCCCCGTATTACATCAGCAAGCGAGAGTGTTATATCAGCAAGCGAGCACAACTATGGTTTTTTTGTTCATTCGTTTCACTATCATCACTTTCATCATACCTTTCTGCTACCTCATCATCCATGTAAACCATCACCTCATCCATCTTGTCGCTAACTCATTTTTTTCAACTTTCCCGCAATTGTCATTAATTACGTTTTCCCACCTGTTGCTTCATTTTCACTATAAAATCTCATTTTATTATTCATTCAGCTCACTATTGTCCTCTGCTCCTGCTTTCAAATAATTCAATAGTATAGGGTGTGAATCCAGTCATCATCACCTACCACTATTCAGATATCTGCACAAAGTCTTCGCTTCCAGAATTAACAAAATGTCGAAGAAAGTTGTTGTAACAGGTTCCACTTTTCATATTCCATTGATGGATACTGAAAGAGACATTTTTGACCCAGTTTGCTCAATTAATTATATAGAAATTTATCATCAGATTTTACTTAACCAAACTGAGTCTCTTATATATGTTCTTGTTAAGTCAAGTGTCCTAGCTGCTATGATTCCTAAAAATTACATTTTCCTAGAGTTCATATATTGGCTTGTTTAGGCCCTCTACCCTCAAAAGTGTTTTGTCATGAATAAATTAGGGGAAAGTGTTCTACCCTGTTAATTCAGCAAGCCTTATGCTTTCCATCTACAAATTCTTACACCCCTTTCTCAGAAGAAGCTTTGTTTTCCACTTTTCAAGATTTGTTTGCTTCCAATTATGCTCAATTGACCTTCTTTTTTATGCCTGTTGGGAAGCATCCTATGGAGCCTGCTCATTTTCCTCTGGACACTTTTGCTAAAGAAGTTAGACCTGTTCTACAAATTTTAGCCAAAATTTTAGGAAGGGAGGATACAAATACTGTGGATAAGTCCATTTTAGGAATGTTTAGTTTGATGATGAACCCAGAAACAATTTTTGACATACTTGTTTTCTGGGAGAAAATGGTTAATTCTCAATTAACAAATATTCCCCTCACTGGTTGCTTTAGATTTCCATCTCTTGTTACTTATCTCTTTTTGTACACTCATGTTGAAATATTCATGCACTTAGGGTTGAATATCATGGACCCTCATAAAAACAAGCAATCAGTGATATTTTGGACTGATGTGGTAAGAAGCACTGAAAGTAACCAAGGGTTGATGTATTTTGCTACTTCTTTTCTATCAGTTGTTTATTCAATATTGAACAGTTCTCCTCTAGCTTGTTTTCTACCAAAGGATCAATCTTTACTTCATCTCAGTAAATATGTTAAAGTAGGTGATTAGTTTGAATTTTAAGATTATTCATAGATTAGATTATATGGAACATAAATTTCCCCTTATAGACTCCCAACTTTTGTGACTATGAGACTATTTTCATTAGAGTTCACCAAACAAATTTTGAATTTAGATCAAATACATTTTGTTCCAGCAAAGAAGGGGTAGTTATTTAAAGTTCCAAAGACAATGTGACCTTTCATTGTAAATAATAGGAAAGATGGAGGAGAAGTGCATAAAGCACTTGAAGAAATGAATTTGCACCTGGGTGAAAAGTGGGAATATGCCCCACATCATATTATTCCAAACATGAGGGTAGAAAATGCCTATGATCCCTTATACATGAAGCTCAACCAAATATGGAGAAATTAGGCAACGGAGGAGAAACTACTTTTTCAAGAGGGGTGGAAATTGAAACTCCTCATCAAAGTGAGAAAAATTTAATAAGAAGCAATGAGGATGTTATTAACTTAGAAGAAGAAACAGACTGAAGTGCTAAAAGAGCTAATATTTCTGAGGGTGGAAGTTCATCATTTGATTTAGGTTTTTAGGTACAATTACAAGAAGTTGTTTGTACACCATCTTCTCCTATTCCAGAAGAGACTGACCAGAGTTCTGTATCAATGATAAAACAAATGTATTCTCAGATTGAAGAAAGAAATAGGTAGGTTAGAGAAAGCATGGAATCCCAGGTGGAGGCACAATTTATTTCAGATTATCAAACTAGACTGCTTTCTGTTATGGACTTGGAGAGGAATCAGCTTAAACTATCTTTTCCTCACCCTTCTACTTTTTCTATCACTTCTTCATCAAGTTTTAAGACTGTTAACTTGATCGTAGATGCTAGGGAAATCCCTTTGCCTGAAAAAGTCAATTTGCATAGGCAATCTGATGAATTGATTTACAATGATTTGAAGAAGACCTCCTTGGCTTCCAGTAGAGAAGAGACTTTATTAGAAAAGGTGGTTAACCAATAAAAATTGGAAAAATCTAACTCTAGAGCTTTAACCACTCAAAATGAATAATTGAAGAAAATGGTTGTTAAAATTGGAGTAAATCCAGAGGATAGAAGCGTTGTTCAACAACTATTCCAGGGAGCTAAAACATGAGTCCAGTTATTAAGGAAGAAACTAAAGATGGCTTCAATAAAGAACACAATGGCTTCAGAAGTGGAACAGGTGGAAAAAAAGAAAGATGCTTTGACTGAAGAGCTTATACAAAGAAATGATTAAATCACAAATTTAAAAGAAATCAATTTTGATTTGCAGTAGAAAATTAATTCTCATGTCTATACTATTGTAGTACAAGTTGATTCTAAGGACCTAACTGATAAGCTGACTAGAGTCATGACTGGATTGCAGATTTCTGAGAATGAGATGAAGAAATTTCAGAGGGACTATGAGACTACCTTGAAAGTCATAAAGGTTGTTGAAAGATAATTAGCAATGTCTAAGGAAAATGCATACAAGTACATGAATGACTTTCAAGCTGCCTCTTAGGAAATCAAGGAATTAAAGGAGAAGGTGAAGGGAAATATATCCCTTATTCAAGCTATATAAATTTTATGGAATGCATCATCATTAGAGATTTGAAAAATCTAATTATTGCAAATAAACAAAAATTATAGCAAATAGCTTAGTTCTCAAAGAAAATGATTGATTTCCTTAATTCAAGAACTTCCCAACAATTAATGGAATTAGGAGTTGAAGATAGAACTGAATATGTGTTATAAATAAATAAAATGATCATTGATTGTGAAGAACCTATACAAGAAGACAATAGAGACAAAATTAGCAGAGGTTAAATAAGTTGTAATGAAGTTCAACACTGTTTTTGATAAGAGAACTAGAGCAAGTTTTCCCTCATGCTGGGACCAACAGGGTAATTTATTACCCTTGGAGACTTATGAAACTTTGTTGGTGGAGGAAAAAAGAAAAATTGGATGAACTCATGAAAGAATAATAATGTTGAAGGGAGCTACTATTGTGAACTATTTGCAAAGGGATTTTCAGCTATTGTGGTTGATGATAACTCTTTTTGTTGACAAACCTACATGTAACTGAATCACTAACTTCAAGATGACACACACAAGGTTTTTCAAGAGTCCCAGTTTAGATGGAGCCATGTGGAAAAAATGCAGAGAGTGGATGTCACCAACAACAACAAATGTAAAAGCAGGACCTTCATCTGCAGCTCAATCTCAGATTACCAAATGAAGTAGTGACACCTGTCATACATAAATTTTGACATATATTTTTAGTCATGTATTTTAATTTATATTTTCAAAATGTAAAGTTCTAAAGAACTATTAATTATGAAGTAGTTTAGGAAGTTATGCAGTTTTGGTAGTTGACAATTTCTTAATTGTCCTTTTGAAATTTTGTATAAATCTAATTTAGAAAGAGAAATGAGGGTTCTGAGTTTTGGACCTCAGAAGCATAAACTACTTGTATCTTTCAATATTCATGTGGATTTGAATAAATTATTTGAAGTGATTCCAGACACCTGTTGAGTACAAAATGTGTTTCCTGTTATCTCTATTTTATGTTTTTCTTCATATAAATGAGTAATAAAGTCGATGGTCTTTAATTTTATAGTTCTGCAAAATTAGTTTCCTATAAGTTAAAGTTAAAAGTTCCTTAAATATGCGCTCCTCTTTTCTATATATCATCTCCTTATAATTCCATATTTCTTCTAAGTTTGTGTTGAAGCCTCGAAAATCGTTGCTTCAACATGGGGGAAAACCACTCGATCCAGACCTTGGTTGGCAGCTCCTTTTCCGTTTGGAGTAGTGACTCCGATTGGGGATAATGGGACCAGTTTCCCAATCTATTTTATGATTGTGTTGATGGGGTGATATGTGATATTTTGGAGTAATGTTTAAGCTAGAAGTAATCTAATCTAAACTAATAATCACATGCATTTTATCCTAATTTAAACACTATATAATCATAACTATACCCAGGAGTAAATTGATGTATCCGATTTACAATAATGTCTAAAAGAAATTGATAATAAAGATCATTTAATTGTAATGAGAAACGAATTCGTTCATCATCATACAGAAGTGCAATAATGGCAACCAAGATTCAAACTTTCATACATAAACAACTTGAAGAGAAATTATTGCTTGATACATAAGTAAAAAGAATTACGAGATAAAAGTACCATTTATAATATGTCCTACACATGTGCTTCAACAATGTTGATATACTTTCAGTCTATTCAACACCATCTAAGAGTACAAAAGTGCAACTTCAGTAGAATATGGTAGATCAGATAAAAATAAATCATGTTCCATTAATTTCACCAGAACTTCCTCAAAGGGACAGAAGTGCATGTTTTGAAGATTGTTTCTGATAAAATTTCTGGACCCCTCTCTAAATGCATGAGAGGGGTTTAAATACTTAAACTATAAAACTAAAAATAGATTATTACAAAAATAATTGAGGAGGTTTAAACGACCTTCCCCAAATTATGCAAAATAAAGCCAAAAAAGAAATGAGCATGGTGACTAACTACTCTGCATTTGATCCTTTAGATTGCAAATGTCCGTCATGGGCTTGAGTTATGTCGGTTGGCCGATTTCAACTTTCAACTGTCCAGTGAATACGATGTCGGTCAGTGCTGGCACCATTTTCTCCATAGAAGTGGTTAGGCATCGCAGGGTCATCCATTGGCTGTGAGGTTTCACCAAATGTCGCCAATATGCTTCCCAGTTTAACCTGGTTGTTTGCCTAATTGTTTCTTCTTTTTCTTCTATTGCCTGTCTCCACTGTAGCTCAAGTTGTTTTACATTAGGAAGAAAACCTGGAATGGATTCTGCCACAAGGTTGGCACTATGTAAATTTTCATTAATATTTTCGATGACACTGTTTGCTGCTGCTGCCACGTCTGTTGTTGCCTTTTTTGCCTCTTTAAGCCATGAATCCCAATTTGCAAATAAGATTTCTTTATGCGACTCCTCTAGTTTAGGCAAGTCAGCTTTTCTCCCATCTTCTGAATTCTTCCAGGTGATGAAGTTGGAGACCTTTTTCAAGATTTCATCATATTCAAGTCTCATTTCCATGACTTGACTTGTCAATTTGTCGCTTGTTTCACAATAAGAATTCCATTGTGAAATTTTCTGGCATAATAGTTTATTTTGGTGCATTAGCTGGGAGTTAAGACCGAGAACTTCAGTAATAAATAGATCAATTTTTGGATCATCTTTATGTAGATAATTTATTCCTTGTATTTGCGATTCCTTTTCTGCTACACTGGTTTGATGTTTTATTTGCATCTACTCAAACTCTTGTTGTAGCATAGTTAGCTGTACCTCTGCCTGCTGGTCAGATTTTGCTTGCTGTAATTTTTGTTCAAGCGACAAAATTTTATCTTCTTTTTCTTTAAGCAACATTTTCACCTTTGTTTCTTTATCGATGGTCGTTGTAGCATAGACACCTACAAACTGTGAGAGTCTAGTAAGGTTGGTGAATGGGTCGATGGGTGAGTCTTTTCAGAGAACATCCATCGGTTCATTATCAGGGGTAGTAACAACTGTAGAATCAAACTTCCTTTTCTTCCTTTGTCTTTTAATGACGACTTTGTGTTGTGGGCTATAAAACACATCTAGAGGGAGAATATCCTCTATTCTTAAAACAATTTTATAGGTGGGGGTAACAGGGATATGTTTTACCTCTTGAGTATTTACAATCTCCTCTGCTGTAATTTCTTGAGTTGTTTTCTGTTGTGGAGTTTGCAACTCTGGTGTTTGTTCCTCTGTATTGAGCCTTTCATTAAAGTTTTCCCATTCTTCCTATAAATCAATTACCAGGGGTTTTATTGGCTATATAGTGGTGGGATGGATTTCAGCCTTTTTTCTAGCTGAAGTTTGCTCAGTTGTCTTCTTTGTAGATTGGGTTGTATCCTTTTCTGACTCTCTGCTTCTTCTTTTCCCATTTTGTGACGACTTCTCTTGGGATTCTACTCTAGAATCAGTTTTAGAATTTTCTTTGGAGTCACCTTCTATACTTACATTGGGAGTGGGCTCCCCTATTGGTTCAATCAATAATTGGTCCAATGGGACCTTTGTTAGCCTCCTTTCTCTACAAAGGTGTTTTTTTGCAAAGAGATGTCATCAAATGCATCTTCCTCATTACTGAATACTTTTATTTTCACCATGGTGGTAAAGTCTTTGACAGTGCTGAAAGGGTCAAATTTCCTTCTAGGGAACTTTGGTAATTGCAGAGATAACATATTCTCTGCTTCTTTAAATGCATGCCCTAGGTCGTGTAATGCAAATGCTCCACACTACAAATGGAATGTAGGTCAGATGGTCTATTTTGCTTCCTTTAATGTTTTTCTCATCCCTCTGTCACTAGATGTTTGATAGGCTATCTCTCTAGCCATAAATTTGTCCGGAACATAGTATGGGAGGACATAAGGGGAGGTAATGCTACCAAATACCCTGATATATGTAAATGTATCCTCCCCAAACCATCTGGCCACTGGGAGGATATCTACTTCAGCTTCTTGGGAAAACCTAGGGGCATCTCGGTTATAAAGCCGTCTATGAATAGGCAGCATAACTCCATGACAAATTTTGAAAAAATGTGGTGGAAAGTTAGATTGTTACATGTCTTTATGGTGTATGTGAATGGGAAGTGGATTTTGAATAGTTCACTTCCATTCCATGACAGGAAATTTCGAACCGAAAAAAATTGCATCCATTACATAGGTGCTCATAAAAATGGAGGGTAAACCCTCGAAGCAACACTTCTTTTCCTTCTATACTCCATTATTGTTCTTGCTAAATTGTCAAACAAAATTTGTGCCCAATTCATTACAGTTGCATTAAGGCTGCATCTATTAATGGCAACCATTCTGGGGAGAATTTAGTACTATCGGGTTTTCCAAATAGTCTACATAGCATGGCCGCTGCAAAACTATGAGGGGGACAAATAGACGTAGTAGTGTACATATCATTATTGTCTTTCTTAATTTTTTCCTCATTATTTGACTAGGTCCAGGTGTAGTCCACTGGGTCCTCGTTCTCTTTGGCAAACTTCTCAATGAACTTCATGTTGTAGATGACTTGTGGCTTTAGTAGGTGGTACATAAGCCGCAAGTTGTCTGGCGTAAAAGATCCCATAACCTCTTGGCTTCTTGTCTTGAATTCTCTGTCTGAGATGTCAACTTCATCAATAACCCATTTAACCATGTCTATATAAGGGATTATCTTTGGGTGCGCAACTATGCGATGGAAAAATGAGCATGTTGTCTCAAACATGGAAGTGTCTGAGGAATCATGTCCATCAACTGTAACCTTCATTTCTAGAATCCTTGGTTGCTCTTCTTCTAGTATATTATACATGGCCTCCCATGTAGAGGTTCCTCCCTCTCTGTTTCCTGTAGTATCCATAAATAGAGGAGTTATTTCTGAATTCTCTGAGACAACTGCCTTGCCTTTCTTCAACATCGCTCTCAATGATTTTCTCTGTGGATTTTACCTGAAAGTGAAGAAAAACAGCTATCGGATACACAAAGATGATAATGAACGTGAAATGAAATAATGCGGATAACTTGTAAAGGTGATAAAAGGATTTTTATTCAAATGCACGTAAGAAGATATCATATCACGTTAAATGGCTTTTCACACATAAATGCAATTAGTTCTTACTAAATTCCCACTAATGCTTCATTATCCCTTAGCTTTAATGCTCATAAATGTCTGCATCGTAAATCAGGAAGAAAGCTTCTAGGGTGGCGAGCCTTTGAACTGGGATGATGGCGATTTTACGATTTGCGAGGCAATATTGCATATCGAAATATCACATTATCCTTTTTGCTTTTCTTACCTTCTCTTGTGTTTCTGCGAGATGTGAGATGCGAGCCGCTCGTTTATTGTTTCAAAATGTAGCTACTTGTCAGGTTTTTCTATGTAAAGACCTTTTTAATGAGTGGTAGACCTAAACATTTGTTCGTGATATATTTAAGGAGTGGGTCTAGGTCTTGATCGTGTTTCACAATATCGACTGATGGTAAGTTTGCGGTGTTCTTTTGAATGCTCGAAATGCGATGCGATAAAGGTTATGACACCATCGCAATTTCACATCTCACTTGTTTTGAGATAACCTTTTAAGGTGGGCTCTTTATAAATAGCAATATGTGATGCAAGACTTGGCTTTGAAGAGAAAAGCTTAAGGACCTAGTTTATGTCAAAAATATGATAGTTTCGAGGTATAAAGCATAGAGTCCTCTTTTAATAGTTTTTTACTGGATTTGGTGGGTTAGCAAGGTCTTTTGATGATGCTTAATCATGCTGAATGTGGGAAGGCAAGCATTTAGTAGTTCTTTTGAAAAAAGGGGGTTTGATTGATATCTTGCTTTATTCCAAAAATAAAAGAAATGCCTAAATGCTAAGTTTATTTTTTGGATGGATTTTTTAAAGGGTCCCCATTTATTAATGTAATATTAACTACTACCATTAATAAATGGGGGGTTGTTGAATAGCACAACAATTGGTGATTCACTTGGAAGAACCAGTTATCTCTGAGAGTTTTTTGAAATTTCTAAAACTTCCAAAATAAAGATAGTTTTGGAAATAAAAATAAATTACATGGAATATAAGGTAAGTAATATTTCTCATTAATAATAAAACAACATCTACTTAACTATCATTCTTTTGATTATTCTTTTCTCATAAGAAAGTTACTTTGTCTACATTAGTCATTACTTGGTTTTAAAGATAAAAGCAAGGAGACTCTCCTCAGATTAGTTTTTGGTATACTCAATTGTCATAGGTAGAGCCTCTGCTGCCAGCAGGCATTCATAGCCTCGACAGGGTTACCTTTTAACCAGCAATGATTTAGTATCCCACCTAGATCAGAATGAAATCTTAAAGATAAGCTCGTTTGTATACTTATTGCTTTCTTTATTTTCTGAAGTAATTCATTCTTCCTTCAAATCTTCATCTTTTATCTCTTAAAGGAAAATGCCTTGGTTTAATGACCAAAATTGACAATGCCATTCCCTTGATGTGTAACTTAACTGAACAAGCTGGCTCTTAATGAGACCCCTTGTCTTTTGATTATTATAATCTTAAGCCATTACCTTGTTTTGATATGCAGTATTCGTAATGTCAGTTAGTTATAATCTTATGATCATGGTAAGCCGGCTCTTGATGAGGCCTCTTATCCTTTAAGTCTAAATATATTTTAGAATTACACTCTAAAATTGAAAGTTGATTAGGTGGGGAGAATCATTGGCTCCTTAAGAGGTTCTAGATGACAATTGTAGAGTTTTAAAGATGCTTTTCTGCAAAGAGACTTTTCTTTGTTATTGATACTTTTCTTGACTGATGTAAAGGAAAATTTTCTTTCTAAAGCTAAGTTTCATCAAAGATCAGATAATTTTGGTAGAAAACAAGCAGTTTTGGAGCGATAGAACTTAACTATATATTTCATATGTGAAGATTACTTTCATAACAATTTTTACTTACACAAGCGAAAAGTCAAAATTAAAAAGAGACTATCCTTTGTAAAGCCAAAAGTAAATGTTTTTCAACTCATATTATTATTTCTAAAAAAAATAACTAAAGGCAATAATATACAGTGAACATAAGAGATCATCTTCTATGGAAAGTATTTCTTTAAAATCTGCCCATTAATAGGTAGAGATTCTCTCTTACCTGATAAATCTTGTAATAGAAAAGTTGATGGGCCTATTTGTTCCACAATCTAAAATGGGCCAAGCCACATTTGTTGGAACTTGGTATGCTTACCTTTCTCTTCGTGGGCTTTATCCCATTTCAATACTAGGTCTCCGAGTTGAAAAGATTTTGAAGTTACAGAATTTGAATCAAAGGAGGCTTTGAATAACTGCTGGTGATGTAACTGTCTAACCTGCATAGATGAGTAAGGAGTTCTTCAATGAATTGAAATAAGGCTAAAGATGGAATAGCTACATTTTTTGGCAAGACGACTTCTTTCCCATAGACCAAATTAAAAGGAGAACTACCAATGGAGGCTTTCTGAGTTATTCGATCTACCCATAGAGAAAACACTAAATATTTATGCCAGTTCTTTTGGGTTTGGTCAATGGTTCACTTGATAATCCTAATGAGATTCTTGTTTTTGGATTCGGCTAACCCATTTCCTTGCATATAATAATTAGCAGAGTACTTAAGCTTAAATCCTCTTTTAAGAGCAAACTCTATCATAGTATTTTCTGCAAAATAAGATGCATTATCAAACATCAAGGCAGATAGTAGGCCAAACCTGGTAATGATAAATTTATCTATGAATTCAATAATGTTTTCAGAATTGGCTACCTTGAGTGGAATTGCTTCTACCTATTTGGTGAAATAATTAGTGGTTGTAAGGATATATCTATGCTACTTAGAAGAATGAGGAACAATCTCACCTATTATGTCCAATCCCCATTGTTCTAATCGTTGGTCAATGTTAACTGGTTGTAATGGTAATGCAAGTTTCCTCTGTCTTCCAACAGTTGTCTAACAAATCTTACATTTCATTACATAATTGTGTGCATCTTTGAATAGTGTTGGCCAGTAATAGCCGACATGAAAGATTTTATGTGCTGTAGTACCCCCTCCAAAGTGACCACCAACTGGTCCATCATGAAGTTCCTGCAACACCTTCTATGCCTCAATTTTTTCAAGACATCTAAGTAAAATAGAATCATAATTTATTCTAAACAACACATCATTGAAAATTTGATATTTTTTAGCTTTTAATCTCAAGGTTCATTTCTTTGTGTAATTTAATTGGGTTGGGGCATATCCATTTCTTAAGTAAAATATGATATCAACATATCTTGACTCAATGTCATTAAGGCTTACCTCATAGACTTGTACATCGTCACCTGAATGTTGCAATGCTGATAGATTTGATGCTCCTGCCAACATCCTACAAAAACCTTGACCTTTTACAATTTTTGCTGGTTTGATTTCGATGTCATATTCTTGCAGAGCTGTAACCCAATTTGCTCTCTTTTCACCTACATCCCTTTGTATTAAAATATTTCTCACTGCTAAGAATGGTACTATTACTTTGGTGTGGGTTTTGAGGAGAAAAGGTCTGAAGTGTTTTATTGATTTGAAAACAACAAAAGCTTGTTTTTCAACATCTGAGTAATTCAATTCAGCTTCTTTCAAATTGGAGCTAAAGAAAGAGATTGGGGTTTAAACTTTTTCTTGATTTACTTGTGTCAGTATGGCTGCATATGATTTCTCGAAAGTGAAAGTACATAAAATGAAATGATTTGAAAAATTCGGCGTTGCTAAAGATGGGGCGTTTATGATTGCTTGTTTTATCAAGTTAAAAGATGCATGTTCTAAGTGTCCCCATTTAAATAAAGATTTTTTCTTTATCATGGATTGAAGAGGTAAAATAATTCTTAAGAAATCAGGGACAAATCTTTTAACAAAATTTATTTGACCTAGGAAAGATTGCATTGATTTTTTGTTATGTGGTAAAGGTATTTCAGAGATTTATCTAATTCTGTCAGGGTCAATATGAATTCCTGATTTAGACACAATGAATCCAAGGAGATTTCCTTCACTTAGTGTGAAAATATATTTCTTGGGATTAAGAGAAATTCCATACCTTTGGCAACATTCAAATATTTTCTTTAAATACCATAGATGATTACTGTGTTTTATGGAATATACAGTTATATCATCTAAGTTGATTACTATTGATTTGTTTACTAAACCTTTGAAGGATATGTCCATGGCTCTCTGGAAAGTGGCATCAAAATTAATCAGTCCAAATGACATCTTACGATAAGCATAAGTGCCCCATTTTGTCCTGAATGTAGTTTTCAACTGGTCATCTAGATGTACCAAGAACTGATTATAACCTAAGGATCCATCCAAGAAAGACATTAGTTTTGAGCCTACAACTGATTGCAATATCTGTTCCATAGGGGGAAATGGGAAATTTTCCTTTTGGCAAGATTTATTGAGGTTGCGGAAGTCTATACATATCTTAATATCGCCGTTCTTTTTTCTGACTGGGACAAGATTGGAGACCCATCAGGAATGTCTGACAGGAAAAATAATTTTGGCTTTCAGTAGTTTATTCAATTCAAATTTAATTTGACTTTCTAAATTAGGATGAATCTTCCTTAATTTTTGCTAAATAGGTCTTTCATCAGATGTCATGGGAATAATATGTTGAATAATAGAGGTGTTGTATGTCTTAAGATCTTCATAGTTCCATGCGAAGACATTCTTGTACCTCTTCAACAAACCTATAAAGGCTGATTTTTCGTCTGACGTAAGTCTGAGACCTAGATTAATATTTTGAGGTTTTAGGTCAGTCCCAAGATTGATTAATTCAAACCTCAAAGTTGAACTCTGAAGTTTTGAATTGGTGGATCATTTAAATCTGTCTTTGAGGTCATATAAATCTTCCAACTTAACTACAGATTTTGGTATAGCGTTATTGACTATTTCTTGTTTAAGTTGGTTATCATGCTGGTCTTCATCAACTATCTGATCATCATAAGAGCTTTCTGAAGTCCAGAAGCTTATGATATTCGGATCTTTATTAAAGACTTTCCAGTTGGTGATATTATCGGGAACAGAAGACCTAAAAATTAATTCAATGGAAAATCGATCAGGGCTATAATCCTCTAGTGGGATAAGCTTGGAAGTGACATTAGCTAGAAGATCAGCACTAGCATTTTGGAGTCTTGGAATAGGGGAAATATTAAATGCTGTAAAGTGAAAGGCCAAGTCTTGGACTAATGACCGATAGTGTTTCAAATGTCCTGGCAAATAGTGTATATTATTTCTTACCTATTTTATTACAATCTCTGAATCTCTGAATACTTGGAGGTGTTTGATATTAAGGTCAATTTCCTTATACAAACCTTGAACTAGTGCTTCATATTTAGTGGTGTTGTTTGTGCAATCAAATTCAAGTCTGCATGCTAACATAGTCTTTTCCCCCTTTGGGCTAACTAATATGCATCCTGCTCCTGCTCCATCATTGGATTTAGATCCATCAAAAAATAATTTCCAAAATAAAGATCTAACTATAGGTTTATCTACAAAATTTACACATTTAGAAGTGTCCGTTTGGGAATAATTTTCGACTTGAGATACAACAAATTTTTCTAAGAAAGGTGAAGTGTGAGCATTGAAATTCCCTAGAAATGATTCTACAGAGTAGTTTCCAATGATATTGTTACTATACGTGACTGGTTCATTTTCTCCTTCTAGTTCTGTTACTATGTACTTTTGATGTTTCTCGCGATCAACCCTTATTTGATTTGGCTTGCCATTATAGGGAAGCCACATGTGAGACCAGTCAGTTGCAAAATAACCATGAAGTTTTTCTGACTAGTCTCTACTAAGGATTAAGCCATAGAACTCAGGAATATCAGCTACAAGTATGTCAATGACTTGAAAAACTTTAGGATTTGATGAAAGTCTGATGGTTACTTGGTTAAGTTCCCCAACAACTTCGACTTGAGATCGATCTAACTGTACTATTCGTACAATAGATTTATGAGGTTTAACATTCAACTTTTCACAAACTGTTCTAGGTAAGATGTTAGATGAAGCTCTTGAATCAACTAAACAATTGTGTAAGTTCTTATTAAATACTTCAAAAGTAGGGAGAAATGGAGGGGTATGAGATTTAGATCTTCCCCCAATTAGAGCGATGTTGGATGGATCAATCTTGTTTAAAGAAGTGTTAGGGGGCCTTCCCATTTCTTGGGGGGTTTGTGAGATCACAATGGCAGGAAGTGGTGCAGTAGGTACTGCTTTGATTTCTTTAATAAGTATCTCCTATTGATGCTTAAATTTTCTAAGCTCATGAAAGGTGATGTTCGCCCTAGTTTTCTTCATATCATCAATAATATTATATTCCATTTCATCAGAAACTATCAGAGTTTTAGGTGAAGGTGAAGAATCCAATTGAGTAGGAGTAGTTTGAGTGGATTTTGGTGAAGATATATTACCTGTTGCTTTGTCCCTGGGAAGTGACATTGAAGCCTTCTGCTTTGAGTTTGTTTGTGACAATTGAACATGGCTTTTACTTCGGGTAGCGACAGAGAATGCTTCTTGAGTTTCTTCATTAGGAAGGATAAAATACCACATTCCTTGTAATTATGCCACTTCTTCGTCATCCATTTGTTCTTTGTTTGTTGAAACTTCATCCTCCTCTCCATATGATTCGGCACTTGATATAGAATTTGGAGGTTTAGGATCAATAGGGGAATTCCTTTTAAATGTTCTAAAAGATTTCTTAGAGGAAGTCTCTGCTACCTGTTTTTTAATATCAACCATTTCGTTAGACACAGTATTGAGGACTTTCTGTAACCCTTCAAGTTCAAAAGGATCTTTTGATGGTTTCTTCTTAGAGTTGTTCCTAAAGGTTACTTTCTTAGATTTTTGTTCTTCTAATGTGTTTTTCTTTTCTACAGCTAGAATGCGTTTTTCCACAGCTATTGCCTCTTTCATATTTTCAGCTAAAGTTGGTTTGGAAGCTCTATCAACGAAGATAGTTGTGTTTGACAGTAGAGCAGAAATATACCACTCATTTTGGACCTCATCACTGGGCTTAGACATCGTTGGTATCTTATTCAATAATTTATTGAAGCGAGAGTTGAAGTCCTTAATGGGTTCTTTCAGTTCAGCTTTCAAATTGGAGAGATCATTGATTAGGGTAGTTGTGGATCTATCATCCCCAAATTTAGTTAAAAATTTCTCTTGGAAAGCATCCCAACTATTAATAGAACCTGATGGTAATGAGAAGTACCATGATCCTGCTACTCCCTGTAAAGTATATGGGAATAATCTTACAACTACGTCTTCTTCCACTACTTCATTCAAGTTAATGGACAACATGAAATTGTTTATATGTTCCTCAGCTAGTAGGCCATTATCAAGATTGAATTTGGGTAACCATTTCTCTAGATGAGCTGGGAATTCATGTAAAGGCCCAACCATCCTAACAGCTCCTGGGTTTGTCTATGGCCTTGGAGTATCTTGTACCATTGTTGATATGTGAGTAGGAGAAGGTGTAGCAGTGGTTGAAGGTGATTGGGTAGAGGAAGATGTAGCTCATGTACTTGTGTGAATCACAATCTGGAGTGGTGAGGTGGATGATTGATCTTGTGATGGTATAGAAAAAATAAATGAATATGATGAAAGAACCTCACTGTGAGATTCAGATGGTGTTTTCTTAGCTTTCTTATGGCTTGGTAGAGGAAATTCGAATAAAGGGATTCCAAACTTTTCACTTTGTGCTCTAGTTAACCGTTGAGATGGGGTAAAATGAGAGGTAACACTATCTTGGGATAACTCAGATTCTTCTTGAGATAATGAAATCCCCTGTAATTTATGAATCAAAGATTGGACTTCAGGGGCTTCGGTAGAAGAAGAATGATCTGGCTTTTTTGGGATTTCAGCAGTGGGTTCTGTAATTTTCTTTGCAACTTCTCGCTTAGGATCAAGGGATTTGGAATGCTTTCGAGAAGTTGGAGGTGATGGTGAGGGAGTTTTACTCTTAGAATGGCCTGTTGATTTGGATTTACTTGCCATTCATAGTCAGGCCCTCCTTCTAGCGCCAAAATGTTGAAGCCTCAAAAATTATTGCTTCAACATGGGGGAAAAACCACCCGATTAAGACCTTGGTTGGCAACTCATTTTTCGTTTGGAGTAGTGGCTCCAACTAGGGATAATGGGACTAGTTTCCCAATCTATTTTATGATTATGTTGATGGGGTGATATGTGATATTTTGGAGTAATGTTTAAGCTAGAAGTAATCTAATCTAAACTAATAATCACATGCATTTTATCCTAATTTAAACACTATCTAATTATAACTATACTCGGGAGTAAATTGATGTATGCAATCTACAATAATGTCTAAAAGCAATTGATAATAAAGATCATTCAATTGCAATGAGAAATGAATTCATTTTAACAATAATCGTTTCGTATAAAAAGTTAGCTGAAACGATTGTGAAAGATATATCGCATAAGAAATTATTCATGTATTCAACATAAAATATAGATCATCATCATACAGAAGTGAAATAATGGCAACCAAGATTCAAACTTTCATACATAAACAGCTTGAAGAGAAATTATTGCTTGATACATAAGTAAAAATAATTATGAGATAAAAGTACCATTTATAATACGTCCTTCGCATGTGCTTCAACAATATTGATCTACTTTCAGTCCATTCAACACCATCTAAGAATGCAAAAGTGCAATTTCAATAGAAGATGCTAGATCAGATAAAAATAAATCATGTTTCATTAATTTCACTAGAACTTCCTCAAAGGGACAGAAGTGCATGTTTTGAAGATTGCTTTTGATAGAATTTCTGGACCCCTCTCTAAATGCATGAGAGGGGTTTAAATACTTAAACTATAAAACTAAAAATATATTATTACAAAAATAGTTGAAGAGGTTCAAATGACCTTCCTCAAATTAGGAAAAATAAAACCAAAATAGAAATGAGCATGGCGACTAACTACTCTGTATTTTAGATCGCAAATTTCTGTCATGGGCTTGAGTTGTGTCGGTTGGCCGATTTCAACTTTCAATTGTCCAGTGAATACGACTTCGGTCAGTGTTGGCACCATTTTCTCTGTAGAAGTGGTTAGGCATCGCAGGGTCATCCATAGGCTGTGAGGTTTCACCAAATGTCGCCGATATGCTTCCCAGTTTAACCTGGTCATTTGCCTAATTGCTTCTGCTTTTTCTTCTATTGCCTGTCTCCATTGCAGCGTAAGCTATTTTACATTAGGAAGAAAACCTGGAATGGATTCTACCACAAGGTTGGTGCTATGTAACTTTTCATTAATATTTTCGATGACACTGTTTGCTGCTAGTGCCATGTCTGATGTTGCCTTTTCTTCCTCTTTAAGCTGTGAATGCCAATTTGCAAATAAGATTTATTTATGTGACTCCTTTAGTTTATGCAAGTCGACTTTTCTCCCATATTCTTAATTCTTCTAGGTGATGAAGTCAGAGACCTTTTTTGAGATTTCATCATATTCAAGTCTCATTTCCACTACTTGACTTGTCAATTTTTTGCTTGTTTCGCAATAAGAATTCCATTGCGGAATCTCCTGGCATAATAATTCTTTTTGGTGCATTAACTGGGAGTTAAGACCAAGCGCTTCAGTAATAAACTGATCAATTTTTGGATCATCTTTATGTATATCATTTATTCCTTGTATTTGCGCTTCCTTCTCTGCTAAGCTGGTGCGGAGGTTTTCCGTTACACCAAAACCCACAGGTGTTGGTAAACATTATAAACCAGTAACTAGGATCCCCAGGGTGGAAATTACAATTCTATAGAGGTGCAGTGATTCTTCCAACACCCCCCCTCAAATGCAACTTGGGGGAATCGAACCTGGGTCCAAGCTCTGATACCATAATCAAAGAATGAAAATTTACATAAGCTTCTCTCATGCACGGATTACCCGAACAATGACCCTCCATGCGCTTTAAATAGAACTCATGGACCAATCGGGTGTCAAGCCACGGATCAAGTGTCGGTAATACCGAGGAGAGAGTGAACCGTCGGATCACTACATATTGTGACCGTCGGATTGTAAGTTACAAAATGTACAACGGTAAAGAAACACACTTTACCTAACTCTATACTAGACCAAGTTGAACTTAACTATTTCCTATGTGTCGGAATATCCTAACATCCCCCCTTAAGAACAACTTGGGATAGGATTGAAGGATTTACAAATATGACACAATAGGAGAAGGAAGGAGGCACTAGAGCCTATCCCCCCTTAGTGACAACTTCCTGAACTCCAAGCATATATCGAAGTTTAGTGAACTTCGCCTCTGTGAGAGCCTTTGTGAAGATGTCTGCAACCTGATCATCTGTTGAACAATATTGCACTTCAAGAACATGGTCATGAATGAGCTTTCTGATGAAGTGCATGTGTAGTTCAATGTGTTTGCTGCGCTGATGCTGGACTGGATCTTTGCATAGCTGAATGGCACTTTGATTATCACACCAAAGTGTGGTTGGATGCTGCTGCTCAAAGCCAAACTCTGATAGGATCTGACGAAGCCACAAGGCTTCCTTACTAGCTTCCACGGCACCACGATACTCTGCTTCTGCTGACGAAAGAGAAATGGCAGCCTGTTTCTTACAAGCCCATGTAATAGGTCCTGAACCAAGAGTGAAGACATAACCGGCAGTAGACTTCTGATCATCAGGGTCACCAGCCCAATCAGAATCAGTGAAACCAACTAATAGAGGAGCTGCTTTGGCACTGTAATGAATCCCAAACTGTACTGTACCTCGAACATAACGAAGTATTCTTTTGGCTGCTTTCCAATGACTTTCACGGGGGTTTTGCATAAAACGAGCAACAAGGCCAACAGCAAAGGAAAGATCAGGACGAGTATGGGTTAAATACAAGAGTTTTCCTACAAGTTGACGGTATAAGGTAGCATCAACTTCAGGAGAAGTACAAGAGACTGAAAGTTTGACTCCAGACTGAAAGGGAGAAGGGGCTGGCTTACAGTCTTCCATGTGAAAATGACGAAGAATATCACAAGCATACTTGGACTGGGAAAGGGAAATACCCTCCTTGGATTGCAAGACTTGAAGACCGAGAAAATAGTGTAAGTGTCCTAAGTCTGTCATTTCAAATTTCTTTTTAAGGCTGGACTTCACATGGTTTATAAGGTTGGGATCACTACCAGTAAGAATAAGATCATCAACATAAAGAACAAGGATGATAAGAGAGTTGCCCACTTTCTTGGTGTAGACAGTATTGTCAGAATAACACCTAGAAAAGCCAGATTCTAAAAGAAAGCTATCCATTTTGGCATACCAAGCCCGAGGAGCTTGCTTGAGACCATAAAGGGATTTCTTAAGTCGACATACAAGGCTGGAGTCTGTTTGGATGAAGCCAATGGGTTGTTCCATATAGATTTCTTCATGCAAGTCCCCATGCAAGAAGGCAGATTTAACATCCATCTGATGGACTTCCCATTTTAAAGAGGCAGCAAGGGAAAGAACAAGGCGGATAGAGTTCATTTTGGCAACAGGGGAGAAGGTTTCAGTGTAGTCAATGCCTTCAACCTGTGAAAAACCCTTAGCAACAAGACGAGCTTTATGTTTATCAACTTTCCCATCTGGTCCATACTTGGTTCTGTAAACCCATTTACATCTAACAAGTTTGCGTCCCTTTGGTAGAGGAACAAGATCCCATGTATCATTTGTCAACAATGAATGATATTCTTCATTCATAGCTGCTTCCCAATGTGGATGGCCTGAAGCTTCTGCAAAAGTGTCAGGATCATGATTTACTGGAGCTTGAGCCAGTAAAGAAGAGGCTCTTTCAAACTGAGAACGTGTACGTCGCTGATCTGTAGGATCACCGGCAAGATCACCTGCTGCATCCCGAGTAGCACGGACCCATCTTGGAAGTTGAGGATCCTGAGAAGGTGGGGGAGGATTATCATCCTCACTTTCATCATCTGAAGAAGAAATGTTTTCAAAGGTAGAAGAGATAGGAAGAGGTGGCACATCCGCCGGACTAGGCTCGCAGGCCGATTTATTTTCATCAAATTTTACATCTCTTCTAATGATAACATTTTTGGACTTAAATGGAATAAGTCTATAACCTTTTACATCTTCAGAATATCCAACAAAAGTACATTTCTCACTCTTAGGTTCTAAAGCTTTATGCTTTTCATCTGGAATATGGGCCCATGCTTCACTTCCAAAACACGAAAGTGACTTACATCTGGTTTAATGGAACTCCAAGCTTCTTCTGGAGTGATATTCTTTAGAACCTTAGTAGGAGTGCGATTGATTATATAATTTGCACAATTAATTGCTTCGGCCCAAAAACTAAGACTGAGTCCTTTAGATTGCAGCATACAATTAGCCATTTCCTTTAAGGTGCGATTTTTCCTTTCAGCTACACCATTTTGTTGTGGAGTGTATGGAACAGTATGTTGCATTTGAATTCCATTTTCGGTGCAAAAGTTGATGAATGTGTTTTTAACATATTCTCCACCATTATCAGTTCTTAGCTTAAGAATTTGATGTCCAGATTGTTTTTCAACAAAGGCTTTGAAGGCCAAAAATGTGTTAAATACTTCGCTCTTGAGTTTTAAGAAGTATACCCAAGTGCGTCTGGAGAAATCATCAATGAAAGTTAAGAAATACTTGCAGCCAGAGAATGAAGCAACAGGAAGTGGACCACATAAATCACTGTGCACAAGCTGTAAAGGGGCTGAGGCGTGCCAAGAGGCACGTTTGTCAAAACTGTCCCGATGATGTTTTCCGAGTACACATCCGGAAC
The DNA here is from genome assembly GCA_031772625.1 of Pinus tabuliformis. NCBI lineage: Eukaryota > Viridiplantae > Streptophyta > Pinopsida > Pinales > Pinaceae > Pinus > Pinus tabuliformis. Next base: position 529,224,620 of record CM062818.1, read on the forward strand.
AAACACCATCTCTGCAAGATACCATAGGAAGACCTGTCACCATATTTTCTTTACATAGATGCTGAAGGGAGCGATAGTTTAAGTGACCAAATCGCTCATGCCAAAGTTTGCTCACTTCATCATTATGAGCAACAAATACTGAGGGAAGATTTGATGACCCAAAGTTGTGAAACTTATACAACCTTGTGGAATCATCAGCAATACCAGTAGCTAGAATCTGTTTAGGATCTCTTAGATCCTTGATTACAACATCATGAGGTGAAAATTCAACAATTTTACCTTCACCTGAATGAGTTATCTGATATACAGATAGAAGGTTGCAGGATAAGGTTGGAACACATAATACATCATTAAACTGACCATTGTCTAGATGAACAGTTCCAGTCCCTACAACATTAAGAGATCTATCATCACCAACATATATATTTTTGGTGTTACAATCATTTAAAGAAGAAAACATGGCTTGGTTTTTGGCCATGTGATAAGAGGCTCCAGAATCAATGAGCCACTCATGAGAAGGAGAAGAAGAAGATACATTTAATGCATAACCAGACTGAGATGATTGACAACGACATGCAGAAAGTGCCATTCCGGAAGTTGAAGTTGAAGTATGCTCCACATGGATGTTATGTTTCTTCATTGCGGCTTCCAAGGCTTCCATCTTCTTAAAGCATTTAGATTCTAAGTGGCCATCTCGATTACAAAAGTTACAATGTCTATCAGTCTTCTTCCATTTGTTTTTATTGGTCTTATCATTTTGCTGAAATGATCTTTCATTTTGAGGCTGAGTTTGCTTAGGACCCTTGTTTGGTTTAGGACCATTCTTTTTAGGATATGACTTCTTAGGATTCTTTGAATTTGGTTGCTGCTGGGCGGCTAACGCTTTCTTGGAAGAGTTTCCAAGATTAAGAAGACCAAGGTGTAAGAGTTTTTCTTGTTCTCTTATTAAGGAATCACAAAAGGAGTCAAAGGAAGGGGCCTTGTAGTCTTTTCCTTGACAAATGAAAGCTTCCCTTGTAGAATGGAAAGTGGAAACAAATACAGAGTAGGCTGGTCCCAACTTAGTAAGGATGGAATAAATAAGGTTACCATCTTCTTTCTTAACCTTAACACCTTCCAAGAGATATCTAAGGGTCTTGAATTTGGACAAGAAATCTTCAATGCAAGAAAAATTATTAGGATCCAAAGTAAGCAACTCATTTTCAAGTTGATGGGCTCTAATTTCATTTTTAATCCCAAAAACTTTAGCGATTTTTTCCAATGCTTCATGAGGAGTCTCAAGTTCTGCAATATGGAATCTAAGATCAGGAGAAATAGACATCCCTATCAAACCACGTGCTTGATCTTGTCTATTTTCCCATTTTGCAGCCTTGTCTTCATCTTTTGGTTTCTTCTCTTGGTCTGTGGCTATTCTGTAGAGACCTTTACTTCTAAGTAAATCTTCCATGTAGGCTATCCATTGGAAGTAGTTAGTGCTGTCAAGAATGACTTGGTATGGACTTTCCATTTTTAAAAAAAACTGAAGCTGAAGATGCTGAAAGTAAGTGTTCCAATGGATAGATCTCGAAAAATTAGGCTGTTTTAAAAAAAACGGCTCTGAAAAAGGCTTCCGGATGAAGAAGTTATGGCTTTTTGAAAAAATTTGTTGAAGTTGCCGGCAAAGTGCACAAATGTGCGGGAATGAAAAAATCTGCCCCCACAAAATGGAGACTTGAACCCAAGACCTCTACTCTCTTAAAATAGCTTTGAACCAATTGATCTATACAAAAAGTTTGAGAGAGAGAGAGAGAGAGAGGGGGGGGGGGGCCTTGGTTTGCGTGCTTGCCTTGAGAAAGCTCTTTTTCCCTACAAAACACAAAACACAAAACCCAATACGAATATGCAAAGAAAAACGAACCTTGCGGCTCGAAGTTAGCTTTAGCCAAAAAACTAGATATTTTTAAAAAAATGAACCTTGCGGCTCAAAGTTAGCTTTAGCCGAAAAACTAAATATTTTTCTCAATGTTTCTGATTTTCCGAGATCACACTAAGGTGCAGGGAAAAGAGCATACGCATGAGAAAAATCCTTCCTTTCTGTTTCTGATTTGCCCAGATCGCACAAAGTTGCAGGGCAAATAGCATACGCAGAAATGAAAGGTATAGATCCGGTTAAAAAAAAGGGCTAAATAAACCGAAACCGAAATAAGCAGAGAGAAAATAACAGTAAACTGCAAAAACACTGTATACCTCCCGATCTGAAAAATGACGCAGCTAGGGCTACCGGAAACCTTTTCGTGTGAAACGAAAGGGGTTCCTCACTGGAACAGATGCTCCGAACGCAACAGAGCAGTCCTCTCAGCCCGAAAGCAGTCAGAAACAGCAGATCTAGGAAATGACAGCCGCATGCAGTTCTACTGGCTTCAGATTTGGATCACCAACGGACGCGGCCCTCAAATAGCTCTGATACCATGGACCAATCGGGTGTCAAGCCACGGATCAAGTGTCAGTAATACCGAGGAGAGAGTGAACCGTCGGATCACTACATATCGTGACCGTCAGATTGTAAGTTACAAAATGTACAACGGTAAAGAAACACACTTTACCTAACTCTATACTAGACCAAGTTGAACTTAACTATTTCCTATGTGTCGAAATATCCTAACAGCTGGTTTGATGTTTTATTTGCATCTGCTCGAACTCTTGTTGTAGCTTAGCTAACTGTATCTCTGTGTGCTGGTTAGATTTTTCTTACTGTAATTGTTGTTCAAGCGACAAAATTTTATCTTCTTTTTCTTTAAGCAACATTTGCACCTTTGTTGCTTTGTTGATGGTTGTTGTAGCATAGACACTTGTAAACTATGAGAGTCTAGTAAGGTTGGCGGATGAGTCGATGGGTGAGTCTTTCCAGAGAACATCCATTGGTTCATTATCAGGGGTAGTAACAGCTATAGAATCCAACTTCCTTTTCTTCCTTTGTCTTTTAACAATAGCTTTGTGTTGTGGGCTATAAAACACATCTAGAGGGGGAATCTCCTCTATTCTCAAAACAATTTCAGAGGTGGGGGTAACAGGGATGTGTTTTACCTCTTAAGTATTTACAGTCTCCTCTGCTGTAATTTCCTAAGTTGTTTTCTATTGTGGAGTTTGCAACTCTGGCGTTTGTTCCTCTGTATTGAGCCTTTTATTAAAGTTGTCCCATTCTTCCTCTAAATCAATCACCAGGGTTTTTATTGGTTGTGTGGAGGTGGGATGGATTTTAGCCTGTTTTCTAGCTAAAGTTTGCTCAGTTGTCATCTTTGTAGATTGGGTTGTATCCTTTTCTGACTCTCTGCTTCTACTTTTCCCATTTTGTGATGACTTCTCTTGGGATTCTGCTCCAGAATCAGTTTTAGAATTTTCTTTGGAGTCACCTTCTATAATTACACTGGGAGTAGGCTCCCTTATTGGTTCAATCAATAATTGGTCCAATGGGACCTTTGTTAGCCTCCTTTCTCTATACTCATAAAATGTTTCAATATCCTCACGGTCAAAAAGTAATGGTGCCATATGCTTCACCTTTGTGAAGGTATTTTTTTGCAAAAAGATGTCATCAAATGCATCTTCCTCGTTACTGAATACTTTTATTTTCACCATGGTGGTAAAGTATTTGATAGTGCCGAAAGGGTCATATTTCCTTCTAGGGAACTTGGGTAATTGCAGAGATAACATATTCTCTATTTATTTAAATGCATGTCGTAGGTGGTGTAATGAAAATGCTCCACATTACAAAGGGAATGTAGGCCAAATGGCCTTTTTTTCTTCCCTTAATGTTTTGCTCATCCCTCCCTCACTAGTTGTTTGATAGGCTATCTCTCTAGCCATCAATTTGTCCGAAACATAATATGGGAGGACATGAGGGGAGGTAATGTTGCCAAATACCCTGATATACATAAATTTCTCCCCCCCAAACCATCTGGCCACTGGGAGGATATCTACTTCAGCTTCTTGGGAAAACCTAAGGGCATCTCGGTTATAAATCTGTCTGTGAATAGGGAGTATAACTCCATGAAATTTTTTGAAAAAATGTGGTGGAAAGTTAGATTGCCACATGTTGTTATGGTATATGTGAATGGGAAGTGGATTTTGAATAGTCCACTTCCATTCCATGACATGAAATTTCGAGCCGAAACAAATTGCATCCATTACATAGGCACTCATAAAAATGGAGGGTAAACCCTAGAATCAACACTTCTTTTCCTTCTATACTCCATTGTTCTTCTTGCTAAATTGTCCAACAAAATTTGTGCCCAATTCATTACAGTTGCGTTAACAGCTACATCTATTAATGAAAACCATTCTGGGGAGAATTTAGTACTATCAGGTTTTCCAAATAGTCTACATAGCATGGCCGCTGCAAAACTATGAGGGGGACAAATAGACACAGTAGTGTACATACCGTTCTTGTATTTCTTGATTTTGCCCTCATTATTTGACCAGGTCCAGGTGCAGTCCGCTGGGTCCTTGTTCTCTTTGGAAAAATTCTCGATGAACTACCTGTTGTAGATGACTTGTGGCTCTGGTAGGTGGTACATAAGCCGCAGGTTGTCTGGCGTAAAAGATCCCATAACCTCTTGGCTTCTTGTCTTGAATTCTTTGTCTGAGATGTCAGCTTCATCAATAACCCATTTAACCATGTTTGTATAAGGGATTATCTTCGGGCATGCAGCTATGCGATGCAAAAATGAGCATGCTATCTCAAACATGGAAGCGTCTGAGGAATCACGTCCATCAATTGTAACCTTTGTTTCCAGAATCCTTAGTTGCTCTTCCTCTAGTATATTATACATGGCCTCCCATGTAGAGGTTCCTCCCTCTCTGTTGCATGTAGTATATGTAAACAAAGGATTCATTTCTGACTTTTCAGAGACGACTGCCTTTCCTTTCTTCACCTTCACTCTCAATGATTTTCTCTGTGAATTTTCCCTGAAAGTGAAGAACAACAACTATCAGATACACAAAGATGATAATGAACATGAAATGAAATAATGTGGATTACTTGTAAAGGTGATAAAAGGATTTTTATTCGAACGCTCGTAAGAAGATATCATATCACTTTAAATGGTTGTTCATACATAAATGCAGTTAGCTCTTACTAAATGCCCAATAATGCTTCGTTATCCCTTAGCTTTAATGCTCATAAATGTATGCATCGTAAATTAGGAAGAAAGCTTCTAGGGTGGTGATCCTTTGAACTGTGATAATGGCGATTTTTTTATTTGAGATGCAATATCGTAGATCGCAATATCACATTATTCCTTTTCGCTTTTCTTTCCTTCTCTTGTGTTTTTGCAAGATGCAAGATGCAAGATGCAAGATGCAAGATGCGAGCTGCTCATTTATTGTTTCAAAACGTAGCTACTTGTTAGTTTTTTCTATGTAAAGACATTTTTAATGAGTGGCAGACCTAAACATTTGTTCGTGATATATTTAAGGAGTGGGTCCAGGTCTTGATCACGTTTCGCAATATCGATTGATGGTAAGTTTGCGGTGTTCTTTTGAATGCTCAAAATGCGATGCGATAAAGGTTATGACGCCATCGCAATTTCACATCTCGCTTGTTTTGAGATAACCTTTTAAGGCGGGCTCTTTATAAATAGCGATATGCGATGCGAGACTTGGCTTTGAAGAGAAAATCTTAAGGACCTAGTTTATGTAAAAAATATGATAGTTTCGAGGTATAAAGCATAAAGTCCTCTCCTAATAATTTTTTATTTGATTTGGTGGGTTAGCAAGGTCTTTTGATGATGCTTAATCATTCTGAATGCGGAAAAGCAAGCATTTAGTAGTTCTTTTGAAAAAAGGGGGTTTGATTGATATCTTGCTTTATTCCAAAAATATAAGAAATGCCTAAATGCTAAGTTTATTTTTTGGATTGATTTTTTAAAGGGTCCCCATTTATTAATGTAATATTAACTACTACCATTAAAAATGGGGGGTAGTTGAATAACACAATAGGTTGAAAACAAAGATTATGCTTTAAGCAGCCTGTGTTGGAGATTTTCCACTATCTTTTCTGACTGTTCTTTCGTTAAACTTGTATTTAACATCAAAAGGCCACTTTAAATAATTGTTCCTGTCCATAGAAGATGAAGGAAGATCAAGAGGCATCATCTTTTTAGATTATAATTTCTTGAGTTTAAACATTGGGACAACAAACTCATATTTTCACAGTTTTAAACAAATGTCTTGGGCATTGACCTCTCTTCAGCCAGAGGCTGTCTTCCAAGGTACAACGCCTGCAAAGAATATTGTTGTAGCTACTTGATCATACTCTTTCTTAATTTTTCCTTCCTTCCTCTTGCCTTCTTTTCCTTTCTTGATCCAATGCCAAAGTGCTACAAGAAAACTCTAAGTGTCCAAGAGGGTGAGAGAGAGATAATAATGAGAGAACTCCAAAACTGAACTGTCAAAAGGTTTCAAAATAGTCATCATAAGCCTTTTTATCAATTAGGCCTCTATTTTCTTCATTTTACATTGTTTTCCTTCAATTTCCTCCTGACATGCAACCAGTGACCTTTCCCCTTCCTTTTCTCCTAATTTCCATTATTTTCATAAACAAATGTGCCAAAAATGTCATTTTTCCTTTACAAAGCCTTTTCCATTGCCATTCCTAATTTCCCTAGCCATTAATAAACCAAATGAACATCCACTAGGATGTTTTTCTGAAAAGTAAGCTTGGAATAAGTGTCCCATCAACCATGGTTATTATTTTTGTCTTTATTAACTTTTATTACATGAAATTTTCACCAGGGTTGTTACCGAACCATCCCCCTCGGGGGACACATTCCTCGGTATTCAACCACACCGATACCTCAACAAGACCACTAAAAATCAAACATACTACCCATGGAGCTTTATAACATAGCTCGATGCAGTATTTACAACAATCACCTTGCTGAAAAGAAAACCAACATGACAACATAACAACACGATAACTATAATGACATGATACCCATACCAGTTATTGGAGCTTTATAACAAAGCTCATCACGTTATTTACATCCATATACATATGTACATTTACTAAACATCACCAAAACATGTATTAAAAACATATACCAAACATCATACCAAAACTGCTTTGCCTCAAACGACAAACAATGAAGGATACATAACCTGCTTCTCATCTACCATCTCCCATGTAGATTCATCGGGCCCAAAGTGTTTCCACTACACTTTAACCTACTCAATTGCTTTGTTTTGGAGCATGAGAACCTTTCTCTACAATATACACTGAGGCTCTGACTGGAATTATCCATTTGGCTCCACCTGCAATACAAACTAGTCAATCACATGATCAACATATTTAACATACTTCTTAAGCAATGACACATGGAAAACATCATGGACTTTCACTGTCGGAGGTAGTGCAAGTCAATAGGCTACTAGAAAAATCCTCTCGATAATACTGAAGGGTCAACAAAGCCATGGTGCCATCTTGGCACATGATCCAATCCGTAAGGATCTCTTATTTGGTTTGATGCATAACTGCACCTGTTCCCCAACTAGGAACTCCTTGAACAACCTGTTATCATCTGCATAACTCTTCTGCCTATCCTGTGCTACCATTAGATTCTTCTTTATAACCTGCATTTCCTATTCCATGTAGACCAACATGTCCGGTCCAATCAACACCCTATTAACAGGATCACTCAAACTAATGGGAGTATTGCAACTCCGCCCATACAATGCCTCAAACAGACTCATCTTCAAAGATTCCTGATACCCATTGTTGTAAGAAAAATCTATCAGTGGAAGATACTCTTCCCAATTTTGTTGTTGATGCATCACGTCATCCTCAACATGTCCTCTAATATCTTATTGACCCTCTTAATCTATCCATCTGTCTATGGATGATTAGTTGTACTAAAGGTCAAATCTGTGCCCAAACCTGCAAACAACTCCTTCCAAAACTTGGAAGAGAACTTTGCATCTTTGTCTGATACAATATTCTTTGGAACACCATGCAATCTAACCACATCTCTAATGAATACCAGTTCTACGTCACTAGCTGAGAATGTAGACTTCACTAGAATGAAGTGCACAACCTTTTTCAACCTGTCCACAACAACCATGATGGAATCATGTTGTCTCACTATCCTCGGAAAACCCGTGATAAATTCCATGGAAATGACCTCCCATTTCCATTATGGAATTGCAATCGACTGTAGCAATCCACCTAGATGCTTACACTAGGCCTTCACATGCTGACAATTAAAACAACTAGCCATGAACTCTGCTACATCCTTCTTCAAATTCGATAAATAATAAAATTTCTTCATTGCGGTCAATGTTTTCTAGTGGCTTGGGTGACCTGAATATGGTTTCACATGAAACTCCGTCAAGATCACCTTCTTGAGCTCGCTACTGTATGACACATATATCCTATCTCTGAATCTAATCAACCCATTTTCCATGAGGGCATAGTCCACATCTTGTGCACTTGCACCTGTACCTATACTTATACCACTACCTGTACATGTACCTATACCACCACATGTACCTGTACCTATAATCTGTTGCAAACTATGCATAATCTCCAATACCTGACATCTTTCTGACTTGCCTGCAAGATTCTATCTTGTAAGTCTGTCCCATAGGAGCTCATAGCTGCTAAGTGATTTACTTGTATTTTCTTGCTAAGAGCATCTACCACCATGTTCTCCTTTCCTTTGATGTACCTGATCTCAAAGTCAAAATCACTGATCATGGCCAACCATCTAGCTTGTTGGGCATTCAAATTTGGTTGGTCAAACAAATACCTCAACCGAATGTGATCACTCATCAACAAAAACCTCCTGCCAAGAAGACAATGCCTCCACATATTCAATGTATGTATGATCAATGCTAACTCAAGATCATGTGATGGGCAGTTCTTCTCGTGCTCGTTTAGTTTTTGTGACTCATAGAATACCACCTTTCCATCTTTCATAAGGACTCCACCAAGTCCTCTCTTGCTAGAATCTGTGCATACTACAAACTCTTTGTCCGGATTTGCAATATGTAGCACTAGTGCATGTGTCAACAACTTCTTAAGTTGCTCAAAACTAGCCTCAAACTCCTCTATCCATTCAAACTTCTTACCTTTCTTCTGCAATAATTTAATAGGATAAGAAATCTGCAAGAAGTTCCTAACGAACCTCTTGTAATAACTTGCCAACCCCATGAAAGATCTCACCTCATCCACATTCCTAGGAGCTACCCACTCCATGATGGTCCTTATCTTTTCTGGATCCACTGTTATGCTCTCCTTGGAAACATGTCCCAAGTAGTGTACCTCAGTCTGAAAGAAATTTCACTTGTTGAGCTTAGCATACAACCGATGCTCTCTCAACAACCTCAACATTGCTGCTAAATGCTCAGCATAATCTTCCTCACTTTTAGAATATACCAATATGTCATCAATGAACATAATAACAAACTTATCCAAATATGGATGCAACACACTATTCATCAAGCACATAAATGTAGCTGGAGCATTATTCAAACCAAATGGAACTACAACAAACTCATAATGCCCATACCTGGTCTGAAAATATGTCATGTAAATGTCCTCCTCTTTGATGGGTACCTGGTGGTATCTTGATCTCAAATAAATCTTTGAGAACATTCTTGTTCCCTTCCACTGATCGAACAAGTCATCAATCCTCGGCAATGAATACTTGTTCTTGATGGTCACTTTTTTCAATTGTCTATAGTCAATCAATAATCTGAGAGTACCATCTTTCTTCTGCACAAACAATACTGGTGTGCCCCAAGGTGATACACTTGGCCTAATGTATCCCTTGTCCAACATTTCCTTCAACTTCAGCTTCAACTCTACCAACTCAGGTGTGCTCATCCTATAAGGTGCTTTTGATGTTGGCACTGCCCCTGGCACTAACTCAATAGAAAATTCTACTTCCCTGTGAGGTGGAAACTCTGAAATGTCCTCAGGAAATACGTCATGAAACTATTGTAGAAATGGGTACCTTCTCAAAACATCCGCATCCTCAACTTCCTTACCTTTGTCACTAGAAACGTGCACTACGAATAACATACACCCTTTTCTACAACTATATTTTTCCTGCATAGTTTTCACCATCCTAAATAATGTGGCTTTATTATTTCCTTGTAAGAATCTTGGTTCCCCATTGTAATCCACACACTCAATGGATTTTTCATAACAATCCACCTTGGTTCTATGAAGGTACAACCAATCCATGCCCAACAACATATTGTATGATCCCAACGATAATACATTCAAATGTGTTGTGGTAGGAATACCATTCAAATCAAATGCACAAACTCTTACCCAATGATGAACTCACTTATTTGTACATGTAGCCAACTACACTAACTAATATTCTTCATACAATTCCTTACTCAAACCGAACTTATCCACCAATTCAGGACTAACATAACTATAATTAGATCTAGGGTCAATAAAATTAGACATAACTTGATCACAAAGCTTACTATCCATCTCAATGATAGAGGCCTGATGGTATGCTTGTTTGTTATCCAATGTTGCCTAAATACGAGGAAAACTATGACCAAAATCCCCAATAGTTTGTGCCTCCTGTGCACTATATATCTGAGACCTACCACCCTGATTCTGTGGACAATCCCTCTTAAGATGCTCCTTACCGCATGTCCAACACTCCAACTGACCAATACCCTCACCTCTATGTTGTTGTTGTGACCCATGTCCCTGTCTAGCTGCATTGAACCTATTTTGTGGTGCCACATTTTCTTTCTCGTTTTCGTTCTGAGGCCTTGCTCTTTTCAGCTGCCATTTACCTTTACTTTTGTATTTTCCTTTCCATCCTTGCTGAGATTCATTCTTACGATTTGAATGTTAATACAAATGCTTCAATTTCCCAATAACTTCCTCAAGTGAGCAAGGCTCATCATACCCAATCCGATCTCCAAATTCTAATGGAAATCCACTGACAAATTGCTGAACTTTAGCCTTCTCATCTTTAAGATACGATACATACCTCAATAGCTCTAGGAACTTAGTCGTGTACTCTTCATTTGTCATTGATCACATCTATAGTTCATAGAATTCTTTGGTCTTACTGTCGTAGTACCTTTCTGACAAGTATTTCTTCCTAAAAAGCTTCTTGAACTCGTACCAACTCAAGTCCTTAGTCCTGATGTCTCCGACCTACTTCACATCTTCCCACCATATATCTTCTTTACCTTTCAAGCTGAAGATAGCAATGATGGCCTTCATGTTTTATGTGTACTCATGCAACTCAAAGAACTTGTTCATTCCAAGTATCCAAGCCTCTACATCTTTTGATTTCTTCAACTCTCCATCAAAGGTGGGTGGCTTTGCTTTCTTAAAATCATCTAAAAAATATCCGCTCTCACTCCTCCTGTAAGGATGATAATGATGATGATCATGATGCCTGACAGAACCAGAACTAGAACAGTACATGTATCGATCACCTCTCCTATCTGGAGTATCCAAAAACCTACCATCTCTAGCAGTGTCATCTCTATTTGAAATGTGACCACCATGAGAACTACCATATGCTCCATTAGTTCTGTGATCCTTCCCATGGTTGATTCGAAGTGGCCCTTGCCGCTGCAATTTTGACAAAAAATGGAGTATAGCATTAACCTCTTCTTGTTTCTCTTGTGCCTGCATGATTTTCTCATTGTCCACCTTACAACTCCTTATTTCTTCCTTCAATCTTCTCAATGTGTCTCCCAAATCAGAAGAGTACCCAACACCATGCTGCTCATTGTTGGCATTATGATTCATGTGTTCTCCTTGATGGCAACTCACTTGTAACATAACAAGTATATGGTAACTAGATGAATCTACAGGTCAAATCAGAGGTGACAGAATGATGGAACAGAATAATGGGTCAAAGGCTTACAGATCATAATCAGAAGCTTGATACGGGAAATTGTTGGCATTATGAATTAGGTGTTGTCCTTGATGACAACCTATTTGATGAATGGACTACTTGATAAAGCTACAAACAGGATGTGATAGAATGTATGGTAGTTTAGACAAAAATGATAAAGTGATGGCAACTCACATTGTAACAGGTCAATTCAGAGGTAACAGAGTAATGGCATAGAAGAACAGGATGATGGGACAAAGGATTGCAGATTAGAATCAAGAAATTGAGGAAAGAGAATGTTTTAAGTTGTATATGTTGTTTAACCTAGTCCAAGTCACGTATACATGCAGGTTCACATAATAAAAGGCGCATATACGTATGCACACAGTTTCACAGAAGGAAAAATGCGTATGGGATGGAAAATTAAGGTTAAAGAATACCAAGGGTTCCTACCATGGTATTGGCCCATAGTAATGAGCGCAGAAAATAATATTGATCCCGTCAAAGAATACCATCAGCATAACTATGGTTTTGACCCGAGGTATTGAAAAAGGATAAAACTATATAAGGAGGTGAAGATCAAAGTGTGAGGGTGTGCAAGTGATGAAAATATTATGAAGAGTTAGATCAAAAGAAAATATGCATGTTATGGGTCTTTGATTCTTTGCTTGATCTGAAGTAAGTAATCACCTTAGTGTTTGATGATGGATGAGATCTAATAGATCTAACTAATGATGGATCAGGATCATGAGACCTGAAATGACTTATCATTGTATGATCTGATAATGGATAGGCTAGATTTGAATGTTAACACATGTTTTATCCTTTAAATGCTATGATCTGGGTATATTTGAAGTCTTGAAAAGATGCGAAGTTATAAGTCATTATTTTAAGATCTATACGCAAGTTAGCCTCGGTGAAGGCGCGTATACATGCGGATTCGACACTTCCAAGTAGCGTATGTAGAGGAAGGGCTTGCTGTTTAGAAATAACTGATCTATCTGATCAGTGATGCTATTTTATTGCTATTTGTCAATGATGTCTTCATTAGATTTGAAGTAGAAATGATTGTATAAGGAGATTGAGTCTAGTTGACTGATTGATTGAGTAAGAAGGGTGATCTTTGTTGCTATTTGTTTAGAACTATGTAATATGACAATAGATCTTTAGAATGTCATTGGTTGGTACAATTTTTGGTTTAGAAGATTTATGATTCAGTATATTTAGAGGTATACACAGGTTGAGTTACAGAAAGTGGCGTATAAATGCAGGTTGTCCTCATTGAAGTAGCATATACATTCTGATATATGATTTTTGGGGTTGCAGTTGGTTTTGGTTGTTGATGCAATGTTATGGGTTCAGCTCTGTGTTTTGGTTACAATGATCTGACTATTCCAGTTGATTGAATTTTGATTAAGTGTTGGTTGATTGGGTTTTGAATGAATGGTCGATTTAGTTGTATTAGAAATTGATGATTGGGTGATTCAAATGTGTCAGAGGTTTCAATGATTGTTTGATTCAGTTGTGTCAAAAGTTTCAAATATTGGTTGATTTAGAAAGTGATGACTATGTCATAGATTTATGATTGGGTTTCAGTGATTGATTGATTCGGATGTGTCAATGATGGATGAATGTGTTACAACGATGAGTTACAATTGATATAGAGCTTAAGTGTTGTTAATGGGTCCCGTATGAAAATTTGATGAAACGTGGCCTACAAGTTATGATGTGTTGAAGCAGGTGGATTCAGTTTGAAAATTTATGAAACGTGGTCCCTGGAAAACAAATGAAGATGGTAGCCTTCTTTAGGTCGACGCCTACATATTGGTAAACATATAAGCGAGTACAAGAGCTAGGGGGTTGGAGCTCCCTTCTAGTAGCAGCTAGAGAACCAGTGAAGGTTGTAACCTTCTGTAGGCCGACGCCTATGTACTGGTAATCATATGAGCCAGTACAGGAGCTAGGGGGTTGGAGCTCCCTTCCAATAGCAGTTAGAAAACGAGTGAAGGTTGTAGCCTTCTGTTGGTTGGTGCCTGTGTACTGGTATGATTCTGAGCTAGTACAATATTGTAGACAACTTTTTCTTTATATTAAAAAGAAGACAGAGACGACAACAACAAGTGGTTTTCTCCCGCATTGGGTTTCCACCTTAAATCCTGGTGTTCATGTGTGTTTCTTATGTGTGATGGTTTATTTTTTTATTACAACACATGGTTACTGTTTATCTAATGTTTAATAAAGTACTGATACACTGGCTGAAGACAAACATATGATGAATTAACTGAATCATAAGTTCACTGGATATACGCTAATTGCCTTAAGAACAATCACGTTTACGGACAGGTTCCTTTCAGTAAAGTAGCGTATAGAAATTTGAATATGAAATGTAAAAAGTTATTGATTTGAAAATACTGATTCACCTTCCCTCCCAGTATTTTTCCCAACAATTGGAATCAGAGCGGGTCCTTTGACAGAAGCTTGAGCGCTTGAAGGAGATCCCTTGTAACAATGGGAAGGAAGCAAAAGAAGAAAGTGCCTCAATAGAAGAAGAAATCTCAAAGGAACAATGACAACAAGAGAGACAATTGGCCACTAGGTGGAAGCAATTATTCAAATTCAGAATCACCTCAAATTGAAGATGAAGAAGCAAAAGAATTATCAGGTATTAATTTTTGGTCCTCTAGTGATACATTTCTCTGTTCATGCAATATTGAAGAAAATGAATGTGACAGTGAAACAATTGAATTTTATCTTATGGGTGAAAGGGAAAGAAATCTAATAGAGGCAGAAGTTAAAAGTATCACAAATACAATTAGAGATAAACAAGATCTATTTGATAAAAATGAATGTACCTACAAAGAAGAAGTTACCAGATTAAAAACTCAGTTGAAGGAAACAAAATAAGGAAGCAATACAAGGAAAAGGAAGATCAATGTCAAAGGCTACAGGATGAAGTAACATCATTGAGAAATGAAGTGAATGAAAATGATACAACAACCAAGGAACTAAAAGAAAGAACCAGTTACTGTGAAGGTCTTGAAGTTGTGGTTGTCTCTCTAAAAGAAGATCTTGAAAATTCAAATAAGCAGAATGAAGAACTACTTCAAGCATTTGAAGAACAAGAAAATGAGGTTCTCAAATTAAGACAACAAGTGGAAGAAGGAAGAAAAGTTGAAGAAATCATGAAGAAGCAGTATCTGGAAAAGGAAGAGCAATATCAGGTTGAGGTAAATATCCTAAAAGGTAAATTAGAAGAAAAGGATAAATTTTTACGATTTCAAGATAATACTAAGATTTTGGATAATATTCTTAGTAGTCAAAGGTATCCTGCCATCAAATCCGGTCTTCGTTTTTAAGAAATTGTTAAAGGTGAATGAAGCTCACAAACTGAGGCAAGGAAGTATAATTCAAAATATGAAATTATCAATAAGGAGATAAGAGGTCAACCCCATCAACAACAAAGGAAAGAAGCTCTTCAAATAAAATCATTTACTCCTAACTATGGAAGTGTTAAACGTTTCTTTCCTCTGATGAATAATGTTGAATGTTCTATTTGTCAGAATTTTGGACATGTTGCATCTAGGTGCAGAAGTAGAATGTTTTAAGCTAATAACCGTCTCACAGAAAGATCATCAGCTTCCATTTACTTTAAGGGATATTGTTTTTTTTGTAATATGTTTGGTCACAAAGCCATTGATTGCTATAGAAGGAATATGAAACATATAAGATTTTATGTTTGTAACAAGTTTGGGCATATAGTGAAAGAATGCAGGGACAATTCTATGGATTGCTATAGACAATATGGTAAGCAATCAAATAAGCACATTTATATTAGAAAATCTGAAAAAGATGAATCCACCAAGAATCAAGAAAAGGAAGATCAGATAAGGTGTGGTATTGTTGTCTGCTCATTCAAAGACGAAGATGAATGTTCTCATCACATGACTGGAGACAAGAGTAAAATGGAGTCTTAGATAAAGAACCATCATGATAATGATATTCTTGGAATTGATGTTTCTATCTAGTCAATTTAACGTCTTAAATTGCTCTACATAAATTATCAATCCGGGTATCGTAAACTGATGAAGTGTGGTGCACCATATGTGCTTAGTTAACCTTTTTCTTACTTCGTTGTTTTATAGATTTTATTTTGTTTTGGGGTTTTGTTTTTTTTGGTTTCCTAAAGTGTCTAATGCAAATGGAAATCATATCCTAAGGTCTCAAGAATACTTTTAAAGGACAAGTATGGATAGATATTTCAAGACAAGGACTAAGGCCTAAGTCCCTAATGGTAACTTCCAAAACTTTAGCACTTCAAAAGATCTCAAAACATGTTATTGGTAGAATTAGTACTTGAACAAAAGTGTAAATATGTAGCTACTTCAATCAAAATGGAATGCAACAACCAATCAATGAGCTAGTGACTATGAAACCCAGTATCCTTGCTGCTGTATGAAAAAGAAAGTAAAAACTGAACTTAAAGCAACTCAAATACTGAAAGCAAAGCAACTAATTCATCACACTACTTCAACTCTTCTGATCCTTTACCCTTCAGCTCAATCTACCTTATGGGAAGCAATCATGAAAAAGTTAAGTAATATGATATCTAAATTGCAAGAAATTAAATTGCCATAAAGGAAACTAATCACACTACTTCAACTCTTCTGATTCTTTATCCTTCAGCTCAATCTACCTTATGGGAAGTAATCATGAACAAGTTAAGCAATATGATATCTAAATTGCAAGAAATTAAATTGCATAAAGGAAACTAATCACACTACTTCAACTCTTTTGATCCTTTACCCTTGAGCTCAATCTACCTTATGGGAAGCAATCATGAACAAGTTAAGCAATATGATATCTAAATTGCAGGAAAGTAAATGAGCAAAAAAAAACTGATTGGAATAACAATGTTGGAATTAGAACTCAAAAAAAATAAATCAGCAGAAGGACAAGATGATTCCGTCATGTCATTAGTCATTAAAAATCTATGTGCATCACTAACCTACAATCAACCGGTTGAACACACTTGCATGAATTAAAATTGCATGAATGAAAAATCTAATCTATCAAACTTGAAAGCAATCAAATGACATAATGAAATCAAAGAAAAATTTACAAAATAAAATCTACTCTACCTTACATTCTAATATGCTCCATGACATCTACTTCACATCTCCTTCCATGTTGAGAACATCAAAGCTTTATTCAAATTCTTCAAAGTTACAAAGTACAACAAGGTTCTCCAAAGCTTTCAAAAGCCATCAAGGAAGAACTACAAACTCCAAGCTAAGAACTCACAAGCTAAAAGACTAACAAGCTAAGCTCCCAAATGAAGGAGAGAGATCTCCTATTTATACAAAAAGATGAGAAGCCATCTCATTAATGAGAGTCCATGAATCTCTCCCTCTACCTCTAGAGTCCTAATCAAAATAGGAACTGATAAGACATATGTCTTCTTAGAGTTACAATACAATTAGGAGATGTGACACATATCCTCATGATCCCATGATTCTTTCCACTCAAATTCGAATTTGGCCTTAGAGTGCCACATAAGGGTCTTCTAGAAGCCTCCTTTCAACCTACACATGTCAACGATCTCAACCCATTTGTTAGATACACGCATATGCACATTATTTTCTAATGTTTAACCACAAATTCACTTAAAAGGCTTAGAAATAATAAATATTGGAAAAACATAAAGATGGCCCAATGATAATGAAAGTGGGATGAATGTGGTGACATAGTAGTGAAATGGAGGTGATATAATGGACATAATAGTGAAAGTGTAATGGAAATGAATGACATTTTCAAGACTCAACATACCTCCCAACTGAAGCTATTGCATGTCTTCATGCAATATATATTATATTAACTCTTTTGATCCTTGAGCTTTGGCTTAACTTTGCATGATATCATTTGATAACTTCATATTTCTGCAAAGTGTTTCACTTGAATTGCAACATGGTTGGTTCTTGTGTTACAACCATTTTTTTTTTGTTGTTGCCTTCTATTTTGATCTTTGAACTTTGCATAATGATATTTTGATTATTGTTGCAAAGTATATCTTTATTGGATTGCATGATGGTTGGTTCTTGTGTGACAACCATGATTTTGTTTGTATCCAATTTATCCTTTAAGTCACTTTTTCGAAAGCCATTGTATGCTCATAATAGAAATGTAATAATTAATATATGTTGGAAGTATGTGAGCTCCTGAATATGATATGGACATGGAAAGATATGAATATGAATGTATTCCCCCCCCCCCCCCCCCAAACTGATGGTATTGGCAATTTTATGAAATGAGGAAGAAATGTTTTTCCAACAATTATCATTCTAGCTTTTTATGGAATTCTATGGTCAAAAGTTAGAAAATGCCGTACCTTCACTTACCCTTTGGAATGGATGAGTTGTATGTGTAGTGGCTGAAAATTTCTTATCATATTCTTCTTCAAGTGGCTGAACAAGAGGATTCATGGATAGAGAGATAAGATGACTTTTTATTGCTTCTACTAAAACTTGCTGAATCTGCTCCAAAATGCTGAAAATAATAGTCTTCATGTCTTCAAAACTCATTGGCACAATTCCTACTATGTGAAAAGATGTTCTGATGTCGAACATAGTAGGAAATTGTTGGCTTAGTGGCCATTAATGGATGCCACTAGTCAACACGAGAACTCTCACCATTGATGACAATGAGAGTCAAGATGCCCAAACACATCTTGCTAGGCATGAATGAATTTGTCGATGTCGAGTCACCTAGAAGATCTAATGAACAAGGGACATTAATGTATTCCCATTGTTTGTTAGCATGAGGACTTGCCATTAAGGCATGCAAGCCTCAAGGTGTTTTTACAAAGAACTTAGACTCAAAGGACTATGGACTCAATAATTTGCATTGAAGCAGGGCTTATTTGTGGAATGAAAATGACAAGGAATGGAAGATGAAAATGGAAGATGGCAATGGAGAGTAGAAATGGTAATGGGCAATAAGCATATGAATGAGCCTCTTGCTTTTATTTGTGGGTTATGAATGGACAAAAAGAGATGGAAAGTGTATGTGAATGTAAATGGAAAATATGGAGGAAAATGAGATGAACGGTTTATTATGAAGTATGGATGTGATGGATGGATGTGATGGAGACAATAGTATCTGAAAGTTTTTCAAGTGTTTGGATCTGATTTTGCATCAGCATATTTCCTCTTTGTTGCTAATCATCCTCTTATGAAAGAAACTGGTCTCTTAGAGAGACACCATTCTCTTGTAGTCATTTGTCCTTCCTCCTGGAACCTGCAAAAAAAACTAATACTTCTTCTGCAATGGAATGTAAGATTATCAAAGGAGAGAGGTGATCAATCTCTCTAGTTATGATATTTACACACAAAACTAGGAATTTATATTAATGAAACAAGTTCTCAAAGGAAAAATCAAAAGAATTTATACCTGCTTTGGAATTAGTGCCCAAGTTGAATGTTGCTTCTTTTTAGCAATTTATTTCATTATTTTCCATTTCAAACTCTAATGATATATTTCTCATTGTGTAGATCTTGTTGAGATCTTTTCAATGATACTTAAGTCATCAAAATCTGATTTTGTATGAGAAAGATAGGTTGATTTGAACAATGAGGTTTTTCTGGCTGCAGAATTAGAGAACAGTTGCGGAATTGGATTTTAGCTGTGGAATGTGCACGGTTCTGTAGCTAAAAATCTTGGATACAAAGTTAGCCATTCATTTTTCATCATCAATCCAAAATTAATCAATACCTTCAGAAAAGTGAGAAAATAACTTGTTCATTTCATTGATTCAAAATTATTATTTTTTTCTTGACATGCAGCGACTCAGTGTGGCGACTTTGTGATAACACTCAACTTGACTTCCCTTTGACCGGGGTATTTTTCATCAAATTTGACCGAATGAATAGGACACCATCCATGTACTGACATTCCCCCAACTACCCATGTGGCTTGTTTTGCTTGATGACACCTGCAACCTAGAGTTTAACAAAATAGCTGCGGAAAGTTAAGCTAGTTGCGGAAAGTTGAGCCAGCTGCGGAAAGTTGAGCCAGCTGCGGAAAGTGGCTGGAACAGTCAACCATCAGTTTTGAATTTTTTTTTTATTGTCTGCATTTAGGAACTCTGTGAATGGAGCAAAACAGTTTTATTGATGGACTTATAATTTGACAAACAGCCTATAACCATGATCATAACTATTTGGCCCTTTCATAGACTTAGGCCCTTCCGGTTCTGCCCTTAATAACCGACCCATCCTTTCCTCTGTTTAAAATTCAATCTGGAATTCAACTGCGTGTGATGGTTTAACAGAGGTAAGATGACTATGTTGCAAGGTTTATGGAAGAATAATGGCTGAAAATGGAAGATGGATACGGGTACGAGAGTGTTCAGGAGCTGTAAGCAGAAACAGAGGATGAGCAGCCGAGATGAGTTCACAAAATGAAATGGAGACGTATGCGAACGAGGTGCAGCTTTAACACAATGGTAGGGTAGTGAAGTGGAGTTAGAATTTTTGAACTGAACGGCTGCGTGAGAGATGTTACACGTTGATGAAATGGTTGTGCAAAGTACCGTGGAGAGGAGCCGTATGAGTTTTAAACACGTCTTTGTTGCTGGTCGTGAAACTGAAACACAGTCACACGTTGCATGGGACTGTTAGTTGTTAAAGACATGTAATTAAGCTTGAATAACAACACATAGTTGATTCCTATTTGGATTTCTCTTCCTCAGGCACGCAGAATTGAATCACACATCAAACTATCAGTTAATTAATTCAAATTCCGCTTTTCTTCACGCGGCGACAAAAAAGAGGCTCCAAAGAACCGAGGATTTCTCCCAGACCGCCACAAATCTCTTCAAACAGTTTCTGGGTTATCTAATTAACTCAGCTAGCAAAAAAAACCCATGTTTTATTTTCTTCAAATTCGTCTTTGTTTGGGAAAATCGAGTGTTTGAAATTTGACTTTTTTTCAGTTGTTTACGTTTTTCTGAGTTTTACTATTTTGCATTCGGCCTGTAGAATTTTTGAATTAGTGGTAAGACAGTACACCTTTGTTTGACAGTGGTAGTTTGCACACTATTGATCCTTATTGGAAATCTATGTGGGAGATCGTCTGATGAGTCAGAAGGAGAAGGTCAGGAGGAGCAGGAGCAGGTTTTATCTCTGCAACAGTCTCATAGGTCACCCGATCACTTGCCCTCACAATTGGTATATGAATAATGAAATCCTTCTGAGATGAACGTAGTTGCTGATTTGGAGGCATTCATTGAAGAGGGAGGGCAGCTACAGAAATTTCCAATCCAACCACAGGAAAGGCACACTAATGAAGAATGCACTATTTGAAGAATCGTGAAGCCATTTCATAAAGAAAAGTGGGAGTGCAGTCATCTATAAGTTGAACCCAAAAAAATAATCATGAGACCGTTTAGGGAGTAAACGTATGGTTTATGGAGTAAGGTCGTGGAATGGTAGTGGAGCTATCGAAATAATCATTGCACATGGTGAGCTTTAATGGTTCAATAACTATGCAAAATTGTGCCTTTAATTGCTATTCGAAAGAAATTTTTGCCCATACCTTAAGAATCCTTGTCTTTGTTTGTCCATTAGCCCTTACTCAATTTATCCTTATTGATGTCTGTAGATTCTCCATGTACATGTCTTCATAGCATATGCTTAGTTATACCTGCATTTTTATTTTATTGCACTAACATCTTGACTGTAAATTTGAAAAATAGAGTGGTGGCTGTGGAAACTGCTTCTGGCTGCGAAAACTGATTCCAGCCGTGGAAACTTGGCATAGCAACCACTTAGCTAAATAGAGATAGTTAGGCAATCTGAATGGAAATGATCATGGGGAAAAAATCTTTTATTGAAGAAATGGATGGCATGGAGTGAAAATGGAAATGAAGTTTATTTTGTCTCCTATTTTTCTTTTTAGGCATAACAATCCTTTTTCTGATCCTCCATATCACACAAAGTGCAGGAAGAGAGCATACTCAAGAATTATTAATTTTTTTTTTTACTTAACAATCCTTTTTCTGATCCTCTAGATCACACGAAGTGCATGAGGAGAGCATACTCAAGAATTATTAATTTTTTTTAGATGTAAGAAATAAGGTCTCCTAATTACACTTCCCTGGCAACGGCGCCAAAATTTCTAGTCAATTTAACATCTTAAATTGCTCTACATAAATTATCAATCTGGGTATCATAAACTAATGAAGTGTGGTGCACCATATGTGCTTAGTTAACATTTTTCTTACTTCGTTGTTTTATAGATTTTATTTTGTTTTGGGGTTTTGTTTTTGTTGGTTTCCTAAAGTGTCTAATGCAAATGGAAATCATATCCTAAGGTCTTAAGAATACTTTTAAAGGACAAGTATGGATAGAGATTTCAAGACAAGGACTAAGGCCTAAGTCCCTAATGGTAACTTCCAAAACTTTAGCACTTCAAAAGATCTCAAAACATGTTATTGGTGGAATTAGTACTTGAACAAAAGTGTAAATATGCAGCTACTTCAATCAAAATGGAATGCAACAACCAATCAATGAGCTAGTGACTATGAAACCCAGTATCCTTGCTGCTGTATGAAAAAGAAAGTAAAAACTGAACTTAAAGCAACTCAAAGACTGAAAGCAAAGCAACTAATTCATCACACTACTTCAACTCTTCTGATCCTTTACCTTTCAGCTCAATCTACCTTATGGAAAGCAATCATGAACAAGTTAAGCAATATGATATCTAAATTGCAAGAAATTAAATTGCATAAAGGAAACTAATCACATTACTTCAACTCTTCTGATCCTTTACCCTTCAGCTCAATCTACCTTATGGGAAGCAATCATGAACAAGTTAAGCAATATGATATCTAAATTGCAAGAAATTAAATTGCATAAAGGAAACTAATCACACTACTTCAACTCTTCTGATCCTTTACCCTTCAACTCAATCTACCTTATGGGAAGCAATCATGAACAAGTTAAGCAATATGATATCTAAATTGCAGGAAAGTAAATGAGCAAAACAAAACTGATTGAAATAACAATGTTGGAATTAGAACTCAAAAAATATAAATCAGCAAAAGGACAAGATGATTCCGTCATGTCATTAGTCATTAAAAAGCTATGTGCATCACTAACCTACAATCAACCAGTTGAACACACTTGCATGAATTAAAATTGCATGAATGAAAAATCTAATCTATCAAACTTGAAAGCAATCAAATGACATAATGAAATCAAAGCAAAATTTACAAAATAAAATCTACTCTACCTTACATTCTAATATGCTCCATGACATCTACTTCACATCTCCTTCCATGTTGAGAACATCAAAGCTTTATTCAAATTCTTCAAAGTTACAAAGTACAACAAGGTTCTCCAAAGCTTTCAAAAGCCATCAAGGAAGAACTACAAACTCCAAGCTAAGAACTCACAAGCTAAAAGACTAACAAGCTAAGCTCCCAAATGAAGGAGAGAGATCTCCTATTTATACAAAAAGATGAGAAGCCATCTCATTAATGAGAGTCCATGAATCTCTCCCTCTACCTCTAGAGTCCTAATCAAAATAGGAACTGATAAGACACATGTCTTCTTAGAGTTACAATACAATAAGGAGATGTGACACATATCCTCATGATCCCATGATTCTTTCCACTCAAATTCGAATTTGGCCTTAGAGTGCCACATAAGGGTCTTCTAGAAGCCTCCTTTCAACCTACACATGTCAACGATCTCAACCCATTTGTTAGGTATAAGCATATGCACATTATTTTCTAATGTTTAACCACAAATTCACTTAAAAGGCTTAGAAATAATAAATATTGGAAAAACATAAAGGTGGCCCAATGATAATGAAAGTGGGATGAATGTGGTGACATAGTAGTGAAATGGAGGTGATATAATGGACATAATAGTGAAAGTGTAATGGAAATGAATGACATTTTCAAGACCCAACATACTCCCCAACTGAAGCTATTGCATGTCCTCATGCAATATATATTACATTAACTCTTTTGATCCTTGAGCTTTGGCTTAACTTTGCATGATATCATTTGATAACTTCATATTTCTGCAAAGTGTTTCACTTGAATTGCAACATGGTTGGTTCTTGTGTTACAACCATTTTTTTTTTTTTTGCCTTCTATTTTGATCTTTGAACTTTGCATAATGATATTTTGATTATTGTTGCAAAGTATATCTTTATTGGATTGCATGATGGTTGGTTCTTGTGTGACAACCATGATTTTGTTTGTATCCAATTTATCCTTTAAGCACTTTTTCAAAAGTCATTGTATGCTCATAATAGCAATGTAATAATTAATATATGTTGGAAGTATGTGAGCTCCTGAATATGATATGGACATTGCAAGATATGAATATGAATGTATTCCCCACCCCAACTGATGGTATTGGAAATTTTATGAAATGAGGAAGAGAAATGTTTTTCCAACAATTATCATTCTAGCTTTTTATGGAATTCTATGGTCAAAAGTTAGAAAATGCCGTATCTTCACTTACCCTTTGGAATGGATGAGTTGTATGTGTAGTGGCTGAAAATTTCTGATCATATTCTTCTTCAAGTGGCTGAACAAGAGGAGTCATGGACAAAGAGATAGGATGACTTTTTATTGCTTCTACTAAAACTTGCTGAATCTGCTCCAAAATGCTAAAAATAATAGTCTTCATGTCTTCAAAACTCATTGGCACAATTCCTACTATGTGAAAAGATGTTATGATGTCGAACATAGTAGAAAATTGTTGGCTTAGTGGCCATTAATGGATGCCACTAGTCAACATGAGAACTCTCACCATTGATGACAATGAGAGTCAAGATGCCCAAACACATCTTGCTAGGCATGAATGAATTTTTCGATGTCGAGTCACCTAGAAGATCTAACGAACAAGGGACATTAATGTATTCCCATTGTTTGTTAGCATGAGGACTTGCCATTAAGGCATGCAAGCCTCAAGGTGTTTTTACAAAGAACTTAGACTCAAAGGACTATGGACTCAATAATTTGCATTGAAGCAGGGCTTATTTGCGGAATGAAAAAGACAAGGAATGGAAGATGAAAATGGAAGATGGCAATGAAAATGGAAGATGGCAATGGAGAGTAGAAATGGTAATGGGCAATAAGCATATGAATGAGCCTCTTGCTTTTATTTGTGGGTTATGAATGGACAAAAAGAGATGGAAAGTGTATGTGAATGTAAATGGAAAATATGGAGGAAAATGAGATGAACGGTTTATTATGAAGTATGGTTGTGATGGATGGATGTGATGGAGACAATAGTATCTGAAAGTTTTTCAAGTGTTTGGATCTGATTTTGCATCAACATATTTCCTCTTTGTTGCTAATCATCCTCTTATGAAATAAATTGGTCTCTTAGAGAGACACCATTCTCTTGTAGTCATTTGTCCTTCCTCCTGGAACCTGCAAAAAAACTAATACTTCTTCTGCAATGGAATGTAAAATTATCAAAGGAGAGAGGTGATCAATCTCTCTAGTTATGATATTTACACACAAAACTAGGAATTTGTATTAATGAAACAAGTTCTCAAAGAAAAAATCAAAAGAATTTATACCTTCTTTGGAATTAGTGCCCAAGTTGAATGTTGCTTCTTTTCAACAATTTATTTCATTATTTGCCATTTCAAACTCTAATGGTATATTTCTCATTGTGTAGATCTTGTTGAGATCTTTTCAACGATACTTAAGTCATCAAAATCTGATTTTGTATAAGAAAGATAGGCTGATTTGAACAATGAGGTTTTTCTAGCTGCGGAATTGGATTTTAGCTGTGGAATGTGCACAGTTCTGTAGCTAAAAATCTTGGATACAAAGTTAGCCATTCATTTTTCATCATCAATCCAAAATTAATCAATACCTTCAGAAAAGTGAGAAAATAACTTGTTCATTTCATTGATTCAAAATTATTATTTTTTTCTTGACATGCAGTAACTCAGTGTGGCGACTCAGTGTGGCGACTTTGTGATAACACTCAACTTGACTTCCCTTTGAGCGGGGTATTTTTCATCAAATTTGACCGAATGAATAGGACACCATCCAAGTACTGACATTCCCCCAACTACCCATGTGACTTGTTTTGCTTGATGACACTTGCAACCTAGAGTTTAACAAAATAACTGCGGAAAGTTAAGCTAGCTACGGAAAGTTGAGCCAGTTGCGGAAAGTGGCTGGAACAGTCAACCATCAGTTTTGAATTTTTTTTTTATTATCTGAATTTAGGAACTCTGTGAATGGAGCAAAACAATTTTATTGATGGACTTATAATTTGAAAAACAGCCTATAACCATGATCATAACTATTTGGCCCTTTCATAGACTTAGGCCCTTCCGGTTCTGCCCTTAATAACCGACCCATCATTTTCTCTGTTTAAAATTCAATCTGGAATTCAACTGCGTGTGATGGTTTAACAGAGGTAAGATGACTATGTTGCAAGGTTTATGGAAGAATAATGGCTGAAAATGGAAGATGGATACGGGTACAGGAGTGTTCAGGAGCTGTAAGCAGAAACAGAGGATGAGCAGCCGAGATGAGTTCACAAAATGAAATGGAGACGTATGCGAATGAGGTGCAGCTTTAACACAATGGTAGGGTAGTGAAGTGGAGTTGGAATTTTTGAACTGAACGGCTGCGTGAGAGACGTTACACGTTGATGAAATGGTTGCGCAAAGTACAGTGGAGAGGAGTCGTATGAGTTTTAAACACGTCTTTGTTGCTGGTCGTGAAACTGAAACACAGTCACACGTTGCATGGGACTATTAGTTATTAAAGACATGTAATTAAGCTTGAATAACAGCACATAGTTTATTCCTATTTGGATTTCTCTTCCTCAGGCACGCGGAATTGAATCACACATCAAACTATCAGTTAATTAACTCAAATTCCGTTTTTCTTCACGCGGCGACAAAAAAAGAGGCTCCAAAGAACCGATGATTTCTCCCAGACCGCCACAAATCTCTTCAAACGGTTTCTGGGTTATCTAATTAACTCAGCTAGCAAAAAAAACCCATGTTTTATTTTCTTCAAATTCCTCTTTGTTTGGGAAAATCGAGTGTTTGAAATTTGACGTTTTTTCAGTTGTTTACGTTTTTCTGAGTTTTACTGTTCTGCATTTGGCCTGTAGAATTTTTGAATTAGTGGTAAGACAGTACGCCTTTGTTTGACAGTGGTAGTTTGCACACTATTGATCCTTATTGTAAATCTATGTGGGAGACCATCTAATGAGTCAGAAGGAGAAGGTCAGGAGGAGCAGCAGCAGGTTTTATCTCCGCAACAGTCTCATAGGTCACCCGATCACTTGCCCTCACAATTGGTATATGAATAATGAAATCCTTCTGAGATGAACATAGTTGCTGATTTGGAGGCATTCATTGAAGAGGGAGGGTAGCTACAGAAATTTCCAATCCAATCACAGGAAAAGCACACTAATGAAGAATGCACTATTTGAAGAATCGTGAAGCCATTTCATAAAGAAAAGTGGGAGTGCAGTCATCTATAAGTTGAACCCAAAAAAATAATCATGAGACCGTTTAGGGAGTAAACGTATGGTTTATGGAGTAAGGTCATGGAATGGTAGTGGAGCTATTGAAATAATCATTGCACATGGTGAGATTTAATGGTTCAATAACTATGCAAAATTGTGCCTTTAATTGCTATTCGAAAGAAATTTTTGCCCATACCTTTAGAATCCTTGTCTTTGTTTGTCCATTATCCCTTACTCAATTGCTCCTTATTGATGTCTGTAGATGCTCCATGTACATGTCTTCATAGCATATGCTTATTTATACCTGCATTTTCATTTTATTTCATTAACATCTTGACTGTAAATTTGAAAAATAGAGTGGTGGCTGCGGAAACTGCTTCTGGCTGCGGAAACTGCTTCTAGCTGCGGAAACTGATTCCAGCTGCGGAAACTTGGCACAACAACCACTTAGCTAAATAGAGATAGTTAGGCAATCTGAATGGAAATGATCACGGGGAAAAAATCTTTTATTGATGAAATGGATGGCATGGAGTGAAAATGGAAATGAAGTTTATTTTGTCTCTTCTTTTTTTTTCTTTTTCTTTTCTTTTTTTTTGAATCAATTGAAATGATGAAGTTTATTTTGTCTCCTATTTTTTTTTTTTTTAGGCATAACAATCCTTTTTCTGATCCTCCATATCACACAAAGTGCAGGAGGAGAGCATAATCAAGAATTGTTAATTTTTTTTTTTTTTACTTAACAATCCTTTTTCTGATCCTCTAGATCACACGAAGTGCAGGAGGAGAGCATACTCAAGAATTATTAATTTTTTTTTAGATGTAAGAAATAAGGTCTCCTAATTGCACTTCCCCGGCAACGGTGTCAAAATGTCTAGTCAATTTAACGTCTTAAATTGCTCTACATAAATTATCAATCCGGGTATCGTAAACTGATGAAGTGTGGTGCACCATATGTGCTTAGTTAACCTTTTTCTTACTTCGTTGTTTTATAGATTTTATTTTGTTTTGGGCTTTTGTTTTTGTTGGTTTCCTAAAGTGTCTAATGCAAATGGAAATCATATCCTAAGGTCTTAAGAATACTTTTAAAGGACAAGTATGGATAGAGATTTCAAGACAAGGCCTAAGGCCTAAGTCCCTAATGGTAACTTCCAAAACTTTAGCATTTCAAAAGATCTCAAAACATGTTATTGGTGGAATTAGTAATTGAACAAAAGTGTAAATATGCAGCTACTTCAATCAAAATGCAATGCAAAAACCAATCAATGAGCTAGTGACTATGAAACCCAGTATCCTTGCTGCTGTATGAAAAAGAAAGTAAAAACTGAACTTAAAGCAACTCAAAGACTGAAAGCAAAGCAACTAAGTCATCACACTACTTCAACTCTTCTGATCCTTTACCCTTCAGCTCAATCTACCTTATGGGAAGCAATCATGAACAAGTTAAGCAATATGATATCTAAATTGCAAGAAATTAAATTGCATAAAGAAAACTAATCACACTACTTCAACTCTTCTGATCCTTTACCCTTCAGCTCAATCTACCTTATGGGAAGCAATCATGAACAAGTTAAGCAATATGATATCTAAATTGCAAGAAATTAAATTGCATAAAGGGAACTAATCACACTACTTCAACTCTTCTGATCCTTTACCCTTCAGCTCAATCTATCTTATGGGAAGCAATCATGAACAAGTTAAGCAATATGATATCTAAATTGCAGGAAAGTAAATGAGAAAAACAAAACTGATTGAAATAACAATGCTGGAATTAGAACTCAAAAAAAATCAGCAGAAGGACAAGATGATTCCGTCATGTCATTAGTCATTAAAAAGCTATGTGCATCACTAACCTACAATCAACCGGTTGAACACACTTGCATGAATTAAAATTGCATAAATGAAAAATCTAATCTATCAAACTTGAAAGCAATCAAATGACATAATGAAATCAAAGCAAAATTTACAAAATAAAATCTACTCTACCTTACATTCTAATATGCTCCATGACATCTACTTCACATCTCCTTCAATGTTGAGAACATCAAAGCTTTATTCAAATTCTTCAAAGTTACAAAGTACAACAAGGTTCTCCAAAGCTTTCAAAAGCCATCAAGGAAGAACTACAAACTCCAAGCTAAGAACTCACAAGCTAAAAGACTAACAAGCTAAGCTCCCAAATGAAGGAGAAAGATCTCCTATTTATACAAAAAGATGAGAAGCCATCTCATTAATGAGAGTCCATGAATCTCTCCCTCTACCTCTAGAGTCCTAATCAAAATAGGAACTGATAAGACACATGTCTTCTTAGAATTACAATACAATAAGGAGATGTGACACATATCCTCATGATCCCATGATTCTTTCCACTCAAATTCGAATTTGGCCTTAGAGTGCCACATAAGGGTCTTCTAGAAGCCTCCTTTCAACCTACACATGTCAACGATCTCAACCCATTTGTTAGGTATAAGCATATGCACATTATTTTCTAATTTTTAACCACAAATTCACTTAAAAGGCTTAGAAATAATAAAGATTAGAAAAACATAAAGGTGGCCCAATGATAATGAAAGTGGGATGAATGTGGTGACATAGTAGTGAAATGGAGGTGATATAATGGACATAATAGTGAAAGTGTAATGGAAATGAATGACATTTTCAAGACTCAACAATTTCAACAAAAGTTCTAGGAACAGACTCAGGGGGAATTGGAAGTATGAAATTTCAGTGTTCCAATTTTCATACGCAGATCTTATGAAGACAAGTAATGTATATACGCGAGTTCGAAACTGCACAGTCGCGTATATGTTGGTTTGATGAAGAAGCAGTGGGATAGACTCAGAAAAAGGGTCTGATATGGTTCAGACAATTATCAATTGTATTTTATGTTTTGATGGATGATGGTTACAGTCTGTTGATGTTATTTAGAAGTTATTTTGGCTCTCACAAGTTATTGATGTCTTGATATATAACTGGTTGATGATGATGCCTTGATGATTCTTACTGATATATGCAATAATCAGATTTGACAGTGAACAATTGGCACAAGTTCAGGGGGAGAATATGCTATGCTTCTAATAATGCATTGTTGGCATTATGTTTAGAAGTATTTGGTACATAATGATTCTTATCAATGGTGAGGATGCTTATGTTGTTGAAGTGTTTAAATGATGCATCATGCTATGCTGCGGTCATGAATTGCCTATGATGAAATCACAGATGATACTTTGCTTGAGCCACTTAGTTGTTTTGATGCTTTTGATCAGATTTGTGGATGACTCTTTTGATGATGCATATAGTTATGTTTCTTACATGGTGATCTTCATAAGTTCAAGGAGAAGAACAAAGCTTGAGTACACATCTTCATTATTTGATGATGTTAAGTGTCACTCATTTCTGTTATGTTGCTACCATCATGCCTTCAAAGATGCATAAATTTCATATGGTGCAGTTATGGATGAGGATTCCTATACTTCTTGGCTCTCACATGGTATATTATCTGAGGACTGTTTCTCTTTATGGTATGAAGAAAGTTTGAAAAATGATTATGAGCTCATGGTTTTCTTTTCACGTTGATGAGAAGCTAGACACATATTTCTATCACTATGCTGGGTACATGGATGATTACTTAAGTTGCATATTAGTAAATATTGTTGTTTGGCCAAGAGAATGGTGTTATTGCAGGTTTCATGAAGACATAGCTATTTGAAGACATGACTATTTGGATACATGGCTTAATTAGTCACATAATGATGATGACTTCTTACTTTATGATGATAGGTTTGATACTCACATATGTTGATTATCATGGTTGATGCTTATCAAATGTGGGATGTTAGAAAACTCCCTAGTGATGATACATGGTTGATATATTGAGGGTTCTTGTGGAAAGATCATGTAGTTCTTGCTACGATGATGATGTTATGGTCATGGATGATGACTATGGTGGTTTCACATACATATGATATGATGTGAATGGTTTTTGTATCACTGCTTGGAGATATGGCATATGATTAGTTGATTCATGGAAGGCTATAGATAAAGGCTTTTTCTAAAAAATAAAAAGATAAAGTTGGTCTTGATAAGGTCAAGAGGATGATTTGACATCTATATGCGACAACTTAGTCACAGGTTGCTAATATTAAAGTTACATTGTCTTATCCTGCGAACTGATGATGGACATATACAGGTTGTTGTTCTTGATGTTGCTGACAGATGCTTATGGTGCATATCATATATGATGTATGATAGTTGCTGATAACTATCATGATCTTGTTTAGGTATTTGGTCTTTGTTATAAATGTCATGTATATCATTTGATGTAAAGTTCATGTAAAGATATATGATGTAATAGTTGTCATATTCAGTCATGTATGAAATTTTGAGATCATGTCAAATATGTAATCCCACTTGGTTGAGTAGTTGAGTCAAATATGTATCCCCACTTTGTTGAGTGATTGATGTATGTATGAGTCATTAGGAAGGTCATACTCACATAGTTGAGTTATAGAGTCATGTCATTCTTTTGAAAAATATTTCTGCAGACTCTGCATGTGCTCAAGGGGAGCATGGATAATATAGTGCATCTCAACATGTACTAAGGGGGATAATATCTTGGTCCGCCCTTTTCCCTTAATGTCAAAGGGGGAGAGTATCATGGTGTTGTTTGATATATCTAACAGGTTCTATAGCTTGAAGTGATCAACACCAATATGGTTGCCATCAAGTCCAAAGGGGGAGATTGTTGGCATTATGATGCATGTGTTGTCCTTGATGGCAACTCACTTGTAACATAAAAAGTATATGGTAACTAGATGAATCTACAGGTCAGATAAGAGGTGACAGAATGATGGAACATAATAATGGGTCAAAGGTTTACAGGTCAGAATCAGAAGCTTGATACGAGAAATTGTTGGCATTATGAATTAGGTGTTGTCCTTGACGGAAACCTACCTGATGAGTTGTCCTTGATGACAACCTATTTGATGATCCGGATTTAAGCAGGAACGCAATAAATTACAAAGATAACCATAAATACAGAGATGCGATAACCATAAAAACAGAGATGCAGCGGAAATAATACTTCATTTCATTAATGGAGAATACTGAAATATGCTTACAAATAGAAATAACACAGCTAGGGCGATTGTAGCTTATCTCTGAGAAGAGATGTGTCGGCTACATGCCTCTGAACTGTTTCGAACTGTGTTTACAATGAGACTCGAAGGCCTATTTATTATTGAGAAACAATGGAAAACCCTTAACATTCAAAAACCTAACCCTAGAAGATGAAACGACAAACTATGGGCCCCGTTTGGGTAAATTGGTACATCAACTTCTCGGGGTCGTAACTTTGGCATACGATCTCTGTTTGACGCGCATGATAGCCCGTTGGAAAGATCTCTCTGAGGACTACGACGGAAAAGATGATTTTTTACCTAAAAAATCTTGGAGGTAGATTTCCCAAAAAAACGTCGTTTAGGGCCTCAAAACGACTCCAGAAGTTTAGGACCGGAAAAACTGCTAAAAATAGTAAACTGCGCTATAATTAAGGAAACTGAAAAACTGAAAGAGACAGTTGTGGGGGTCCAAATGGGATAGGTGGGTGGCCACCAACATCCACCTGGACCATTCCTCACCCCTTAGGAAGCAATGGTCCCCATTGTGTTGAGTTCCTCCTTGAGATGAGGAAGCTTCTGCTGAGCTGGGTCTCCAGTGAGCTGTTTTGCAATCTCTGATGTGTCTAGAAATGGTGGGAAGCATGGTCGGTGATGGTCCACATTGAACAATCGGTGCAAGCGAAGGAATGGAGGAATGCTGTGCTTCAAAGCATTGTTGCCCACAGCCTTGTTACTGGTGTAAGGACCATGTCGAAGCGGTCTGAGTTTCTGATGGGTTCTGGTAAGGCGTTCTCTCTGCAGATGTAACCAAACTTTTCCGCCCACCTGAAACTTGTGTGGTATCCCTCTGGGTAAGGATAAGTTGTTCCTGTGTTCTGTCATGACTGTATCCCTATGTTGTTGTTGCTACGTGGAGGAACCCTTTGCGGGGGTCATGGATGTAGCAACGATCTTCCCCTTACTTTGGGAGCGAACCAGATAGAAAATAAATTTCCTAGTCTGTGAGATGAGCTTGCTGCCTTTCTTAGCAGTGATCAAAGAGGTGGTGGTAGGTGGAGCTACCTCTGGTATCTTGTATAATGAATTATCCAAAGAAATAATGACAGCACGAGGCCTTGACTCATACACAGCATGTCGCCTCCACAAGTATGGCTGGCCTAATAGTACATCACAAACATCCAGAGGTGTAACATCACACAATACCTCATCTGTGAAGGGCTTGATGCTGTAGGGAAGGCGGCACTGCTGGTGAACTTTGAGATCTCGTCCTTCGTGAAGCCACCCGATACTGTATGGTTGTGGGTGTGGCGTAGTTGGTAGGCCCAACCGCTTCACGACCTCTGCTGAAATGAGGTTCTTTTGGCTGCCACTATCGACAATGAATTATTGCGGCGAACCCTTCACCCACATCTGTGAGTGGAAAATACATTCCCCCTCCTCTGGCTCTTCGGGCTCATTCTTCTGGATCTTGGCAGTGGCAACAGTGGCACTAGGATCCACATCAATGATTTGCTTCCCTTTGCCATCGCCCTTGTCGGGTTCCGGCTCAGAATCAAAACATGCATCTGATTCGGAAGCCTTCAACTCGGCCACCAGCGACTGCTTGGTTCGACACTCACTTGTGTTATGAGTGGGACTCTTGTGGAACTCACACCACTTTCATGTGTCCTTCTTCGGCTTCGTGGTGTTGTTCTTTTCTTGCAGCTTAGAGGGGTTGTCTTGGGTCACCTCGCCTTGGCTTTGTCCTTTGGGCTTTGGATTTGTAGATCCAAAGACTCACTTCTTCTGTTTGAACTTTTTCTCGATTTTGACAGCGTATCAGTATGCTGTGCCGAGTGAGGAGATGTTCAAGAACTCCATCTCTTCCTGGATGTATCTGTGTAGGCAGCCGCGGTATTTGAGTACCATATGCAGCTCAGAATCTTTGATACCCAACTGTGTGCGAAGGGTATGAAAAATATTTGTGAACTCTGGTACATCTTGGTCTCGTCCCTGCCGCAGTGTGGTCCATTTGATGTATTTGTCCTCATAGCTTTTGACAGGGTAGTATTGCTCCTTGATGGCATCCCGGAAGTCATTCCAAGTGGGGGCAGCTGAAAACAGTGAGCCTGTACTTTCATCCTTCTGCTCGCAGTATGTTTCCCACCAGTCCTTGACATGGGGGGCTGCTTTGATAAGAGCGAAAACAATCTTTTCCCGACTTGAAAATTCATGAACAGAAAAATACCCATCTAGCAGATTTAACCATTTATCTACGGCATCTGCGTCTATTTGACCCTCGAAGATGGGGATTTCAAAATTAACTTGTACCTTAAACGATGTGGTGTTTCCAGAGTAGTTGTTGGAAGCCGATGCGTCGCCTCTGGGTAGCCGCTGAAGGATCTGCGCAAAGCTATCCATCATCGCGTTCCTTTGCCGCTCGAGGGCTTCTTCAAGCAAGATTCTGATAGGATCTCCTGCCCCCTCATCTTTCTTCTCATCTGCCAAGGGAGGTCGTCGAGATTTGCGAGGCTGGTCTTGCAAAGGTTCGACCAATTCAAGCCCTAACTCCTTATATCCCGACCTCGTTGGCGACATGCAAAGAAAAACAGAGAAAAAGCAGACCGCTCTGATGCCACTGATCCGGATTTAAGTAGGAACACAATAGATTACAGAGATAACCATAAATACAGAGATGCCATAACCATAAAAACAGAGATGCAGCGGAAATAATACTTCATTTCATTAATGGAGAATACTGAAATATGCTTATAAATAGAAATAACCCAGCTAGGGCGATGGTAGCTTATCTCTGAGAAGAGATGTGTCGGCTACATGCCTCTGAACTGTTTCGAACTGTGTTTACAATGAGGCTCGAAGGTCTATTTATTATTGAGAAACAATGGAAAACCCTTAACATTCCAAAACCTAACCCTAGAAGATGAAATGCTAAACTATGGGCCCCGTTTGGGTAAATTGGTACATCAACTTCCCAGGGTCGTAACTTTGGCATACGATCTCCGTTCTTTTACGCGCATGATAGCC
This sequence comes from Pinus tabuliformis, assembly GCA_031772625.1. Lineage (NCBI taxonomy): Eukaryota > Viridiplantae > Streptophyta > Pinopsida > Pinales > Pinaceae > Pinus > Pinus tabuliformis. The sequence goes on from CM062818.1 coordinate 529,260,155, forward strand.
CGTTGGAAAGATCTCTCCGAGGACTATGACAGAAAAGATGATTTTTTATCTAGAAAACTGCGAAGGTAGATTTCCCAAAAAATGTCGTTTAGGGCCTCAAAACAGCTTCAGAAGTTTAGGACCCGAAAAACTGCTAAAAATAGTAAACTACGCTATAATTAAGGAAACTAAAAAACTGAAAGAGACAGTTGTGGGGGTCCAAATGGGATAGGTGGGTGGCCACCAACATCCACCTGGATCATTTGATGAATGGACTACTTGATAAAGGTACAGACAGGATGTGACAGAATGCAGGGCAGTTCAGAGGAATCAATTCATAAATGATAAAGGGATGGCAACTCACATTATAAAAGGTCAATTCAAAGGTAACAGATTAATGGCACAGAAGAACATGATGATGGGACAAAGGATTGCAGATCAGAATCAAGAAATTGAGGAAAGAGAATGTTTTAAGTTGTATATGTTGTTTAACCTAGTCCAAGTCACGTATACACGTAGGTTCACAAAATAAAAGGCGCATATACGTATGCACACATTTTCACATAAGGAAAAGCGCGTATGTGATGGAAAATTGAAGTTAAATAATATCAGGGGTTCCTACCATGGTATTGGCCCATAGTAATGAGCACAACAAAGAATATTGATCCTGTCAAAGAATACCATCGACATAACTATGGTTTTGACCTGAAGTATTGAAAAAGGCTAAAAATATATAAGGAGGTGAAGATCAAAGTGTGAGGGTGTGAAAGTGATGAAAATCTTATGAAGAGTTAGATCAAAAGAAAATATGCATGTTATGGGTCTTTGATGCTTTGCTTGATTTGAACTAATTAAGCACCTGAGTGTTTGAAGGTGGATGAGATCTAATAAATATGAAATAATTATGCACTAATGATAGATCAGGATCATGAGACCTAAAATGACTTATTATTGTATGATCTGATAATGGATAGGCTAGGTCTGAATACTAATGCATGTTTAATCCTTTAAATGCTATGATCTGGGAATATCTGAAGTCTTGAAAAGCTATAAAGTTATAAGTCATATTTGCAAATCTATACACAGGTTAGCCTCGGTGAAGGCGCATATACACGAGGATTCGACACTTCCAAGTAGCGTATCCAGAGGAAGGGCTTGTTGTTCAGAAATGACTAATCTCTCTTATCAGTGCTGCTATTTTACTGTTGTTTGTCAATGATGTCTTCATTAGATTTGAAGTAAAACTGATTGTATAAGGAGACTGAGTCTGGTTGACTGATTGATTGAGTAAGAAGGGTGATCTTTGCTACTATCTTTTTAGAACTATGTAATATGACAGTAAATCTTAAGAATTTCATTGGTTGGTACAGTTTTTGGTTCATAAGATTTATGATTCAGTATAATTAGAGGTATACACAGGTTGAGTTCCAGAAAGTGGCGTACAAACATAGGTTGTCCTCATTGAAGTAGCGTATAAATTCTTACATATGATTTTTGAGGTTGTAGTTGGTTCTGATTGTTGATGTAGTGTTCTGGGTTCAGCTCTATGTTTTGGTTATAATGATCTAACTGTTCCACTTGATTGGATTTTGATTAAGTGTCGGTTGATTGGGTTTTGAGAGGATGTTTGATTTAGTTGTATCAGAAATTGATGATTGGGTGATTCAGTTGTGTCAGAGGTTTCAGTGATTGTTTGATTTAGTTGTCAAAAGTTTCAAAGATTGGTTGATTTAGAAAGTGATGACTATGTCATAGATTGATGATTAGGTTTCAATGATTGATTGATTCAGATGTTTCAATGATGGATGAATGTGTTACTATGATGAGTTACAGTTTGATTTTTGATATAGAGCTTAAGCATTGATAATGGGTACAATATGAAAATTTGATGAAACGTGGCCTACAAGTTATGATGTGTTGAAGCAGGTGGAGCCAGTCTAAAAAATTATGAAACACGGTCCATGGAAAACTAATGAAGGTGGTTACCTTTTGTAGGTTGGCACCTATGTACTGGTAAACATATTAGCAAGTACAAGAGCTAGGGGGTTGGAGCTCCCTTCTAGTAGCAGGTGGAGAACGAGTGAAGGTTGTATCCTTCTCTAGGCTGATGCCTACATAATGGTAATCATATAAGCTAATACAAGAGCTAGGGGGTTGGAGCTCCCTTCTAGTAGCAACTGGAGAATGAGTGAAGGTTGTAGTCTTCAGTAGGTTGGCGCCTATGTACTGGTAATCATATAAGCTAATACAAGAGCTAGGGGTTGGAGCTCCCTTCTAGTAGTAGCAGGGAAACAAGTGAAAGTTGTAGCCTTCTACAGGTGGGTGCCTGCATACTGGTATGATTCTGTGCCAATACAAGATTGTAAACAATTTTTTATTTATGTTAAAAAGAATACAGAGACGACAGTAGTAGTTGGTTTTCTCCCGCATATAGAAATCTAAATATGAAATGTAAAAATTTATTGATTTGAAAATACTGATTCACCCCCCCCTCTCAGTGTTTTTCCCAAAAATTGGAATTGGAGCGGGTCCTTTGGCAGAAGCTTGATCGCTTGAAGGAGATCCGCTATAACAATGGGAAAGAAGAAAAAGAAGAAATCACCTCAAAAGAAGGATACATCTCAAAGGAACAATGACAACAAGAGAGACAACTGGCTATTAGGTGGAAGTAATTATTCAGATTCAGAATCACCTCAGATTGAAGATGAACACACAAAAGGATTATCAGGTACTAAATTTTGGTCCTCTGGTGATACATTTCTCTGTTCATGCAATATTGAAGATAATGAATGTGACAGTGAAACAATATAATTTTCTCTTATAGGTGAAAGTGAAAGAAAACTAATAGAGGCAGAAGCTAAAAGGTTCATAGATACAATTAGAGATCAACAAGATCTATTTGATAAAAGGGAATGTACCTGCAAAGAAGAAGTTACCAGATTAAAAACTCAGTTGGAGGAAGGAAACAAAATAAGGAAGCAGTACAATGAAAAGGAAGACCAATGTCAAAGGTTGCAGGATAAAGTAACATCATTGAGAAATGAAGTGAATGAAAAGGATACAACAACCAAGGAAGTAAAAGAAAGAACGAGTTACCGTGAAGGTCTTGAAGCTGTGGTCGTCTCTCTAGAAGAAGATCTTGAGAATTCAAATAAGCAGAATGAAGAACTACTTCAAGAAATTGAAGAACAAGAAAATGAGGTTCTAAAATTAAGAGAATAAGTGGAATAAGGGAGACGTTGAAGGAATCATGAAGAAGAAATATCTGGAAAAGGAAGAGAAATACCCAGTTGAGGTAAATATCCTAAAAGGTAAATTAGAAGAAAATGATAAACTTTTACTATTTCAAGATAGTACTAAGATTTTGGATAATATTCTTAGTTGTCAAAGGTCTCCTACCATCAAATTTGGTCTTGGTTTTCATGAAATTGTTAAAGGTGAATCTAGCTCACAAACTTAGGCAAGGAATTCTAATGCAAAATTTGAAATGCTCAACAAGGAGATAAGAGGTCAAACCATCAACAATCAAGGAAATAAACTCTTCAAATAAAATCATTTACTCCTAACTATGGAAGTTTTAATCGATTCTTTCCTCTCATGAACAATGTTGAATGTTCTATCTATCATAATTTTGGACATGTTGCAGCTAGGTGCAAAAGTAGAATGTTTCAAGCTAATAACTGTCTCACAGAAAGATCATCAGATTCCAGGTACTTTAAGGGATATTGCTTTTCTTGCAATATGTTTAGTCACAAAGCCGTTGGTTGCTATATAAGGAATATGAAACATATAAGATGTTATGCTTGTAACAAGTTTGGGAATATAGTGAAAGAATGCAGGGACAAGTCTATGGATCGTTGTAGAAAATATGGTAAGCAATCAAATAAGCACATTTATATTAGAAAATCTGAAAAAGATGAATCCACCAAGAATCAAGAAAAGGAAGATTATATAAGGTGTGGTATTGTTGTCTGCTCATTCAAAGATGAAGATGAATGTTCTCATCACATGACTAGAGACAAGATTAAGATGGATTCTCTGATGAAGAACCACCATGATAATGATATTCTTGGAACTAATGTTTCAACAAAGTTCTAGGAACAGACTTAGGGGGAACTGAAAGTATGAAATTTCAGTGTTCCAATTTTCATACGCAAATCTTATGAAGACAAGTCGTGTATATACGTGAGTTCGAGACTACACAGTAACGTATATGTTAGTTTGATGAAGAAGCAGTGGAACAGACTCAGAAAAAGGGTCTGATATGGTTCAGACAATTATCAATTGTCTTTTCTGTTTTCATGGATGATGGTTAGAGTCTGTTGATGTTATTTAGAAATGCTTTTGGTTCTCACAAGTTATTGATGTCTTGATATATAATTGGTTGATGATGATGCCTTGATGATTCTTACTGATATATGCAATAATGAGATTTGACAGTGAACATTTGGCACAGGTTCAGGGGGATAATATGTTATGCTTCTAATAATTCATTTTTGGCATTATGTTTAGAAGTATTTGGTACATAAATATTCTTGTCAACGGTCAGGATTCTTATGTTTTTTAAGTGTTTAAACGAAGCATCATGCTATGTTGTGTTCATGAATTTCCTATGATGAAATCACAGGCGATACCTTGCTTTAGCCACTTAGTTGTTTTGATGCTTCTGATCAGATTTGTGGATGACTCTTTTGATGATGCATATAGTTATGCTACTTGCATGGTGATCTTCATAAGTTCAAGGAGAAGAACAAAGCTTGAGTACACATATTCATTATTTGATGATGTTAAGTGTCACTCATTTATGTTATGTTGCTGCCATCATGCCTTCAAAGATGCATAAATTTCATATGGTGCAGTTATGGATGAGGATTCCTATACTTCTTGGCTCTCACATGGTATATTGTTTGAGGATTGTTGCTCTTGATGGTATCAAGAAAGTTTGACAAATGACTATGAGCTCATGGTTTTCTTTTCACATTGATGAGAAGATAGATACATATTTCTATCACTATGCTGGATACATGGATGATTACTTAAGTTGCATATTGGTAAATATTGTTGGTTGGCCAAGAGAATGGTGTTATTGCAGGTTTCATGAAGACATAGCTATTTGAAGACATGGCTATTTGGAGACATGGCTTAATTAGTCACATAATGATGATGACTTCTTACTTTATGATGATAGGTTTGATACTCACATAAGTTGATTATCATGGTTGATGCTTATCAGATATGGGATGTTAGAAAACTCCCTAGTGATGATACATGGTTGATATATTGAGGGTTATTGTGGAAAGATCATGCAGTTCTTGCTATGATGATGATGTTATGGTCATGGATGATGACTATGGTGGTTTCACATACATATGATATGATGTGAATGGTTTTTGTATCACTGCTTGGAGATATGGCATATGCTTAGTTGATTCATGGAAGGCTATAGATAAAGGCTTTTTCTAACAAAGAAAAAGAGAAAGTTGGTCTTGATAAGGTAAAGAGGATGAGTTGATATCTATATGCAAAAACTTAGTCACAGGTTTATAATATTAAAGTTACATTGTCTTATCTTACGAACTGATGGTGGACATATACAGGTTGTTGTTCTTGATGTTGATGACATATGCTTATGGTGCAGATCATATATGATGTATGATAGTTGCTGATAACTCTCATGATCTTGTTTAGTTCTTTGGTCTTTGTTATAAATGCCATGTATATCATTTTATGTTAAGTTCATGTAAATATCTATGATGTAATAATTGCCATGTTCAGTCATGTATGGACTTTTGAGATCATGTCAAATATGTAATCCCACTTAGTTGGGTGGTTGAGTCAAATATGTATCCCCACTTGGTTGGGTGATTGATGTATGTATGAGTCATTAGTAAGGTCATACTCACATAGTTGAGTTATAAAGTCATGTCATTCTTTTGAAAAATATTTCTGCAGACTCTGCATGTGCTCAAGGGGAGCATGGATAGTATAATGCATCTCAGCATGTAGGGGAGAATATCTTGGTCTGCCTTTTCCCTTAATGTCAAAGGGGGAGAGTATCTTGGTCTTGTTTGATATATCTAACAAGTTCTACAACTTGAAGTGGTCAAAACCAATATGGTTGCCATCAAGTCCAAAGGGGGAGATTGTTGGCATTATGATGCATGTGTTGTCCTTGATGGAAACTCACTTGTAACAGAACAAGTATATGGTAACTAGATGAATCTATAGGTCAGATCAGAGGTGACAGAATGATGGAACAAAATAATGGGTCAAAGGTTTACGGATCAGAATTAGAAGCTTGATACGGGAAATTGTTGGCATTATGAATTAGGCGTTGTCCTTGATGGAAACCTATCTAATGAGTTGTCCTTGATGATAACCTATTTGATGAATGGAGTAATTGATAAAGGTACAAACATGATGTAACAGAATGCAGTGTAGTTCAAAGGAATCAGTTCAGAAATGATAAAGTGAAGGCAACTCACATTGTAACAGGTCAATTCAGAGGTGACAGAGTAATGGAACAAAAGAACAGGATGATGGGACAAAGGATTGCAGATCAGAATCAAGAAATTGAGAAAAGAGAATGTTATAAGTTGTATACGTTGTTTAACCTAGTCCAAGTCACGTATACACGCTGGTTCACATAATAAAAGGCGCATATACATATGCACACATTTTCACAAAAGGAAAAGCAAGTATGGGATGGAAAATTAAGGTTAAAGAATACCAAGGTTTGTACCATGGCATTGGCTCATAGCAATGGGCGTGGAAAATAATATTGATCTCATCAAAGAATACCATCAACATAGCTATGGTTTTGACCCGAAGTATTGAAAAAGGCTAAAACTATATAAGGAGTTGAAGATGAAAGTGTGAGGGTGTGCAAGTGATGAAAATCTTATGAAGAGTTAGATCAAAATAAAATATGAATGTTATGGGGCCTTGATGCTTTGCTTGATCTGAACCAAGTAAGCACATGAGTGTTTGATGATGGATGAGATCTAATAGATCTGAAATAATTATGCACTAATGATGGGTCAAGATCATGAGACTTGAAATGACTTATCATTGTATGATTTGATAATGGATAGGCTAGGTCTGAATGCTAACACATGTTTTATCCTTTAAATGCTACAATCTATGTATATTTGAAGTCTTGAAAAGATGCGAAGTTATAAGTCATTATTTGCAAATTTATACACAAGTTAGCCTCGGTGAAGGTATGTATACACGCAGATTCAGAACTTCCAAGTAGCGTATGTAGAGGAAGGGCTTGTTGCTCAGAAATGACTAATCTCTCTGATCAGTCTTGCTGTTTTACTATTGTTTGTCAATGATGTCTTCGTTAGATCTGAATTAAAACTGATTGTATAAGGAGATTGAGTCTGATTGACTAATTGATTGAGTAAGAAGGGTGATCTTTGCTTCTATCTATTTAGAACTATGTAATATGACAGTAGATCTTCAGAATGTCATTGGTTGGTACAATTTTTGGTTCAGAAGATTTATGATTCAGTATATTTTGAGGTATATGCAGGTTGAGTTATAGAAAATCGCATATACATGCAGGTTGTCCTCATTAAAGTAGCGTACACATTCTGACATATGATTTTTGAGGTTGAAGTTGGTTCTGGTTGTTGATGCAGTGTTCCGGGTTTAGCTCTGTGTTTTTTTTACAATGATCTAACTGTTCCAATTGATTGGATTGGATTTTTATTAATTGTCGATTGATTGGGTTTTGAGTGAATGGTTGATTCAGTTGTATCAAAAATTGATGATTGGGTGATTCATTTGTATCAGAGGTTTCAGTGATTGTTTGATTTAGTTATGTTAGAAGTTTCAATGATTGGTTGATTCAATTTTGTCATAAGTTTCAATGATTGGTTGATTCAGAAAATGATGATTATGTCATAGATTGATGATTAGGTTTCAGTGACTGATTCATTCAGATGTGTCAATGATGGATGAATGTGTTACAATGATGAGTTATAGTTTTATTTTTGATATAGATCTTAAGTGTTGATAATGGGTCTAGTATGAAAATTTGATGAAAAGTTGCCTACAAATTATGATGTGTTGAAGCAGGTGGATCAAGTCTGAAAATTTATGAAACGTGGTCCCTAGAAAATGAATGAAGGTGGTAGCTTTCTGTAGGTCATCGCCTACGTACTGGTAAACATATCATCCAATACAAGAGGTAGGGGTTTGGAGCTCCCTTCTAGTACTAGTTGGAGAATGAGTGAAGGTTGTAGCCTTCTATAAGCCAATGCCTATGTACTGGTAATCATATCAACCAGTACAAGAGCTAGGGGGTTGGAGCTGCCTTCCAATAGTAGCTGGAAAATGAGTGAAGGTTGTAGCCTTCTATAGGTGGGTGCCTGCATATTGGTATGAGTCTACGCTAGTACAAGATTGTAAACAACTTTTTCTTTATATTAAAAAGAAGACAGAGACGACAACAGCAGGTGGTTTTCTCCCGCATTGGGTTTCCACCTTAAATCCTGGTGTTCATGTGTGTTGCTTATGTGTGATGGTTTATTTTGTTATTACAACACATGGTTACTATTTATCTAATGTTTAATAAAGTACTGATGCACTGGCTGAAGACAAACATATGATGAATTAACTGAATCATAAGTTCACTGGATATATGCTAATTGTCTTAAGAATAGTTGCGTACACATGCATGTTCCTTTCAGTAAAGTTGCGTATAGAAATATGAATATAAAATGTAAAAAGTTATTGATTTGAAAATACTGATTCACCCCCGCCCTCTCAATATTTTTCTCAACACTCATATTATTCATAGGGAGAGTCTTTGTAGTCTACCATCTTGCTAGTCATTTGATCTCTTTCTTGCAAGGCATACTATGTCAGCTAAACCAAATCACAATAAACCAATGTACCTTAGCATAATTCAGGGAGGATATATCATCTACAAGAACAACTAATCAACGTACTACGTATCTAACATAATCATGACAACATATATGCATACATATGCACATAACCATGTAATAACTAGTCTAGCTAGAGTCCAGTCATCAATGCATGACCATATCAACTACACATACCATGACCTCATGCATGACAACAACAACCATACCAACGTATACTGACAATACACAAGCATAAAAAACATGTAACCAATCATACACTCATGACAACATACTTCATAACAACAACATCCTCATTCACACGGCGACATCACTACAACCATGATTGACACCATGCATATGCAACAAACATATAGAGCACAAGGATGATTAACACACGTGAAAATGACATGAATGCATGACCAACACATCACCCATCCAATCCGAGGGGTGAACCATGCTCTGATACCACTCTGTAACACCCTCCTCCCACATCTACCCAAGTAACCAACCAACTAGGGTAAACATGTGACGAGAGGTTACTATGATTGGATTCAACATCCTATTTGACCTTAAGGATGTGGAATCGATGAAAGCACAATATACAAACCTTCCACATAATCTGCAAGACTCCCAAGAACCATTCCAACCACTCATCTAGCTAACCCCTAGGTCCCACTAAAGTTTTAGACCACTTGACCTCTGGATGCTCCCATGTTATGGGCTTGACAGTGTCCAGAGACTATTTTTCTCAGTGTTGTGCCAACGTCCTTGAAATTTGAGCCACTTTTTCATTCCCAGAGCCCAGGTCACTGCTCAGAACATGAAGATAACAAGGAAAAAAATGATGCAAATGCAAATACTTGAACAAGCCCTTAACTAGACCCATACTAGCCATAACATGCATTTCGTCAAACATATCATGAATATGCAATCTACAGGTGTAAACAAAATATTTAGGCATGCGATCTCATACTTATCTAAAATCACTATGAAGAATTGTTCCCTTATATCATTTGCAGCATTATCATCTATTAGGTCATACATACATTGTTCATCCATTTACAAGTAAAAACATGATTAGAACCATACATAGTCACTTTCATAAAACATATACATAACCAACATAATAACAACAAAAATACCAAGGAAATCACAACCATATGATCCACATATAAGCCAGTATAATACTCATAGAAATACAAGGAGAAATAACCTCATATTGATGATGCAAAATCCAAACCTGGGATGGGACTACCACATTCCATCCGACCATAGAATGGCTGAGCCAAATATCTCTTTAGCCATTCACCCTCGTGCCATATTTTGAGCATAAATGTGGGAATCAAACCAAAGAAACCAGGGCATCTCGAGGCTAAACCACCTCACCCTCATCAATAGAAACCATGCTTTACCATAATCCATCCAAGATCACTAGGCTAATACAATGAACATGTAATCATAGGCTTTACCATTCTCTCCACCTAATCACTAGGCCAAACAAACATGAGTGCCACTAGATTTCTCCCTCTACACTGTGAGGAATTTTCCTGTTTCTTAGTCTCTCAAGCTTTACCGCAATCCACAGTCCGATCCAAGTATCACTAGGCCCTAAACCGAGACACCACCCTCTAGGCTTTATTGTATATCCCTCCATTCACTGACAAGGATTCCTAGGCCTAATCAAGGGAAAACACCTCTAGGCTTTACCGTATATCTCGCCATTCACCGACAAGGATTCCTAGGCCCACCGAGGCAACATAAAATATGGCTTTACTGCAACCCACAGTTTGGTTCAATGGTTATCATGCCATGTGTTCTATGATTCAGAGATCCACCTCACTCAACTTCGAATCTATCCGGTAATCCATCTCAACCAAAACATGAGAACCCCATCACACCATGGCTATCTAGAAATGGAAAAGCTATGCTGAAAACACTGTCACACCTAGAAAAACCCATGCCATAATAGCAAAAGAACCACATGCAATACCATGCATGCCAAATCTAGTAAGGAAAATACACATGCAAATTGATACCTGAAAAGAATACTATTGTAATTGCTTGATCTTGCTCTTCCTTGTTTGCTCCTTCCTTCCTCTTGCCTTCTTTGCCTTTCTTGATCGAATGCCAAAGTGCTCTAAGAAAGCTCTAAGTGTCCAAGAGTGAGTGAATGAGAGAGAGAATAATGAGAGAGCTCCAAAACTAAACTGACAAAAGGTTACAAACTGACACTCATAAGCTTTTTTATCAATTAGGCCTCTATTTTCTTCTTTTTCCATTATTTTCATTCAATTTTCTCCTCACATGCAACCCATGACCTTTCCCCTTCCCTTTCTCCTAATTTCCATTATTTTCATAAATAAATGTGCCAAACATGCCAATTTTCCTTTCCAAAGCCTTTGCCATTGCCTTTGTCAATTTCCTTAGCCATTAATAAACCAAGTTAACATCCACTAGGACTTTTCCTTTCCGAACATTTAGCTTCGAATAAGTGTCCCATCAACCATGGTTATTATTTTTTCCTTTATTAACTTTTATTACATGGAATTTTCACCATGGCTATGACAGTCATCATCATAAGGCCAACACATTGTTGCAACAAGTCATCCTCCATGAGCATAAGCATAAAGACCTAGATGAATACCTAGTATGCCAACTCATCAAGTGCGGAAACTCAACAACATTGAGCAACCATCTCCACCACCTGTAGCAACAACATCTATCTATAGCAACATCAACAAACCATTAGAACATGTCCTGCAATCATATCTACTCAACCTCCAGTTCCTACATTAGGTCAAACTTGCACTAGGTCATAACATGAACATAAACACCACTAGTACATGAAAAACCATCAACCACACCAAGTCCATCATCTAACCATCATGAGTGTGACATGATAATGTTGACATTAATGCCAGCACAATAAGCTCAATGCCAGCTCAACCAGCTGCAGCCATACTACAAGAATGGTATCAATGCATTAACTAGGTTACATAGGGTTGACATCAATTCCAAAATGAGCTAGCCGCCATCATGAAGCCAATGCAACATCAGCTAATTTCAACTATGAACACCATAATGCCAACAATCTCCCCCTTTGGCATTGATGGCACCCATACACAAAATCCATACCAACATCCTCTATCACTCCCCCTTTGGCATCAATGGAAATGGATCAACTCCATATGATAAGGTAGAAAGGACTGAAGTAGAAGCACTAGATAAAATAATATCTACATGGATGAAAAATAAAGCATATCAACCAATCATCCATTCCTATCATATAAGTAGCAAGCAACATTCAAAAAAACATATCCAACCATCAACCTTTAGCAGCAACAAAAATATGCAAATGAGGAAATCACATAAGCATCAATGAACATCATCATAATAGAAACTATGAGCAACATCAAGTATATGCAACAATATGCAAATGAGGCACCAACCAACACTCTTCACATAGCAGCAACATCAACCTCTCTACTAATATCATGAGGTAAAAGCCCAAGAATCAAAGCACAACATGAGGCACTTCATGAACTCCTCCAAGTGGACCGTAATTCCAACAATGGATGGATAAATTGAATAGAAACAAATAATGCTCCCCCTAAACATATGCCATCTCCAAAATCAGCTCCAACCTGCAATGAACCGCTTCTGCTGCAAACAATGCTTCCTTGCCACAAATAGAAGCACCATATGGACCAAGACTCCATAAGACCATGAATGAATGACATATAACATTGTACATACATGGTTGTAGTAGTGACATAAGACCTCATACATGAATCACATATGACCATAACATGATCTCATGACTCATGACTAAATGACCCAATGATACATACAATACAAGTACATGGCTTCATGAGCATTTTACATGGATATATCAATGAAATACATAGTTGCTATAATCATCTCCTATGGACCAATGACATAAAAATATGACACATCATGGTTGTTACATCATCATAATCCCATATAAGTGGCTACAAAATAGACTCATGAAACTCCTCCAATACATGCCTAACACCATGATGACTCAACATACTATTGACCAGACTCTCAACCGATACATAATGATGAAGCAATAAAAGGTACATGGCAGTAATAATGAGCATATAACAATCCATACATGGTTGATCCATGTCTCATGTCATCTCCATTCTTCTTGTGCCAATGAACTCCTTCTATGCATGGTTGTACCATCTTTTCAACGCACTTGTCAGTGAAAACAAAAACATATATATATGGCTAAAAAATGTATCAATTTCACTCGAGAAACTTATTTAAAGCAGCTACAAATAATTGAGTGAAAAAAAAAATGAAAAATATGCCAAATAAATGAGGAAAATACCATACCATCCATATCTCCCCCTGAACTCACTATACCTCCAATAGACAGGCTGATACCGTGGACCTGAAAGAGCATGAAGCTCAAATGAACTCATCATATGTTTTGCAATAACTAGTACTCATCAAACTATCACACTGCTACCATACGCTCCCCCTGAGGTTATGCACCTCCCATGAACTCTGTAGTCCTCTATAAATATGTAAGAAATAATCATGGATTTCAAGAGGGGATGCTCTTCACTACTCGAAGAGTTGTTGTTCCTTCTTTCTCCACAGTATCTTTGGTTGCTTATTCTCTTCCTTCGCTGGTTTTCTGCTAGGTTTTATTTTTTTTTGTTGCTTTTGCCAATTTTTCCTTGAATAACGGGGCATCAAGTAGTCTCTTTCCATATGGCCAAATTTATGACATGTGTAGCACTCCACATGGCCAAGATACAAAGTAAGAGAATCAAATATCTTGTTGCTCATTCCAGATCTATACCTTGCATGCAATGTGCTTCTCCTCCATTGGTTAGATATGCAATCAGATGACTTACGGCCAAACAGGGTACATGAATAACAATAACCATAAAAAACACAATTATATTTTGGCAACCCCACCCAAGGTTCTTGTATGAGCCACAATTGTAAAAATGATGTACATGTTTTGCAATGTTTGAAATAAAAGAAAAGGGGATGGATCCAAGGGACATAGATTCTAGAGTTGGGGATGGAGTCAAGGGACATAGATTCTAGAGCTGGGGATGGAGAACTGCTGCTTGGGATGTTATGGTTTCTTGTGCAAAGAAGAAACTTAAACTTTATGACAAACATTAAAGGTCAGTTGGTGAATGAAGTAAAGGGACTAGCTTCTGAAATTAAATGGGATGAAGGAAAGTACTTAGGCTCATGCTTGATTGAGAAAATGCAACAAGCAAAGAGGAACAAATTTATGAGGGTTGCAAAAAAATAGGAAGGACACAATAGGAAAGAGGTGACAGAGAAAACAAAAAAGGGGGATGAAAAAGGAAAAAGAGGATCTCTTGGGGGGAACTTCTCGGAAGAGAGTAGCAGAGACTTTATTTTAACATAGACCTAGATTTGGAGGCAGATGGAGAAGGGAACTAGAGTCATCTTCTAGAAAAATATTTCAACAGGTAGCGTTGAAGAGAAGAGAAGAGAATGGGATTGGTTCTCTGTCCCTAGAGGTTGTGGGTTGAGTGCTAGTATCTAGAGCCCTGTAAAAACTTGGTGTCCTTGGAGGTTGTGGGTTGAGACAGGATCCTTGTAGCCCTGTAACAGCTTGGGTCTCTGGAGGCTGTGGGTTGAGATCAAGGTCTCTAGATCCTTGTAACAACTTAGGTCTTTGGAGGCTATGGGTTAGGATGAAATATCTGGAACCCTGTAACAGTTTCGGTCCACTGGAGGTTGTGGGTTGAGATAAATACTCTGGAGCGTTGTAAAAGCTTAAGAGGAGACCATCCTAAAGCAGAAGCAGAGGAAGACTTTATTAAATACTTTGAACATTTCCTTGTTGGTGCAGTGTATTCTAGACTCCATAGAAGGGGGTGAATCACTATATGTGCATTTGGGCGTGAGGTGGGGCACCTCTAGACTCCTTGTGCTAACAAAGAAAGAAGCCATCAAATGGTGGGATTGAGGAAGAGGTCATATGGAGTCCCTGGTTAAGTTGGCAGTTGACACGTGGTCCCAGAAGCAAGCATTCCCCCCTGAGACTCTGGAATTTGGCTTGGGGGTGACAAATGCAAGTGAAAGTGGCTATAGTTGTCTATGGTTGGGTGGAGAGTCCTTGTCCCAAACTCAATTTCCCTGCAACTCAGAGATAATTACTTGTGTAAGCTTGCTTATTACTTGAATGGGTCATGTTGTATTGTTGTGTAATCAAGGTCTATATTTGTGTTTTTAATGTATGTGTATGTGGTGTAGCCTTGAGGGGATATTATCCTAATATGCATACTGAACATATATATATATATATATATATATATATATCTCTATATATATCTATATATATATATATATATGTGTGTGTGTGTGTGTGTGTGTGTGTGTGTGTGTGTGTGTGTGTGTGTGTGTGTGTGTGTATGTGTATGTGTATGCGTATGCGTATGCGTATGCGTATGCGTATGCGTATGCGTATGTGGTGTAGCCTTGAGGGGATATTATCCTAATATGCATACTGAACATATATATATATATATATATATATATATATATATATATATATATATATATATATATATAGATATATATATATATATATATATATATATATATATATATATATATATATATATGTGTGTGTGTGTGTGTGTGTGTGTATGTGTATGTGTATGTGTATGTGTATGCGTATGCGTATGCGTATGCGTATGCGTATGCGTATGTATATGTATATGTATATCTATATATATATATATATATACAAAACATGATCAGATGGGTTAATGGTCTCAGTACTTGCAGAAATCAGGCTTTAAAACAAATTTTGGGGGAAGTTCAAAGACTGAAATCAATGTTTAATAGTTTTTCTATCTGTCACATTTTCAGGGAAAGAAATGCCATGGCAGATCAGCTATCTAAAGATGGTCTTCAACAGGATTTGGGCAGCTGGAAAATAGAAGAAGATGAACAAGGCCACACCAGAAGATCGGACCAGCCTCCTTACCTCCATCCTCTCTG
Organism: Pinus tabuliformis; assembly: GCA_031772625.1. Lineage (NCBI taxonomy): Eukaryota > Viridiplantae > Streptophyta > Pinopsida > Pinales > Pinaceae > Pinus > Pinus tabuliformis. Next base: position 529,276,054 of record CM062818.1, read on the forward strand.
ATATATTTGGCAGGAATCTCTGTTTATTGTGCTTATTTTCAATATTTTTGTACTGCTTTAAACATTACAGCTAAAACAATGCGGCCATATTATCTTTTCATGTACAGCGATGGGTTGTTTTCCTCACTCCTGAGGAGACCCGAATTTTGTTTTTGTTTTTTTGTGTCTCTACATGATGAACAATACATAGTTGCAGCTATGTGTTTTGGCTTTTAAAAGCCACTGGACAGCACACACCAGGAAGAGTGACAGCACCTGAAGGGAGCTGCCTACAGACATAAAGGCAGAAATTTTTGAATTTCAGTTTTGACAGAGCTCAGTTTGAGCAGTGATGCCACGGCATATGCAATGTAAACTTTTTATATTCTTAATAAAAAGTTTCGTTTTTTCCTTTGGAAAAAAAAAAAAATATATATATATATATGGTTGTTCTAAATCTGAAAGTTAACAATGTTTAATCATTTATTGGTGACAACCACAAAGTACTTGATACAAAAGAGGTGCAATAAAACCACATAATAATGATGTCTAAGCTAGAGAGCTGAACTAAACTGAACTTGAATTTAAATGACATGCTTAATAGTGATAAGAATAATGCATTTTTAATAGTATAATAACTGTATGATAAATTAAAGGTCATAGACAAAGCCTTGAGAGCTTGAATTGATCCTTGAATATAGTGGGTTTTGAGACCCTTTCATTATGTGCAGTCTACATAGAAGTCCCCTACGAGGCAGAGTCAATATTTTCTTAAAAGTTATGAATTTAGTTACATGTTGTTGTGTCACTAGGCAAGCAATGGGTTAATGTCGAGGAGGGATTTCCCAGGGCCATTCAAGCCCTGCATCTTTCCCTAAGTGTCCTGTTGCTTTATCTGTATGCCCTACAAACTCGTATTTAAAGAAAACTAGATATTCGTAAGTTTTGCCTTCACTTTTTCAGTGAGGCACAAGGAGGTGTGGAAAAATCCCAAGAAGTGGCTCATAGAGTCTGTGTGGGTTCTAGAGTTGTTAGCATGTGGCAGGCGAGGAAAAGGCCTCTCTAGAGCTTGCGCCAATCATTTGTTAGATAACAGATGCAAGATCTCCCATGCTGCCATGCAAGGAATTCTCTACTCGAGGGAAGGGAAGGCCCATGGGATAGAAAACCCTCAATGTAGCTATCACCTAAGCGCGGGATGGGTAATGTCGTGAAAATATTTACATTAACCTTGGTAGAGTGGCAGAATCCTGAAGAGGATCTGGAGGTCTGCCAAGCCTTGGAGACAGGGTTGTGGTCAAGAAGACCGATTAAAGAAATATTGTGCGGTGGTAGAGCTTGTCCTCGGGGATATTGTAGAGATCCTTGTCTAAGGCAATACAAGGGGAGGAACCTAAATTCATTGACCAAGCCATGGCATAATTGAAAGGAAGAATGATAGTCAACCTCTGTAATTGTTTCAAGAGCCTAAAGAGCACCTAAACCAGAGTTTGGGTTAAAAAATCTAGATCCAAACGATCAGTGACAGGAAGGGATGTATCGAGAAGATTTCAAGTCACCTTGGAAGAAGGAAGAAAGGCACTTTTTACCATATAAAGATTAATCGCCCCAACCTTATCCGAGGATGGGAGATAAACCCTATATGCATCAACCATGGAACATTTAAGCCTCAGAATATAACATAGATCATAGGTCGGGCTATTAGAGGGAAGTAAACCCCATGCTCAAGAATGGGTCAACGCCAACTAGTCAAAGGTCGAGTGGCATATTGGCAGAAAGAGGCACGGTAGTAAGGCATAATGTACTGACCCGACTAGGGTCATACGTTGGGGGTCAGGCCATTGGGGAGGAGGCATGCCTTGTGCTCCAAAATAGGTCGACCTCGACTTAGTCCAAGGCAAGGGGTCGGGACATCGACAATGTTGGTAAGTGAAGAAGCGTATGTGCCCCGAATGACAAAATGTCGCGTGGAATCGGGAGATAGACGACCATTGATTCAACAAGAGGAGAAAATTAAGATATAAACAACTATAAAAAAAAAAGTACAAGAAGGGAAGGAAAGAGTGCAAGTGGAAAAATAAAAAGTAGAATTTCACCCGTTTCCATGACCAAAGGAAAAATGGTGGTTGGACCTGTTGGTGACAACCCCTCCCCCCGTACTCCAGGAGGGTAGGTGGCTATGTTACATATACCTGTTATCCAACCTCTTTGGCTGTTGATATTGCTGCAAGCTCCACTGATTAAATATATACATTTTGCTCCTGCAGTTCGCTGCAACATGTCCAAACTTGTGACAGATGTAACATTCTACCTTAATATGCACAAAAGGAACAAAAGGAATTTGATTCCTTTGAAACTTTACAGGTTTGCCATGATCCTCTCTAGGAGATTATTTTTTTTTAATATATATATATATATATATATATATATATATATATATATTTATTTATTTATTTATTTTTATTTATTTTTATTTTATTTTTATCATTTTATTATTTTATTATTTATTTTTTTATTTTATCTATATATATATATATATATATATATATATATATATATATATATATATATATATATATATATATATATATATATATATATATATATATATATATAATTTTATTTTATTTTATTTTTATGAAAGTAGGAGCTCCTTGAGTTTTTATTCTTCGCTGTTGTTAGTTTTGTTACTTGATATGTTGCTGGTTCTACTCCTTGTTTCCTTGGTTCACACTCTTGTTATTGGTATTGTTTGCTATAAGCTTCTTGGTTTCTTCTTCAATGTTTTTGCCTGCATACAAAATTTACTCACCTTTTTGAAATCCAAGACTAGATTTATCCAATGGTGATCTCTGGATCTCAATCAAATTGTCCAAGACCACACTACTCTTCTCCATATTTTACTGCTTTCTCAAGGAAAACACTTCAGCTTCTAATCTCTCACACTCGTTTTATTTTTCTTGGTATTTGTTCCTCATACCTTCCTCAACTTTTTCTCATTCTACCAACTTAATCTTTAAGTTGATAATCTCTTCCTTGATCATTGACTCCTTATCATCACATATCTATAATAGTTTTTCTTTATCCTTGCATGCAACTATTGGTCTCGAAATATCAGCTCTAAGAACCTTAATGTCATTTCATCTTCACTAGGCACTTCAACATGATCAAAATCCAAATCATCAAAATTGTAACTCAAAAGAAAATAATTAATATTTATACCTTTGGGTTCATGATTTTCTGGTTTCTTCTCATCATCAGCTAAATCATTTGCATTAGTAGGAAGAGACTCTTGTGGCTAAATTTATTGTTTTTGAAGGCCTTTCTTCTTGTTATTTTTCTCAAAATCCTTATTGTTGCTGGTATCATATCCTAATATGGACTCTAGCTTGCCCCAGATTTTTTTAGCATATTTCAAACCTACTAACTTCTTCAAATCATCATAATGAAGATTCTTGTAGATTATGCATCTAGCTTGTGCATCCTGCTATAAAACTTTAGGTGCAATTTGATCCTTGCCACATCCTTCACATACCAGTCTCCAAATGTTAGATCCACAAGAAAAGAAACTAATATTTAACATTTTTTCTCCATACCTTGAAATTTGCATCAATGAGTACAACCACTCCTTGAGAAGTCATTCTTAAAAAAAAAATCATTTTTCTGCCAACAAACCCAAGCTCTACTCTCTAGCAATCAAGCTGCAACCAAGAGCCCCACTCTGATACCAATTGTTGGAAACCTTTGAGCCTTACCAAGGGGTGTGGTGAAATAGTAGTGCGACTTCTTAAATTATTTTACCAATTAAAACTTTAACTGAATCACACACACTAATTGGCAGCAACTCATTAAACATTTTGCAGATCTATGCATAAATCATAAGAAGCAAGTAAACCATATGAGCAACATAACCATGAATAAAAATGCAAGAAAGTATCAACACATGAGACACACGTATTTGTAATGGAAAACCCTTCACTGGGAAAAAACAAACCTTCTTGTTGATGCGCTACTATGAATATTCTATTAAGCAAAGTATGTCTTTTACATAGATTTGTTGAATCCCATTAGCCTGGAGACTCGGTCTCATATAGAATAGGCTAATACCAATCAATCAGGAGACTTGATTCTACTAATCAACTCGGAAGACTAGACTTGATTCTATTGATCATCTTGGAAGACTTCGTTCTCACACACATCTATGGACTACCATCCGCTGAAAGCCACCACCATCAACGATCCTCACCCAAATCTGATTGGAATATCCAACAACCATTGGATGGAGAAATTGTTCCTTTCATTGAATCTTCGATATCACTGCTCCACTCTCATGAAATCACTTCTCCTCTACTCTCTGCACCTCATTTCATATATTTTCAAGTAGATCCCAAGACTCTATGCTCAACTCTAATTCATCTATGCAATCAAATCTCAGCAAAAAGACTCTCTGTAAATCATATAAAAATACCACAACAACATGCTCTCTACTCAAGAAAATAGTGGCCACAATCCATCCAATGAAAACTGAACCTTATAATCACCAACAACAAAAACAAATCTAACACGCAACCATAATATCAAACCCTCACTCCAAAATATGATTTATGCATAATACAATCAACAACATGAAACACAATGGGTATGTGCCAAATGCACTAGAAACACCTGCAAAACAAACGTGAGAGTCACAAACATGAAGCTACACCAATTTATCCATCTCTTATAACAATTATGCTACAACTCTCTGCAATGTGAAACTCTACATCAATACTATACTTGAACAAATTCTTCTCATATTGTTGTCATTAACACTCATGCACAAGATATCATTGCTCACACTAGGTTTGAAGCATTCCTCTACTTCTCTGTAACCTTCTCACTCACATACTAACTTCATCAACCTCACCTAGCTCCAAAATGAAGAATATAAAACATGTAGGGCGAAATTCACTTTTGAATTGGGATCATGAGTGCACAAAGTTGATGGAATCCAACCATAATCATCACTACTTCTACATTAAAGGTGTTCACACCCATTGGAGGACTTAATCAACCAATCTCAACTTTTTCCAATTAATATAGAAGCTTATGGGAATGTCCATGTCAAAATACATCCAATGTGTGCAAGGAATCTAGAGAAATTTTCATGAAGAAGCTCAACTGCACACACAACACTAGTTGATCCTGACTACAACTGCACACATATGATTCTCTCCACGTGGTTGGAGCTTTTTAACCGCACACATAAGCCTACACGGGTGAGGTTGGGGCAAAGGATGGTTAGAAACTAAAAACTCCATCTCAAAACCTCTGCCACCTATTGGATCACCTTCTTCAACATCTAGACTCACCTCCAAACCTCTTCCAAGTCCTGTGACACCTCTTCAAATAGGACAAACATGTCTCCCAAGTGCCACTGGAAAATGGACCTCGAAACCAACAAACAAGGGTTGTCATGACTACCAACAAATCCTCAACTTTCCACAAACATTTGCACAAGCTACAACACATTTGTATAGACCTGAAACACACTGTAGCACATCTTCATCATCATCATAAGGCCAACACACTTTTGCAACAAGTCATCATCCATAAGCATAAGCATGAATACCTAGATAAAGACCTAGTATGCCAACTCATCAGGTGTGGCAACTACACAACATGGATCACTTGATAAACTATCTTGAACACTTGTAGCAACAACATATATCTATAGCAGCATCAACAAACCATCAGAACATGTCCTACAATCATGTATACTCAACCTCCAGTTCCTACATTATGTCAATCCTACACTAGCCTTCATAACATGAACATAAACACCACTAGTACATGTGTTGGTATCAAATTATGACTCTCCATTTCACTTAAAAATCCTCTTTTGTTCATCATTTTCGACCATCTAACCTTCATATTTCATCCATAACCCTTAGAAACTAAATGATATGATGTCATTATCATTATTTTTATTTTTGAAATTAATTTTTTAAATTATTGTGTTAAAAATGACATTTTCCAGAAAATTACAAGACGTTGTAACTTCCTGTAATTGCTCCATGGTTTGACATGTTGCATAACAGGTTGTCAAAATCAAATATTGTGGGCATGAAACTAAATGTACACGGATGGTGGATTACCTATCCACTTTCGAATTTGAAGGAAATAGGTGTCCGGTCAACACTGGTCAAACCCAGCCACTTCAGTAGAATTTCTAGATTTTGTGAACAAAATTTCTATTTTCTTTGATATTTTTGACTAAATGGAGGCTTTGAACCAATTTCGACCTCCTTTGATGTAACTAATAAGATTTCATTAGGATATGGGGAGGATGAATAGTTTCTTTTTGTTATGGAAATTAGTGATAAATAGCTCAAAGAGAGAACTAGATAGTTTAGCTTTTGATTTATGAAGAACTTGGAGCAGGCTATGTGTGACTTTTGATTTTCAAACTTAAATTCAGAGCTACAACATTGAGTTCAGCCTATGCTTTCAGATCCAATAATCTTCTTCACTTGAGTTGGCTTACAGTGTGCTTGTGAAGTGTGAAAGGGCCCTCACTACGGAGCTGGTACACTCCTTATTTAGTTTTCTTTCTAAATTGCATTGATAAAACTAATATTTAGAGTTTGTTGTTTCATTTATGTGCTGCAAGTTTATGCCATTAGAAGTTGTTAATTGAAATATTTGTATTTGTTGTGAAATAACCTTGTAAAAGGACTCAACCAATATCCATCTTAAGGATTAACAAGCATGCTTGTTATCTCATGATTTTGATTTCAAAGTTAATTCATAATTCATGATTTGGAATGCAGAATTCAATTAGTAATTAGTTGAATGAATCTTGTAAAAGAATCACTTACTATTTGATTTCTAGAATTACTGATCTTGAATATTGCTTTGAATAGCTAAGTTTTAGAAAAAAAATTGGAAGGGACTCTATAGAACAAAATTCTTGTAAAGGAATTGTAGAACCCCTAACAAAGAAATTAATACTCTATTTTTGTTACCTAAGCAATCAGAATTTCATTAGATTTGTTTTCATCTAAATTGATGCTTAAGTGCTTGAAAAGACAAGGACCTCTTGTAAGAGAGCATTGTTAATTTCATTACACTAGGCTATCATTAGATCCCTAGATCCTTCTAGATCTATATACATTAGATGAGTGTATCTAAGTGTAATTTCTCAGGTTGATAAAGGAATTAAAAGCTTAACTTACCTTAGTAAGTAAAGTCCAAACATTTTGGCGCCATTGCCGGGGAGGTGCAACTAGAAATATTTAGAAAAAAAATCTAAAAAAAAACTTAAAATCAACAAAACAACAAAAACATAGATTTAAATTCAATTTTTAGTCATGTTTATTTATGTCTAGATTTAGGGATGAGAAAGGAAGATTCACAAAAACCCCCCAACCAACAACTAACCCACCATTAGGAGCAGAACCATTAGAAAAGATTGTATTCACAACACCAACTGGAAAAGTCACTGTAGAAGAACTTGAGGAAAAACAAAGATCAAGCCCGAGACTTACTCTTGTTGAAAGACAAATCCTACTAGCTCATGAGGCAAAGAAAAGATATATACCTAAGACTTCTACAGTAGGGAAAATAAGAGAAAGTAGTACAAGAATCCAACAGCCTATCCTTGAACAGATTGTTCCTTAAGAACCAAAACAGGAAGAAGAAATAGAAACCTTAGACAAGTCACATATCACAATGGCTGAAGACGGAGGATCCAGAGGACCTACAATAGAACAACTTAGAGAATATGAGAGACAAATGGAAGAAAGGAGAAGAAAAATAGAGAATGAGGAAAAACAAGGAAATGATACTCTGTTTGGAGGAAATCAAAATCTACCAGAGGAAGAGGAATCAGCATTTAAATTTCCAATTCAAGATAGAGGAGAGTACATGGATGAGGAAATTAAAATGAAAAATATTCCACCATCTGTATTACCAAACTTTTATGGTATGGCATCCAAAGACCCTAATTCATTTTTGTTTGAATTTGATATAGTATGTCGAACCTATGGATATGCAAATGATGCTCACAAACTTAGACTTTTTCTAGCCACATTAAAAGCAACAACACTTAGGTGGTTCATGGGTTTAGGTGAACACACAGTCATTGATTGGGATAACATGAGAAAAATATTTTTGAAAAAGTATCAACCTTACTGTTGGTCAAAAGACTCTAAAGATGACATCTTTAGAATGAATCAACAAGAAGATGAGACCTTAGAAGAATACTTGGAAATATTTGCATAAAATCTGCAAAAATAAAAACATAGAACCATGTTTGTTGATCTTATTCGAACAATATTTCTTAAGGGCATCAGGGACGAATATCTAGATGACCTCAATCTCATGGGTAAAGGGGACATTTCTAATTTACCTTTAGAAGAAATTGTTGACTTGTGTCAGAAATACTCCAGAAGTAGAGCAAGAAATGGAAGAAGAGCTATGACATCTAAGATCACTAAATCTGCCACAGGAAATATCACTAGAGCTGAACTAGGCAATCTATTTGAAGATTTCAAAACAGACCTTTTAAGCACTTTGGGGAATCAAATAGACACTCTAAAAGCAAAGAAAAGACAAGATGAACAAGAACAAGAGTTATCTATATTCTGTCCCAAATGCAGATGAAAACATGCTTTGAAAGAATGTCCTTTAGATAATGTGCAGATTTGTGGGTTTTGTACAGAAAATCATGACACTAAGGATTGCACAAAGATGAAAGTTTTGCAAAACTATAATTTGGAAGCCAACGCAGAAATGGAGAACATGTATTTCATGGGAGCTTGAAGGCCATGGCAGCCAAGACCTCCAGGTATGTTTCAAAATCCAAATCCAGCAAATTATAACATGCTCATTCAAAATTCTTGGAATGTTCATATGCCTTGGAAAAATTAGTTTAATCAACAGCAACAAACTTATCCAGAACACGGATGGAAAGGATATTCCTACCCTCAACAATTTTCTCAACAATCATCTCAACACTATCAACAACAATATTCTCAGCCATATCCTCAACACTATCAACAACAATATTCTCAGCCATATCCACAACAATACCCTTAGCAATCAGTTGCTTATCAACAACAAAATCCTCAGCAAACCTTACCTGCTCCTTCACAAATAAATCCACCACAGTTATAATTGCCATCCAGTCAGCCTCCTAAACCCACGCAGCTACCAGCTCAACCCATACCTAACCCAAACAACCGAATAGATAGACAAGCTTACAGTGTGGATGAAGGACCATTATACCCACCTATGCCACTGCAAAACATTGAACTAAGGTCAGGTCGAATTCCGCAAAAGGAACTTCCACCTGTTCCAACATAGTCACAAAAAGAGAGTCAAATTGACGAACAAGAAATACCAACACATAGCAAACAAAACAATCCAGAACAGGGTCAATAAATCAAAACGGTACAATCACCTCCATTTCTAGAACGGTTACTTCAACCAAAATTACCCACACTATTGCTACAATTCGATGTTCTTGATGAATTGAGAAATGTGAATGTCAAAATGCCATTACTCTAGGCAATTAGGGATATTCCAATTTATACCAAAGCCATTAAAGAACTCTGTCTCAAAAAGCCTGTAAAGAAAAGATTTGATTCACAAACAATAGATGTTATTGGCAATTTAGTTGGGTTAATTTCAAATGTCATTTCCATGGAAAAATATGTTGACCTTGGCATACCTAGAGTCACAATAATTATCAACAAAATTTCAATTCCAAACACTTTGATTGGTTCTTGTCTTCTGATGTTGTTGATACTCTTTATGGCTGCTAACGGTCTTCATTCATGTTGGCACAACTGCTGGTTATGTTTATGTTGATCTGGCCGTGTCTTCCATTCAAAATGAAGGGCCCAACAAGTCCCAATCACACCGGTTGACTCACCTTGAATAAACTCTTACTCTTAGGAGCTACAATAAATGTTATGACATTGTACACAATGAAAATTTTATAGCTAAAAAATTTGTAGTCAACACTGATTTTTTTGGAATTAGGTGTTGATTTTTTTGGAATTAGAAAATCGCTCTAAAGTCATTCCTGAAGGGATACTGGAAGATATAATTGTTTCACTGGACTCTTGGGAGTATTCAATGGATTTCTTAGTACTCCAGCTGAAATCAAACTTAAGAGGACACCCACTTATACTTGGTAGACCATGGTTGGCAACTGTTGATGCATTCATTGGGTGTAGATCTGGTAACATGATCATTTCTAGAGGTATGGAGAGAAAGAAAATTACCTTGTACCCATCAGCACAAGCTCCAATAGTAGCACAAAACCTATGGCTTGATGACAAATACAATGATAGGGAAGAAATATACTTTGTTTTAAGCATCAATCAAATGTATGATTTCGAGGCTGACAATAACGAAGATTTAGTGGAAATGTTTCTCTCAACCTGATGTTTCAGAGGAGTTGAGAAATGAACAATACACTACTGCAGATCAAATATTGGCACAAAGATTTCAGGAGACTTGTACGATGTATTCTTTGAAAACATTATTTGAGGACATCTTTCCAATCAACTCCATTACAAACACATAAAGCAAGACTAAATCAGCCCAGGAAAAACACTGAATATTGGGGCATTTCTAGAAACATCTCAGGAATGGAAATTTCTTGATTTTCTCATCAAATACCAAAAGGCATTTTCTTGGGACTACACTGACATGCAGGGAATTCACCCAGAAACTTTCACTCACCATATCTTTACAGACTCTAGTATTCAACTAGTGAGGCAGCCACAGAGAAGGATGAACCCCATGCTCAAAGAGATTGTAAGAGACGAATTGCAGAATTTACTAAAAGTAAAGTTCATTTACCCCATTTCTTACAGCCAGTGGGTATCTCCACTAGTAATAGTCCCCAAGAAAAATGGTAAGTGGAGAGTTTGTGTTGACTACAAAGAACTGAATAAATCCACCCTTAAAGACTATTTTCCATTGCCATTTATTGACCAAGTTTTGGATACATTAGCTGGAAAAATGTCATTTTCCTTCCTGGATGGTTTTAGCGGTTACAATCAGATCAACATAGCCTCAGAAGACCAAGACAAAACAACATTTACCTATCCCTGGGGCACGTATGCTTACAATGTGCTACCATTTGGCTTGTGCAATGCTCCAGCAACATTTCAGAGAGCAGTATTAGTAATTTTTGTTGATCTGGTCCATGAATGTGTTGAGGTATATATGGATGATTTTTCAGTATATGGTGATTCGTTTAACAATTCTTTGAAAAATCTTGAGAAAGTTTTACAACGATGTATAGAAATGAACTTGTCTTTAAGCAATGAAAAATGTTATATGATGATTAATGAGGGAATAGTCTTAGGACATCATATTTCTCCCAAGGGAATCAGGGTAGATCAAACCAAAATTCAAATTATTGTTAAATTGCCAATTCCAACAAATCAAAAAGATGTAAGAAGCTTTCTTAGTTATGTAAGCTATTATAGGATATTTATTGAAAATTTTAGTAGAATAGCTTTGCCTTTGTTTAATCTTATTGCAAAATATGTATCTTTCAATTGGAATGTGGCTTTGTCAAAATGCTTTTGAGAAACTTAAGGAGAAACTAAGCACTACCCCAGTTTTGAGGGGACCCAATTGGACTTTACCTTTTCACATCTCAACTGATGCATCCGATACAACAGTAGGGGCTTCAGTAGGACAGAAAGAAGGTGATTTAACTTATGCCATTTACTTTATCAGTAAAAATTTGACTCCTGTTGAATTCAAGTACACAGTAACTAAAAAGGAAATGCTTGCAATTATACATGCGGTGAACAAACTTCGTCACTACATAACTGGATACGAAGTCCTCATTCACACTGACCACTCCATCATTAGATACTTAATGAACAAACCTATTACTAATGGAAGGATTACCAGATGGTTACTCTTACTGCAGGAATTTAATCTCACCATAGTGGATAGACCAGGAAAAGAGAACCAGATAGCAGATTACTTTTCTAGACTACAAAATTCAGGTGAAATTGTTCGAGTTGAAGATTCATTTCCTGATGAACACTTGTTTGCAATTTCAGTATTAACTCCATGGTATGCTGATTTAGCTAATTACTTGTCCATAGGAAAAGTACCTCCCAGGGAAAATTTTAAGAACCCCCCCTAAATTTATAAATATAATAAATGGGCGAATCTCCATGGTATATAGGAAAAATGGAAGGCGATTTTATCAATAATATAATATGTATATATAATTTTTTGGCGAATCTCTCACCAGGCATGGCGAATATTTTACTCAATTATAAAATCTTGTAAGATCTTGGCGAGTCTTTCACTAAATAATAAAACTTTGTAAAGTCCTAGTGAATCTTAGCATAGGCTACATGCTGGTTTAATTCCCCCATTTAAATAGGCTACATTCCAGGTGAATACCATGGGTCAATACCATGTGCCATTTTGGTGAATACCATGGGTCAATACCATGTGCCCTTTTTATTTTTATTAATTCTAATATTAGGGTTAATAATGGTTTTTTGCATGGTATTAATAACAATCTAGTCCATGGTATTTGTCCCATGGTATTTTGGCCATAGGTTTCACCTAAATATAACCCATTTTTGAGTGTTCGTAAATATAAGGTGACTTATGGAGTAAATATAAAAAAATGTTTTATTTGTTTACCATACCTCTCGTTTATTTATATTTTTATTAATTTACCATACCTCTTTTACAAATATGGTATTTGGCCCATAGGATTCACTTAAATAAAACCTCTTTCTTGAGCCTTCATAAATAGAACGAGGGTTATGGACTAAATATAAAAATAAGTTTTATTTATTTACGATACGTCTAGTTTATTTATATTTTTATTTATTTACCATACCTTTTAAGTATAAAAAGACATTTTATTTATTTACCATACCTCCACTTTACTTATATTTTTATTTGTTTACACCCTTACATGTATATAAGGTGACTTATGGAGTAAATATAAAAAATGTTTTATTTATTTACCATACCTCTCATTTCTTTATGTTTTTATTAATTTACCATACCTCTTTTATAAATATGGTATTTGGCCCATAGGATTCACTTAAATAAAACCTATTCTTGAAAATGGGCGAATGGATTCACTTAAATAAAACCTATTCTTGGAAATGGGCGAATGGAAGGTTGTAAGTCCTAATTTCAAGGGCTAAATTTACCTTTTTTACCCTCTCCCTTAAAATAAGGTGGGCTATTTGAGGTGATTTGTAAAAATGTACTATGATACAAAATATTCGCCCACTAAAAATTTAAAACCCCTTAATTTCGCCAAAGGGCGAACATTCGCCCCTAAAATTATCCTTGGTACCTCCATCTTTCAGCTCAAAGGAGAAGAAAAGACTCATCAAAAAAAGTGCAAGATATTCATGGGTTAATGGCGATTTGTTTTATAATGGTTATGATATGATGATTAGAAGATGCATTAAAGAGGATGAAATTATTGACATACTAAAATCATGCCATGATCAACCTTGTGGTGGCCATTTTGCAACCAAGAGGAAAACACACAAAATTCTTAGCCTTGGCTACTATTGGCCATCAATTTTCAAAGATTCAAAGAATTATGTAAGAAGTTGTGGCAACTACCAACGCATGGGCAAACCAACCACCTCCGATGAGATACCACTACAGCGACAAGCACATCTAGAGCTATTTGAAAAATGGGCTCTCGACTTTGTTGGACCCATCAATCCACCATCCAAAGGTAAGAAGTACATTCTTGTATGTACCGATTATGTGACTAAATGGGCTGAAGCAAAGGCACTCGTAAGGGCAACTAAACAAACAGTAGTCAATTTCCTTTTCGAATAAATATTTGTTAGGTATGGAGTGCCTAGATAGATAGTAACAAACCAAGGGACATAATTCACTTCTAGACTGGTTCAAGAAATCATTGATAAGTACAAAATCAAACACAGGAGGAGTACACCCTATCATCCACAAGAAAATGGCCAAGTGGAATCTACAAACAAGACACTAGAAGGGATCATGAATAAAACAGTGGCAAAAAACAAGAAATATTTGGCAAAGAAGCTCAATGAAGCACTCTGGGCATATAGAATCACCTGGAAAAACACAACAGGGTTTACACCTTATCAACTAGTGTATGGAAAAGAGGTCATGCTGCTAATATAATTTCAAATACATACTTACAAATTGGTTGCAGACTTAGGAATAGACCTCTTTGAAGCACAACAACAAAGAATCATGCAATTGAATTAGCTAGATGAGATGAGACAACAAGCAGTGGAAGGAAAACAATGATACAACATAAAAGGAGACAATGGCATGATAAGCTAATCAAGAAGAAAGAGTTTCAAGTTGGTGACTGGGCATTACTCTTTGACTCAAAATTCAAAGACTACAAAGCTAAATTTACAACCCATTGGATGGGCCCTTATGAAATCATTGAAGTCTTTGAGAATGGATCAGTCAAACTCACCACAATTGACCAAGAAGGACGAACATATCTAGTGAATGGACACAGGCTAAAGATCTATCATAGGCCTGTCAGCAAAGAAGATTTCATGAAGACAGTGTCACAGCAAAAGGAGGTACAAATAGTACAACAGTCAGTTGTAATATCTAAGCCTTAATCATTTTATTTTTCTCTTATCAAAAGTTAAAAAAAAAAACAATAAAAAATAAAACTAAAAAATAAAAAATAAACATAATAAATGTTTAGATATGAAAACTAGATATGGCATACTCTAAACACAAATTCTTACAAGAAAACCAAGCAATTGGCTTGTAAAAGTTCCTTTTCATTCAGTTTGAAGTTCAAAATAAAATCATTTTCCAATTTCTATATCAGAAACATCACTTGAGGACAAGTCAAACCATCAGTAGGGGAGGAGAAGGTCTGAACTTGTTCATGCTTTCATCTCCTTAATTTCATCTCCAGAAAAGGTAGAGATTTGTCTTTACATTTTCTAATAGATTCTCAACAAGAAACGATTGTTGTTCAGTATTTTTCAAAGGATTTGATCAAATTTTTAACTCAGAACATATCCGAAAAAGGGACTTGTTATATACAATTTTTCAGGAAGGGACCTGTTATATACAAATTCTCAGAAAAAGGGACCTGTTCTATGCACATTATCAGAATGGGATCTGTTAAGAGGAAGATTTCATCTACAAAGAAGAGGATTGCACCTAAGAAGAAGAAGATTGCAAAGAAGAAGACTGCACCTAAGAAGAAAGAGACTACACTTAAGAGAGAAATGGACACCATCACATTCTGCTATGCCTAAACATATCAAACAACAAAATCTCGCTTCCAAACAATGAAATATCAAAGGGCTGTAATAATTTTCATTTTAATACTTTTAATTTCTTTTATTAATTTCAATTTTTAAATAGTGGTTCATGAAGTAAATTGATTTTAGTTTCTAATATTCAACCTATCCTATATCATAGATTCTCATTTTTATATCCTGTAGGAGTCATTCCTACTCTTAAAAACTACGTTTCTATCCTATAATTATATCCTATTTTTATCATTAGTCCTATTTTCTATCCTGTACATATCCCTAAACCTGATCCTTAAAGCCTATCTTTTATCTTGTACATACTCTTCTAATTCAACCAATTCAACCTACAGTCATATATGCCAACAGACCTACTAAAACTAAACATGCATACTCAGAACTAATTAATTCAACAACTACGGATCATAAGCCATAACTTAATAGCTATAGATCATAACTTTGAAGAACAGGATCAGGTCAAAACGATGAAGGATTTATAAAATTTTATGGTTTTCAACCTAAAATTTTTAAATCTATAACATAAGAAAAATGATCGAAAAAGGGTATGATGACAAAATGTCATCATAATAAGGATTAATGGCTAGTTCAGAGAGATCATAATGATCCGAAGCTCTCACGATTTGTTGCCTGAGTTCATTATAACATACCCAATTTCATCATTTCAATTATATATGACTGTTGCTCATAAGCCATCGGGACTATCATTAAGTAAACGTTGTGTAGGCAGAGGTTATCATCATTCAAAATGCTGTGTAGGCAGAGGTTATCATCATCCAAACACTGAAGTAGATAGGGGCTCAACATTTAATTAAAATGTCATATGAAGGAACCAGAGACTCATCATGTAAACGTTGTGTGAAGAAATCGAAGGAAATTTAGATGCTGAGTGAAGAAACCAAGGGTTCATTCCATAATTGCACACCGTATGAGAACAGAGGAATCCATCATTAATGCAAACGATGAGGTAAAGGAATGTTGTGTCATGTTTATTGTTGAGAGCCGAATTTAGAAAACGTTGCTCTGTTCCTTAAAAATAAAAACCCCGAATGACTGAAGAACCCTGTCTCTGGAGATTTGCGTATACGGTTATGAGTATGTTGACAATAACAATGTCAACATACGAATAGAAAGGGCCACGACATAATAAAAAGTCGACAGGACCGATTGGAAGGGAGCCTTCAATCCAAAAATAGCAGCGCCTTCATTTAAATAGAGATTAAAAAAGCATACAAATAACACACAGGACAGCGGAGGCCCAGGTAATTTTCTTGCAAAAATTTTGGTAAATTTTTCTTACAACACAGGGTAAAAGAAGTAAATGTTTCTCACAGTAACATTTTTCTTACAGCACAGGGTAAAAAGAGGTCAATTTTAATTTTTTTCTCATGGCAAAAAGAACAGAGCCAGAACAATTTGACCCTTCCAAAGTGCATAGCGACTGCATAGAAATCTTTAGGGAAAAACAGTGGTTAACACTCTTAGAAAAATTCAGTGGGCACAATGAGTTAACAACCATGGAATTTGCCTCTTCATTCACTGGAGAAAGAGCCACTGTAGGGAACCTATCTTTTAGGGTCTCAGAGGATACAATTGCCCAGGCTATAGGCATAAGTCCAGAGGGAGAAAAGTATTTCAAAACAAAGCAGTTTAAGGAGAAAACCTGGACACATTTTGTATCTAGAACAAGGGTATCATCAGTTAATTGGAAATCAGGGATTCCTAGGAGTTGGCTCATTCATCCATGGGATGAAATAGTCTATGTGATTCAGAAATTCATAACATGTGAGGGAAGATACAGTATAGTGTTCCTTTATCATATCAAATTGCTAATGCATCTAAGAGGAGATTGTGTTATAAGCTTGCCTTATTTTCTTTTGCAAAGCTTAACTAAGATGTCTAAGACTATACAAAAACAAAGAAATAACAAGGATAGGAGCCTATATCATTTTGGTTTGGTGAAAATCTTAATTGAGTTTGAATTGCAAAAGATAGGTGTGTCATGGAAAAAGAAATTGGTGACTAATGAATTTATAGCAGATGAAGAACAGGAAGGGCAACAGAATCCATAAGAAGGGCAACAACATCCAAAGTTATTGATTAATTTGGATGACGTAGAAGAATAATTTTCAAAGCACAAACCTGGTATCTCTGCTCCATCCAACAACATTATTAAGGCAAGAAGAATGGTAAGAGAGGAAACTGAGAAAGCTGAACAGGATAAATTTTTTACCATCTACACAAGGAAGTCCAGAAAGACTAAGTTTGGTCAGAAAGGGAAAGCAGTGGAGGAAGATGACATTCTACAACAGCCCCAGTATGATTACATACAAGGATTGGAAATAAAAGACAAGGAAAAGGAACAACAAGAACAAAAATTCTCAGGTAAGAAGAAAAGAAAGTTGGAAAGGAAAGTTGAGAAATTATAGCAGTAGCTTATGGAGTCCGAAGTTTTGGAAAGAGTGGTGAAAAGAGAAAATGAAACACTCAAAATACAAAGCAAAAAATTTCAAGATGAGAATAAAAATTTGAAAAGGAAGGTTAAGAAACTCAAAGCTTATAAAATGCAAATCTGTAGGAAGGCCTATAAACTCTACAAGCAAAAGAAGGCAATTAAAACCTGGTATTAAATTTTAAAGATAGAGTATGAAGCCCAAATGAACATCAACGCTTTACTTCAGGTAGCAAAGGCAGAAGGCAGAGTTTGATAGATAGAATTCATTTGCATGAGGGCATGCAAAATCTTGAGTTTGGGGGAATGCTGGTATCATAATATGCAGGGAAAATTTTAAGAACCACCCTAAATTTATATGTATAATAAATGGGCTAATCCCCATGATACATAGGAAAAATGGGAGGCGATTTTATCAATAATTATATGTATATATATTTTTTTGGCGAATCTCTCACTAGACTATATTATCTTGTATAGTGATGGAGAATATTTCACTGAATTATAAAATCTTGTAAGATCTTGGCAAATCTTTTACTGAATAATAAAACATTGTGAAGTCTTGGCGAATGTTTTGTTAAAGTATGAAACCATATATGATAATAAGAAAACATATTCATTAAACTGTAATATACTAACATACATGTTTAAAAAAGAAACATAATTTTCTCTTCCTACAAACAATGTTCCAAGTTTCAGTGGCCGTGTTTGTTAAGGTTCTTACAATACACTCTTTCATATCCTTCTACTAGTTTTGATAATATTCCACAACAAAGTTCTTGTAGGTGTTGATATTGACAACGAGTTCTGTCAAGGTAGGAGATATTAATCTTTTCTCTACAACTTTTGTCAAGCTACCACTTTTTTCAAGTTATCAAATTTCTTTCTTATTCCATAGACTCCAACTGCGAGATAAAAAAAAACACATCAAGTTTTTTTTACCCGAACACGCCAACAAGTAGCAAGCCCCAACTATATTATATAAGAAAGTATTAGGTATCCCAAACGCTTGAAGGGGATCTAGTTGAAAGAAGTGACCATTGTGAGAATCCTTCCAATCAATATATGAATCTATAAATGTAGATTTATTATTATTTTAATTGGAAATCTTCAATTAAATAATAAAATTTAATTACCTCTCTCCCAATCTAAATTGCTTATTAGCATAATTCACTATTCAAACAACTAATCTAACATCAGTACCTAAACTTTTTCATGAAGATATCATATTGAGAATGTTTGAAAAATGGTGAGAAATCTTCTGCGAGGGTGATGCAGAAAGAGATAAGGTTTCATTGTTTTGAACTTTTTTTGTTAAATCAGAAAAAGTTAAAAACCAATATTAATGGAGATATTGGTATTTTTTCCTAAATTTTGTGAAGTGACTAAATGTAGCTTTAACCATTCACCTTAAAATGTTTTTACAATATAATTTCCTAATTCTATGTAATATCTTCATTATCATAAAAACCAATCTATATCTAGCTTAACTCCACATCTACCACTCTTAGGGGGATGAAATCTATTTATCCCTCTGAGCACTCGGTAGACCCAGAATTAAGATGAATCTAAGATGATAGAATCCCCTTTTAAATAGTCTATGCTCACATGAATGCCACGGTATTACCATGGGTCAATACCATGGGTTATCATAAATCTGGAGCTTAAAAATTACTATTAGTAATTTATAAAAATTAATAAAATTAATAATTTATTTTTATTTTATTTTTTTATTTTAACCAAGTTAAAATTTTTAACATACATTAAATTACAACCTCCATTTTTACTCTTGATCCACCAAACCCCTAGAGGGATCAAATATTTTTTCACTCTATGCTAGTTTGCATATCATGATATTTGATCCCTCTCGAGATCCAGAGTAAAGATGGATCTATGCTGGTTTAATTCCCCCATTTAATAGGCTACATTCCACGTGAATACCATGGGTCAATACCATGTGCAATTTTTATTTTTATTAATACTAATATTAGGGTTAATAATGGTTTTTTGCATGGTATTTTGCCCATAGGTTTCACCTAAATATAACGCATTTTTTGAGTGTTGGTAAATATAAGGTGACTTATGGAGTAAATATAAAAAGATATTTTATTTGTTTACCATACCTCTCGTTTATTTATATTTTTATTAATTTACCATACCTCTTTTACAAATATGGTATTTGGCCCATAGGATTCACTTAAATAAAACCTCTTTTTTGAGCTTTCATAAATAGAAAGAGGGTTATGGACTAAATATAAAAAGAGGTTTTATTTATTTACCATACGTCTAGTTTATTTATATTTTTATTTATTTACCATACCTTTTGAGTAAGTATAAAAAAAGGTTTTATTTATTTACCATACCTCCACTTTCTTTTTATTTTTATTTGTTTACACCCTTGCATGTATATAAGGTGACTTATGGAGTAAATATAAAAAATGTTTTATTTATTTACCATACCTCTCATTTATTTATATTTTTATTAATTTACCATACCTCTTTTATAAATATGGTATTTGGCCCATAGGATTCACTTAAATAAAACCTATTCTTGAAAATTAAGGCGTATGAAAGGTTGTAACTCCTAATTTCAAGGGCTAAATTTACCTTTTTTACACTCTCCCTTAAAATAAGGTGGAATATTTTAGGCGATCTGTAAAAAATTACTATGATACAAAATATTAGCTAACTAAAAATTTAAAACCCCTTAATTTCGCCTAAGGGCGAACATTCACCCCTAAAATTTTCCATGATAATATGATTGTCCATTTCACTTAAAAGACATCTTTTGTTCATCATTTTCGACCATCTAACCTTCATATTTCATCCATAACCCTTAGAAACTAAATGATATGATGTCATTATCATTATTTTTATTTTGAAATTAATTTTTGAAATTATTGTGTTAAAAATGACATTTTCCAGAAAATTACAAGAAGTTGTAACTTCTTGTAATTGCTCCATGGTTTGACATGTTGCATAATAGGTTGGCGATTTGGAAGATTGTGGGCATGAAGTTAAATGTACACGGATGGTGGATTACCTATCCACTTTCAAATTTGAAGGAAATAGGTGTCCGATCAATGCTGGTCAAACCTAGCCACTTCAGCAGAATTTCCAGATTTTGTGAACATAATTTCTATTTTCTTTGATATTTTTTACTAAATGGAGAATTTGAACCAATTTTGACCTCCTTTTATGTAACTGATAATAGTTCATTAGGATATTGGGGAGGATGAATAGTTTCCTTTTGTTATGGAAATGGGTGATAAATAGCTCAAGGGGAGAACTAGATAGTTTAGCTTTTGATTTATGAAGAACTTGGAATGGCCTATGTGCGAATTTTGATTTTCAAACTTAAATTTAGAGCTACAACATTGAGTTTAGCCTATGCTTTCAGATCCAATAATCTTCTTCACTTGAGTTGGCTTACAGTGTGCTTGCGAAGTGTGGAAGGGCCCCCACTACGGAGCTGGTACACTCCTTATTTAGTTTTCTTTCTAAATTGCATTGATAAAACTAATATTTAGATTTCTCTGTTTCATTTATGTGCTACAAGTTTATGCCATTAAAAGTTGTTAATTTAAAGATTTGTATTTGTTGCGAAAGAACCTTGTAAAATGACTCAACCAATATCCATATTAAGGATTAACAAACATGCTTGTTATCTCATGATTTTTATTTCAGAGTTAATTCATAATTTATGATTTGGAATGCAGAATTCAATTAGTAATTAGTTGAATGAATCTTGTAAAAGAATCACTTACTATTTGATTTCAAGAATTACTCATCTTGAATATTACTTTGAATAGCTAAGTTTTAGAAATTGTTTTGGAAGGGACTCTATAGAACAAAATTCTTGTAAAGGAATTGTAGAACCCCTAACAAAGGAATTAATACTCTCTTTTTGTTACCTAAGCAATCAAAATTTCATTAGATTTGTTTTCATCTAAATTGATGCTTAAGTGTTTGAAAAGACAAGGAAGAACCTCTTGTAAGAGAACATTGTTAATTTCATTACACTAGGCTATCATTAGAGCCCTAGATCCTTCTAGATCTATATACATTAGATGAGTGCCTCTAAGTGTACTTTCTTGGGTTGATAAAGGAATTAAAAGCTTAACTTACCTTAGTAAGTAAAGCCCAAACAACATGAACAACCATCAACCACACCAATGTCGTCATCTGACCATCACGAGTGTGACATCATATTGTTGACATCAATTCCAACACAACAAGATCAACATCAACTAAACCAGCTGCAACCATACTACAAGAATGGTATCAATGCATCAACTAGGCTACATAGGTTTGAAAGGGATTATTTGATTGATGGAAGGTATTCTAGTAATGTACTCGAGGCGACCACAACATATCCTTATACTTCAAATCAATTTTGTCCACTAAACCATTCCTAAAGTATACTTCCACCAAAACCCAGGCACACCTATGATCAAGTTTGGAAAGACAATATTTTTTAATGGCCACGAATCTCCCCAATTTATTCCTCACAACCTCTAGGAAATATTTTGTCCAAAAATGGAGAGGAAAAGCATGTAACAATGCCCATATTTTCTAAGATGCCATCAACTCTTTGGTTGGGTCAAAATTCAATTTCCAACAATTCATAACCAATCCAAATTTACCCCACATCCATTATTTTCTTATGAATCTCTCTGATTCTTCCCATCTTCTGAAAATAGCGGCAAACTAACCTATAGACAATACATGAATATCAGGGCAGTAGCCAACCTCAAGCTTCCATAAATTCTCATACTAGTTGCTTAAAGCCTATGGACTAACAATATTTCCTGAAAGCCTCCCCATTGTTTCACACTCCAACATATTTGGAAATGCGTTGAGGCCTAATTCATCCCCCAAAACCATGGAAAAGATCTTATGGGCCTTCAGAGATTTTTTGCGATGATTTTTATGCTCAAAACTAGGCTTAGATGTAACTGGAGGAAGAACATGCTCAAAATATACATCTACATCAGGCACTTTGAGAATACCCTCCTCCTGATTATCTATATTGCCCCTCTCATTGAAAGACTTTGGGATAAGCGGAGAGATCACAGGCCATGGATCCAAATCAACAAAACGCATGTGATCTTGCATAAACTCCTTTGCATCGGGAAATTTGCCTCTTGTGAATTGACCATATTATTTGTAGTTGGTGGTGTTAGACTCCATTTACATAATCTGTAGTGAACAAGAAACTTCAAACAGACAAAATCCACTTGGAACAAAGAAACGCAAAAGCTATCCTGAAAAACTAATCCCAAAGAAGAACAAATGACGAGGGATTTGACACCAAAAATTTTGTTGGAAAAGAAACTAGACCTAAAGTGAAGGTCGTGATGTCGAACCATCAAGGTGACACAAAAACCCTAGGTCCTTGTTAATTTTTCTTAGGTATATATTGTTCTTTTCTTTGATAATTACATTTCATTATTTTCATATTAAATCACCCTATAGTATCATACCATTATTCAAATTTACATCATTATTCAACAACATATGCAACTATATAGAAAGAACAATATCATCATCAATGTAGCAAAATATAAAGGAACAATAGAAGAGAAGCATTCACACATAGAAACATCAGGATTGGTCAGAGACTACGGAAAAATCCACTATTGGGAAATCCCTATCAAATTATTCTTATTAGAGTATCATTGAATGATTCAACAAATGAGAGTAAAATGATCCATATCTTCATCCATACAAATATTCAACAACATCTACTAAACAATATTCATGAAATGAACCCAACAATGCTAATACTCAAAACCCTGATTTAGAAGAATGTAATTTACTATCACCGTCTATGGTCAACTTTCGAACCCTGCGGTCAACGAGCAAAATATGTAGTCAACTAAAAAATTCAACCTTTAGGTTCCAGTCGTAGGAAAGATGTGTCATGCATGCAGTTGAAAAGCTTCGGTTGAAATTTCTCCATGACATGCCTGTGACTGCAATTGAAATTTATCCATGACGTTCCTACAACTAACACCCAAAACCCTAAAAACAAAGATGTGAGCCTCGGACTCTACAATTTTGGACCTATGCCAAACAATCTCCACGATTTTGCTTCAAGACCATGCAAGCCAAACCAAAGAAGAGAATACAATAATGTCTCATGATCATGTCCAAATGAGGTTAAGGTCACTTGTATTTATAGGCTTCCAAGTGTTGAAGAATCTAAGGCAATTAAGATTAATGGGATTCTTCTCACAATAACTATTTATGAGGTTCTTTTGAATTTTCTTATTAGTACAATCTTTCCTTATTACTAGAGTGTGTCTTTCTTAGTTCATCAAATAGCTATCAAAAACAAAAGAGACAAGAACACACGATGTTGGATTTCTACCAGGGCCAAAACCTCTCCCTCATGGAGAGGAAAACCCGCTCAAAATTATTCTTATAAAGATTCCAATTAACGAATACCAAGACCATGATCGTTGACCCAATTAAGCCACTTTAAGACCAAGACACCAATCCTCTTCTTTGTCACTGTTGAATTTATCATCATCACTGCATCTACATGGAGGTCATTACTAATGCACCACAGAGGTCATTCCAACTTCATTGCTGCATCTTCACCGAGATTATTATTACTCCTTTACTGAGATCACAACTTCTTTCTCACTAAGATCTTCACCAAAATAATGAGATCCTTATACTTAGATATGTCTATATATATACGACAACTACACTGAGATCAAGATCAAGACCTTGAAACTACATCTTTATCACGATCATGACTGAGATCATGAATGTTGCTATTCTGAGATCATGATTACATTCAGAATACAAGCTGAGACAGATTATGTCACTATTGGATCACCAAAATCCTTCCCATCATAACTATGCCGAGATTGTTACCAAGATACCACCTAGATCTTCTTCATCATCAGTATGTCGAGACTATAGCTGTTCTTAGAGAGTATGCCAAGATTGTAATTATGCCGAGACAATGTTAGTGACTGCGTTTACACTAAGACTATAACTATGCCTACAAAGTTTCAGAGACCTCCGAAGTTGTGTCTTCCTATAGTGCAGATTGCAGACCCCTGTACCCATCCAAAAATGATCCTATTGTAGACATCCAAAAATCTGAGACAAATATGAGTTTTTGTTCTATCTGTGGTAACCCTAGCCGCATATATATAGTTGTTTGTCTTGTTGGAAATAATACTGAGAGGGGGGGTGAATCAGTGTTATCAAGTCAAACAATTTTTCATTTTCAACCTTAGATATATATATATATATATATATATATATATACGCTACTTCAGATATGGGAACCCACGTATACACACGACTGTGTCTAAAGCAACTAGCATATATCCAGTAAACTTAAGATTTAGTTAATCCATTTTATCTTTAATCAGTGCATCAGAACTTTATTAACCATAAGAACAATAAACAGGTGTCGTAAACCGAACAGATCATCACACATATGAACACAAGATATAAGGTGAAAACCCAATGTGGGTGAAAACCACCTACTGCAATGTGTCTCTATCTTCTTGTTAATAAGAAACTTCTTTTTACAATATTTCTGTACTGGTGCAGTCTTAAACCAGTATGCAGGCTTCTACCCGCAGAAGGCTACAACCTTCTCTTGTTCTCCAGCTTCTTTTGGAAGGGAGCTACAACCCCCTTAGCTCTTGTACTGATGTACTAGTACGTAGGTGCTGACCTACAGAAGGCTACAACCTTCTCTTTTCCTCCAGGGACTACATTTCATAAATTTTCAGACTGGATCCATCAATAGCATCAATCAAA
Organism: Pinus tabuliformis; assembly: GCA_031772625.1. NCBI lineage: Eukaryota > Viridiplantae > Streptophyta > Pinopsida > Pinales > Pinaceae > Pinus > Pinus tabuliformis. Next base: position 529,301,599 of record CM062818.1, read on the forward strand.
CGTCAAATATATCTGCATCAATCAAACTCCTTTGCACCAACCAAAATTGAATCACACAATCACTTCTTTGAATGTTGTAACCAAAATGCAGTAATAGTACCAGAACCCAGAACAATGCGTATATGCTATTTTGAATTACTGAACCAACGTGTATACGTGCCTTTGCTATGTTGAACCTGCATACAGATCTATAAAATATAATTTACCCTTTTCAAATATTCAGACAACAGTCATACCCAGATTATCAAATTTACAGATCAAGTCATGCGCCAAATAAAACAGATCAAAATCACACAAGGATACTTCTCTTCAAGCCTTAAGATCTTGACCCATCAATAGAACTTATCCTTCTTCTAGCACTCAGGTTCCTCCTTGATTCAGATCCAGCTATGCACCATAATCCAATGACCAGTATTCTAGATCTTGCTCTTCATAAGATATTCAATACTTGAGTACTTTTGCCTAATGATCTCCTTCCCCTTTTATAGTCTTAGGCCTTACTTAATACCATGGTCCAAAACCACTTAGAACAAATACTTGGGACCCAATACCTGGGTTCAACACTTTGGACGAGATACCATGGTCCAAAACCATAGGTCCAAATACCATGGACTAAAAACAAGTTTTCCCACATGTACGCGCTTTTCCTTGCATGAAAGTGCGTGCATATGCATACGCGTCTTTTGATTGGCTATTTCGCGTGTATACGCGACTTTGTTAAGTGGAACCTATGCATATCTATTTTTCCTTCATTCTGAGAGCCTAAACTATGATCTGTTATCTGAGTGGGTTTCCATCAAGGACAACACGTGTGTCATAGTGCCAAACCTATGACATAATGCCAACAATCTCCCCCTTTGGACTTGATGGCAACCCCAAGTCACTCAAAGTCATTCTCCCCCTTTGTCATCAAGGGCAAAGGGTTATGCTCCCCCTGAGTACATGCTGAAATCTCTGTTCTATTGTGTTGTCCATGCTCCCCCTAACTGTAGGCAAGGTCTGCAAAAAGATGTTCTACAAGACAGAACATGACTCTATACATCATAAATGCCCTTCCTATCACCAAAGACTCATACATACATCCATCTCCCAACCAAGTTGGGATGTATCAAGATTGACTCATCCACCCAACCAAGTGGGGATACATCAACAGTTTACACATGATAAAACAAGAACATTACATCATCCATCCCAGACATAGTGGGGAAACCAACATAGGTCGTTACATGACCTTGATAATAAAATAAATACATGACATAGAGACTAAAATATCTAAGACAAGACTATGATAGTCATTAGCAACTATCATTAGTAGCATCTGTCAATCGTCATCCAGACTAGCAACTATGATCTCCCTCTACACCTGTTCCACCTAAAGCAAAAACAATTGTGAAGTAGTACCAAGATCTTCTAAGATAATGCCAACAATGCATTATAAGAAGTAAATGCTCCCCCTGAACCTGTGATAGATGGTCTCTATCAGACCCATATCAGACTCTTTTCATCCTAAATCTGGCCTACTGATATTCTTCAAACTGACATATACGCGACTATATCTATAGAAACCAGCGTATGTATGCGGATGCTCTTCATGAAATTCACATACAACCACTTTTCTCTGAAACAGATAAGTGTCAATAGCAAGATGATGCATCAACTACTCCCAGCTTCTGTTTGAGTTATTCAAATGTCTCCCTGGGTAGTGGTTTGGTGAATATATCAGCAACCTGTTCCTTGGAGGGAACATACTCCAATTTGACCTTTTGTTCAAGCACTTGTTCCCAGAGAAAATGATATTTGATGGGTATGTGCTTGGTCTTTGAATGCATGACTGGATTCTTTGAAATATTGATTTCACTTGTATTATCACATAAAATGGAGATAGGTGGAGTACAAGTGATTTGAAAGTCTAGAAAAGTTTGCATCATCCAAAGGAGTTGTGTGCAACATGATGCAGCAGCCACATATTCTACTTCAGCTGTAGATAATGCAATTGAACTTTGTTTCTGTTGAACCAAGATACTAATTTGGAACCCATAAAGAACGCACCACCACTAGTGCTTTCTCTGTCATCCATGCTTCCTGCCCAATCTACATCTATATATGCATGAAGTGTGAGATCTGTATCTCTTGGATACCATAAGACATAGTTTTGTGTTCTTTGAAGATATTTGAAAATCCTTTAAACTGCCTCAAGGTGTGCTTCTTTTGGATTTGCCTGGAATCTTTTGACTATTCCTACTACATGCATGATGTCTGGTCGAGTACCCGTCAAATAGAGCAGACTACCAATCATGGATCTATAGGTTGGTTGATGTACTGTTGCTGATTCATCATTTGCACTGAGGCTGCATCCTATTACCATAGGGGTACATACTGGTTTCGAATCTTCCATGCCATATTTCTTCAAGATCTGCTTGAGGTACTTGGTTTGTGACAGAAAGATACCATCTTTGTTTTGTTGGACTTGTAAACCAAGAAAATATGTGAGCTCACCAAGCAAGGACATTTCAAATTCTTTCTGCATCACCAAAGAAAAGTTTTGACTCATGGCTTCTTCATTGCTACCAAAGATGGTATCATCAACATACACAACAAGTATTAGCAATTTATCATTGTCAATTTTTATATATAGATTGCTATTTTCTCATCCTTTTGAAAAACCTTGTTGATGGAGGTATTTGTCCAGATGATAATACCAAGCCCTTAGAGCCTGTTTAAGACCATAGAGTGCCTTCCTAAGTCTGCATACAAGTTTTGTATCATTTCCAAGGATGAATCCATCTGGTTGCTCAATATACACTTCTTCTTCTAGGTCTCCATTTAGAAAGGCAAATTTCACATCCATTTGATATACTTTGAACTTCTGAAAGCTAGAAAGAGCAAGGAACATTATTATGGCTTCAAGTCTAGCAACCAGTGCAAAAGTTTCTTCAAAGTCTATACCTTCTTGTTGAGCATACCTTTTACAAACAAGTCTGGCCTTGTTTCTAATAACATCTCCATTTTCATTTAGCTTGTTTTTGAATATCCATTTGGTCCCTATGACATTCTTATCATTAGGTCTAGGAACCAATTCCCAAGTGTTATTATTTTCAATCTGCTCAAGTTCTTCTTTCATGGCCTTGACCCAGCATTCATCTTTGCATGCTTCACTTACATTTCGTGGTTCAACGGAGGAGAGCAATGCTAGATAGCTTGAAGCTTCTGTAATAGTTCTTCTTGTTTGAACACCTGCCTCTTTCTGCCTCAAAATTTGAGTCTCTAGATGATTCTTCTGTACGTACCTGGATGGAGTCTTTTCTTCTACCCTTATATATTCTTCTGGTGCCTCATAGGTTTCTTCTTCATCATTAGTCTGATTTGAAGGTGAAGGATAGTCCTCTTCATCTTCAAAATCTTTGGTTTTTATCTGCTTTGGATTGTTGCCTGCTTCATCAACCACCACATCAATACTTTCAACAATTTTTCCAAGTCTTTTATTGTAGCACTTATATCCTTTACTTCGGGAAGAGTAACCAAGGAGAATGCCTTCATCTGCTCTAGGTTCAAACTTGCCAAGATTTTCATCAGTCCTTTTGATGTAACATTTGCTTCCAAAAACTTTGAAGTATTTTACCGTAGGAGTCTTACCATACCAAAGTTCATGAGGAGTTTGAGTGCTATTTACCCAGATGTTTGTTTTGTTGAGAATAGTAACGACAGCAAATGCAGCTTCACCCCAGAAGGTTGCAGGAGTTCCAAATTCATCAAGCATAGCACGAGCCATTTGTTGAACCGTTTTGTTCATCCTTTCCACTACTCCATTTTGCTGAGGAGTCCTTGTATTAGATAATTCCCTTCTTATTCCATTTCTTCACAAAAATCAAAAAATTCATCCGAGGTAAATTCCCCTCCTCAATTAGACCTGATGCATTTGATTATGCGATCTGATTCATTTTCGACCAAGGCTTTGAATGCTTTGAACTTTTCGAAAGCTTCGTCTTTATGCTTCAAAAGTCTTATCCAACACATCCTAGAAAAATCGTCAATGAACAACATAAAGTATTCTTCTCCTCGAGGTGACTTTTTCCTTGATGGACCACATAAATCAGTATGGACAAGTTCAAGTGGCTGACTTGTTAATCCTTCTTTCTCAGGGAAATGAGTTCTGTTTTGCTTACCAAACTAACATGATTTTCATATTGTATTGTTTGGAATTCTGATGTCAGGGAGATCATGAACCGCCTGATATTTTCATGCTTTCCTTATCTGAGGGAAGCTTAGATGCCCCAATCTTTTGTGCCATAGCCAATGTTCATCATTTTTGCTTAGATAGCATTGTTGATATCCTCCCTTGAGTATGTATAAATTATTTGGAGTTCTTATGCCTTTGATCAATGTTTCTCCTTTATCAAGTTCACGAACAATACATCCATTTTATCAAAATATTACCTCATTTCCTTGATCACACATTTGACTAACACTCAATAGATTATGTTTTAAGCCATCAACATACATAACATTTCCAGCTTTGACCTTTTCTTTCAAAAGAACAGAACCTTTACCTTTTATGAGTGCAGGGGTGTCATTTCCAAATGAGACCTTCCTTTCCTTTTCTAAGGCACTATATGACTGAAGTTTTTCTTTATCACCTGTCATATGTTTCGAACATCCACTGTCGATGTACCACTAATTTTCTTGTCCTTCTGCATATAAGGCTATACCACATCATTTTGGTTGTGGTTCTATCTTTCTCCATGTTTTGGGTCCCAATGAAGGTTGCTCCTTCTGAGATGTTTGCCAAAACTTACTCCTACATTTAGAATCTTCATCACCGAAGTTGTTACAAATAGAGCATTCTATTTCATTTTCAAGAGCAAAAAAGTTATTGTAGGTCCTCTTCATGATCCCAATCACGTTCCTTTGATTTCGTGCTTCTCGAGTCATGATGGTCTTGTAGGCAACACATTGAGCAGCTTTGTGTCCAAAGTTATGACATGAAAAACATTGGCCATAAAAGAAATTCCTGCGATTATCAAATCTATCGTCCGGGTGATTGTAGTTTCCATTAACCTTCATTATTAAGGAAAATTGAGAATGATTTACCTGCGGTTGGTTGTAGCTTCTGTTCATCCTTGAAGTAGATTGACCCCGATTTACTTGGTGATCGACTTTATGCCTTTGCTGATGATTGTCAACTTGTTCACTTCTCTTTGCTGTATCAAGATAACTTTTGGAGGTGGATGGCTTCTGAGCTTGAGATGCTTCTTCAGTATATCCAAGACCTGTCTGATTAGAGGAGAACATTGCACTTTGATAATCTCATCTAAAGTTCCAGATCCTTTAGCAAATCTAAGATTAAGAGCTTTTGTTTTCTCAATATCTTTTCTAAGTTCCACAATTTCACATTCTAACTTTTCATTGTGTTTTTCCCTTTTAGCAAGTTGAAATGTCAGAGTATCTATGATCATAGTCTTTTCTTCTAAACAAATTTTAAGTTTAGAAATTTCTTCATAGAGATCATCTTCATCTATAGCATCCAGTAAATCATCATCTTCAAAAGCCATCAAAAGTCTATAATCATTACCATGTTCATATTCATCACTATTTGAAAGTCCATCGTTGTCTTCATGTGTATAATAGCTCTTCCTACTTACATTCTATTTTCTGTTCCATTTAACTGGTTCCTTAACTTTATCAAGCTTATCTTTATGAGGACATTTGGCTGCATAGTGACCGACTCTCCCACAAGCATAGCATTTGAAAGGTAGCTTACCTCTGAATCTTCCAGAGCCCCATTGAAGGTTCTTGACAAAGTTTGATTCTTCCTCTCCTTCTGACATATGTCCTAACTCATTGTATTCTCCTTTTGAAGTTTTGAATGCAGCTTCTCTAATTTTTGATGGACCCACTTTTCTCATTTCGAAAGCAGTTAGGATTCCGTGAAGCTTTGACATGGTAATACTCTGAAGATTCTGCTTTTCTTCTATGGCAAAAACTTTTGATTCAAACTTAGAAGACAAAGATCTTAAAACTTTTTCAACTAAAGTAACTTCTTTTATCTCTTCACCAAATTTTTTCATGCGATTAACAATCTCATCTATACGTAAGAAATAATTAGCCACACTTTCATCATTGTGCATTCTGAGAGTTTCATATTGAATTCTGAGAGATTCTAGTTTTGCACGTTTTACCTAATTGTCTCCTTCATAGCTTAGAATGATCTTGTCCCATATTTCTTTGGTGGTTTTGAGCTGCATAACCTTGACGAATTCTGATTGAGATAGACTCCCCAATAGAGTATTGACAACCTTTGCATTTGTTTCATACTGCTTTTTACCAGCTATATCTGTAGGAGTTGCTGATGGAAATGTGTATCCTCCTTCCACGATATCCCAAACTTCTGCACCAAGAAATTAAAGATAGGTTGTGGTTCTTACCTTGCAATAGACGAAGTTGCTCCTATCAAAGATTAGTGGTCTGATGGATGCCTCCCTTTCGTAGTTGCTCATGATGATAGATCTTCCTTCAAGCGATCAAGCTTCTTCTAAAGGACCTGCTTTGATACCAATTGTTGGAAATAATACTGAGAAGGGGGGTGAATCAGTATTATCAAGTCAAACAATTTTTCATTTTCAACCTTATATATATACACACACGCTACTTCATATATGGGAACCCGCGTATACACGCAACTGTGTCTAAAGCAACTAGCATATATCCAGTAAACTTAAGATTTAGTTAATCCATTTGATCTTTAATCAGTGCATCAGAACTTCATTAACCATAAGAATAGTAAACAGGTGCAGTAAACCGAACAGATCATCACACATATGAACACAAGATATAAGGTGGAAACCAAATTTGGGTGAAAACCACCTGCTGCAATGTGTCTCTATCTTCTTGTTAATAAGAAACTTCTTTTTACAATATTTCTGTATTGGTGCAGTCTTATACCAGAATGCAGGCTTCTACCTATAGAAGGCTACAACCTTCTCTTTTCTTCCAGGGACCACGTTTCATAAATTTTCAGACTGGATCCATCAATAGCATCAATCAAACTCCTTTGCACCAACCAAAACTGAATCACACAATCACTTCTCTGAATGCTGTAACCAAAATGCAGTAACAGTACCAGAACCCAGAACACTGCGTATACGCTATTTTGAATTACCGAACTAGCGTGTATACGTGCCTTTGCTATGTTGAACCTGCATACAGATCTATAAAAGATAATTTACCCTTTTCAAATATTCAGACATCAGCCATACCCAGATTATCAGATTTACAGATCAAGTCGTGCGCCAAATAAAACAGATCAAAATCACACAAGGATACTTCTCTTCAAGCCTTAAGATCTTGACCCATCAATAGAACTTATCCTTCTTCTAGCGCTCAGGTTCCTCCTTGATTCAGATCCAGCGATGCACCATAACCCAATGATCAGTATTCTAAATCTTGCTCTTCATAAGATATTCAATACTTGAGTACTTTATCCTAATGATCTCCTTCCCCTTTTATAGTCTTAGGCCTTACTCAATACCATGGTCCAAAACCACTTAGAACCAATACTTGGGACCCAATACCTAGGTTCAACACTTCGGACAAGATACCATGGTCCAAAACCATAGGTCCAAATACCAAAGAATAAATACCATGGACTAAAAACAAGTTTTCCCACATGTACGCACTTTTCCTTGCATGAAAGTGCATGCATATGCATACGCGTCTTTTGATTGGCTATTCCGCGTGTATACACGACTTTGTTAAGTGGAACCTGCATATATCTCTTTTTCCTTCATTCTGAGAGCCTAAACTGTGATCTGCTATCTGAGTGGGTTGCCATCAAGGACAACACCTGTGTCATAGTTCCAAACCTGTGACATAATGCCAACATGTCTTGTATATAAGTCGACTTTAATTTTTGAAGATATGTGTCACCTTATTTAAGCCGACATGTATGTTCTTTAATTCATTTGCAGGCCGACGTGAAGAGGATTGTGCTTCTCCTTTTAGAGGGTTGCTTTGACATTTCTATATACTCATATATATTTTTCTCATGCTCAAGAATAGATTATTTTGAGATATTAATAAATCCTAAGTCTCTTAATGGGAGCTACTAATAAATAAACCTCTTGCTCATGAAACCCATGCAACAAGGAATAGTAAATTCATTTTCTTGTTTACAAAAATCATAATTACAATGTCATGAAGACTGAACCTAGTTACTCTTTCCTCAACACCAAGGGTGTCCAATTTTATTTAGGGTCAACCTAATCAAATATGCTCATGTAGTATTTAATTCAAAAATACACTTTCCCTTGTCCAAATTGAGCACTTCAGTAGTCAAAATTGGTCCTCTTGAAAAGAGGACTCTCATCCCATGGTTGGAATTTGTCACTGAGCTGCAAAATTAACACTCCCTCTCAGCTAGGGAGAAATTCCAACTACATCATGTAATCATCACAAGTATCCTATCGTCAAACCATATCCAATATCAAGTATCTCATCATCAAATGTCATCATTATTCATGTCGGTTCATATCTACTTCTTCCTGCTTATCTCTTGATTGTCTCTGATCATATGTTGAACATTGTTGAATCTAAAAGAATAATATTTTGACATCGGAGGGGAGCCTAAGCTACCACCCTCTAACACATTGGAGAGAACATCTCAATCCAAAACAATATCAAGGAGCACATCCCAACCTGAGACCACATCTGAGAGCTTAGTCTCAACCCAAAAGCGCATACGGGAGCACATATCAACCCAAAATCACATTGGGGAGCACATCTCAACCTAGAATCTCATGGGGGAGTAAAACATCATCAACCCCATATCAAGAAATAGGTGATATAGGGGAGCAAAAAATCAACCCATCCTATTGCCTACAGGTCTTCCCAACAATTACCCTCAAGATTCATGTGGTAGAACACCTGCATCAAAATATGAGCTTGGGTGAGATACTTGACTTACCAAAGGTAAGGATCACACACCCCCAAGCCTCCTCAGCTCATTAGCCAAACAGGGAGGGACAATCCCATCAAGCCTAGCTTGTGGGTATTATGCCAACTGGGCTATACTCTTTACATAGACCAAGATAGGGGGAAATACTCAACTTTTCAAAACAGATAAGGATCACGCACACCTTATGGGTGAAAATAGGGGAGATACTGGGACTACTACAAGAGTATGGATCATGTACACCTATTGTCCAAAGTTCCATCAACCCCAGGATCCCTCCATCTCAATTCCACACCCTGGGAGCTTAGACAGGGGGGGATATTTTCCTCAGTGTCCTCGATCAGCGATGCTCTGTGTATATCACAAACATATCATTGTTCTCACATCTGGTATCATCTTAATCATCATGTCACAATAGAAACATTCTCTTGCTCATGCAGGTCATCAAATCAAATACCATATTAGAATAAAAATATATATACCAGAAAAGGGTTCCATATTCATCTTCCCTCTCACGAAGGCAGCAACCACAAGCCTGAGCTTGTCTTGTATGCCAGCGTTGTCTCAATGTATGAAGAGATCTCAATCCCATTTATATGTGGGATTATCTGCCAATCCGATCCCACTCAATATTATCACAATGCCTCTCTGTCATATTCAAAACCTATTCAAATAGCTCACCAAAGAGATTCTTCAACCTGTATCATGCCAGCATCATCATACTCAACCTCGAGCGTGCTTAAATCTACGGGATTCTCATCCAAAAATATCATGGTTGATCTCATACTAAGGTAGCACCCAGATGTGCTCATCTCATTAATAACGATCCAAAAAACATCAATCTATATATATATATATATATATATAGATATATATAGTCACATATCACAGGAAGAATGTCTTAGACCAAAAATTCACATGCAAATATCTCTAAGGGAGCTTGGCAGTAACTCAATGTGTATGAATAGCTCAATCATGCATTGACTCAGAATATACGGACGAGTGTTCTCATGGTACATCAATGCTTCCATCAACTATCAGTTGCCAAGTCAGGTTCAACAATATCTCTTCACAACTTCTTGAAATTTAATCGAAGTATCCAAAGATTCATATTTTCACTTTCTTTAATGCTTCATGATATAGATTTTCTTTTCCATACTTCAAAAAGTAATTCATCATGCCATGAATCTTCATTTTGAACTTCAGAGGCCAACTCCCTCTTACTTTGATCATCAAAAGCTCATTACCTGTTAAGAATAAACCATCAGTATATAAAACCAAAATCAAAGTCATACCTTGAACCACTTTTAAAGTAGATGTTTGGATTAACACATCTTCCTGGGTTCATGAGATAACTATTAATGTGGACATACCAGGATTGGGGAGCTTGCTTCATACAATGCTTTCTGCAAACATAACACTTGACCAAACCAATATGCTTAGCCTTACACAAACCAATACTATGTAATCAAATCAGCCAAGTAAGCTTATCAAGCCTTAGATGCTAGATCAAAACTAATATAAAAATCATAAAAGTTTCTGCCAATATCTCTGCGACAAACTTTTTGAACCAAATGTCAGGTGGAGCTCTCATCCAAATATCAAGTCATGACCTCATATATTGTCATGTCAACAAGTTTTTATCAAGAAATATGATATTTCATTAGGCCATCCTTATGATCATAACATGAATCATGTCTGCCACTAAATATGAATGGATACATAAGGGATAAGTCATATAATTTTCATGCATATACCAAGAATTTGTCATATAAGTTCCATCCATTCATTGTGAGATTACTTCATACGAAATCACAATTGTTTATGATTCAACCAATGTGCCAAAGACAATGAGGCCAATACAATATCATTATTGAATCCCAATATTAGTTACTGAAAGTTACTATGCTATAATATTGTTATCAAGGCAAATCATTAGTCATAAAGTCAAAAACCCTGATTTTGTTAACTCTGTGAATTCAATCAATCCATAAGCCAAAAACATATGAATCATCATGTCAATGTTATAAAGAATATTTATGACCTATCAAGCATCATGTAATTGTGCATCTATACTAATCAGCTAGATCTTGTCAAACCCTTACAATTGTTATCAAATACTATCATATACTAGCTTCAATGATCAAATCAAAATAACATACTAATATGCATATTCCTCTCACTTGCAAACACAAGTTTAGTATTCACATTCTCTATAGTAATTCAAACATTCAAATTTACCTTCTCATGGAACTTTCTAATGTCTGCTCCATATCTGAAGGGTTGTCATATTGTTGGTGCATTCCTGATTTTATGCATAAGGGTTTCATTTTGTGACCTACAGGCATAACCACACCCATATGCTTTCTTATGTGTTGTTGAGAGGCTACAACCACACCCTCAAGCTTTCTTATGTGTGGTTGAGGCTTAAAGTAAGGAAAACTCTCTCTTCTCATACCAGAACTTGTTGCAGACTAACAACATTAGATATTTGTCTATTTATGTTAGAAAATTTCAACAATAAAGAATCTTCTTCACATTTAATGAAAATGACAATAAGTGCAGGGATCTTATGGAGAGATTGGGAAGCCACTTCAGTCATCATTATTCAAGCTATCAACCAGTCTGTAATATTTTCATGCATCAAAAAAACTGTTAGATCATAAAATCAAACTATATTAGGTTCTAACATATATTTATCCTAGTCATAACATATTTGCATCAGCTACTTCATCATCACATGACATCAAACTTTTATCAAGGCTTAGAGTCTTATGATTAAGGCAACATACAGGTGATTCATCATACTTTGGAGATCATGAAAAAAATATCATTTACATATCTTAGTCCATCAATTAAGGTCATCCAAATTTTACTGTATGACATAATCACTAAGTTTGACAAAACCTAACCAAGGATAACAAGAATATCATGTATATCAATCTTATTGCCATACTTTCATCATTAACATGTTGAAAATACAGCAAGAAAATCTCAGTTTTACTTTGCCTTGGTCAAACTACAGAAAATTTGAATTTCTATTTCAACAGAAATCTTGGAGGTAGTTAATTGAGGTGACATGCAACTTGTCACTCAATTAAATCGATTAATTCAAGTTGGGGAAGCTTGATTTTAGTTCAATATGTTTGATTGCTAATTTGTAGAAATTTGTTTCAGTTAATTTGATTTATTTTCATTTTAACTAGTTCTAACTGTTAGAAGAACTAGTAGAGGTCAAGTTGTGGAAGTGGAACTTCAACCACCCTCAGTGATCAACCGGTTAACTGATCAATCAACCCAAAATAATTGTTGCATGCGGATAATTCAAGTTACCCAGTTGAGATGGAGATTCCAAGGGTGTGTATTATCAGTTGTAGCATATTCCAATGTGTACAGGTGGTGCATGCAGTCAGAGAAAGGACCCTAGGGAATTGCACAATTCAATAGTGGGAAATTCCTAAATAATAGGGGCCAATTTCCCAAGGAAATATCACAAGGAAATAGGAGCTTGGAGGGCTTGAAAATTGGCTAAGTGTTGGCCAAATTCAGTCAGTCAGGCAAAGGGATAGACTATACACCTGCAGGGTGTGCTCAAGCTTGAGAAATCATATGTATTTCATCTCTATTCTCTTATTAATGAAATATAGATAGTAAGGGGTTTTGAGTAGTTGTTTTCCCCTAGTTAAATCTTTGTGCATGTGTGATGTTTCCTTTTGCATGTATATGATTTGTGCTCTAGATGGTGAATTAACTTCCACAAATCAGTAGAGTATCTTCAAGTCTTATGATTTAGTAAATTTCATGAGCCGGTTTGAATCTACACATTATTTCTACATGGTATTAGAGTGGGAATCACTGTAGAGCAGAGATTTCAAAGTTGTCCTTGTAGTATGTTTGAATTTTCATATCAGTGTTGTAGGTTTTCTTCAGGACTGAGAAGATGGTTTTCAATGGACTAAGGCTTGAGTATGCCCTTGAGGGAAGCTCAAATTATGTTGCATGAAAGGATCACATGGAGGCAATATGGAGGATAATGGGTTGAAGGAATTCATTGATAATGATATTTCGAAACCAACAAATTTCGATGCTAAGGATCTAGAAGAATGGAAGAAGTGTGTAGCCAAGGTGAGGATAATCATATTTGAGGGAGTACGAGACCATATTGTCTCAAATCTCCATGGGAAAGAGACTCTGTATGAAATGTGGTAAGCACTGACAAATTTATTCCAAAATAGTAGTGACAATAGGAAATTGGCACTCAAGGACAAACTTTGAAATATCAAGATGTAGAGGAATGAGACCATTCCACAGTACCTGAGCAGGTTGACACAATGTCACGATGAAATTGGTCAGGTGGGTGTTATTATAATAGAGGATGATTTTTTGAGCCTAGCCCTTCTAGGCCTTCCCAAACACTGACACAACTCCCAAGATTCAGTGAATGGGAGGGAGAACTTACCAAATTGTGAACGCCTATGGTCCGATTTTGTATAAGAATAAATGAGGCAAAATACCAAAGACGAGACTTCATCCAATGGTGAGGATGAGAAGAACTGAGCCTTGGATGGAAAGGAAAAGAAAGGGAAAGGGAAGAAATCCCAATCCAAGGCAGAATCTAGTCAAGGGGGGAAGAAGAAAGACTTGTCCAGAATCAAGTGCTTTCACTGTCATGAATTCAGGTCCTATGCCACGAAGTGTCCACATAAGAATACAAGCTAGAATACCTCAGGAGGAGCGACAGGTGAAGCTTTGGCTTCACAATTCGAACTTGATTTTACTCACATTGCATGCATGGCTAGCACATTGATGGGAAGAGTGTGGTACCTGGAAAGCAATGCCTTGTTCCATATGACGGGGAATAAATATTTTTTCAGTTATTTGGAGGAGAAGGATCTCCAAATTCACATCAATATGGGAGATGATTGAAGGTACAACGCGACCGAGATAGGTACATTCACCTTATAGAGGGAGTTAGGCTCCCCTTTCAGGCTCAAGGATGTGATGTTTGTTCTAGGTGTAAAGAAGAATATTGTCTCCATTGTGGTTTTGGAAGACCGTGGTTACGATGTGATCTTTAACGAAGGAAAGACATTCCTGAGACACATAGCCACAGGACAGGTGAAGCAGATCTAGGTTTGTGTGAAGAACCTCTACAAGCTAGATGTGGAGGATTGTGTTGCATTGAGCACCAAGGCAGAGAAGGTGCAAAGCCGCGATGTCGGTGAAATTTTGCATAGAATACTTGGTCATTTGCATCATGGCACTTTGAAGATAATGCAACAAATTACCAAAAGCCTCCCCAAAGGAGCACTAGAGCAGTAGGACATATGCAAAGGGTGTATTGTGGGGGAGTACACAAAATCCATTTTTCATGATTGAGACAACAAAGTACATGCAGTCCTTGAAAGGATCCACTATGATGTCTGTGGACTTGTCTCAACAGCCTCCACCGCCAGGCACAAATATTTTGTCATCTTTATTGATGACTTCTCGTAGAAGTGTTGGAAATTCTTCATGCGGAAGAAGGATGAGACTTTCTCCGAGTTCTTAGAGTTCAAGGCACTAATGGAGAAAGAAATGGGCAAGAAGGTGAAGGATCTCAAGAGTGATAATGGAGGTGAGTACATGTAGAATGAATTTAAAAATTTAAGTACAAAAGAAGGCATTTGAAGACAGTTGACAACACCCCACAACCCATAACAGAATGGGGTGGATGAGAGGAATAACTATAGCATTGTGGGAGTAGCAAGGGCGATGTTGCATGACCAAAGCCTACCTCTAGACTTGTGGGTTGAATCATGCAACACAATAGTCTATTTGCAAAATATAAGTCCTCATCAGATTCTTGGTATGATCACACTAGAGGAGGATTTCTCGAGGAGGAAGCCGAATGTGTCACACTTTAGAATATTTGGAGCCTCTTTTTATTGCCATATCTCCAAAGAGTCAAGGAAGAATTTAAAGCCGACAACAAAGTTGGGGGTATTTTTGGGTTACATAGAAACTCCCTACAATTACTGAGTGTATTTTCCATCCCTCAAAATGACAGTTTTGTGTAGGGATGTCAAATTTGATGAAGACAAATCCATGCAGTGCTCTCTTGAGAGGGAGCTTCAAATCCCACTAGAGGAGGAGCTTTTAGTTCCAAAGGAGGAGCCTTGGATGTTGTGGAGCAACCAAAAGTTTAGGATCAGAGAGTGGAGACATCCACACAAACAAAATCATCTAAGGAAGATAGGAAGAGAACTAGGTAAGCTAAGAGACTTGTGTAAGATGTGAGGGAGAATGTGGGTGCTCCTTAAAATCAGCGCATGTAGAGAATGTCACCAGATCGATACACTGGCTACATGGATTTAATGACTGAAATAATAGAGATTGATCCATCCTCTTTCGAGGAAGCAGTAGAGAAACCAATATGGGTTGATGCAATGGTGGAGGAGTATGAATCCATTGTAAAAAACAATGTTTGGGAAGTGGTCCTAAGACCAACAGACAAATTAGTTGTGGGTTCGATATGAACCTTCAAGGTAAAGCATGCAGCAAACGAAAGCATAGAAAAGTACAAGGCTAGATTTGTGGCCAAGGGGTACTCTCAAGTTGAGGGAATTTACTATGAGGAGACATTTACTCTTGTAGAAGGGTACTCATCCATAAAATCAATCCTTGCTTTGGATGCATGGATGGGGTGGAAGATCCACTAGATTGATATGAAAACAACATTCCTCAATGGAGTTATTGAGGAAGATGTGTATATCGAGAAACCCGAAGGCTTCGAGACTTTTGATCGAGATTATGATGTGTGCAGACTCAAGCGAGCGTTGTATGGTCTCAAGCAAGCACGTCATACTTGGTACACCATGATCGATAACTATCTCACTGGTTTGGGCTTCACCAAAAGTGAAGCGAATGAAAACCTCTATCATATTTTGGTAGAAGGTAAATTTTTTAATATTGTTTTATATGTTGATGACTTGATTTTGACTGGTGATGAGCTGTTAATAAAAACTTGCAAGGAGGACCTTGCAAGAGAGTTTGAGATGAAGTACATGGGTCTCATGCACTACTTCCTTGGATTCAAAGTATGGCAAGGTAATGGGGAACTATTTGTCTCTCAAGGAAAGTATGCCAACGAGATACTTCAGATCCACATGGATAGGTGCAAACCCAAGGAGACTCCTGTAGCAACCAATTGGAGGAAAGAGAATGCCACTTCAGGTGAGGAAGTGGATGCTACCGATAGTTGGTAGGTTCACTCATATATCTTATGAACACGTGACCAAACATGTGCTTTGCAATCAACCAACTGAGCCAAGCTATGGTTAGGCCAACCAAACTATTTTGGAGGGAAGTTAAGCATGTTCTATAGTACCTCAGAGGCACTATCTAATTTGGACTATGGTACAGACGGACAGAGGGAGTGAAGTTGTGTGACTTCACCGATGTAGATTGGGCGGGAATTCCATTAGACTGGAAAAGTACATCAGGTGGAATTTTTTGTTGTAGCTCTGATGCCACTTGTTGTAGATCTAACCCAGAGATATTATGATAATAGAAATAACCCAAGAATAAAAAGATAGAAATAGATAGAAATGCTTCTTTATTGATCAAACCCTTAAGGTAGGGCAACACCATACATTCACTCCTTAAGGAAGGAGAACACTCCACAAGCCATATGCCTGTTCATACAATAATCCTTGACTATATCTCTGTGTGGAGTCTCTAGCCTCTATATAGGCCTCATACATACAATACCAAGGATCATTACCATGGTTCCCTCATACCATCAACTAATACCATGGGCCCATTACATCATTATTAACTACTTGTGGTCCCTTACATGATATGGGTTAACCACCATATTTATTACTATGGCCCATCCCATTATTACATTATTACCTTGGGTACCTCCCTTGGTACCCCATATTATCCCCCCTAGGTATATAACATTCCACCCCCCTAAGCATGTTTCGTCCCCGAAACATGGGAAGAACACAAATAATAAGATCTACTCAAAAGAGTAGTCCACTAGTACCATGCACGTGCATCTAGCCATCCAAGAGAAAGGTGAACCCTCGATCTCACTGATGCCTCGCTCGCTTGAGATGGAAGTTGACCGTGGCAGCTCTTCTGTGTTGATGTGTAATAGGTGGATCTTCTCTCCTCGCTATCTGTCATACGGGGGTTGTTGTCCTTATGACTGCTTGGTTTCCATCTTGATGGTTGTCTTGCGGGGTGATGTGGGCGATGATATGTTGAAGTTTTAACCCACGATGTCTTTTTCTTTAATTCACCCTGCTGTGGTGCCTGTTGTGGTGTCTTCTTTTCCAATATGACTTCAACCACTGAACCCTCATCATATGTGTCAGCACCTGTTACCTTTTCGACTTCAGCCTCTGTTTGTGTTTGATTGTCGACCATCAATTGCTCATCATCTGATATGTCAGTCCCTGGAACATCTTCTGCGTCAACCTCCATGGACTCTACCTGTTTATTGATGGAAATATCCTGTAATGTAATTTTCTTCTTTTTATACCAGAGCTTCAGGAATTTCTTCTGCACATTAATATTGATAGTACCCACAGATTCCATCCAAGGATATCCCAAAACAACATCCATATTATCCATCTCTGAAGTATAAAAATCACCATGCAACACATACTTATCCATAGAAATCTTCAAATCCTTATACACTTGAACATCCTCATCCTCCACCTGTGTGTTTTTAATGTTTTTTGCAGGAACTTGCAATTTTTTTGCCAAATTAACATGGATGAAATTATGCTTGCAACTAGGATTTATAGAAACAATGATCTTCTCTTTCTGAATCAATCCATGAACCTGCAGTAAGGAGACACCCGTAGAAATTAACCCCTTATGTGTTTCATTCTCCTTTTTTCTAGCCCGAGACCATTTGTCCAAAAAAAAAATTTCAAATTCTGCATCTGAAAGTTTGGTCAACTGCTTTAAGTCAAGTGATAAATTCCACTTTTGAGCCTCATTTCTCATATTAAGCACCATTGGAAACTTCCAATATGTCCCGTGTGTGGACTTGTATCTTTGTATGAATTCTTCAATAGTAGGACCATCATCTTTTCCTGTAAAATATAGAACCTTGCTAGAAGCCATGAAGAGAGTTTTGAAAAAAATTCACTTACTTGGCGAAAATTGGAAATTGTCACAGTTTAGTCAATATTGCTCAGAATCCCTATTATGACCTATTTTTGGAAATGGAACAACCATTCTGCATCTGCCCATGTGATAGAAATTTTGATCCAGGCAATGAAATTTCAAATCTGCACTGCAACTCTCCCGCTGTCACCAATATTTCTGCAAAAAAGAGCTGATTTTAAATCAGCGATATCTCCCTCATCCGGACTCCGATTCGACTGATTGTTTTTTTGAAATTAGGTATTTTTTCACAAAGATTCCAGATCTACAATTAGATTTTTCAGATCATGCACCAGGACGTCCAGATCTGCGCCGCAAACTCGCTACCCTGAAAAATTGTCTGCAACCCCACTGATTTTTAGATCAGCGATATCTCCTTCATCCGGACTCCGATTCAACCGATTTTTTTTTTGAAATCGGCTATTTTTTCACAAAGAATATAGATCTGCAATTATATTTTGCAGATCTTGCACCAAAACATACAAATCTGATCTGCAAACTCGCCGCCCCCGAAATCCTGCAAAAATTAAAAAAAAACAAAAAAAAAACAAAAATTCTCCACTTTTGTGCCCAAGAAAGTGCTCTGATACCAGTTGTTGTAGCTCTGATGCCACTTGTTGTAGATCTAACCCAGAGATATTATGATAATAGAAATAACCCAAGAGTAAAAAGATAGAAATAGATAGAAATGCTTCTTTATTGATCAAACCCTTAAGATAGGGCAACACCATACATTCACTCCTTAAGGAAGGAGAACACTCCACAAGCCATATGCATGTTCATACAATAATCCTTGACTATATCTCTGTGTGGAGTCTCTAGCCTCTATATAGGCCTCATACATACAATACCATGGATCATTACCATGGTTCCCTCATACCATCAACTAATACCATGGGCCCATTACATTATTATTAACTACTTGTGGTCCCTTACATGATATGGGTTAACCACCTTATTTATTACTATGGCCCATCCCATTATTACATTATTACCTTGGGTACCTCCCTTGGTACCCCATATTATCCCCCCTAGGTATATAACATTTTTAGTGTTGGGTTTGCAACGGTTTCTTGGTACAACACGAGGCAAATATCAATGACACTCAACTCAACAGAAGAAGAATACATGGTTGCAAGTCAAGAAACATGTGAGGCGATTTGGATGAGAGATACTTGTTGGCTTGTTTGGTCAAATGATGGATCCTACTGTGATTTACTATGATAATCAGAGTTGTATCAAAATCTCTGAAAATCTTGTTTTTCATGATTGATCCAAGTATATTGATATATGATATCACCATCTACGAGATTGTGTGTAGAGGAAGATTATGTTGTTGCAGTACATTCCGACAGAGGAAAAGGATGTTGATATTTTGACAAAGGCCTTGTCAAGAGGGAAGTTTGAGTTCCACAGATGTAGGATAGGGGTGGTTGATAATCCTTTTCTTGCTGAGAGGGAGTGTTGAAAATGTAGCAAGAAAATATCAATTTGACTTTTCCTTGGTCAAACTAGATAAAATTCAAATTTCTATTTCAGCAAAGATCTTGGAGGTAGTTAACTGAGATGACATGGAAATTATCACTTAGTTAATTCGAGTTGGGGAAGCTATATATCAGTTTAGTATGTTTGATTGCTAATTTGTAGCAATCTATTTTAGTTAATTTGAGTTATTGTCATATTAACTAGTTCTAACTGTCAAAAGAACTAATGGAGGTCAAATTATGGAAGTGGAACTTCAACCACACTCAATGATCAACCACTTAACTGATCAATCAAACTAAAATAATTGTTGCATGTAGAGAATTCGAGTTACCCAGTTGAAATGGAGATTCCAAGGTAGTGTACTATCAATTGTAGCATATTTCAATGTGTATAGGCAGTGCATATAGTAAGAGGAAGGACCCTAGGAATTGAGCAATTCAATAATGGGAAACTCTTAAATAATAGGGGCCAATTTCCCAAGGAAACAACACAAGGAAATAGGAGCTTGGAGGGATTGAAATTTCGCTAAGTGTTGGCCAGAGTCAGTCAGTCATGAAGAGGGATAGACTACACACTTGCAGGGTGTTCTCAAGCTTGCGCAAGCATATGTATTTTATCTCTCTTCTCTGATTAATGCAATATAGATAGTAAGGGGTTTTGAGCAGTTGATTTCCCCTAGATAAATCTTTGTTCATGTGTGATGTTTCCTTTTTCATGTATATGATTTGTGCTCTAGATGGTGAATTAATTTCCACAGAACAGTAGAGTAGCTTCAATCCTTTTGATTTAGTAAATTTCATGAGCATTTTTAAATCTACACATTAATTTCTACATAAGGTCACCATGCTTATCACAAACATTATCAATAGTATCAAGTTACCATCTATTAGAATCAAGGTGCTAGCCTTCTTTATGGGATCAATATATCCAAAATGATAGATGTTAGCCAAACATTAAGTATACCAATATATCAAAGATCAATATTAAGTAGCTCCATAGAATCAAGAAGTTCATCGTATCTAAAAGGTAAGATACATGTTCATTATTCAGTACACCATCCCATCATGAGTACCATGAATCAAATTTCATATGCATGAGCCATTTGTGAAGGTGACATTACCATAATACCTTAGGGATTACCTTGCCATCCTATATTGCATCTATAACATTGAAATAAAGCACCATACATACATTGAGTGTTCAAATATGTGTGTGCACCTTCTTATTTTACATAAGCAGCTATAGCATTTTGTCATTTTTTCATCAACTGCCTCTTTACATTTTCCAATGCTACTTCTTCTCTTCCTGCACTAACTATGATCCTCAAGAAGGATCCACTTATCACAACTCTTCAAGAGCATAGAATCATCCAAATACTCAAATATACATGCAGGAAGTATAAATAATAATGAAAACAATAATGAGATCAATAAGTATAAACATAATTAAAGACATAAAATATCACCATAAATTGAAAAGTACTTAACTTCAATGAGAGGTGATCATGTCCCTCTTGAACCAACCTTCAAGGGGCATCATTGTCCATTGTCCATATGACAATGTTACCTTCAATATTTCAACCAACTTTATCAACAACCAGGCCTAATAGAGACTATCACTTCTAGGGCTTCATCAAATATGTCACAAGTACTTGTACATATTCACGCCAGTCATGCTAGGGTTTCTAAATTACATACCTCAAATCTTTGCCATAAACCAAGGTTTCTTCCAAACCCTAACCTCATAGTATCCATCAAATCCTAATAACCAAATTGCCTAGGGTTTCCTTCAAACCCTAGAATTCTTTTAGGTCTCCTCCATCCTCTCTTGCATCCATAAAGGGTGTATTCATAGGGGTGATCTTCAATGACTTTTATTCAACCCAACTCTTGTTCCAAGTTTATTTTTCTTAGGGCTATATTTTCTTTGCTTTGATAATTGCATTTCATTATTTCCATATTAAATTCTCCCCATAGAATCATAACATTATTCATATTTGCATCATTATTTAGTGACATATGAAACTATATAGAAATAACAATATCATCATCAATGTAGCAGAACATAAAGGAACAATAGAAGAAAAACATTCACACATAGAGACACTGGAATTGATTGGAGACCAGGGTAAAACCCACTATGGGGAAAACCCTGTCAATTTTTTCTTCTTATTAGATTATCATTGAATGATTCGGAAAATGAGAGTAAAATGATCCATATATTCATCCATACAACTATCGAACAACATTAACTAAATAATATTCTTGAAATGAACCCTATAATGCTAATACTCAAAACCCTGATTCAGGAGCCTGTACTCTACTATCATTGTCTACAATCAATTGTTGAACCCTGCGTTCAACGAGAGAAATCTGCGGTCAACTAAAAAAATCAACCTTTAGGTTCCAATTGTAGGGAAGATATGCCATGCATGCAACTGAAAGGCTTCCGTCAAAATTTCTCCATGACATGTTTGTGACTCTAGTTGAAATTTCTCCACAACATGCCTACGGCAGAAACCCAAAACCATAAAAACAGAGATGTGAAATTCAAACCCTGCAATTTCGGACACACACTAACCAATCTCCATGAATTTGCCACAGATCTATGAGAGCTAAACCAAAGAAGAGAATAGAAGAATGTCTCATAATCATGTCCAAATGAGGTTGAGGTCACTTGTATTTATATCCTTCCAAGGGTGTCAAATTTTCTTTATGGCCAACTTAATCAAATATGCACATGTGGGCTTTAATTCAAAAATACACTTTTCCTTATCCAAATTGAGTGTTTCAATAGTCAAAATTGGTCCTCTCGAAAATAGGAATCTCATCTGATATTTGTCGCTGAGCTTCCAAATTAACAGTCCTTTCATCCCCTCCTATGATATTTTAGAGCTTCTTGTTAAAAAATAAAACAATATAAGACAAAATAAACTTAAAAATAAAAAATGAGCAAAGATAAAATTACCACAATACACTAGATTTACATGGAAAACCTAGCAATGGGAAAAACCATAGGCAAAGGATTAGTAGCTTTATTTAATCATCAAATAAAAATACATACATCGACTTACTTCTTGCTCACACACCCCCATTTTACCATAGATGATTCCTAGCCTATATACAAGCTTTGTTACAATAGCATGTTCCAATACCATGGAATATCAATAACATGTGCCCAAACAGCAATGACTCATTTAACTCATTTTGTCACATTTTGGAAGCAATAACAAGTCAAAATATTATATTTATTTTATTTTAATTTGATTTGCTCTCACATCTAAAAATATCCCACTAGAGATCAAATAGAAGTTTGAGCGAGTATTTTTGTTGTTGTTTCTATATCCTTGCTATTAATCCTTTCACAAGATGCATTTCATGATGTTTGCCTCGACCTAGTCAATATTTTGCAAAATTCCTGCTTATCCCTTAGAAATTTTTTTGTTAACATATTCGTTGGATTATATTCAATGTTTATTCTCTCCAATTGTAGTAGCCCATCATCTAGCGCTTGATGAATCCAATTATATCTCACATAAATTTGCTTTGTCTTAGAATGATATGTTGGGTTTTTTTCTAAATGAATTTCACCTTAACTACCACAATGCAACACATTTGTCTTGTTTTATTCCTATCTCTCCTAAGAATTGTTGCATCCGTAACATCTTTTTGTAGGCTTCTATGACATCTATTTATTCTTTCTTTGTTTTGGAGAGGGATACTACTTTCTACAATCTAGACACTCAAGATACTACTGCACATGTAAAAGTATATAAAAAATCATTGATGGATTTTTTTATGTCCACATATCTAGCCATGTTTGCATCTATATAACCTTCAAACATAACATTATTATTATTACCAAAACATAAATAATAATGACTAGTACCCTTGAGATATCTTCAAATTCACTTTACTATTTCCCAATGTTGTTGTCTAGATTTACAAGGAATCTTCTTACTACTCCCACTGCATGTGCAATATTTCGTCAGGTACATACCATGGCATACATCAAGCTGCTAACTGATGAAGCATATGGGACTTTACTTATTTTCTTCTAATACAGAGTATGAAGTGGATGCTAGAGGGGTACCAATTGGTTTGAAATCCTTTATGTTAAACCTATTTAACACTTTCTCAATACATTTCTCTTGTGACAACCACAACCTTTTGTTTTTTCTATCACCTAGAAACCCTTATGGGGAATCAACTGACTAACAAATCTATTATTCTTAACCCAAAGGAAAATTATAATGGAGTCTTCATACCTTTAAATAGGATACATTACCTTATAGTACCATGGGAAAAACCATGGAATCAAAACCTAGAGAACAAAAATTGCCAATGGCTCTATAACTGAGTCAAATTTACGTGAACTACCCTAGCATTTCCTATTTAAATTTAAAATTTAGTAAATAAACATATAAATCTTAATATTTATAATTATCTCTCTCCCTCTCTTTCTCCGTTTTATGTGTCATTCATATCACATTAAATAATTAAATAATAATAATAACAACAAAGGATGGGGAAACCCAAACCCTAGTTTCTGTGCAGGCACGATTCTAACCATGGCGATGATCGGCCTGAGCTTTGGGTTCACGGATCTCTGACCGGCTGCATCGCGACAACTGCTCACGGGTTTTATGGCACCTTGATTTACGCTGCGGTCCCCCACCGGTCACTTTGGTGCACAGGCCTCCTACCTTTCCGTTGGGCGGTCCCCTCTGGGACAACTCTTTATCGACAGGCAGCATGGGCGACGAAGACCTCGTAGACTACGAGGCAGACCCCACGCCTCACCAAGACATCTGGGCGCATACGAAGAGGCCTACTATGAAACCTCGGAGTGTTGAACTGGCCTCTGAGACAGCTGCCTCCTCTCTGCAACCGCATCTGCCGCTCACAGGGAAGAAGAAATCCTCAGATTTCATCCTGGCTGACTCTCCGGCCCTTGAATGCCCGCCCCTTTCCCCTGCTACGCTACATTTATTGGGCTCCTGCTTACAGTCCTCGCCTTCTTTCGACTCTCCGCTTCTGAACCCCACTCGCCCTGCCTTACCAAAGCCCCCACCGCCTCCGCCTCCATCGAATTCACCTTCACCCTCCGTCTCATTTATGCCGCTGAACCAACAGGCTTCACCTCGCCCCCCCCATTCTCTTCTCCCGGGCACTAGCTGTATTGGACCTCGCTCCCCGATACGCTCGGGCTGTTTTAACACTCCTCTGCTCCCGGTTCGATCTGCGGGATCCGCACAGCACAGTTCATCGGATCCGTGTCGTAAACTATTAAAGGACCTCCCCTTTGGCAAGCGCACAGAGAAATTGAAAAAAGGCAGGTGCCTTCGAGCTATTGATTCAGACTTCAACATCACCTTTGGGGAAGAAGCACCGTTGCCGGATGTGATGGAAACTGCCCGTAAAGTCCTGGTCGGTAGGGTAAGGGGACGTACCTACTCTGTGGAAAGACTCAAGCTCTGGGTGGAGGAGATATGGGGCACTCTGCTCAAAGAACTTCCTGATATCAAGGTCCTCGCGAGGGGCTGGTTCGCATTGCACTTCCATAGGCCTGAATATACTCAATGGATTCTCTCCCAATATTGGCATATCGAGTTAGCACCAGTCATGCTCAAGCGTTGGGATCCTCTGTTCGACCCGGAACGTGAACAATTGGGGGCTGGACCCATCTGGGTTCGTCTTCCTGGTCTGCCTATGCAATTTTGGAACCCGTATGTATTCAAGCGAATTGGGGACACCCTAGGCACCTACCTGGAGCATGACAAATCCTATGAGAAAACGGGAATCATGACAATGGCCCGTATACTTGTTCATCTTGACACCAGGCCGGGACTGGAGGAGAAAATCACCCTGCATCACAGCCATGTCTCGCGCAAGCAACTGCTGGATTACGAAGGTGTACCATTTAGATGTCGAAGATGCCATAAAATTGGTCATCTCTATAAGGATTGCCCACTAAATTCGGGGGTGACTTCCGAGGATACCAAAGGCCCAAGACAGCAGCCTACAGTGGATCAAAACATAGGAGTTAATATTCCTACGGAAGGGGAGCAGACTCAACATGAGACTCCATCTAAGCTGGCTAGTGAAGGCGCCAAAAAGAACACCAGAAGAAAGGCTTCATCTACACCTGGGCCGCCTCGTACCCGCTCCAAGACTGCGGAGACTGCTCCTGCTCATCCGGGGAAAGAAATTCAATTGCTGACCGGCTCTCGAAAGAAGCGGCGGATCGACCTCTAGGAGATTGGCTGATCGAGGAATACAATCCAGATGGGATGCACAGATTTTTTCATCGACCATATATTGACGGCCTCCTACAAGGGGGCAATGCCCCCATCTAAATTTTTTGCAATGCTATGATACTCATTGTATATAACAGCCACAGTACAGATCGTCCTTTTTGCTATGTCATTGTATATAACAACCACAGTACAGATCTTGCTTCTATATAGCGGATACACTCTACAGCTCTGTTTATTTTGGTTTTTTTTTTTTTTTTTTTTGAGACATTGCACTTTCTCTGAGGGATACAGAACCATCGTATCTCTGTGGGTCTCTTTTGATGTAATTTTGTTATTTTCTGAGCAGTGGTGAAAACCACACTACAGCATATGCCAATGGCATCAACAGCATGTAATTTCTTTTAATAGAAATTATGAATTCCCTTTCTTCGGAAAAAAAACAAAGCATGTCAAAGAAAAATGGCATGCACCTATGTATGTAATTATACGTATTATTAAATTTTAATAAAAATAAAAATAAGAATTCTATATAGAAATATGTGAAATTTACAACCAACTTAACTCCATACCTATCAATTGTCTCTCAAGGTGCAAAAATTTCCTCAAGTTTTGCACACAAAAATAGGTTTACATCATGAGAGATTTGATCTCTCTTGACCCTTGGTAAATGTGAAATTAAGATACATCTACACTAGTGATATTCATCCTCATCTAAAATTCACAATGTTTATTTAAAAAATAAATAGATTTAAACTAAATAGTTTTTAAAATAATTAAGTGATAAAAATAGATAAAATTATGACTTGCATTACTAAAAAAAACATATTAGAGAAATGATGATTAAGCTTCAAACTCTTTTTTCATACTACCAATTTTATAAATATATTCATTTCAAAATATTTACAACCTAAATTAAAATGAACAATTATAAATATGATTTTATTCATTTTTTAATCATTTGTACAAACATATACATTTTACAAGAAGTTGAATATTATATTAATAAGGATTATCTTTATATAATTAAGATAGATTCATCTTTAGTCCAGATGTATCAAGGGTAAAAAAAAATCAACCATCTCTAAATACAACATTCTTTTTGAGTGTAAAACTTGAAGAAATCTTTGTGCCTTTAATCACTCTCAATACTTAATAGATATTTAGTTAAGATGAAACTATGTTGCTTCCTTATAAAACTATTTATATTTTATATATAATACAATATATAAATTTTACTTAAAATATTCTTATTTTTAATTCTATTAAAACTCTTATAATACATATAACTATGTATATGTTTATAAAAAAACTTAGAAAATTATTTATGGTAAATACTAATATTTTATATATTTATGAAATATCATTCATATATATATATATGAGAAAATTAATTTATAAAATGTATTACCTATAATTCAAAAAAATGGCCTATAAATTTATTAATAAAAACAAAATTATAATTTAAAAAATGATTTGCATTAATTTATTATTTATTATTTTTTAGTTAAACCAATATTATGTTTTTTTATTATTAATTTTTAATTTAAGTTATATATATTTTTTTATCACTTATATGATATTTATGTTTATATATGCAATAAGATTATTATTTGAAGTCTACAATTATCTGGATTATTAGTCATTGCTTGGCTGGGGACTATAGCAATTACCTTGGATTGACATGTGTCGACTCTCAACAATTTTCTAGAGTTTGTTGCAATTTTAACCAAAGTTTGGAGAAAATGGGTAATATTCCTATTTTCATGTAAATTGAACATAATTTTCTAATTTTCTGTAAATCTTATTTATAATTTTAGATTGGCTCAACAAGCTCTGATGGAACATATGCATTTTATTTTTGGTATTTGTCACTAACAATTCATTTAAAAATAGAAAAACAAAAAAATGAAAACTAATTTTGTAAATGGCTATTCAGTTGATGAGTGCTCTGATCAGGGACACTATTATTGAGTGCTATAACCACCAACACTGTTATGCTGCTGCTCTGCCCAGTGATGTTAGCACGGACAAGGTTGACCTGGATCTAAACAAATCTACAACTAATATTATTATTTTCCAGAGTTAAACAAATCTACCACTAATATTATTATTTTCCAGAGTTACAAATCCTTTACATAAGCAGGGTAAGGCTCTGAACAAATTCGCAATTAACATGTTTTCATGAATGCCTCTTCAGCAGTGAGTGGAGCTTTGGTTGTGGGGAGCTTTCCACACAAGAAAAGATCTGCACACTCCTTACCAGCAATTGCTTCACACGCTAGCAGAACTGATAGCAGAATTACACTAGCTGCAGGTATTTTTTGGGGGCATTTTAATGGAATGGACCTTTTTTTGTGGGTTGGCGGTGTGGCTATGGTTCACTCTTTGTTCTCCTATTTCAAAGCTCTTAATAATTTAACTCAGAAATATTTTAAACTGCGGGTATTGTTTTAACCTAGGGATTTACCAGTCAAGACTGCAGGTTCCGAGATCGCAAGGTTAATAACTTATTAGTAACATTTGGCAAGAATATTTCATGGAAATTGATAGATTTCGGAGCCCTTGAGCTACGATTGGTGTTAGAGTTTCGTCCCAAGATTCGTTTTCAAGGTTCATACTAACGACGGGTCGTTCATATTTTACAGGTAACCACAACTGTGTCTCCTATTGTCGTTTTCCCCGTCCAGCCAAGACCGTGGAAAACAACCGCTACAACTAGCTTTGCTTCATTCTCCCATTCCAGGAGTTGAATTACATAATTCACTTGATCATCAACTAGTTATGAAATTAATGTTACGCATAAATTATAATATGCTATATAGACAGGATAATCCAAACAGCCGAAAATAGGCGAAGGGTTCAAAGGCTATGATGAGAGTCCACCTACCTGCATGGTCAAGATAAACACATTAAAAGAGCGTAGTTTAGGGACTCTGAGGAGTTGTCCCACAAGGATTTTTGTAAATCCAAATTATAATTGTTAAACTTCAAAATTTTAGGTGTTTTAGACATTTTTGATGGTGCTGTATCCATTTCCACCATCAAAAATAGGATTCAAATACTACATTTACAAGATTTTTTGAAAATTTTTTGCCGAGATTCCAATCACTTTTGGCAATCCGAACCATTCCTCCACCTCTTTAAAAGAGTCCCATTAAAAGCTATAATCTCTATCTCATCTGATATCTACTCAGTTTCCGGGTATGTCCTGGACATTTTTTTTGTCAACTTCAAAGTTGGGATATGTTTTCAATCTACAGTATTAGCATCAGGCAGTAATCATAGACATTGTATGTATATCCAGGAACATGAATTATAATACACATATATAGTTTTTTTCGTGCTGAAAAAATCATGATTGCAATACACATCTTTAGCATGATTGCAATACACATCCGGATGAACAAGAATTGGTTTAGCGAGAGTTGTGGTATAGAAATTGTATATAGATGGTCACCCGTACTAAGAAATTATACACACCTACCCTCTACCTCGAAACTTCTACCAGCTTTTGATTCAAAAATATTTTTTTTTAAATGTCAAATATTTTCGCCTGTCATTGTGATGTAAAGGTTGTGCGATCAACAATTTTCAATTTTCCCTCTGGACTGCATGACATGGACAATAAGCAGGGGAATAATGAGGCCACTTTGAGGCATGTTTACACTTTGTGGTAGGTGTTTCACCATTGTAATCGCAAATTTCAATTTTCCCTCTTCACTGCATGACATGGGCAATACGCAGGGGAATAACGAGGCCACTTTGAGGCATGTTTACACTTTGTGGTAGGTGTTTCGCCATTGTAATGCCCTACTGATATGGACTTGGTCAAATAATTGACTAACTTCGACTGATTTTGATTGTCTAATATTCTGCGAATCAGCAATGAAGATAAAAATGACCACATTGTAATGCAGGAAAATGACTTCTCCTCAGGTTTTGGCCTTATTCCTTGCCATCCAGGATAAAACAAAACAACATGGAATTCTATCCCTTTAAATTGTTGTAGTAGACAACCTTAAATAGCAAAACCTAATTAATATCAAAATATATACACCAACGACTACTTACATTTCTAGCGTTTGAAGGCATTGTGGTAAAGCTATGAAAGTTTAGGATACAACGTTGTTAATTTTCCTGAATTTCGAATGACCTAGAAGTTCAGTAACGAAAGATGCATTGCTTTGTTTTATTCTGTGTTTCAGAAGACAAAAATGTTGTTCTTTGCCCTCTAGTTGTCTTCCCTATTGCGATTTTGCAGGCTTAGTTACAGCGGGGAAACATAGTTAATTTCGAATGGAAAATTAGGCTGAATTTCAAGTGCAGGACAAGCACAATTTTATGACAGCAAATTTCAGTTGAACTACTAGAATTTAGTAAAATTAGGGCCATCACACTAACTTTGGTACCTATTTGTAATTATGACATGCAACTTTTTAGTTGTCTCACTCAATTAAATTCCATGTTTAAAACCTTTTGCAGGGCAAGCTAAAAGAAAGAAAAGACGAAAAAAAGGAATTTAGTCGTAGGGCTTAGGTCGTTAGGTGGTCCAAATTCTCATCCACGAAACTGTTGCGAAAGGGTTGTGTAAAGCCGTATATCTATCTGCAACCATAACAAACCTTAATTTAGAGCCAAGCTTTAATCACTGGTATCTGCTGGCGGCCAACATGAGTTTTTAACTTTTTAAGTAAAATATAGTAAAAGCTAGTGACATAATATATTGGAAATTCTTATTTCCAACTCCATAGAAAAGTAAATGCTGCCTGATATGCGAGGCAAATAGCTTTCGCCCTCTCTCTCCATGCTGCTATCTCGATTCGCGTGCTGTCACTCAGAGGGCGAAAGCTATTTGCCTCGCATGTCAGGCAGCATTTACTTTTCTATGGGGTTGGAAATAGGAGTTTCTTAATATCTTGGCCAAAATCACATGTGGCAGAATGGATTGCAAAGATAAGAATATACTATTTAGATAATCTTACTTTATCAAGGGAAAATGGACCTAAATGATATTATGTGCGCAAGTGAAAGAGATAATTGCTAAAGAGTGCATGCTTTATGGTTTTTGTTTGTAGCTAATTACGTCATTTTGTTAATTAATTTTTTTATGGGATGGTCTTAATTTAAAGGTGTTTGGTATAGTTTTGTCGTCATTACTATATCAATGAATAAAATTCATAACACTAATTTTTTTCATATCTAAATTATATGTGATTAAATCATGTTTAAATTAAAAAATTACAAATTTTTATTAAAAATTTACCATGCTATTTGTTAATTGTCATTTATTATGATTAAGACGAAGTGGAAGGATTAAAAATTGTTGTGACACGTATGAATCTTCATCACCATCTATTTCAATTTAGCTTAGGAACACCAACAGTTTCAATTCCGACTAGCCATCACTTACCGTTTCAATTCGCCTAGATGAAATGTCGCAAGAGGGATGTAAAACATCGATTTAGCCTGGCAATCACCAACAGTGTCAATTTCATTTAGCCATCACTTACCATTTCAATTGGCCCCCTCCATGAAGATAACCACACATTAGATGAAGCTTCGCTCGAGGGATATAAGATAGTGTATATCTTGAATATGTAAGATAGTGTATGTCAGGAACTATGTGTGTAATGCAAATTGATACATTTGTAGATATTCGAGGGATTAATTAATGATCCCCTCAAAGACATGGGAATAACTCTTGTTAATGATGTTAAAGTCCAGCGCCATTTTTGGCCTGGTATAGAGAGCATTGATAATTTGTTGTAGCGATCATATGTATGTAATTAATCCTTCAAATTTTATGTTTTTTCAGTGTACAAATTATTCAAAAGAAATATGTTTAAAACTTTTCAAATTTTGTTCGTTTTTTAGATTAACAGGTCGTAAGCAAAGTTCAGGAAATAGGACGCTAGGAGGCCTGAATATAAATCATTTTGTTGCTGCAAAATCAGAGTGTTGCAACTTAGATCACGCACTCATCAAATCTCACATGGGTTAAGTGGGTGAGATTTCCATGGTCTTGCCTCTCGTCAAGGGTTCCCAATAAATATTGAAGGATTTTAAAAATGCATGTGCAAATGTGTGGATGTTTCATTAATTAGTTGGCCCTTTTTGTAATTCCCTTTATTCCCTTGAATTCATTAGTTTCTTTTGTTAATTCCCTTTATTCCATATTACTAGATGCAAATGGAAATATCTCACCTCTTAGTGACAATGAAGGGAGCCCTGTAAGAATGTGTTTTCTAGATAGAGTGGACTTGTCTATTCCAATAATTTGCATGGTTTCCTTTTACAATTATAAAAAGTATTCCAATTGGATTAGTTAAAGCAAGAAAAATTATAGCATATAGAAGGTATCAATGTAAGATAGTGTATGTCGAGAACTATGCCTGTAATGAAAATTAATACAGTTGCAGAGATTTGAGGGATGAATGCATGATCCCCTCAAAGACATGGGGAGAACTCTTGTTAATGATGTTAAAGTGCAAAGCCATTTTTGGCCTAGTATAGAAAGCATTGATAATTTGTTGTAGCGATCATATGTAGGTATAGAAAGCATTGATAATTTGTTGTAGCGATCATATGTATGTAATTAATCCTTCAATTTTTTTTTATGTTTTTCAATGTACAAATTATTCAAAAGAAATATGTTTAAAACTTTTCAAATTTTGTTAGCTTTTTACATTAACAGGTAGTAAGGGAAGTTCAGGAAATAGGAGAACTAAATATAAATCATTTTGATGCTGCAAAATCAGAGTGTTGCAACTTAGATCACGCACTCATCAAATCTGACATGGGTTAAGTGGGTGAGATTTCCATGGTCTTGCCTACCATCAAGGGTTCCCAAGAAATATTGAAGGATTTTAGAAATTCTTGTACAAATGTGTGGATGTTTCATTAATTAGTTGGCAATTTTTTGTATTTTGTGTACTCCCTTGAATTCGTTGGTTTCTTTTGTTAAATCCCTTTATTCCATATTACTAGATGCAAATGGAAATATCTCATTTATTAGTGATAAGGAAGGGAGCCCTGTAGGAATGTGTTTTCCAAATAGAATAGATTTGTCTATTTTAGTAATTTGCTTGGTTTCCTTTTACAATTATAAAAAGTATTCCAATTGCATTAGTTAAAGCAAGAAAAATTATAACATATAGAAGGTATCATTGTGTTTTGTGTATTCTAAATTGCACGGAAATGATTTATAATGATGAGAATTTTCTTCACAAACTTTGAATTGAAAGAGCATAGCAAGTTGTTTACCATACCAGATGAAGCTAGCATTGCATTAGGTCATTTATATTTTAGGTTTTTAGGTTTTTGTTTCCCTATAATAAGGAAATGGTGATGTATATGTTGTTGTATACCGTAAATATTTTTTCCGGTGATATTTAAGTGAAAATTTAATCCAAGTTTAATGGAAGAGGTCGTAAGCAAATTTTGGTCAGTTTACATTGTTAATATGCGCTTATGTACAACAAAAAGAATTGAAAAAAAAATCTTCACTGTAGCTTCTGAAAACCCTGAAGTTATAAAAGCAACATAGAATGAAACAACATAGAATGAAACAAAGTGTCGGTTGTATTATTCAAATAAAACTTAAAAAGGAGCAGTTTTCGTTTTATACGATACGTAGCAGCCTTCACAGTCGAAGAAATCTACAACAATGCAAATATTGATGTGGCTTTTGAGATGTAAATTTCATAGTATTTATTTATTTAATTATTTATTTATCTATTTATTGATAAATCACGGTACCAAATTCATAAGTAATGTTGTGTTGGGAATTTGAAAATAAATTTATTTATTTTTAAATGGTAATGAATATTATATTTATTTTTTAAGTGTGATAAGAGTTTTTAATTTAGCAACTCTTGTATTATTCAGATAAAATTTAAAAATGTGCAGTTTTCATTTTATACGATATGTAGTAGCTTTCACAGTGGAAGAAATCTACAACAATGAAAATATTGATGTGGCTTTTGAGATGTAAATTTCATAGTTTTTTATTTTTTATTTTTCATGTGTTTTGTAGGGTGTTTATTGATGAATCACAATGCTCTGTTGGGAATTTGAAAACAGATTTATTTATTTTATTTATTTTTAAATGGTATTGAATATTATATTTATTTTTTAAATGTGGTAAGAGTTGATAATTTAGCAATCCACTATAATCTTTGATAATTTTTTTTTATTAAATTGAATATTTGTATCACATAAATTTTTGTTATAGTTTTCTATAAATGTAAAATAAGTTTGTGAAGTGAAATTTATAAGTTTCATAAATTTTTGTGTATGTTTTGGAATCTTATTAGTTGTCATTTGTTATTTTCATTGAATTTGAATTTAGAATTTATCCATTGCTGGTCTACTACATAATTTTGGTTTTACCACTATTTCTTAATAAATTTATTTTTGTAATAAAAAACTTTGTTTATATAATTAGTGTTGGTTTGTAAATTTATAGTAATAAATAAATTGGATTTATCTCAAAACATATTAATTTTAACTCATATAAAATTTCCTTTATAAATTATTTGAATGGTTTTTTTTTTATGAATTAAGATTTTGGACACAGTTTCCATTCATCTATTTATCCATATATCATAGTAGTATTGAATGTTAATAGATAAATGTTTTAAAGTTATCTTTAAGCTAATTTTATAATTTATATTGTAATTTTTCTTATTTTAAATAATTACTACATATAAATATAATTTTTTGAGATAATGTTTTCGGTGATAATCACATCAAAACACCAGAAGTGTGGTTCATCCTCAGAACAAGATAAAGAATCAAATCATGGTAGTAAGTTTAATAGAGAGACTGACCATTCAAACAACTAGAAAGAAACAACTACTTCTGACCAAAGGAAACAACTATATTTGGTCAAAAATAGTCATTTCTTTCTAAATTTTGATGTGATTATCACCAAAAACATTATCTCAAAAACTTGATATGGATCACAAAAGCTTTAATTTAATAAATAAATACAATTATTTTATATAATCCACATTTTCCATTCATCTATTTATTTATCCAGATATAATAGTAGTATTGAATATCCACATATAATAATAGTATTGAATGTTAATAGATATCATAGTAGTATTGAATATTAATAAATAAATGTTTTAAACTTATCTTTAAACTAATTTTATAAATTATATGTAATTTTTCTTATTTTAAATAATTACCACATAATCCACATTCCAATAATATAGAGTGATTTAAAAAAATAGGTTTAAATGTAAACGCCTCAATAATATAATTATTGTTTTATTTCCAAGTATAAAAACCACTATTAACATCAACATTAAAACCTAAAACCTAAACCTGCTATTAATACCTAAATTTTAACATTTTTGGTTAGAATGTTATTAATTTTACCATTAGGTTTTAGGTTGATGCTTTAATGTTAAGGTTAAGGTTTTAATAACAATTTTTAGGTTTTCATATTACATTTTAAGTTTATTTTAAGATTTATAATAATATTGAATTTTATGTTAAATTTTAAACCTTATATTTCAGATTTAATATTATTAAGTTTATACGAAAGTTTATGTAAAGTTTAATAATAACATTAAAATTTATATGAAGTTTAATTTATATTAGGTTTAATAGGTTTAATGTTTATATTGAGATAACCATTAATATGATCATTATCATATATTGGTAATATTTTAATATTAAATTTTCTTAATATTAATATTAATATTATTATCAATTATTATATCATATTAATATTAATCATTAAAAACATTAAGGAATATACAAAAAAAAAATTGGTATGTTTTGGAATCTTATTAGTTGGCATTTATCATTTTTATTGAATTGGAATTTAGAATTTATCCATTGCTAGTCTTAAAAGCCATTCTACTAAATAATATTGGTTTTACCACTATTTTTTAATAAAATTATTTTTGTAATTAAAAAACTTTCTTTGTATAATTAGTGTTGGATTGTAAATTTACATTAATTATTCATGTGGTTAACATGATTTTAAAACCAATTTTAAAATGGTGTGCCCAACAAAAAAAAAAAGGATAATAATAATTTTACCTTTTACCAATATTAATATCGTTTTGATTTCTTTGGAATGAAAAGAAAAAACTTAAAATATTCATTTAACCAATATTAACATAGTTTTGATTTCTCACAGATGAGCAAAAAGTTATGATAGTAGTTTTATCTTTGAAGATATAATATTGTTTAGCTTTTAATAGTGGTTTTAAGTTATAATATATAACTTAGGTAGGTTTGATCTCAAAATTCATTATAGGTTATAATATATAATATAAATTTGATTTTTAATCTGTTTGAATTTTAACTTTAATATTAATATTAATTATTTTTTTGTAAGCTTGGTAGGACTACATCTTCATCATGTCCAATATATTACCTCAATCGAGGTAGGGAATTGAACTGATGACTTCACATCAAAAAACATCTTAATAGAGCACCCGATTACCATCTATCCAAGACTCCGTGGACAAAATTAATATTAATTTTAATATTAATATGAATTAATATAAATACCAACATTAATATTACTTTTAATATTATTAATATTTATAATTTTTTTTTTTGTAAGCTATGGTAGTACCTTTCATTTTCTATTCATATAAAAATAGGTTAAGCCATATACATCGTTTTGGTGACCTCAACCCGCCCAGATGGGAAACCGAATCTGTTGGCCACCTCAAATTATTATAAGCCATCCAGTAGCAAAAATGAATAAGTCTATCAATCCACGCTAAATAAACTTCGCAACAACAAATGCTAAGCGTGTTCCAGACAGTCATGAAAACTAACAAGAAAATGGAATACTATCCTCAGAAAACAAACATGATAAACAGCTACAAGAACTAAATTTTCAATCTTCCACGATCTCAGGTGTTGTTGCCGCGTCCCTCGTTGCTGGAGTAAGCTTCTTCAGCTGTTGTTGGATTTCGTCTAGCTTACTATCCTACATAATCATTATGATTTGAAGGTTCTTCATTTCTTTCTTCATATTAGGCATACCCTGGGCCAGCTCAGCCATTTCACCTGCTACTTGCTCCAACGCCTTGGCGAGTAAGCACTTCAACACCCAATAAATGTGCAAGGCCTGTTTATATAAAGTAATTCGTCCCCTAGTGTTTCCCGGGTCAGGAATGAGGTCCCCCCATTCCTCCATTTCAGGCTCCAAGTCTCCTTCCATTACATTTTCTTCCAGTTCCTGAATGAGATTGTGAATATCCTCATCAGTTCCTTCTCTATATGCCCTTGCAACCTCTTGCACAGTTTTCCTCATGGGTTTCTGACTATGTCTCTGAGGAGCAGGCGTAGAGGTCGCTGGGTCATTATGACCTAGCTGGTTATGCCGGCCTCTTCCACCACACCCCCTACCTCGACCTAGGCGTGCCATTTTGCTCTTTACAGCCGCCTGTTTACCATGGCCAACAGTAAAGGTTAGATTCTCTGCAATTGCTTTTGTTCCCATCTCTTGAGTTTCCCTCTCCCAAATTTTGCCCTCCCCACTCCAAGTTCTCCCGATGGTCTGGCTACTCCCAAGCTTCCCTCCCCTTGGCCATGACAAGTGAGTGCTCTCTGTAGTCTTATCTGCCTCCCAGATTGCTTGTTTGACCTCCTCAGGCTACCCTGTGCCCAGCACTTGCAGAATCCCAGCAGGCCTTTACCCTGGTCTTTGCAGTTCCTTCCCATGCTAGACCCTTCCTCTGCATTTCTCATCTTGCCACCCTCCGCCTCCTTACTGCGTCCTGCAAGGGAGATTTCCAACTCTCACATACTTCTCCCTCTCTCTGCTACTCCTAGCTCGTCCCCCTCTTCCATCATACTACCAAAGATTAAAAAAAGTGCAAGATTTGGCTTTGAGAATACATACCCGGACCTTTGCTCAGCCTCAGAAGAAACCAGTTCGCGCTGCGCTCCTACCGTCTCCTTCCTTCACTACATAATGATCTCACTTCCGCTCTTCGCCACCCTTATTAACCACCTCCCACCTGTCCTGCATCCCATCATCCTTTCGCCGCCGTTTCCTACTACCTCTTCCCCCACTCCCCTGTCACCTCTATTCCTCGAGATTCTATCATGTTTGCATGTTGCCCCCACGTCCTGTTGTATAATGAGAATGTTTGGTGGTCGGCCTTGCCAGCCTTTCCCCTTCATAATCCTTTCACATGTCTTTTCCCAGTCTCTCACCCCAATCGGGGGGTTAATATTTATAAATATTAATAACATTTAATTAATAATATTAATATTGTTAATCGCATTAACATTATTATTATAAATAATATCAACCACATTTAGTAATTAAAATAATATTAAATTTTTTCAATTTACAATCTTCTTTATTATTATTATTTTAATTTATTAATATTATTGATATTAATATTAATTAATTAATTTCAATATTAATACCATTAGCATTAAATATTAATAACATTTTAGTATTAAGTCTTAATATTATTTATAAATGCTAGATCTTAGGTTTTTGTGATCCATATTGTAAATGAGAGTGTCTTTCAGATTAATCACATTATTAGGATTTGGTCGACGTCTCACACCAACTAATGTGGATTAACCATATTAGTTGATTCAAAATGTCAACCAAATCCTAATAATGTGATTAATTCAAAAGACACTCATTTATTTATAAATATTAATTATTAATATTAATATTAATTAATATGAATAAGAATATTAATTAATTATTAATATTTATAAATATTAATGTTAACATTAATTGCTAATATTAATAACATTAAATAATATTATCATGGTCAACCATGGTCAATAATCATGGTGACATTGTCATGAACATTGTCTTTTGCTCCAATGTCACATTATGACAACCATGGTCCAACGTTGCATTATGACAAAGATTGTCTCAATATGAAAATCAACCATGGTCCAATGTCGCATTGTGACAAATAGTCTCAATATGAAAATCAATCATGGTCGACGATGGACAACCATGTTTATTTTAGGGCTTATAATACTTATTCAAACGTCGTATTGTCACATAGATTGTATATGAAAATCAATCATGGTCAATTATGGTCAACCATGGTCAATGATGGTCAATCATGGTCAATATAAAAATCAACCATTGTCAATCATGGTCAACCATCATCGACCATGCTCAACCATGTTTCAACGTCGCATTTTGACAAAGATTTTCTCAATGTGAAAATCAACCATGGTCAATCATTGTCAACTATGGTCAAACATGGTCAATAATCATGTTCACATTGTGACGAAGATTGTCTCTTTGTCCAACGTCACATTGTGACAAATATTGTCTAAATATGAAAATCAACCATGTTCAATCATCATCAACCATGGCCATTCATGGTCAAACATGGTCCAACATCACATTATAATAAATATTGTCTCAATATGAAAATAAAACATGGTCAACCATCTTCAATCATGGTCAACCATGGTCGTTAATCATGGTCAACCATGTGACAAAGATTGTCTCTTGGTCCAACATCACATTATGAAAACCATGGTCAAACATGGTAAAACGTCACATTGAGACAAAGATTGTCTCAATATGAAAATCAACCATGGTCCAACATTGCATTGCGACAAATATTGTCTCAATATGAAAATCAAACATGTTCAATAATGGTCCAACATCGCATTGTGACAAAGATTGTGTCAATATGAAAATCAACCATGGTCAACGATAGTCAACCATGTTTATTTTAAGGTTTATAATATTTATCTTAGGGTTTATAATATTAAACCCTTTGGTTTAATATTGTTCCCTTGGATTTTTAGTATTAATCCATTGTGTTTATTAGTCCCTTAGGTTTATAATATTAATCCTTTCGATTTATTAATCTAAGGGTCCATATTCCTAGGGTATAATATTATTAATATGGTTTATAATATTAATTATAAGGTTCAATACAAATCCCTTGGGTTTATAATCATGGTCAGTCATGGTCAACCACGTTTCAATGTTACATTGTGAAAAGATTGTCTCAATATGAAATCAACCATGTTAAACCACTGTGAATCATTGTCAACCATGGCCATTCATGGTGAAACATGGTCCAATGTCACATTATAACAAAGATTGTGTCAATATGAAAATAAACCACGGTCAACCATGGTCAAATGTCACATTGTGACAAAGATTCTCTCAAAATCATGCTCAATCATGATCAACCATGGTCAATCATGTTCAATGATGGTCCAATGTCACATTAACACAAAGATTGTCTCAATATCAAAATCACCATCGTCAATCATGGTCAACCATTATGGCCTAATGTCCATTGGGTTTATTAATCTGAGGGTCCATA
Source organism: Pinus tabuliformis (assembly GCA_031772625.1). Taxonomy (NCBI): domain Eukaryota; kingdom Viridiplantae; phylum Streptophyta; class Pinopsida; order Pinales; family Pinaceae; genus Pinus; species Pinus tabuliformis. Next base: position 529,341,782 of record CM062818.1, read on the forward strand.
TTCCTAGGGTATAATATTATTTATAGGGTTTATAATATTAATCCTAGGGTTTAATATAGATACCTTAGGTTTATAATCTATTAGTTTTATAATATAAATTCCTTGGGTTTATAATATTAATCATAGGGTTTATATCCCTAGGGTTTAATATTAAGCCCAAGGTTTACAATATGAATCCCTTGGATTTATTAATTTTAGGGTTTCTATTTCTAGGGTTTAATGTTATTCCCTTGAGTTTATTCCTTGTATTTATAATATTAATCTCTAGGTTTTATAATAGTAATCCTAGCCCACAGGGCTTTGGATTGACGGTGAATGGGTACCTGTTAAGGCACTCCTTGTGATAGCTCATTGGTTCAAATCCCCCGTGGGTGCTTACCTACCAAAAACATAATTAATATTAATCCTAAGGTTTATAATATTAATCTTAGGGTTTATATTCATAGTGTTTAATATTAATCGTATGGTCTAATGTTATTCCCTTGGATTTATAATACCTCGGATTTGTAATATTAGTCCAATGCTTTCAGTGATTCCTTTGGTTTATAATATTGATCCTAGGGTTTTTAATATTAATCATAGGATTTGTATTCCTAGGGTTTAATATTAAACCTATGGTTTATAACATCAATCTTAGGGTTTAATATTAATGTCTTTAGTTTATAGTCCCTTTGGTTTATAATATTAATCCCTTGGGTTTATTATTATTAGGGTTTATGCTCCTATGATTTAACATTAATCATAAGTTTTAATGTTATTCCCTTGGGTTTTTAATATTAATCGCTTGGGTTTATTAATCAGATAAGTCCCTTTGTCCAATGTTGCATTGTGACAAAGATTGTATCAATATGAAAATAAACCATGTTCAACCATTGTCAACCATGACAATTCATATCCATGGTCCAACATCACATTATAAGAAAGATTGTCTCAATATGAAAATCAACCATGGTCAACCATATTCAACCACATTTAGGAATGGTTGAACATGTGGTTGTATTAATGGTCAACCATGGTCCAACATCGCATTACGACAAATCTTGTCTCAATGTGAAAATCAATCATGTTCAACCATGGTCTAACGTCGCATTGTGACAAAAGATTTAATATTAATCCTTAGGTTTAACATTAATCCATGGTTGATTAATCCTTATTAATCCTAAGGTTTAATGTTATTCCCTTGGGTTTTTAATATTAATCGTTTGGGTTTATTAATGAGATAGGTTTATAATGTTAATCCTAAGTTTTATAATATTAATCTCAGGAATTAGTGTTTATTTTAGGGTTTATAATATGTACCTTAGGGTTTAAATCCCCTCGGTTTATAATATTAATTCTTTGTGTTTAATATTATTCCTACGGGTTTATCAGTCCCTTGCATTTATGATATCAATCCCTTGGATTTATTAATCTAAGGGTCAATATTCCTAGGGTATAATATTATTCATAAGATTTATAATATTAATCCTAGGGTTTAATTTAAATCTCTTGGGCTTATAATACAAATTCCCTGGGTTTATGAATCCCTTGATTTAGAATATTAATATCTTAGATTTAATATTAATATCAATCTCTTGGATTTATTTTTAGTTTAATATTAATCTCTTGGATTTATAATTTGTAATATTATGGCTTATAATATTAATCCCTGAGGTTTATAATAGTAATCTATTGAGTTTATTAATATAAGGGTTCATATTCCTAGGGTATAATATTATTGATAGGGTTTATAATATTAATCCTAGGGTTTAATATAGATCCCTTAGGTTTATAATTCGTTAGGTTTATAATATAAATTCCTTGGGTTTATAATATTAATCATAGGGTATATATTCCTAGGGTTTAATATTAATCCTAGGGTTTACAATATTAAACCCTTTGGTTTATTAATTTTAGGGTTTAATATTCATCCTAGGGTTTAATGTTATTCCCTTGAGTTTATTCCTTGGATTTATAGTATTAATTTCTTGGGTTTATAATATTAATCCTAAGGTTTATAATATTAATCTTAGGGTTTAATAATAATCCTAGGGTGTAATGTTATTCTCTTGCATTTATAATCCCTCGGGTTATTAATATTAATCATAGGGTATATATTCCTAGGGTTTCTAATATTAATCATAAGGTTTATATTCCTAGGGTTTAATATTAAGCCTATGGTTTATAATATTAATCTTAATGTTTAATATTAATCCTAGTGTTTAATATTAATCCTTGTAGTTTATAAGCCATTTGGTTTAAAATATTAAGCTCTTAGGTTTATTAATCTTATGGTTTATGTTCCTAGGATTTGATATTAATCCCAACGTTTAATGTTATTCCCTTGGGTTTATTAATTAGATAGGTTTATAATGTTAATCCTAAGTTTTATAATATTAATCTCAGGGTTTAATGTTTATTTTAGGGTTTATAATATTTATGTGAGGGTTTATATCCCTTGGATTTATAATATTAATTCCTTGTCTTTAATATTATTCCCATGGTTTTATAATCCCTTCGGTTTATTAGTCTCTTGTATTCATGATATCAATCCCCTGGGTTTATTTATATGAGGGTTCATATTATTAGGGTATGATATTATTCATAAGGTTTACAATATTAATCATAGGGTTTAATTTAAATCTCTTGGGTTTATAATCCATTGGGTTTATAATACAATTTCCTTGGGTTTATTAATTCCTTGGTTTACTGATCCCTTAGGTTTATAATATCAATCTTATGGGTTTATTAATATAAGGGTTCATATTCCTAGGGTATAATATTATTGATAGGGTTTATAATATTAATCCTAGGGTTTAATATAGATCTCTTAGGTTTATAATTCATTGGGTTTATAATTAATCATAGGGTATATATTCCTAGGGTTTAATATTAATTCTAGGGCTTACAATATTAAACTCTTTGGTTTATTAATTTTAGGGTTTATATTCCTAGGGTTTAATATTCATCCTAAGGTTTAATGTTATTCCCTTGAGTTTATTCCTTGGATTTATAGTATTAATTTCTTGGGTTTATAATATTAATCCTAAGGTTTATAATATTAATCTTAGGGTTTATATTCCTAGGGTTTAATAATAATCCTAGGGTGTAATGTTATTCTCTTGCATTTATAATCCCTCGGGTTATTAATCATAAGGTTTATATTCCTAGGGTTTAATATTAAGCATATGGTTTATAATATTAATCTTAATGTTTAATATTAATCCTTGTAGTTGATAAGTCATTTGGTTTGCATTATTAAACTCTTGGGTTTCTAATATTAATCATCAGTTTTATATTCCTAGGGTTTAATATTAAGCATATGGTTTATAATATTAATCTTAATGTTTAATATTAATCCTTGTAGTTGATAAGTTATTTGGTTTAAATTATTAAACTCTTGGGTTTATTAACCTTATGGTTTACGTTCCTAGGATTTGATATTAATCCTAACATTTAATGGTATTCCCTTGGGTTTATTAATTAGATAGGTTTATAATGTTAATCCTAAGTTTTATAATATTAATATGAGGGTTTAATGTTTATTTTAGGGTTTATAATATTTATGTGAGGGTTTATATCCCTTGGATTTATAATATTAATTCCTTGTCTTTAATATTATTCCCATGGTTTTATAATCCCTTCGGTTTATTAGTCCCTTGCATTCATGATATCAATCCCTTGGGTTTATTAATCTAAGGGTTCATATTACTAGGGTATAATATTATTCATAAGGTTTATAATATTAATCCTAGGGTTTAATTTAAATCTCTTGGGTTTAATATTAATATTAATCTGTTGGATTTATTTTCAGTTTAATATTAATCTCTTGGATTTATAATTTGTAAAATTAGGACTTACAATATTAATCCCCGGGGTTTTTAATATTAATTCGTTGGGTTTACCGATTCCTTGGGTTTATAATATTAATATGTTGGCTTTATTAATCCCTCTGATTTATCATAATAATAATTAGTTGTGTTCATTAATCCCTTGGGTTTTTAATCCCTAAGGTTTTTAATATCTTTCGTTTCTAATATTAATAATTAATTGGGTTCACTAATCCCTTGGGTTTATAATATTATTCCCTTGGGATTTCAATCCTTAGGTTTTATAATATTAATCTCTTGGGTTTATAATATTAATCCTAAGGTTTATAATGTTAATCTTAGGGTTTATATTCCAGGGTTTAATATTAATCGTAGGGCCTAATGTGATTCCCCTGGGTTTATAATCTTTCGGGGTTTTAATATTAATCCAATGCATTTAGTAATCCCTTGGGTTTATAGTATTAATCCTTGGGTTTTTAATATTAATCATAGGGTTTATATTCCTAGGGTTTAATATTAAGCCTACGGTTTATAATATTAATCTTAGGGTTTAATATTTTTCCCTTTTGTTTATTTTCCCTTGGGTTTATAATATTAAACCCTTGCATTTATTTCCCCTTTGGTTTATAATATTAATCCTTTGGATTTATGGTATTGCAGTTTTTAATTTTGGGTTTATAATATTGCATTTAGTATGAGGTTTGAAATGTTGGGTTTTTAATATTGAGGTATATAATTTCGATTTAATATTGGGTTTTTTAATGTTAAGATTTATAATATTAATTGTGTCATTTATAATATTAATCCTACAGTTTAAAATATTTATTGTAAGGTTTATAATATTATTCTTAAGGATATAATATTAATCTTTGGGTTTATAATGTTGGATTTTATAACATTAGGGCTTATAATAATTGATTTAATATTAGAGTTTAATGTTTTTATGTTGGAATGGTTTATAAATCTATCATTATGTATAAAAGATATTGATAGTTATATTAATAGGTTAATAAATGTATATTAAGCATTAAGATAAAGAGAGATATATGAGTGGTTATTATTATTTATATGGTTATTAATAAGTATAAATAGTTAATTTTTAATAGCCACATTAATATTATACATTCAATAATTATTAATGTGATTGATAAATATCTATCGACATATATAGACCACATTTACTAATATAATTGTATATGTGCTTCATTTACGTCTATCAACCTATATCAACCATTTTAATAAATATGATTGGGCTTATCAATTACATAACTCCCACACAAACTTAAACTTTATTAAAAGTGTTCATTACTTTATTAATAGGCGTATTTCCATTGTGAGCTGCGCTCTCCGCATAGCATTAAGAACTGGAGAACTAGTGTCTCGTTTGCACAATCAACGAGTGTAATTTGATTGTTGTATCTAACTTATTATTGTATCTAACTTTTGGCATTACTTATTGGAGACATTGTGTCCACGTGGATGCCCTAATCTGGAGTTGTTCCCATCAACAACGGTTCAAAAAACTGTGGACTGCCGATGTTTCATTGTGTGAAGTTCTCTCCACGCAATGAAATACGTGGAACATCAAAAAAATAAATCTAACAAAAACATTAAAAAAATCATTAAGTAATAAAAACCATTATCCACTCTGCAAAGGGATGGAAATAACTTAAACGACGTTTTCAATTAATGAAATCATCACGAGTCATCGTCAAATGCCTAACACTAATGACATCTATGACACTTATCGATGAAGCAACAATTTTATGATTAATACAAAGGCAAAGCGTGTATTCATAGGACTATGTCGTATTTTTTATTAATGTAGTCGTCATGATTCAAATGATAGCTCTTAATTGACCTGAATTATACATAGATGGTTCTCCACAGCATTTAATCGATTTCTGAAATAAAGGTATTGAGCATTTTTCAAGATTGTAAGGTTGCACACAGCCATCAAAGTTTTGAGCATTTTTCAAGATTGTAAGGTTGCACACAGCCATCAAAGTTTGTAAGACTTCAAGCAGAGAGTGCATAGCAAGAAGGCAGTCGAATACAGGTCGACCAAACCTGGTTGAACCTGTAATGGAAAATGGGAAATCTACAGTAGAATGGAGGAAATCATAATCGTAGTTTAAGCTGCTTAATCTCAAAGCTTAAGCAGACGATTAGTGTTAAAATGGTGATTAACACTAATGCCATGCCACGCCCATCATCAAGTAGTAATACGATGACATGAGGCATTATTAACAAATGGCAAGTGACGAAGCTCGTTTCCATCATCTGACATGGAGAATGTCGTCATGTCGCATTCAGTTTTGGGTATAGGCATCATACGTTTCTTGGCATGATGGCGATAGGTGCGATGACATGGACAGAAAGGTGTCGTAATATATCTCGTTAGAAAGAAATCCGAAAATGTCCCCGACGTGTGTTAAAAAACACCACCAAAAAGGAAAGGTTAGAAGTTCACGAGTAGCTAGTGTGCCCATCTATCCTGCATCCAAGATTGATGCAGTAGCCAGCTCATAACAATTATATCGAAGATTGATGCATCCATCCATGGCCTTCAGCTGGCCAAATATATAGAAAAGAATAATATGCATTTCACAGTCGATTAATAAATGTTGCATAAGTGAAGATTTCTAACATTTATACTCTCTCGTCCAATAGGATTTCAGATTTGCGATTGAACTTGCGCAGATTGTCGTATTCACAAGTGAATTATATGCAAAAATACATTCTTTAGCATGTTGAGAGCTATGGATGAAGCTTTCTTGTATGCCTTCTATCTTACATGTTACTGTATTCGTTTCGGAATAAAAAACTTTACATAACTAGATTCATATGGTTATAATTCAGTTGATCATTATAATGGTTACCATTAATTCCGTCATTTTACATTATGACGTGCTCAGAAACAGAATTAAACCCTTTGTGATCTAAAATGCAAACCTGTGCAATCTTGCCAGAAGCATCTTCGGAACTGTCTCAAAGCTTTCAATACAGGTTTCCCAATGGCTTGAACTAAAAAATTGTAAGTGGCTAACAAAACTTCTTTCAAAATACCTTTATCGGTTAAATGCTTAGGTTGTTTTTTTATTTGTTTTCATTTCCTTCGTTATTTTTTTGAAAATTTTTGCTTGGATTTTGGTTATTTTTGGCTGTCTGGGCAATTTCTCCCGGACTCCATGGGAAATAGGATGCATGTCATTGGCCAGTTTAAGAGTGGAGCTCAAAACAAAAGAGTTGTCTAAGGAGGCTGAGGAATTGCCAGGACGGCCAAAAATGGCCGGCATCTGGGCAAAAAATTTCAGAAACTCTTGTAGAGGCCGTGTTTGAATCATGTTTTTGATGGTGGAATGAATTCAGCACCATCAAAAACTTCTAAAGCACCTAAAACTATAAAGTTTGACAGCTTTTACTTGGATTTACAAAAATCTCTGCAAATTTTCTTCAAAATATAACCTGAATTTCCATAACTTTCAGAGCAAAAGAACATAATCCTTAGATTACGGCATTTCCCATTACAATTGGGACATTTTGGACAGAAATACCACATCTATATACCTTATTTCGCAAGTGATTCCCTGATATATGAGTATTCCTTTAGGTACTCGATAAGGAGAGGAAGGAATTGGGACAGAAGGTCGGTTCTAACCAAAACATCGCAAGCGAAGGTGGAGCCAAACAAAGGCAAAATCTAAGGCATACGCACCAGAAGTAGAGGCACTAAGAGACACAACCAGGCTTTGATTATTGTACTTGCAATAAACACTATCCTGGAATAGGTCATGGAGCTTCTTGTGGTACACCATCGGAAAGAATTTTTCCGGAAATGGATCCATGGACGTCACACTGCCTGCAAATCAAGAAACATTGGGACCGTGACTGACATATATAAATGGATGAACATGATCTGACACTCTGCTTTCTTCGAAGAAAAATCCGGAAGAAGCGTTGAGAGCGACGATCACCATTCACCATTGTCACATGGTCATGATGTTCTAGCCTTTGGTGTTGTGTTTCCCCTATTTGAGATTTTTCATGTCTTTCGAAGCCTCTATTACATCTGCCCAAATCCGAAAGAAGCGTTGAGAGCGTCGATCACCATTCGCCATTGTCACATGGTCATGATGTTCTAGCCTTTGGTGTTGTTTGCTTTCCCCTATTTGAGATTTTGCATGTCTTTCGAAGCCTCTATTACATCTGTCCAAAAGCATGAATCCTTCGTGACTTGCCTACTCCATTGTATTACGTAAGCTCCAACACCAAAGATTACAACTGCAATTGAATTTCCACCTTGCAAGAGGATTCTGAATTGAAACTCGCAATTCTTCTCCCATCTTGCAATAGGATTCTGAATTGAAATTCACAATTCTTCTCCCACTTGTATAGTTTTGTATGATGTGCTCAGAAATAGAACGAAACCCTTTGTGCTTCCTTGAAAGAAGCACCTTCGAAACTGTCTCAAAGTTTTCAATACAGGCTGCCCAATGGCTTGAACTTAAAAAAATGTAAGTGGCTAACAAAACTTCTTTCAAAAGACCTTTTTTGAGTAAATTGTTTTTAAGGCATGGGATGAATCTCAACTTTGATTGCCTGTGCACTCAGGGTCTGCACTTGTAAGTCGTTGTATGACGCTATGGGTTGACCTTTTTTATGTTGATTAAGTGCACAGGTGATATGATATCAGCCTTCATGTTTTTGTGATGGTCGCCAGCGTGTTCCGAATGGCTTATTATTCAAAGTACTATAACGCAACAAAGAGCAAGTTTCAGAAATAGAGAGCATACAATATGGCGGGACATTATTGTGCGGAGGCTTTTTGTGCAGAGAGTTTCATTATGCGAAGGTGGAGAGACCCCGTCTCTCTGCACATATAACTAGCTATAATATTGAAGTGCGGAGAGACTCCATCTCTCTGCACATATAATTAGTTAATATATTAATTAATGATTAAAATACAGATATATTAAATGGTTATACATAATAATATTGAGTTATATGTGCAGAAGTTTTCATTGTGCAGATTGTCTGGAATTTGCACAAGAGTGACCCGCCATGAGGGCGACCTAATTTCGTTAATTTGAAAAACACACAAGTTCGGTGCATACCCAAACGAGGGTAGGGTAGTTAGGTTTCTAGCTTCAATCAAATATCATCTAGTTATCAAAATTCAATTGGAGCTTTTGAAATACTTAATTTTTAAAAGAGATTAGGATAATTCGTTTTAATCATATTTCATATCAACTAATTAACCCTTTTAAAAATTATACTAATTAATTTTGAAACATGATTGGGATAATTCGTTTTAATATCACATACGGCATCGGGGCACAATAGCGACCATATACATATGGCATCGAAAAAAATAAAAATTGCAAAGATATCTTATCAGTGGATTTAGCTATTCTGCTTAATAGCTTCCGATGCAACTTACAATTATAAACCAGTGTTTATAATTAAACTATATTTCAGAATACATCGCAGGATACAATTATGTAAATGAAATTTCCAAAACTAATTTAAATGTAATTTAGGTGAAGCTTTCAAGAACTATGTTAAATCAAGTAAGTGGAGGAAAGTGTATGCGAAGAAAGTTGTGCATAAATGACTCTGGTTGTGGATATGCCGAGAAAGTTTATGCAAAGGCGGGAATAATGATAGATGGTGGAGATGATTGCAAAAATTACAAAATGCAAAGCCTACATTGTCTTAATCAATTAATTAGCCGTAGAAGAAAGGATTATTTGTGGTTGTAGTTATTATTTTTGTTGTTATAATAATCAATTTATATATATATATATAATTGAAGGGTTTATGTATAATAGAGTTTTTTTACTTTAAAAATACATATTGTATTACAACAATATTATGAAAGGTTATTCACAAAAAGTAAAATTGTATTCTGGAAGTTTTTTCAAAGAACATTTTTCATATATATATATGAGAGAGATGTTTTGTTTATACTAGTGAATGGGATTACTCGTAAACATGGTTTAGGAAAGGGAATATCACAAAAAGATGATTTAAACCAAGAACTAAAACAATGAGAAACTAGCGAATCACCAATAACATTAATAACATAAATTGAGTTCACCCATACATATATATATCCTGGAAAAAAAACACTTATTTTATTTATGAAAATAAAGTGCATTTGTAGTATGTGGTGCCCTTGGGCTCAAGAAAAATCATAGCCTTCTGTAACCAAAACAGCCTAAGCATTTAACCAAAAAAACACAATTTTATCCTCTGAGTAAGATCCAAAAGAAAGAATAGATCCATTAGAAATTGTGTATATAGATGATTTGATTGGTTGTGTATACGACCCAATAGCTAAGAAAAGGTTTTTTGATAAGCCTGAATCTTTGAATATGTTGCTAACCTGAGTTTTAAACACAATATTACCTATGGCCAAGGAAAATATCATAAAGAAATATGTCGACTAAAATAAACATGGAAGTTGCATTTTCATTGTATCATGCAATTGAAAACACTGATGTTGAAACTTTATGTGCCTTGTAATGACCATCAAAAAGTCACTGCGGAGAAAAAGTATTGAAGAAAACTAGTTGATATATGTTCATAAGATAAAATAAATTGATAATATTGAGAATTGTGGATGAATATTTATGTGCTAATTATGCCCATGGGTAAAACTAGTGGATACTGATGATGCCCTCATGGTTTTCGAAGATTTCCCATTGTCCTTTATCCAACACCAATCCTATTTACGAAAGTTGGTCGGCTAATTGGTTTTGTTCCCTGTAGATATGTGTGAAAGATAAGAAAAGGATTTGGATTTCTGGAGAACATTTTGATATAAAGGAATGTGGGTGTAATTTTTTAGCATGTAGGTTCCTTGCATCCATTTGATAACCACCTCCATCTATATTAATCTCAAATAGGTGAAGATAAGAGGTAATCAGTAGGAGTAATTTAAGGGCGAAAAGTTTTGCATAATTGTTTGAAACATGCCCAATGTTACATGAGAAAGTGAAGAAATGAGAGTTATTCAACTAGATGGTGCCTCCCGATCCTCCTATAGCAGGAATGTGTTGTGACACCCCATAAAAGAATTCTCGTGGTTTATCTTTGATGATTTCCACTTCATTTCTTTTCCATATTTGAGTAGTTGCAGATGATTTCATAATAGATGATAATAAATCCAAGCCATTGACAACCAATCTAAGAAAGGGTTGTCCTTGATTTTTGAAGATGGATTTCTTCCTTTCCAGTTTGATGCCCCAACTAAAAATCAAAGGGAGAGCTCGTATGTATTTTGGAGGTTTCCTCTCCAGCGAATTCTTTAGGTACATATCCACTGAGCCCCCATTCAGTTGATGTGCATTACCAATAGATTTTTGAATTTAAACCCATAATCTGATAGTAAAGAGGAAATTTATGAAGAGATGTGTGATGTCCTCAACATGTTTCATACAACAGTGGGAATCTACTGGGCCCAGAGAAATACCTTTTCTATAAGATATCCCATGTTGGTGCTTTGTTTTTAAGGAGCAATGACATGAATTGTTTTGTTTTGGGCAAACAATTTTGATTTCAATTTTTTTTACCCACCAAGGAGGAGGGTAAGCATGGGGTTGATGGGCTAATTACAGATAACCAAATTTGGGAGTATAGCTACCCGAGGGGGCGTTAGACAAAACTAGAGTGCCTTCAAAATTTGAGAGAGATACCAAATTATGACTAAGAGTTTCAATGTACTTGTTCCACTCTTCAACTAGAGCCCCTTCTAATAGCAGGTCAACAAGCTACTTCCAAGCTTGAAGACCCATCAGACTCATATGAGCATAGCCCTGACTTAAGAAGAAGATTCCATGAGTGTGTAGAGCTTGAATGAGTTCATTAGAGAGGATATGAGAATCCCCACGGCCTATTGAAGGGTTTTTTCCTACAAGAAGTTTTGTACCATCCCCAATATGCCACCAGAGACCTTGTAGGATGATTGAAGAAGAATTTTTAAGAGCTTTTCAAACCAATGATGCGGAAGCTAAAAATCTCTTCGGAGTATGAATCCAGTCTAATTTTGAAAAGGTGTATATATACTTTGTAGCTATGACTAGTTCCAGCAACCCCGTACCATGAATTAATTTTCAATCCCCCTTTGCAACAAGATCCTTAGAGAAACAAATGAGAATTTTTAAGCCCCATCCTTCCAGTTGCTTGGGAATGGGTATGGAAGACCATGTTGTAAGTGAAAATGGACGATGATCATGTTTCCTTGCCCATAAGTATTTTAAAGAGATTTGTTCATTTTGATTAATATTCCTAGAGGAACCCAAGAAAGCAATGCCTAATGAACAAGAATTTCCTCTATTAGCGCCTTGCAGAGTATCATCCTACCTGCTCTGGAGAGCCATCTGTTGCACCAGTGCCTAATTCGAATCTCTATTTTCACAATGATCCAGACCTATTCTTGTTTCCGATAACCATTTGGATTTATAAAGAACCTCAAATACTTGATTGAATCTCTTAAAGGATATGGGGAGATAGAGAGGATACTAGAGACTGAGTTGATGTTCCCTTGGCTGAGAAACTTCCTGCTTAAGGAGGACCTTACATGGTTGATTATCATATCACTGGCAAGAGAGAATAAGCCCAAAATATTATTCATGTCTTGGAGACTACCAACATCCATCGCTAGAAAGAGTATGACATCGTCCACAAAAATATGTGTGATGGAACAATCCAGGGAGATCTCATTACCTTTAATAAGTTGATGATTTTTTGCATCAATGATGGCCCGGTTGAGGGCTTCAGCCACAACCAGAAAAAGGAGAGGGCACGGGGGGAAACCTTGTCTAAGCCATGTTTGGGGATTGAAAAAGGGGGAATTCGATCCATTGATTAAAGGGCCATCAATGATGAACTAATACAACCATAGATCCAAGAAACAAAGGAGAGTATGAAACCCAAATGAAGGAGAATTAATCTTATGTAAAGCCAATCAACCCTATCAAAAGCATTTGATAGGTCCACTTTATATATAACAACCGTTTTTTGGGTATGAATAGAGTTAAATCCTTCCCGAGCAAGTCCAATAGCTTCATGAATTTGCATGTCCTTGAGGAAGCCAAATTGTTCCATTGATATATAATCTAGAGAAAAGGTTTAAATACATAGAACAATAATCTTGGAAATGATCTTGTAAATAGTATTGTAGATAGAGATGGAACATAACTGATGAAAGGAGATTGGCTTATCAGATTTGGGGATAAGGGAGATGAGGCTGGAGTTGAAGGGGGCTAAAGTCCTCCCATGTTATCTGGAGTATTTCACAATTTGTAGCAAATCATTCCCTATGAATTCGAAGCAAGCCAGGTAATATTCAATAGAGATACCATCTAGCCTAAGGTTTTTTTCTTTTTTGGAACCTATCAAGAACAAATTGTAATCTCCATAAGCTCTTCATTATCATCCTCATCAATAAATCTAGGAAAATAGGCAATTATTTGTAAAATATTGTCAATGTCTGCTCTACGAGACAATTTGAAAATGTCCTTGAAATAGGATACTCCTTCCTCTGAGATATCCTTGAAAGAGGTAGCTTTTGACCCATCCTCTTTTTTTATTTCCCAAATTGTATTTATAGACTTCCTTTGATTTTCTATCTAATGAAAGAGTTTTGTATTCTCATCCCTAGCCTACAGCCAAAGGGCTCTACTCTTCAAATGCCATTCCTTCTCTTTCTCCAAAAGGACGGATCTTTTCTTTGCTTCAAGAGTTTTTTGCTTTGATCAATTTTCCCCGAAGAGAGAGGAATGATCCCTATTTAGAAGGAGGTTTTAATATCCCTCCCCTTAATAATAAATAAATATAATAATAAATAATAAATAATACAAAAATAATAATTAATAATATAAACTATAAATAATAATAAATAAATCACTTAATAATAATAACAATAATAAATCATAAATGATTAAATAATAAATAAGATATATACAAAGAAAATAAATAAAATAGTAATAACCATACTAAAGCTCTAGATAAGAATAAGGAAACTATCAAAAAGAAGGAAATAAAACAAGAAAATGAAACTATCAAAAAGAAAGAAATCAAAAGAAAGTTGCATGAGACACATGGAGTGTGTGCATTTGGTTCCTCTTCCAATGTTGTTCTATTTAATAGATGGTGAGGAAGATGAGAGGCATTCTTGCATTCCATCTTTTCGAGATTTTGTCTTCATTCTCTTGGGAGAATGGTATACTAAGACCTAGGAGTCACTGGCAGTAGTACGTTGATTGAGGGTTCGGGGGTGGCCAGTGGTAGCAAGACGTTGCACAATTGAGCCTACGATTGGGTGGAGAGTCGTCCCCAAAACCTTGTTGCGGTAAGCCTACTTCGACCACAGGTAAACAGGTAAGCACTATTCATTCAATTTGAATTTAGTTAATGTTAATAAGTTAATTAAATATTTATTTTGGGTTGTTACATATGGTATCAGAGCTTGGGTTCAACTCTTAAGGCCTATGGGCATCTTTAAAAAAACCGCAGATTGCATATATTTTAATTTACGTCCGTGTGCAAGTGACCTTAGTTCTGTTTAAGGCGGGAGCGTTGAGAACTCTCCTTTTTTTTTTTACATAATGTGGCTCTGCAAGTTGCGGCTACAAATTTTCTCATTATTCCTCTTTAGCTTTGGCTTTATCCTCAATTCCGCCAAAAGTTATCAAATAGGATTTCACCTTTGTTACCGAGTAGGTTCAGACCTTAGGCTAGAATCCGAGCAAGAAGGTCGTAGTTTACCTTGAAATTTTCTGCTATGACATGCAGTAGAGATCGGTATGATCGCCCCATATTAGCGATGCACATTACAACTCGACTAAATTTACAAATTTTGAGATTTTGGTTCCAAAATTGTTGGAATTTTTTTTTTTTCTAGAAAGGCAGCTTCATGTCTTGCTCCATTTACAAAAAAAAAAATTTAGCTGGAAGAATCTTCGAAAGAAGCCCCCTTGGGAAGGGGAGCATCGGTGCTTTTCTGGGCACTTTCTGTAAGTTGTGATTGCTCAATGTAGTCAAAAGAGTTTACTTTTGTTTGGAATAATTTGAGCGTATTTATCAAAAAAAAAAAAATTAGTTTTCTCACTGAAAATTAGAAATAGACATTGTTTCATGATCTTGCATGCTCCCTGTAACTCTGTCTATTACAATGTAAAACATGTATAAATTTAGACGGTATTCCGGGGTATTTTACATTCAAGGTTTGACTTTAGCTATACAAAATTCAAAAGAGATGTTGCACGCCAACCTTGTAGTCCATGATACAACATCCCGTTCAGTCATTTCATCAAACAATTTGTGTGCATCATGTATTCTTCCGCATTTGGCATAGCCTGCTATCATCATGTTTTGTAGTTACTTTAAAATATATTTGGACCTTAAAAAGATTTGATACTTAGATGCCTTTTCACACTTATTAAATCTATAGTTAAACGATGTCTTTGTATATATTTTTTTCAATCATCTTCCCAAATTCTTCCAACTTGCTTTCATGTAATCAAAATTCTAAAATTTCAATTAATTCTTTTAACTAACTTCTTTCAACATAACTCCCATCATGATAAACCTCTTTACAAAATTTATGTAAACATGTTAAAATAGATTATGCTATCTTACTTATCTGTTACATATCAATCTAAACTTCTATTACTAAAATAGAAATATTTAGCATCTTACGTCAAACTAATAATCTTTAAATTTATGGATTGTGCTACCTAAAAAGACCAGAGGTTGAAATTATGGAAGACATAAATTATTGGACGATAAGTTGCGGTTGTATTGGAGATTGGGTACAATATTTTTACATTTACCTCATCAGTAATTAATTACATATATACGATTACAATCTAATTGAAAGAAATCCCAAAATATAATTTCTAAAAACTAACCAGAATTAGCTAAAACAATGAACAATGAGTCCAAACAAAACTGTAACAATGTACAACAGACTCTATTAATATGAGGAAAATTTAAATTTCTCTATTATTATGAAAAATATACATGAAGCCATCACTAGATTTTGTATGGCATATCTTCCTGTATATTTTAAGAAGAGAAAAGTTATAGAGGCGTGAAAATATAATATAAGAAAGAAAATACATGGCACAACTTCATGTTTATTTTTGAGAAAACGGTAGAGAGTGGAGAAAATATATTAAAGAAAAAAACAATATTTATTTCGATGAGCATCCCTTTGTGTGAAGTTAGTAAAGTGAGAGCATGGAGTCTAAAAGCGATATATCTCAAATCGTACAGAGCTGCTGAGATAAATTTGAGCTCCCATCAGAGTAACATAAATTAATAAAGTAACATAAATTCAGAATAATTCCTTCGAAAAAAAAAATTCTTTCAATCTGCTGTGTTGGTGCACAAATCTAGTGTTTAGGGCACAAATCTGAACATATGACGTATTTGAAAGTTACTTAGTTTCAGCAGATTTATTTCCACCGTGAATCTGCCCAATTTTGTTTGATGTAAGTAGTAATTGAGAATCTAGGATAAAGGAATTTGTTAAATTACCCAATTTTGCAGGAATATGTGGTCTATGCGCCACTTTGATATTTTTTTTCCTCCATAATGATTTAATAGAAAAATAGAAAAGACATAATAGAAATAGCAATAACTGTCATGAAATACTATTTTATGGTTTAACTTTCCATATCGAAACTGTTGAGATTCTAATCTACATTGTGAAAATATTTTCAGTCCTATTCTAATTCCAAATCTGATACTTCGAAATTTTTTGTCTTAATCAACTCATTGATCACAAATGTAGCATCAATCCATTCATTGCATGCAAAGCTAAAATCATAAATGGTTTTAGGGAATCGACCCTGTGACCACTTAAAGAAAAAAAAAATACGAACCTGAGCCATATTGATGATCAAAGTCCGGAACCGAGGATGGTGAGCGGCTTGTGTTTTGAGCCTTGTGGCGATGGGCTTGCTTGGCATCTTGAGAACCAATGTCCCCAACTTGAACAATGAAAGAATCATTATTTATTACTATTATTAGCCAAGAACCCAACAAAAATAAGCCTATCAAATCAAGGATCTGATGCATTTGGGGACTTTCTAATCATTTCTGTTCATAATTGGACGAGTTTTAAGTTCGAGCCGATCGGATAACGAATGGCTTGCTGAACAAGAAAATTTCGCAGGGCCAATTCCGCGCAACATTCCCTATGCCATTTAGTTCAGTTGACCGGCAAGAAATTGATGGCGTATGGAACAATACATATTGTAAAATCTAGTTGATGCATTCTGCGAGGACCGGTGTGAACAGCTGAGTTGGTTTTATGTGCCTTTTTTTTTTTTTGGTCTGCTGCATTTTAATACAAAGGTGGGCACGTTTTTTGGGAACCATATTCTCAATATGTACTCGAAATGTGGTAGCATGTCCGATGCCCATCATTTGTTTGACGGAATGCGTGCGCGGAATGTCTGCTCATTTAATATGATGATAGCAGGCTATGCCAAATGCGGAAGAATACAGGATGCACGCAAACTGTTTGATGAAATGACTGAACGGGATGTTGTATCATGGACTACAAGGTTGGCGTGCAACATCTCTTTTGAATTTTGTATAGCTAAAGTCAAACCTTGAATGTAAAATACCCCGCAATACCGTCTAAATTTCTACATGTTTTACATTGTAATAGACAGAGTTACAGGGAGCATGTAAGATCATGAAACAATGTCTATTTCTAATTTTCACTGAGAAAACTAATTTTTTTTTTTTTTAATAAATACAGTAAACTCTTTTGACTACATTGAGCAATCACAACTTACAGAAAGTGCCCAGAAAAGCACCGATGCTCCCCTTCCCAAGGGGGCTTCTTTCGAAGATTCTTCCAGCTAAAAAAAATGTTTTGTAAATGGAGCAAGACATGAAGCTGCCTTTCTAGAAAAAAAAAAATTCCAACAATTTTGGAACCGAAATCTCAAAATTTGTAAATTTTGTCGAGTTGTAATGTGCATCGCTAATATGGGGCGATCATACCGATCTCTACTGCATGTCATAGCAGAAAATTTCAGGGTAAACTAAGACCTTCTTGCTCAGATTCTAGACTAAGGTCTGAACCTGCTCGATAGCAAAGGTGAAATCCTATTTGATAACTTTTGGCGGAATTGAGGATAAAGCCAAAGCTAAAGAGGAATAATGAGAAAATTTGTAGCCGCAACTTGCAGAGCCACATTATGTAAAAAAAAAAAGGAGAGTTCTCAACACTCCCGCCTTAAATAGAACTAAGGTCACTTGCACACGGACGTAAATTAAAATATATGCAATCTGCGGTTTTTTAAAGATGCCCATAGGCCTTAAGAGTTGAACCCAAGCTCTGATACCATATGTAACAGCCCAAAATAAATATTTAATTAACTTATTAACATTAACTAAATTCAAATTGAATGAATAGTGCTTACCTGTTTACCTGTGGTCGAAGTAGGCTTACCGCAACAAGGTTTTGGGGACGACTTTCCACCCAACCGTAGGCTCAATTGTGTAACGTCTTGCTACCACTGGCCACCCCCGAACCCTCAATCAACGTACTACTGCCAGTGACTCCTAGGTCTTAGTATATCATTCTCCCAAGAGAATGAAGACAGAATCTCGAAAAGATGGAATGCAAGAATACTTCTCATCTTCCTCACCATCTATTAAATAGAACAACATTGGAAGAGGAACCACATGCACACACTCCATGTGTCTCATGCAATTTTCTTTTGATTTCTTTCTTTTTGATAGTTTCCTTTTCTTGTTTTATTTTCTTCTTTTTGATAGTTTCCTTATTCTTATCTAGAGCTTTAGTATGGTTATTACTATTTTATTTATTTTCTTTGTATATATCTTATTTATTATTTAATCATTTATGATTTATTATTTTTATTATTTATTATTTATTATTTATTATTTTTATTATATTTATTTATTATTAAGGGGAGGGATATTATATATATATATATATATATATATTATTTTTTTATTTTATTTTTTCTAATGGAATTCGGTCCCCTTCAAGACAAAGAAACTCAGCCCGCTCAAGAGTAATTTCATCCCTCTTGAACCTGAACAATTTCAACCCCAAATTCTTGTTTTGTGTTGATAGACGTGATCTAGATGGTCAAAGGAAACTCAACACCATTCTCCCATTCTTTTCTATTCCCATCCATCCTAAAAGAAACATCAAACCATAGTCTTTTGTCTTCAAAAATAGGGTACCAAAAAAAAGTTCTTCCAGACTAAAGTAGAATTTTCAGTAAGAATTTTCAGCAACATGATCATAGTTGGCCTGTTCTTCAAAATTTGGAAAAATATTTTCCTCATCAGGATTGCAAAACTTTTCTATCTTTATACAATATAATAAAAATCCGTAATCTCAACTAAATTATAATAGCTAACGATTATGAAAATTAATACAATTTAAGAGAAATAAATAAATTGGAAAATGAAATTTGCATTTAGCATTCTGAAGTGAAAATGGAGAAATATTAAGAATTATCCTTATACGTTTGTATGTATATGTATAGTATAAAGGTTTGTATTAAAAAGTTTGAAGTATAACTAAAATTCAAAATATCATTTTTGAAACTATCCATTTTTTATAATGATTTACAATGACAGTGACATTGGTTTTTCTTAAATTCCACATATTTCAGTGTTGAAATTAAAATATACAATATACAAATAGTCAATATCATAGAAGTCAAAATAAATTTTATATGGAGATAGACTTTACATGGATATTTTCAAAATCAATTTAATCATGAAGGATGATTACGGATTAGGAAAAATGAAATTGGTGAAATGTTACAGTTGTATGTTTAGTATTTGTATGTAAATTGTATAATCTATTAAAGTAATAGAAGTTATTAATGAATTATATAAGCGACATTTCATTATATTAAAAGGGAATTTAGATATGAAAATGGAAAACTATAGAATATGAAATAGTAATGGGTAATAACCTGTCTACTCTTTTCCTCTTTTATTTTGGTGATTAACTGTAAGAAAATATTCATGGTATAATTATTTTGAAATATTGACCCTGTTTTAATTTTATTTCTATTAGAATGTTTTTCCCCTTTTTCCTTGTAGTCATGTATTAACATAGAATTATGTTGGCTATTAGGTGGCCTTTGAGATTAATGTGAATCTTCACTTAATGAAGATTATTTTTTCTTGTCCAAATTTTATGCATGTTTATAGTTATGGTTGCATCTCCTTTTCCATGCATTAATCAAAAGTGGAATCAATTCTTTTGATATTTCATAAACTATAGCCTGAAGGAAATTTTGTGGTTAGGTAAAGAAGATATAACAAGCAATTCATAACATTAAGAAATTTCATATGAGGATGACACCTCTTTATATGCTCCTTGTAACACACCTATTTTCACAAAGATGATAACAAAAATATGGTGGTATTGATGAGTCCACAAAGAAATCAATATGCATCTTATCTACTTGATAATGTAAAATTAAAAGCTTGGAATGAATTTGTAAAAGAGACCATTAAATATGAAGTGGCATACATGCAAAACTAGTTTAGTTAATATGTAAATTAAAGAGACACTAGCTATTTGGCGAAGGTGTGAGAAGATAGTGGTGTAATTTCAGGGAACTAATAAATATAAACCTAAGATAACAAGATAGTAGCCTTGGGAGAACAACAAACCTATTATTAGAATAAGGTGATGGAAAAATATATAGACAACAACCTTAAGAAGTGGAAGCAACATTAATGATCAACTAACGCAGTTGAATAATAAAAAAGGTCTTTGTCTATGGGGCAGTGCCTATGTGGCATAAGAGAATCTCTGGCAATTCTGAAGAGGGTGTTGGTAAACATTCCAACCAGTAACTAGGATCCCCAGGGTGGAAATTACGGATTCCATAGAGGTGTGGTGATTCTTCCAACACCCCGCCTCAAAAGGGTATGATAACATTGAATTAAAGAAGTAAATCCATAATAAAATTCATCAATTTGAGAAGATAAGTTATGTGATTGGAGAAATAGTAACAATATTTCCTACTGTAGCAATTTTATACATTTCAGAGAGAGGAGGAAAATAAACTAGTATGACTAAAGGTGAGAAAACAAGGCCAATTTAATAATATTTCTATCTTTGAAGCTAGTAGACACAGAGTGGATTGGTCAACATGATTGGTAAGGGTCAAAGTGATAGCCTATAGAAGTGTCATTATAGGAAGTTCTAAGCACTTGTAATCAGTGAGAAATGACAAATGATAAACTAGGAAAATGTTCCAAGGATAATAATTGTTTTACTTTTTAAAAAAGAAATACATGATGTAGACTAATGAGAAAACATTGAGCATGAAGTGTAGGAAGAAATATTGTTGGAAATATAGTTGGAAATTCTATAATGAGACTTTGATAAGGATTACATATAAATTGGCAAAAGAAGTGAGATTCAACTAATAAAGGGTGCAATTGAATAAATTTCACTCATGAGTGGATTGATCATATATTGTTACCTCATACAAAACAACTTACTAGTGCGCGTCATTAGTATTGAAAGAAGTTATTGCCAAAATACAATGGGCATACCAAATCATTCATAGATGATAATGGTGGTAGTGGTTCCAATCATTTCAAAGTCTAAACTGAATATTTAATGAGT